>ML662445.1:16712424-17083046 GCA_007570785.1 Antilocapra americana
CCGGAGGGGAAGCATATGTAAACCCATGGTGATATCATGACAATGTATGGCAAAAACAATAATAATAAAAAAAAAGAAACTAAAAGAAAAAATAAAATTAAAAAAAAATAAAAATGACTCAATCTGCACATCAATTTTCAGAAACATATTCATTAAGGAAAGATGAGAATACCCACATAATGTTATGTACTCAGTTAAACACAAATTCACAGAACCTAGGACAGTGTTTGGAGTGTAGAGCAACCAATATGTAAATGTTTGATAGATGAATGAATGAATGAATAAATGAATGAATCATATACCCAGAGATCTCAAGCCAAAAAGTATCCATTAAAAGTCTTCTGAGTATTCAATAAAGTTTTCAAACAGAAGGGTAGACTAAAAAGGAAATTTATTTTAGAATTTTCAAAGAAATCATATCTTAGCATGGATTCTCATTATTGAGTGAATAAATACATGAACAACCTAATCAACTGAGGTAACAGGCACATTTCCATGACAAATTCTTTTGTTTGTTTTCACTTTTGATGAGTCATCTCTTTTTTAAAATTGAGGTATATTTGACATATAACGGATGCAAGATGGATGGATCATGGTGGAAATTTCTGGCAAAACAAGGTCTACTGGAGAAGGGAATGGCAAATCATTTCAGTATTCTTGCCTTGAGAACCCCATGAAAAGTATGAAAAGGAAAATAGATAGGACACTGAAAAATGAACTCCCCAGGTCGCTAGGTGCCCACTATACTACTGGAAATCAGTGGATAAATAACTTCAGAAAAATGAAGAGATGCAGCCAAAGCAAAAACAATACCCAGTTGTGGATGTGACTCATGATGGAAGTAAAGCCTGATGCTAAAAAGATTAATATAGCGTAGGAAATTAGAATGTTAGGTCTGAGAAACAAGGCAAATTGGAAGTGGTTAAACAGGAGATGGCAAGAGTGAGCATAGACATTTTAGGAATCAGCGAACTAAACTGGACTGGAATGGGTGAATGGAACTCAGATGACTACTGAGTTATATCTACTACTGTGGGAAAAAATCCCTTAGAAGAAATGGAGGAGCCCTCATAGTCAACGAGAGTTTGAAATGCAGGACTTGGATGTAATCTCAAAAATGACAGGATAATCTCTGTTTGTTTCCAAGGCAAACCATTCAATATCATAGTAATCCAAGTTTATGCTCTGACCATAATGCTGAAGATGCTGAAGTGGAACAGTTCTTTGAAGATCTACAAGACCTTTTAGAACTAACGTCCAAAATAGATGTCCTTTTCATTATAGGGGACTGGAATGCAAAAGTAGAAAGTCAAGAAATATCTGGAATAACAGGCAAACTGAACCATGGAGTACAGAAAGAAGCAGGGCAAAGGATAATAATTTTGTCAAGAAAACACACTGGTCATAGCAAACACCTTCTTCCAACAACACAAGAGAAGACTCTGCACATGGGCATCATCAGATGGTCAATACTGAAATCAGATTGATTACATTCTTTGCAGCCAAAGATGGAGAGGCTCCATATACTCAGTAAAAACAAGACAAGGAGCTGGCTGTAGCTCAGATCATGAAGTCCTTATTGCCAAATTCAGACTTAAATTAAAGAAAGTAGGGAAAACCACTCAACCATTCAGGTATGATCTAAACCAAATCCCTTATGATTATACAGTAGAAGTGACAAAAGGATTTAGGGATTAGATCTGTTAGACAGACTGCCTGAATAACTATGAATGGAGATTAATGACATTGCACAGGAAGCAGGGATCAAGACCATCCCCAAGAAAAAGAAATGCAAAAAGGCAAAATGGTTGTCTAAGGAGCCCTAACAAATAGCTATGAAAAGAAGAGACACAAAAGGCAAAGGAGAAAAGGAAAGATCTACCTATTTTAATGTAGAGTTGCAAAGAATACCAAGGAGAGGTAAGAAAGCCTTCTTCAGTGGTCAATGCAAAGAAATAAAGGAAAACAATAGAATAACAAAGACTAGAGAGCACTTCAAAAAAAATTAGAGATACCAAGGGAATATTTCATGCAAAGATGGGCACAATAAAGGACAGAAATAGTAAGACCTAACAGAAGCAGAAGATACTAAGGAGAGGTGGCAAGAAAACACAGAACTATACAAAAAAGATCTTCATGACCCAGATAATCATGAAGGTATAATCACTTACCTAGAGCCAGACATACTGGAATACAAAGTCAAGTGGGCCTTAGGAAGTATCACTATGAACAAAACTAGTGGAGGTGATGGAATTCCAATTGAGCTATTTCAAATCTTAAAAGATGAAGCTGTGAAAGTGGTGCACTCAATATGCCAGCAAATTTGGAAAACTCATCAATGGCCACAGGACTGGGAAAGGTCAGTTTTCATTCCAATCCTAAAGAAAGGCAATGCCTAAGAATGTTCAAATTACTGCACAATTGCACTCGTCTCACACACTTGCAAAGAAATACTCAAAATATTCCAAGCAAAACTTCAACCGCATGTGCACCATGAACTTCCAGATCTTCAAGTTGGATTTAGAAAAGGCAGAGGAACCAGAGATCAAATTTCCAGCATCTGTTGGATCATCGATAAAGCAAGAGAGTTCCAGGAAAACATCTACTTCTACTTTATTGAGTATGCCAAAGCATTTGACTGTATGGATCACAACAAATTGTGGAAAAATTTTAAAGAGATGGGAATACCAGACCACCTTACCTGTCTCCTGAGAAATTTGTGTGGAGGTCAAGAAACATGAAACAACAGACTACAAAATCAGGAAAGGAGTGCATCAAGGCTGTATATTGTCACCCTGCTTATTTAACTTATATGCAGAGTATATCATGAGAAATGCTAGACTGGAGGAAGCACAAGCTGGAATCAAGTTTGCCAGGAGAAATATCAATAACCTCAGATATGCAAACAACACCACCCTTACGGCAGAAAGTGAAGAACTTAAGAGCCTCTTGATTAAAGTTGAAAGAAGTGAGTGAAAAGGTTGGCTTAAAACTCAACATTCAGAAAACTAAGATCATGGCATATGGTCCCATCACTTCATGGCAAATAGTTGGGGAAACAATGAAAACAGTGAGAAACTTTATTTTGGGGGGGCTCCAAAATCACTGTAGATCATGACTGCTGCCATGAAATTACAAGATGTTTGCTCCTTGGAAGTATGACCAACCTAGATAGTATATTAAAAATCAGGGACATTACTTTTCCAACAAAGGTCCATCTAGTCAAAGCTATGGTTTTTCCAGTAGTCATGTATGGATGTGAGAGTTGGACTATAAAGAAAGCTGAGTACTGAATAATTGATGCTTTTGAACTGTGGTGTTTGAAAAGACTCTTGAGAGTCTCTTGGGCTGCAAGAAGATCCAACCAGTCCATCCTAAAGGAAATTGGTGCTTAATATTCATTGCAAGGATTGATGCTGAAGCTGAAGCTCAAATACTTTGGCCACCTGATGAAAAGAACTGACTGATTGGAAAAGACCCTGATGCTGAGAAAGATTGAAGTCAGGAGAAGAAGAGGACAACAGAGGATGAGATGGTTGGATGGTATCACCGACTCACTGGACATGAGTTTGAATAAACTCTGGGAGCTGGTGATGGACAGGAAGGCCTGGCATGCTGCAGTCATGGGGCTGCAAAGAGTCAGACGTGACAGCGACTGAACTGAACTGAACTGACATATAACACTATATTAGTTTTAGGTGTATGACATAATGATTTGATATTTGTGGATATTGCAAAATGATCACCACAATAAGTCTAGCTAACATCCACCACCATAAGCAGTTAAAAAAATTGCTTTTCTTGTGATAAAAACTTTTAAGATCTACTCTCTTAGAAACTTTGAAATATGAAATACAATATTACTTACTGTGGTCACCACATTGGTCCATGTTGATTCCACATCATCACCAATTCTTGTTTGAAAACAAATCAGTACTTGAAATGTGAAAAGAAAAAAAAAAAAAACAGTTATCAACAAAGTTTGTTGTTCTATAATCAGCAAACCAATTTTGAGGTTCTCCCAGCTGCTTTGCTTTTTGCTGAACCTAAAGCGTTCAGGCCATTACCTGGGGCATATTTATTCATTCTCTTATCCTAAGCTTTACACTGTTCCTCCATTACTACCACTGTAACAAAAGGGAGCTTTATAGCCCTTTCTTTTCCTTTTCCACCTCTCAGACATAATCAAACAAAACATCCCACACTTCCCCCTTTCCTCCACAATTTTCAACTCAATTCTCCAGCCCACTGACCTGAAGCCACTGATGTCTAAAATCCTAGGTGAAGAAGTCCATTGATGACTCACACAGAAGTGGGTCAGCTTACCACATGCAGAAGATTCTTCAAGGGATGGCCTCCACCTCCATGTTAACTCTGCTTATTCCTCCTGCTGAGAGGCTTCTGCTGTTTAAACCCCTTATGTTGTCCCTGATTCTCCCATCCCTTTGCACGTTCCTTCTCTCCCTCTACCCTGACTCTCTCACATACTTCCAGAAATACTTCTGTTTTCTCTATTTTTCAGCCAGCACTTCCCTCTCTAACAACCAAAACCAACAGCTTACTCAAAAATAGGTTTTCAGTTCAATAAAGAGGAGGTCAGAAAAGGGATAATAACTGAGGAGAAAATGCTTTATACAAGGGAGTTAATCAACTGAGACTCTGCTCAGAGAAAGCTGAGCAGGGGAGGGACAGAGAGACCTGGGCTAGTGCTCTGCTCTCAAGTCACTCCTGGGATGCTTCTCGCTGAAGACTGCTGGCTCCAGAGGGCATGTCTTGGCTCCATTAGGAGGAGTAGGTGGGATAGGCACCTAGGCTCCACTTTCTCCTCAGAATTCAGTTTGCCTTAAAAAGATGGGATTGGGCTGCCAAACCCAAGTTTACGTGCTCCACACACAGTGACAAGCAAATTGGAACACTGGAGTATGGAGCAGAGAAAGGTCTACTGCAAGGGCCAGGTGAGGAGAGTCAGTAGCTCCTGCTCAAAATACCTAAGCTCCTTAATTGGGTTTCAGGCAAATTTGTGGGGAGGGCTGCAGGGTATCTGACTCTCTTTTGATTGGTTGGTGGTGAGGTAATAGGGTGGTGTTTCAGGAATCTCAATCATCAACTCTTTGGTTCCAGTCCCTCTGTTTGTGCTCAGCCTGAAGTTACCATTCTCAACCTGGGTGGGGGCTTAGTTCCCGTAGAAGAATTCAGAGATATGCATCAGATAGTTCAGTACATATCTCCTCCTGGAGGAGGAACCTGGACTCTGTCCCATGCCTGCAGTGCTGTGCCTTGACACTGTTCCTTTGTTTCTGGGATCCCTTTCTCCCACATTTAGTAAGTGCTTGGATCTACCCTTTCGAACTCAGGGACTGTTAGACTGAAAGCCTTTTTCCTACAAACAAGGGACAAAATCAGGGACACAGAAAAGCTTTTGTACCCAGGAGGACCCCACAGGCTCCTGCTTAGTTTCAATTTCAGAGAAGTTTAATCTTTCCATTAAGAAACTTATATCTCATTAGCAGTCATTCTCCATATTGAGCCTTTGCCTCTTTACCTGTTGGAAATGTCTCTGTTAGAATATTGTATCAGCCAAGGTACATATGTATATATAAATCTATATATGTATGTATGTATGTATGTATTGAGTGTGCATGTGTGTGTGTGTGTGTGTGTGTGTGTGTGTGTGTGTGTGTGGAAAGGGAGAAAGAGAATGACAAAATTCTTTCCTCCTTGGGGGATCTCAGCCTTTGCTTCAAGGGCTTCAACTCTTTGGTTGAGGTTCATGCATATTATGGAGGATAATCCATTTTATTAAAATTTTACTGATTTAAATGTTTATCACATTAAAAAAAAAATCTCACAGAGACATATAAACTGGGATTTGACCAAACAATTGAGAACCATAGCCCAGGCATGTTGACACATAAAATTAACCATTGAAGGTGAAAGTGTCTGTCCTCAGTCATGTCATAACTCTTTGTAACCCCATGGACTGTAGCCTGCCAGGCTCCTCTATGAAGTTCTCCAGGCAAGAATACTAGAGTGGGTTGTCATTTCTTTCTTCAGGAAACTTCCTGACCCAGGGATCAACCCTGGATCTCCAGCACTGCAGACAAATTCTTTAACATTTGAGCCACCAGGGAAGCCCTAAATCAACCGTTACAGATGTGGTAAAGGCTAAGGGAGAGATAAGAGGCTGTGTTTAATAAGTGAAGCATGACCTGCACAGACCACTCCTGTTTTCTCAACCCATTTCCTGAGACAAGTGTGTATTCATATGTCTGTTACTTCTTCTATCCATTTCTACTTGGTACTAATATTGGTACTTGCTAGATTTGATTTTGGGCATGGTACGCAACTGTGTAAAGTATGAGTAAAGCCAACTCAAAACTTGAAAAAATATTCACAGGAAGGGACTCCAAGTCTCCTCATTCTTCGATTTTATTTCCTCTTCCCTTTGCTCCTCCCTCACTCACAAAGTTCTGTTCACTTAGTCTCTGTAAATTCCTTAGGCAAATTTCAAATTGCAGCCAAGTCTACTCTTTTTAAATAGCCCTCCTGACTGTCTCTTCCTCCTTTCATATAGTTCATATTCATTTGGATTTCTGGAAAAATCTTGGATTTAACCACAGTATGAACAAGTATTTTTACCAACACCACTTCTAAGGTCTCTTGCACAGTTCAAATTCACTATTTCTCTGCTTGGTATCAATTGAATCTTGAGAGTTGAGTATTTCCAGAATAAAAAATGTGGGAAGGGGAGTTGGAAAATATGAGCCTGTTGAAGTGAAGACTGATTAAAATGGAAAATATTCACATGGATATAAAAGTTCTCCTGTGTTCATTAATAACAAACAACAAAATCACTTATACCAAAAAAAATCCCATTATCATATGATCCAAATTACTACTGTTCTGTAGAGTTTAGCAAAAAAGTTTTCATGCACAGAAGGTATTTTAGTGCTTGCTCAATGAATGAGTAAAAAATTAAAAAAAAATCTACTTGTAAATGATATTTTTTGTCAATATCTTAATAGAGAACATTTTTTAATGTCAGAGTTTTTTTTTTTTCTTCCCCTTTTATTTTATTTTATTTTTTTTAAAGCTGAGCTTTAGGCTTTGTGAGTGCAATATAGTAGATCCAAATCATTATTGACTGTTCAGAAAGAGCTGCACTTTAGCCAGGATATAAGAGAAACAACTCCTTGGGGAGGCTTTATTTGATCTGAAAAAGTTGTATTATTATTACTATTATAAGAAAAATTGGAATAGGATTTAATTGGAGATATAACAAACCATATGTGAAGTAACAGAATAAGAAACCAAAGTGAAAGACTGAATTTATTGAAAAAATGTCCTGTAAGCACAAAATATGATACAATTTTGAATTTTAAAAGACTGGAAATGGAAAAATCAGAGAAGATTTTAAATCTATAACAAGGAATGTATAATGTTCTATCACAAATGCCAATAACTTAGAACACTTCTAATTTCCATCTGTTGTCAACTAATTTGCTTTCAATATTTTGTGTAAACTCTGTATACACAGGTGCACATATAAGCTCTCAAATAGTTATTTCAAGTGCATAACCATGTGGGGCTTCCCTGGTGGTTCAGACAGTAAAGAATCTGCCTGCAATGCAAGAGACCCAGGGATCAAATCTGGGAAGGTCCCCCGGAGAAGGAAATGACTACCCACTCCACTACTCTTGCCTGGAGAATTCCATGGACAGAGAAGTATGGCAGGCCACAGTCCACGGGGTCACAAAGAGTTGGACATGACAGCAACTAACAACAAACTGTACATATTTCAAAGTAAAGCAAAATCATACAGTCCTTCAGATATAAGAAATCTGACCCACAATATCAGAAAGTTACCTTTGTTTTCTGCTTCATTTTCTGTGGAAAATGTTTACTCTGAAAAGATAGAACTACTTGATTCCACTTGCTAGTCATGCAGACATCCTTTAAGAGGGTCTAGCTTGAGAAGATTAAGTGTAGGAATGGAGAGGAACACATGTGGCCACTCTTTCCTTTTGCATTGGCTTAACATTTGAACAGAGGATGAGATGGTTGGATGGCATCACCGACTCAATGGGCATGAGTTTGAGTACACCCTGGGAGTTGGTGATGGATAGGGAGGCCTGGTGTGCTGCAGTTCATGGGGTCACAAAGAGTCAGACACGACTGAGCAACTGAACTGAACTGACTGAACATTTGGTAACTGTTTGCTGGACCAGGCAGAGATAATGGGAAACAGAGAAATTCTAACCAAAAGACTCTTCTATGTGCCCCCTGTCTACATTCCTGACTTACCTTATAGCTAATCCACAATGAGCCCTGTTCCTAGAATAGGTCCTCTAACTACATTTTTTGAATGGCTAACTCATTGACTCAATATTCATTGACACAATACCATTCACTGACACTTATCTTCTGGACAGAATGTTAGGCACATCCATACCTCTCACATTGTTGAAACCTCAGAAATACACTACAAGGCACAAAGATGTAGGGAAGCAAAACATGCCACCCCAAAATATCTCTTTGGAATGCAGATTACTTTGAGCTGAAGTGATCAAGGCCCAAAAGACCCAGGAACCTTTGACCATACCCCTAACAGCCTAAAGAGTGTAGATAGAAGAACTTTTCCAGGAAGGGATCTATCACCACAGATAATTATGTGCTGTGCTTAGTTGCTCAGTCATGTACAACTCTTTGTGGCCCCATGGATTGTAGCCCACCAGGCTCCTCTGTCCATAAGAGTCTCCAAGCAAGAATACTGGAACGGGTTGCCAGGCCCTCCCCCAGGGAATCTTCCCAATCTAGGGATCGAACCCAGGTCTCCCACATTGCAGATGTATTCCTTACCCTCTATGCTACCAGGGAAGTCCACAGGTAATTATAGTGCAAACTAGATGTATAGACAGGGTCTTCCCCAGGTATACATGTTACTAAATCACGACTGAAGTGACTTAGGAGCAGCAGCAACCCTTGTTTGCTTTTCTCTCATTCATCTGTTTCATGTCAATTTAATTTTTAAGGTTGGAGGTATGTTACATATTCTGATTCCCAACTATATCCATTTTCAAGAAATTATTTTGTTTTCTTTCATCACATAAAACTTCTGTCACATTAAAACTATTAAACAGTCTAGCCCTTTATTTAGGATACCAGGAACTAACATATTACTACCCTCCACAAAATCATCATATCTGGTTTGTGAAGTCTAGAATATACTCATCAGTTACTGTGCTCTGTCTTCCATGACATCAACATGCCTATTTAAGAAAATATTTTATAGATGTTAGTGTCAAGATCCACTGTGAAAGGAAATACTTGTACATCACTATAATTTGTAAAGACTTGGGAATCATATCTATTTGTAGGAAAAAACAAATGCATCAAGGACTATTCCACTAGACCTACCTTCTCATAAGAACCAGGCATGTCTTCTCATCATGGCTGAAATTCCATTATGCTTGGTGTGTTTCTACAGATTTAGACATGTTTTTTAATTCAAAGAAAGAGAAAAGTAAACATCAATCATGGGACATTATGTAATATAAGCACAATTTATTTGGTAGACTAAGAACTCAGAAGACTGAGGCAGAGAAAAAAGAGAAAGAGTAACATCATATTTTATAGTTGCTTAAATTCTAGTTGCCCCAGTCTGCTGAGGCCTACTAGGTTTGCTCTCAAATTATGTTTAATTTTTGTTTTTGTTCTTTGATGCCACTCCTTGGTTTTAGACTAAGAGAAACTCATATCTTTATTTATTTATTTTTATTAAATTTTCTTTATTGTGTTGGTTTTGCCATACAATGACATGAAACCGCCATGGATTTACATATGCTCCCCCTCCAGAACCCCCCTCCTGATTCCCTCCTCCCCCTGGGACATCTCGGTGCACCAGCCCCATGCATCAACCCTGGGCTGGCGATTGATTTCACATATGATAATTAACATGTTTCAATGCCATTCTCCCATATCATCCCACCCTTGCCCTCTTCCACAGAGTCCACAAGTCTGTTCTTTAAAATTTTAATATTCAGTTTCTAGTGCATTGTCTAGGTCAGTCTTCAGTTTGTAAAGACAACCACAGAAATATGACTGATTGACTGAACAAAAGTGAATAAAAGAGAGAATGGGAAACCAAGAAAGAGGAAAATTGGCAATACTTGGTTTATTTCTATCAGAGTTGGAACTCATTTTCCCCAATTCCTATTGAGGCTTTTAGGAAACAGTCACACAGGTATATACTAGCTATAGAACTTGTTCAGGAAGGAGTCGCAGGGGCTCCTATTTTAGGAGCATAAACGAATTCATTTAGCATAAACTAGACAAAGACATGGAGGAGGGCAAGTCTGGCCACCACCAAGGCCCACATCCTAGGTTAGTAGCCAAATCAGGACAATGGCTCTTCCTTCTACCCAGGCCTCCTTGATTCCTTTCCACATGAAGCCCTCATACCTGTTCTGGGGTCCAGTACTCAGAAAGCTAGGCCAGCAACTCCCTGTTTCTCAGGAGTGAGGAAAAGCCCAGTATTCCTCCAAAAAGTGATGCCCTTGCACTCCACTACCATTCACTATTCATCATCCACATACTCAGAGGAGAGAAATGCTTCCATTCTCTTGGAAAATGCAAACACTACCTGTGACTGGAAGAAATGCATCCTTGATCAGGTCCCAGGGTCACGGCCTGGGAAGAACAGATTCCCGTGAGTGCTGGTTGTTTCCACTGTGACCCTTCCTCTTGGGGAAACACCTCCAGGGGGCCATTCTCACATCCAGGAGGCCGTCATAATATGCGTCACCCATCTGGGTTTTAAGGCAAGTACCCACCAGGGTGCCAATACAGAGAAGCTTCAGGGATTACAGGAGGCTGTGGTAGGATAACAGAGATGGTATGAGGTGGGAAGAAGAAGGGAAGGGGAGAAGGGGGTACCTAGGGAACCCCAGGTGAAGGGTAAGGGAGAACCATAATTGCCCACTGTCAACCACACTCAACCCTCCCTCTAACACCATGAATCAGGGCCTTCTAGAAATATCACAGACCTGCTCAGCACAATAGAAGTAGAATCCAAGGTGGTTTTCAAACAGACTAAAAGATGAACCTTGACTTCAACCAAGCAAATCTCAGTACCCTGTTACTCACTTTCCAGCTTTACTTTGACTTAGATTTCTTGTATCTGTTTCCAGCCTGCTTGTTCTTGATTACAATGAAACTTGGGCAAACAATCTACTTCACAACTTACTTATCTTGGAAAATGGATGGAATAAAATAATCCAAAAGTATTTGTTTGAATACACTTGGGAGTATATTTTTGTCTTTATTCTTTCCCTGTTTATTTCTTGCTTCTTTAGACCTTTGTTCTGCCTGTCTTCCTCTCTTTTTTTTTCTTTTCTATCTTCCTCCATCTCTTTTTCCTTCTATCATTTCTTTGCAATTTTCCCTTCCTTCTCTCTTTTCTTCCTCCATCTGTTGCTATCGCTTGGTTATTGGATACCAGACATTCTGAGCTTCATATTTCACCTTTTGACTATGGGTTAGTAATCATGGTTGGGCAATAGATAAAATAATATCATAAAATACTCTCAGGGCTTCTTTTATTTTTCATCTTCGGCTATCAACTCCATTCCTAGGAACACCTGTGAGTTTAAAGAGGTTTTTCACTAGGCTAGACAATAGAGGTAAAGATGTTTTTCTGTAAAAAATGTCTTCAGAAAACTAATTTTGACATTATTGTTATTTAGCTTTTTCATTCTCCTTATCAATTATATGAGTGTGTGTACACCTGTCACATCACTGTTCTGACCAACTAGCATGGCCTCGCTTGAGGTTGTCCCTCACTCTGCCTCTGAGAGTGGTTGGGTGTAATATAGACACACAAAAGCTCTTGATGCATTTTTCTTATTAATGTTTTCCCATCTTTTTTAAAATTATGTTAGAAGGGTTTTCTTTTATTGTCTTTGGAGACAAATAGTACTATTCAAATATTTTGCCATCACTAACTAGCTGCAAGGAGGGAGGAAAAGCAATATACATTTCTTTCCTTTAATGAGTTAAATGCTACCAGCTCGCCAGGCAAAAGGAGAAGAGGATGATTGATTATATAGCATCATAGACTTAATGGACATGAACATGAGCAAATTCCAGGAGATAGTGGAGGACAGAGGAATCTGGCATTCTATTGTTCATGGAGTTGCAAAGAGTTGGACTTGAATTAGAGACTGAACAACAACAATGTATAATATGGAATAATATATAATGTGAAATAATATATAATAAGAAATAACATATAATATAATATAAAATAAATGCCGTGACTCAAGGAAAAGCTGTGAAAACTGTAGCTCCAAACCACGCTGTCTACTTTCTTTTCAGTACAAGGTAGAATTTGAAGGGCAAAGCTCCATGATGAATGGCAGAGGAAAGAGGAATAAGACAGCAGTGTAGTTGTTGGGATTAGTTCCTTTCTGGGAAAGAATCCATGAGAGAAAATAACAACAACAAAACTCTTTGAAAGCAGTAGATCTTGTCTACTATAGAAATTTCCAGACTCTTGTCAGTCTCTGCAAATTTATTTATCAGCCTGCATGGCTCAAAAGAAAATTTGACCAGAACTCTCCTTTCCCTTTTCTGTTCCATGCAGTAGTCTTTGATCCTATCTTCAAATGCTGTACTACCACTTATTTTAATTAAATTTACCCTCAAATCAGGTATTTCAAAAGCATGCAACTGGCTGCTCTTCTTGCCTGCCTCTAACTTCCTAGTGTAATCTCTCTCCTCTGTATTAAACTGGGTGGCATTCTTCCCATGAATCACTGAGACAGTGCTAACTTTATTATTTTTTAATTTTGGTTACCTTTATTCTTCTTTTCAATATTCTGCTAAGCCCATGAGTGAAATTTTTATTTTAGACATTACACTTTTCCTTTCTAGAATTTTAATGATTGTTTTTACTATTTTTACTTCTTTGCCAATATCTCCCCATCTCTTTATTCATCATTTTCCTTTTCTTTGAAGATTTGAAAGGAAAAAAATTTTCTTTAAGATTTTAACATATTTCTAATAATTGCTTTAAAATTTTTGTCTGCTATCGATAACATCTGAATCATCTTGTAGTAGGTTGCTATTGATTGTTTTTTCTCTTTATCATATCTAGTAATTTTTTTTGTTTTATATAGACATTATGGTTGATAAATTGTGGAGGCTTTTTCATTTTCTATTATTTTTTCTGAATAGAATTTATTTTTGCTCTTATAACAGTAAACTTTGTTTACTAAAACTCCAAAGTCTGTCTCCTAGCAATTCATGTCAGAAGCATTTTGCACTTTTTTTTTGTTCTCTCTTTTTCTTCCCTCTTTCAGTATTCTTGATTTTGCTTTCTGCTAGCTAGGCCACCTGAAATATACTTTGCCTATAATAGTATAAAAATCAATTGAGTTATTGGATAAAGTTCATATGAAACTTTTTGACTGTCATCTCTGAGGCTCCTCGTTTCTGGAATTTCTTCTCTGCTCTCTAGCTCCTCCGGAAATTCAGAACTCTGTTCTGTGGCTGCAGTTTGTTGCTGATTTCCTTTTATCTTCTCTTACGATTCTAAACATCTCTAATGTTTGATTTTGAGGCACAATATTCCTAGTAAAAGTATTTAATGTTAAAGTTCCAGTATTGTCAAACTTAAATTCCTACATCTCACATTTTCACATTGGTATTCCTTGAAGTTCAGTATTCAAATGAACAAGACTGCTTATTGAAATCACTTTCAGTATCTAGAAAGAATAATCAAACCCTACTTTCCTATGGCTTTCCTTTCACTTTCTCATCCTTTACACTGTCATTGCCCTTCTAATAATTTTCTCTTTCCCCACCTGATTCCATGCATTTTCTACATTTTGTTTCTTGCCTCTGCCTTTTTTTTTCAATTTACTTTTCTTTCTTTCTGGTTTCTTCATTTAAAAGATATATTTCTTTTGCATTTTGTTCATTGATGAGGTTATACCTTTTCTCACTTTATTGAAAAGTCATTTGCCATCAACTTCCTTTATTCAAGGTATCAGTCAGCTTTCCACAATAGCTAAAGTTCTACAGTTCTGAACAGAAGGGCTATAGGGAGTTTTGGGGAACTCCTTTTTACAGCAAGGATTTTGACTTTGTGGTGGAATACTTTTCCTATTTAGCATAATATATGCTTCCTGTTACATGACAAAAAGAGAGCTAATCACTCTGTTTATCATTTCCCACCCCCCCCACCCCATTTCCCACCCCCCCCACCCACCACACACCCACACACACACATGGAAAAAGGAGCACAGGGTGCTCTCTCAAAAACTTAGAAGTGTATTGGGGAAGCACACCTCTTAAACAAGGACCACAAGTTTTTAAGTATCTATGTGACTTGGTTCCACACTTAATTATGCCTCTGCTCAGATGAAATTATTTCAGGGACACCTTCCTTGGCCAGTCTAACTAAAATAGAAAACCCAGGGCAATATGTTGCCTTCACTCTCTATTTTTTTTTCTTACCATCACTAGATAATTATCTATTTATTACTTGTTTGTAATGTTTGTTTCCATCTATTTTTTCATCTTCTGCAAAGTCTTATTTGCTAGAACTGCTTCATTGACTGTAAGGGCATTAAAAAAAGAAAAAAGACTATTCAGCACTGAGTCTAGAATATGGTACCTAATGGACAACTGTTGAATAGAAATAGAATAGATTATGTGTCTCTAAGCTGAAATGGTCTTGTCACAAGTCTGTAATCTAATCCATTTCACCTATGAGCCCCAGTTATTCAAATTTCTCCTCTGTTCAAAAAATTTGAATGACTATTTTACATGTCAGATTAGGAAAACTTGTAAATCTAATATCTATGATCTTTCAGTATATTTCAGCTCAACATTTAAAAATATAAACCCTCTCTGTTTTCTGATTTATACCCTGCACTAGAATCACATTTGATCTTTTGGCTACCTATCTTGAACATGTTTTCTTTTTGGTTTGTTTTTCACTCTCCCTATATCTGTGCAATTTCTTACTCACCATTTGAATTTTGTGTTACTTATGGCTTGTTTAAATACCTATAGTTATTTCTTTGATGTTCTCTTAAGGCATAGACTACTTTTTGACTATTTTTGTGTGTGTGTGCATTTTGCTATTCACCATTATACTCCGGTAGCCATGTCTTGCTGATCTTTCCATATCTACAGCATCTCAAAGAAACAACATCTCAAAGCAAAGATTTCATAAACTTAATACAATAGAGTTATTCCAAAGTGGATTGCAATTCTTTTAATGATGGACAGGTTTCATCAGCATCATAGATCTGGATCTGGCCTCCTAAGAAAGAATAATATTGGACTGATGGAGGAAGAGAATGACTGCCTTCCTACTAGGCAATAGGAACCCTGTAACTCAAGGAACAGAAAGAAAACAGCATTTTTAAGGAAGGCAAAGAGGTACACTGACCTAAAAAAAATGCCAGGGATTATGTCTCGCTGCTACAGTTTCCTGGAAGCACAGACTAAAACTAAAAAGTTTAACTCTCATATATTCTGTCTCCCTGTTCTTGAATTTTGGGACTATTCATTTTTGTGCTGAGACCCCTTTGACTAGAAGCATCAGACTGTATTGGAAAGGTGATAAAAGCTTTGGCATGCAGTTCTACCAAATAAGACCTTGCAGAAGATGAACAGAGGAAAGGAGCCTGGCAGCTATATAATTGAAAGGGAGGGAGGTGAATCAGACATTGTATGTCCTAAGGAATCACATATAGTGTAAGCAGTTCACTGATCTGTATCAACACATTAATGATTTATGTAGCTTTTAATTTACAACACAGACATATCTAAAATAATCAGGTAGAAGTAGGCATTAAAAATTCACTGCATGGGTCATAAAATGATTAGTTATTCAAGTGACTTCAGATTTGTATTTCATTAAGGAATAATTTTAATTTACTTTTAAACAGTTTATATACAGAGATTTAAGAACTCTTGCAAGACGATTATGCATACTCCAGCTTTTATGTATCCAATATATTTGAGACACTTGCATCTCCTTTTTTTTCTCCTTGCAAGCAGTATTAATTTGTTTGAGAGCACACATCCAAAAAATATGGCTCAATAATTTAGCAAAAACAACTTTAATTTATAGAAAATGCTTGGCATTTTTTTTCATTACTACTTCTATTATGTGCCGTTCATTTGGATTTGGGATCAGAGGGGATCGCTTTCTGCTTCAAGTGTGAAGCTAAGTTATATATTTCCTGATCACTCAAGGTAGATTTTCAATCTTTTATATCACAGCTACCATTACAGTATCATATAAGGTTATTTTTAGAAGAAATCTTAGAAATTTTTTGCTCCAATTTTTTCATTTATAGATTTAAAGTTGGCTTTAAATAGTGAAGTGATTTGTTTAAATGCTCACAGGTGGATGGAACTCAAGTATCCTGCTTCCTAGTTGAGTGTATGTCTCACCATATCTTGAGGTTCATTAGCTCCATCTTTGCTGTTGAAGCTATTTCTACTGTTTAAAAAGCCAACTTGCTGGTTCACTGGGAGTGTTTATTTTCTGCCTCCTTCCTGATCAAATACTGCAGCAATCTGTAAAAACATAACCAGGCTAGGGGCAGTTTAACTTGAAATTAATCTTATCTAGGCTATTAAGCACCTAGTCTCTCTGGTTCCTGCAATTCTATCACAATAAACATTTTGAGATGCTGCTATCAACTCCAAAAACTAACACAATTATATAAAAAAGCTCAGCCATTATCAAACCTATCTGGAAGGAAATGTAGCTCATCATGTTGGCAGCATCTCTGTCCTCAGACTTTTTTTTTTCTTTCTTTCTTTTTTTCCACCTAGTTCTTTATTCACTCCATGCTCTACTCTGGATCTCCTCTTGCCTTCAATGGATGGCTGTCATGTGGAACTTTATTGAGAGCCTTCTGAAGCTCATGATAAATCATGCTGCATTCATTGACACTGTCAACCTTGTCTATAACCTTCTCAAAGTCAAAGAAGTTTGGCAGATTTCTGCTCTTGCCTAGATGAGGTTTTTCTCTATCTCTCTGTAGAAGATGATAAGTCTTGTACCTTACACGCTGAACAAAGTTTCTATTTTTGACACAAGTTATAAATGCCAAGTTAAATGATCCAGTGAACATTTACTTAAAATATGTAACTTGTGATACATAAGTTATCCATGCCAGGCTAATGTTCTCTTTCTTTGTCTGTCAACTCCACATATTACTTCTAAAATCTTCCGCCTTGGATCCCCATTTTTGTCCTTAAAAATTAAGGATAGCAAATGACAATTTAAACATTGAGTTATACATTAGCACATTCAGTGATGTGCCAAATATCCTAAAACCAGACTTGAAAGTCTCACAGCATTTACTGCTATCTCTCTACTTTTGCCATCTGGAGCTCATCATGCCGACTCCAGTGATCATTCTGTGAGGAGTTCTAGGGCTCTATTTAGTGAAAGAAGATGCTAAAACTAACTTTTGTACAACCTTTTCGAAATGGTCTTTTTTTTTTTTATAAACTTTGATTTCTGCAGTTTGCTTTTGTTCACTTAAAATTTATTGTAAGAGATTTTGTAATGATTATATTTCATTCCTTAATTTCCCAGCTTTTTCATTCTTTTTATAGTTTTTCTATAACTTCATAATCCATTTTATGCTTGCACCATTAAACCAGCCTGCCATTGATGGATGTTGAGGTTGTTTCCATTTGGCAATACTTTTGTTTTTGATCTCAGGTCTGACTCTGTCTCTTATTTCTCTAACTAACTTCTGGAGATTTCCCTTTGCAGGTACTCATCCAGCTTAATTTCAGGATCCTCTATGAGGCCTTCCTCCCATCTCCAACCTATCAAACAGCATAATCTGCTCTTCTCTAATAATAGCTACTTTATCCAATGATGCTATATACTTTTTAATTTTAACTCCTTTAACTCCTGAGCTATTCTTTGCCGGACATGCTTTGGGCATAACTGTCTTTTCCATGCAAAAGTTTCTTGTCATTCATTCAGTTGTCCTTGAAATTCTGGCCTCAGTGTGTCCTTGACATGCTGCTCATTCTGCAGTCTCTGCCCCCTTAATGCCCTATCACAATCTGAGCTCTTGACAAGAGGGAGTGGGTCTTAGCACCCAAGGGTCCTCAGAATGCTATCCTGAGTGCCTTGCACTTAGCGGACACTCACAGAGTATTTTTAGATTGGAGTAACATTAAATTAATCTTGTCTTCACATCCATTTAGATGATACATCTCATTACTTGGTGCCTTTCACTGCTTTGTGCTGATGTTGTATGCATTGTCTAGTTCTCATTTGTAATCTCATCAAGTGCAGCTGTCAGATTTTAAACTATTTTTTATTCAATTCTGAGACTATTCCAATATTCTACACATGATAATATTTAATAGATACCTGCTGATTGGTATTCCTGGGTATAATAATCAAAATACTTAGTAGCCATAAGTGATGGTCAACCAATCAAAATAGATATTGGTCATAAATATTCCATAAAGTTATACCTGTGAATACTGCGTTAATAGCAGCCCTGGATATATCCTGTAAAGAAAAATAAAACTTATATGTAAATTAATTAGAATCCCAGAATATCCAGATTGCCAAAATAAATTTATGTAGAAGAACACTCTTAATGTGATGGGAAGTGAGATTAATTTCACAAGTATTCATTAAAAATAATTGAATCCTGGGTTGGTTGATCCAGGCATAGTTGAAATTCTTCCTATTCATCTAATATGCATTTTCCTTCTGTTCTCTTTTTAACTAAAGAAATTGCATATGGAAGGAAATGACTAAATCTAAGGCAATATCAGAGAGATAATTTGACAGTTCTGAGTTGCTGGAATTACCCAAGCAGTTTCCCTGAAGCCTCTAGTCCTGGAATGTACTAGAGATATGCTATTCTTATGAAGATTAAGGATTCCAGTTAAGAAAACTTGCTCTATTTTCCAAAGTTTGAATGTTGGTATATCCTCATAAATGGTAAACCAGGGAGGCCCTGTTGATTTTAGTTTCAAGCTGTAATTGAAACTTCTATTCTAACCAATGCAGTTCATTGTCAATGAGCTAAATCCATGTGGAGAATCTAAAAACCAAAGCTGGGAGACTGAATACCAATGCAAATGCCAAAGAGTAAAAAAAAATGTTTTTTTTTTTTTTTTTGCAGAGGTGTAAACAAGAAAGAAACAGTTCTAGATAGGAATCTGGCAAAAAAGGCCAGGCAGGAACCTAGGTTATATCCCTGGGGAATCTTTTATATTCATTTCTATTTACATTTGGCTGCAGAGCTTCTAGGGGTGATCTGTATTCAAGGAAGACAGAAGACTTCAGTTATCTGAGTTCTAAAACAATAAATGTGTTTATCCTTTCTTTTGTTATTAACTTCAGTGAGCATCCTTCAGGTCTTAGCAAGGCTAGGCTGGTGCTAGGCAGAGGGTATTCAGTGACAGCACTTCAGATAATCTCTGTCCTCAACACTTTACTCAAGAGAGGAAGTGGGGGGAAATGGACAAACATAAACAAACAACCAGGTAAATTTTAGGTGATAATGAATGCCAAGAAGAAAACAAATAGAGTAAGGTATAGAGAAAGAGAGGGCTTCCCTGGTGGTTCAGTGGTAAAAAAAAAAAAAAAAAAAAAAAAATGCCTACAATGCAGGAGCCTCAGGAGCTGTGGGTTCGATCCTTGGGTTGGGAAGATCCCCTGGAGGAGGACATATTCTTGTCTGAAGAATCCCATGGACAGAGAAGCCTGGCAGGCTACAGTCCCAGGGGTTGCAAAGAGTTGGACACGACTGAAGTGACTTAGCGTGCACATAAAGAAAACGCCAGGGCTCAGGGAACTATTTCAGTGCACACTATCCAAAGAGGTGACCTTAGAGCTTAGGAAAGGAAGCCATGCAGCCATCTGGAGGAGGCTGTCCTAGGAAGAGGGAACAGCAAGTGTAAGAGTTTCTCCCTAGGAGGCAGCTGTCCTATTCATGGAATAGCAACAAATAAAGAGCAATATAATGAATTTACAGAGTGAGAGTACAGCACGAGTCACAGAGGTAGGCAGGGGACAGAGTGAGGTCATTACAGAGTTAAGTGTAATAGGAAGCACAGTAATGTTTAAGCAAAGGGTAGGATGAAATGATGTAGGTCCTAAAATGATAGTTGGTCACTATGCAAGGAAAAGAGAGAGGTGATCATGAACAGAAGTAGGGAGATGAGTTATAGAAACACTTTGTTAGTCTGGCTAGAGGTGATGGAGATGAGATAGGGAGGAAGTGTGCAGAAGTATGGTCTGATTCAGTGTATGTTCCAAGGGCAGAGTTGAGAGTACTTACTTGTTCATGTGTTGGAAGTAGGGAAAGGAAGGGGTGTCATTTGTCTTTATGATTAAAACAACTAAATGAATAGTAGAAGACATTGGGAAGATCTCATTGAAGACAGAGTTAAATCAAGAGTGTGGCTAATGACACATAAAGGCTGAAATGTCTTTTAGACAGATAAATAGGAAGGCTAACATAGATGGAAGTGTGAGACTGAAGCTCAGGAAAAATGTTCAGGCAATAAATATTTTTTATAACTAGTATATAGAATTATATATGTAAGTAGTATGTTATGGCATATTATCTAGAGAATCCAAAGTTGTACTTTTGTATTTTTTTGTTACTATCTTTTTCCACCTCAATTAATACAACTTGTTCTGTTGCTTTACCTTCTTTTGGCCCTAATTTACCTGCATGATCATTCAATATCTTAAAAGTATTTATTGAATACCTGTTTTGAAAATGATTAAGAGATCCAATAAAAGTCTATCTTTCTGTATTCTTATGTTTAAAATAATGATGAATGGTTGTTATCATTTTGGTCTCTAGGTTTTTTAAAGCCCTTGAGATCCTTGAGAGATTTAAGGAGGAATTCTTTGAAGGCCAGGGTATTGAAAATGTTCAACCCTGGATGCATATTAACATCTTTGAAAAGTTCTTAAAAAATACTGATGCTGAGATTCCACTTGACACTGACTAAATCAAAATCTGGGTGACTCCATGACAACAGTCAGTAGTTTAGAGGAACTGGGTTATCAAGTAGCCAAATGAGATGCACTTAATGTTTCTATTTATGTTATATTCTACAGTAGATACTGTAAGAGATGTAAAATATACAACCCTTCTCATGAGAAAACTCATACTGTAGTTGCTAAAATGGAAACTATCAAATTACTTTATTGAGATAGAAGGTAAGACTAATATCTAGAAATTATATAAGTACTTATACATAGATAAAAGGAAATCTAAAGAAAATTGTGGAAATCTATATGCAGTTTCCCAAGATGCTGCTCCTGTGCAAAATCATTTAGAGAAACTTCTCTCTGGAAAAATGTATCACATTTGCTGGAATATCTTCTATGCTAATAAAGCTTCATCCAATCGGATGATTTTATTTTTTAAGAAACAGTCATTTTAGGGATAAATCTGGAGAACTTAGGTAAAAAAAAAATTTTTTTTTCAGGAGAGAGTGATTCAGATATAGTAGAACAACACTTTCTTTTGGATCATACTACAGTTCTGAGTCCATTTTTATACCGGCCATTATTATTCAGTCGCGAAGTCACTGTCCAACTCTTTGCAACCCCATGGACAGCAGCATGCCAAGCTCCCAAATATTTAGAGGTAGTAAACATATTTTAAGGATGGCAGCATCTTTGAAATTCAGTATGTGCTGACAAAGGTCTATCTAGTCAGAGCTATGGTTTTTCCAGTAGTCATATATGGATGTGAGAGTTGTATCATAAGGAAAGCTGAGCGCCAGCAAATTGATGCTTTTGAACTGTGGTATTGGAGAAGACTCTTGTGAGTCCCTTGGACTGCAAGGAGTTCCAACCAGTCAATCCTAAAAGAAATCAGTCCTGAATATTCATAGAAAGGACTGATGCTAAAACTGAAGCTCCAATACTTAGGCCACCTGATGCGAAGAACTGACTAACTGGGAAAGACCGTGATGCTGGGAAAGATTGAAGGCAGGAGGA
The DNA here is from genome assembly GCA_007570785.1 of Antilocapra americana. Classification (NCBI taxonomy): domain Eukaryota; kingdom Metazoa; phylum Chordata; class Mammalia; order Artiodactyla; family Antilocapridae; genus Antilocapra; species Antilocapra americana. The sequence goes on from ML662445.1 coordinate 16,734,473, forward strand.
GAAGGAGAAGACAGAGGATGAGATGGTTGGATGAAATCGCTGACTCGATGGACATGAGTTTCAGCAAGCTCCAGGAGTTGGTGATGGACAGGGAAGCGTGGTGTGCTACAGTCCATGGGTTCACGAAGAGCTGACCACGACTGAGCTACTGAACTTGACATACCCTCTCGATGTGACTATTTTGGAATCTGTTTGAATACAGTAGGGCTGATTTGCATCTTTAGAAATAATTAATGACAGAATTATATGTTTCAATATCATACTGATCTGTATTAAATATCATCATCGGTTCAGGACATACTTCCAATTTTAAGACAGAAACAGATGAGAAAGAAGGTAATGCTGATCGCATTGTTCTCTCTGGGCTTCCATAACTGTCAGATGGAAAGACATGGGCATTTGGAGGCTTCATGTTCTTGGTCTTTGTGGTCTGGATTCCGACTTCTTTCCCTCATTGTCACGAGGGAGAATCACTTATGTGACTCATGTCATGATGGTAGAATCACTACCATCAACAGACAAGCTAGACATGAATCAGATAACCCAGAGGGCCTTATCATTTGGAGAAGAGAGGCAAGTCCTTTGTGAAGCCTGAGATTATAAGCCTACTTCAATCCGGGATTCTGGGTCCTGGCTTCCCAGGGTTGGCAGGCTGTAGGGACCTGGACACCATGGAGAAGAGATTGAAATAAAAAAATTTCAGCTTTTATTTCAAGAGAGTCTAAAATGGCCTGCCTAGAGCATTTCTATACCTATTTGAAAGAAACACGTATCTTATACTATGAAACTTGGATATGGTGTGTTTCTTTGGAGAATAATCCAAACAGTGATTCTCTTGCCTTTCCTTACCACTTGGGGAACACATAGCACTTAAATATTTAGGACCCTTAAGGCAGATCTTATTTTAGAATTACAAATTCTTCCTTTCTCTTAAGGGTTCAAATTAAAGTCCCTTTTCCAGAAAGGGCTTTGTGTCATCAAAAAGATGATGGTTTTGGAGAGTATAGTGCTGGCATTAAGATTCTCTTTGCTTTACAAAGTCCAGTAAGTTTACATTTGCTTGATCAATTTTTTTTTTTTTTTGTGGTCAGACTTTTTAGAGAATTGACAATCAACATTCAAAAAATAAAAGTAACCTGGTTAAAGTAGTAGTGATCATGAATCATTGTCATTCCAATTCAGCTTTCTTATGATGTCTGGATGCTGAATCAGATGATTTTTGGGGACCGTTTTAGCTCTGGGGATCTATGAATGATGCATTTGTAGTCTGTAGGAAAGCAGTCTTACCTTGGCCTTTTATATTTCCTTGGATTTGGTGCAAAGGTACTTCTCTAGCCATTGATAATTTTTAGTCAGTAACTGGCAATTTTGATTAGTGTTTTGTTTGTTTTTCACTTTCTCCTCATTTCTTTGGCCTCTAATATTTCTTGGAATATATTACTTTCCCATTTTTTCCTAGTATTTGTTTCAGGGTTAGCATCACTGAAAATAACTAGACACTATTAGTGATAAGAATACAGCTTTTGGATTGCCTTATGCTTCACATTTATGATTAGAGTTTTCTATCTCCCAGATGTGTCTAGGAAAGTGCACATACTCACAGGTGTAAAGATGACTAAAAGGAAAAGAGAGATGGAGAAAGGCATTCAGATGTGATGATTGTAATGTGTGTGTATGTTCACAGTCTTTCATGATTGCTATTTTACAAAAAAGGAAACACATCTAGAGAGGCTAAATAAGTTATCTAAGGTCATATAGCTAATATGTAGCAGAGATGATATTCAAACAAGTTTAATATTTTGGAATATTTGAAAAATGTAGATTCTTATGTCTAATATTATTACTGTTGGATTTGTGGTAATTAATTTTTAGACTTTAAAAAGTGTTTTATACTCTGCAATTTTTTGATGCAATTTAAATTTTTACAAAAGAGACCATTAATGGGAACGCAGTTGGAGGGTGTTGATAGGGAGACTGGACGCTCAGAGAAACACGTTTGAGCCTGTGGTTGAAGAAACCCAGGGGATCAACTATTATGAATTAAGGAATATGGAGGGAGAAAAAGTTAACTGTGTCTTAAAATGCAATATACACACAATGGAGCAACTGTTGTTTAAAGAATCTTGGAACACTAAATTTGGAAGGAATTCTCCCAGTCATTGAAATGACATAAGTGTTCATACAGTGAGACATTTCGGTTACTGAGTATTGTATCAGGAGGATTACTCAGGTAACCACTGGTAGGTACCAACTAGATAGGGGTAAAAGTTGCTGACATGTAGAGAGGGGATCTTTGCATTTGTCATTTTAGCCCTAAAAGGATTTTAAGAGTTCTGTGAGTCCACTTTGTTCATTAGCCAGATGAATTTACAGACCCAGGGGCTTAGTTGGGTGGCCATGGTCCCCAAGACAAAAATCTAGTTGTCCAGCTGCCTCTTCAATGCTCCTGCCAGATCGCCCCTCTTCTGCTTCCCTGTAGTGGAAATTCACCCTGGGAGGTGCTGCTGCTCCCATCTGACTTTGGCATCACATCTGCCTGCTCAGACACAGTTTCCTCCTCAAGCTTGGCGCTGAGAAGAGTGTGACTGCACACCTTCCTAGGGAATGGGGGAAGACAGATGCTGTCTGAGGAGGCGGCTGGAAGTCCTTCCCCTCACTGGAACCCGGGGAAACTACAGTATGCAGGCCTGGGTGAGTGTAGTCTCACTTTCCACTTGGAAACTCCGAGCTCAGTGCTGATGACAGCTTGTGGTGAGACCTTTCCCCAGAGGCTGTGATCTCCTGGGTGGCTGTTGCTTCTAAAAGCAGCCCTCCGCTCTATTCCTCTTGAAGAGAAATCTCTTGAGAATATTCCGCTTAGAGGGACATTCAAGAACAGCAAGCAGCAATGGCTTCTTCATCTCAGAATGAAACTAACCTCAGTCCCCCTCAACAAAAGAGTATGAACAGCAAGAAGTGGTTCAGGAGAAGTTCTATGTGTGGCCTTGCCATGTACAGGAATTTAAATCATGCTGGGTTTTTTTTGTTTTTCTTTTTTTTTGTGGATAGACACACAGGATTACATCTCCTAATATCTGGTAACTGTTTTGAGAAGGGAGTGGACAATAATTGATTAGGGTGTAGAGGTTTTGTGATTTTTCTTATTTGAACCCACAGAAATAAAACAGGCTTCAGGGAATAGCATGATGCGTTTGGCAAAGCACAGGAGTGAAAGACTTCATCTCTGTCAATCCTTGCTACCTCGCCTCCTCATGATTGCACTGTTCTTTAGCTTTGTTATTTGTATGTTAGTTATCTCATCAGCCGTGTGTTCTCCTCTTCATAAAATAAAGATCATAATTGATAGTAATTGGTGTCTTTAATTATGCACATTCTCTGAGGTTACTTTGCAGTATCTTGTTTAAAAATAGCAATGGGACTGGTAGTATTATCCTCAAGAGATGAGATGAATTGTTTATTCTTGTGGAAGTTGCTGGTGGCACCGGGCCTTGATCTCTGGCTATCTGATGCTTGGGCCAGCACCCTCTCAAATATACCAGTCATCATGATCAAAGAGAGCCCCACCACCAATCATTTCATTGTACCCCAACTGGGGCCTTGACTTCCCTGACTGTCAACAACATTGAGTAGGTGGGCATGAAGTTGTCCAATGAAAGGATTAATGCACTCCTGTTGAAAGTAGCTTTAAAATTCTGATTAGAAATCACTCTCTCTTGCACTGAATTTGTCCCAGGAAATAGAGAAAAGAGAAGCTGTTTAGAGACGTGGTTAAAACCCCAGGTTTGGCAGTCAAGATGCCTGTGATTAAAGATTGGGTCTGATGTTTTATAGCTGGTTCAAAATTGGAAAAGGAGTACATCAAGGCTGTATACAGTTATCCTGTTTATTTAACTTATCTGCAGAGTGTTGTTGCTGTTGTTTAGTCAACAACAGCAACTTGAGCCACTTTCTTTCTGCTCTTGGCCCCTTGCCCGTGTTTGTTGTTTTTGTTCAGTCACCTAGTCATGTCTGACTCTTTGCGACCTCACAGACTGCAGCACACCAGGCCTCTTTGTTCCTCACCACCTCCTGAAGGTTGCCCAAGTTCATGTCCATTTCATCAGTGATGCCATCCAGCCATCTCACCCTCTGATGCCCTCTTCTCCTTCTGCCCTCAATCCTTCCCAGCATCACAGACTTTTTCAATGAGTTTGCTGTTTGCATCAGATGACCAGAATACTGGAATTTCAGTCCAGTATCCTAAGGAACTTCACCATCAGTCCTTCCTAGTATTCCGGGTTGATTTCCTTTAGGATTGACTGGTTTGATCTTGTTGTCCAATGGACTGTCAGTAGTCTTCTCCAGCAGCACAGTTTAAAGGCATTGATTCTTTGGTGCTCTGCCTTCTTTACAGTCCAGCTCTCACAACCATACATGACCACTAGGGAGATCATAGTCTTGACTATACGGACTTTCGTTGGCAGAGTAACGTCTCTCCTTGCCCTTAATTGAGCACATGCAATACCAAAGGTGATTCCAACTTCCTCTATCCCACATGAAAAATTACTATCACATTTAATAGTGTCACTAATTCCACAGATCATGTGAGACCTGACTGTACTAGCACACCAAGAAGCCCACATTACAGGCACATCAAATCCCAGGTAAAGCGTCATGGACAAGAATCACGAAATCTTCAGTAAATGAAATTCAGGGGACTTTTCCCTCCAAAACTGACATTTTACAAATGAGAAAAGTGAGAATCAGAGAGATTTAAATAAATTTGTCCAAACTCAGAGTTTCACTCATTGGTTTTAATTGTTTCTAGAATTTCATTTCTGTATGCATTTCCCCACAAAGAAGAAAACAAGGAATCATTTTCCTTTCATAAAGAGAGAGAGAGAGAAAGACAGAAGCAAAGCAACAGAATTTATCTTTATGAAAGCAAATTCTGTAGATATTTTGCCAAAAAGGACACATAGTGAAAATGGATTAGTTCATTTGAGTGGTTTGTGGAAAATATATATTTCCCGAAGCAGGTGGTGCTATCAAAGTGAATAGGGAGAAAAATGTCGTGTATGAAAAATATTTTTTTCAAAATGCTATTTTTCAAGTCAAAAGGGAAATGACACAAAATCTTACCACTGACTCTGACAGCATATTCTAATGGGTTCTGGCTATATTTTAGAGAAACACACTCACATACAAACAGAAACAAACAGTTTCAAAAAGGATATGTATAGAAAACCCTGGAGGTTTTACATTTGTTAGACAGAAGGAAAAAAAAGAAAAGAAAGAAAGACAAACGGCCTGCCAGATAATGAGATGAGTGAGCAAGTAAGTCATTGGAAACTCACAAAATGCTCTTTTTGGAGACATTTCTAGCACTGTTGATATAGGCAGAGGGACATGGATAGAATAAGAAGCAAACCATTAGCCCACAGGCATTTTTAGCAAAATTGCAGAATTCAGCACTTAAAAAAATAGCTCCATGGATTAATGTGCAAATTAATTTCCTTTTAGTGTATTTTTAACTTATTTTTCTAGTGTTTTTTTTTTTTTTAAACTAGTAGTAATTCAATTTAACAAGCATTTACTGAGTTCTGGTCATACAATGTGGTTTGAACCATAGTGGACATTAAAAGGCATTTGAAAAGACCAAAAATGATGGGAAAATGCACTCATTCAGTAGGAGAATTAGCCTATTCCATTAAGTACTAAACTATATATCAGTTTCTGCTTTCCATAGAGGCCACGTAATTCATCATCCTCACAGGGATACTTTTTTCATCTCTCTATTGAAAGCTAATCTACATACCCCAAAGTGCATACATCACAATTATACAGCCTCATGCCACTTTCCCCTGTGCTCATGGAGTTACCGCTCTGTCTCTTGGAAGGGCCAGCCTACCTTTTTCTCCATCTGGACTGGGTGTTGTGTGACAACCACAGTGACAGCAGTGCTGTCCACAGCCATTTGGGGAGCTGTTATTCACAGCAGGCCCTGGGGCCCCGTCACTCAGAGGGCAAAGGTGAAATTGCAGGCTCAGGGGCGCCCTGTTCTAAGGTTCTTCTTCCTCCTCTGATCCTTGCTCGCCTGGGCTTGTGCGCTGCAGGAGGCCGCTGCTCTTCATTTCTAAGCATCCTGAGGACTCAAGTCTCAGCTCTTGAGTGTAGCTCCTCCTGATTCTGGTATATTCTCTAACAAATTTCCCCAATTCTTTTCATTTCTGCCATACAATTTGATACCTAATTAAATATCTACATTTTTGTGGTCACTGTTGCTTTATAAGTAATTACATAATCCAGCCCCTAGCAAATTGCAAGTACTCAGTGACTGAAATCCCTCTTTGAGCTTCCTTGCAGGGTTGCACGGAAGTCTTCCTAAGAGGGCTTAGGTCATCTTCCTGACAAATGTGAGCAGGGTCCTGCGCTGTAGTCCTCATATGAGTAATGCATTGATGTCTGTGCAGTGTCTCAAGCTGGAGCACTCAGAAGCGTCACAAATAATTTCACAAATCTCATGCTTAGTACTCACCGAAGCACCATCTTGTTGGTTAAATTTCTTAAATCTATAGTCATTATGTGTATTCCTCTTCATCCTGTTCATAGCACCAATTATCTTGCTGTTCTCATGGTTTGTTTAATCCAGGGTAGCAAGGCATGAGTCGAGATGCTGGAAGGAGACTCAAGGAGCCATAGGAACTGCAGACACGTTTATTCTTTCCTGGCTGGCATGGCAGCCGGAACACAGCCTCTCTCCTGGCTGATGCAACAAGGCAGCAGCAGCCACAACCTCGCCATAATGTAGCCAAAATATAGCCATGATATAACCTCATATAACATAACCATGATACCACTCCAATGTATATCCAGTGCCAGGGCTTTCATGGTAAAGGTCTTACAGGTGTACCCCGCAGAGTAGACTGCAACCAAGTGAGTACCTCGTGTCGTACATGCACAGTGCCTCAAATGATCTCAGTTGTTACATAGTCATTTAGAAAACATGGGCTGAGAGAGCCTGAATATGCTGTCTTGGCTAACCTGCTCTTTCCCTACACTGTGTTTCCTCATCATCATAGCTAATATCCTGTCCTGGTTCAAATCAGTTCTTTTCCAGTTAATACGCTCTTCCCACCATGTTGAAGCCAGCGATGCCTTGTTAAAATGACAATGAAATTGATCCAAAGGCCTGCTTGAAACTACAAATGGCTCTTCTTTGGTGTCAATTCCACAGTATGAAATTCAAGGTCTTTTATGACACCTTACCCAGAATATGCATTCCCAAATGCTTACCAGATCGAGATCAGAAAAGAGAGATCACTAACCTTGCTATATAACATCTTCCTTGTTTTAGTTGCTCAGTTGTGTCCAACTCTGCGACCCCATGGACTGTAGTCCACCAGGTTTCTCTGTCCATGGGATTATCCAGGCAAGAATACTGGAATGGGTTGCCATTCCCTTCTCCAGGGAATCTTTCTGACCCAGGGATCTAACCAGGTCTCCAGCATTGTGGGTGGATTCTTTACAGCTGAGCCACCGGTGAAGCCCAACATCTTCCTTGGGGAGGCAAAACTTCAGATTAAATAGTCTCCTCTCCAAGATTCTACTTAGCAAGCAGAAACAGACTCAGTTTATGGCAATAAAGGCATTAATTAAGCAGGTTATGGGAAAATGTCAATGAGAATTGACAACTGTGAATTCTCACTTAAAATATTAAGTAAAAGTTGCTGTATGCCTTTCTCTTCCACCTTCTCTTTCTTGCTCCTCCACTGTTTGATTAAATACACTAGAATGAAAACATCAATTCACTCTCGTTAGAGGGCAAGACATTGTGAATTAATGAAGTCAGATTTGTGGGCAGTTTGATTCAATTCTATTACTTTCAAGTACTTATGATAACTGGATCTTAATCTTTCTGACATACAGATCATTAGTTTCATTTAGCACATATGATATTGATCAGCTAAAAAGTCATTTGTAAGTAGCAAAATATATATTTATAGATACACATATATGTAAATGTGTATACATATATATATATATGCATTGTGTTTATAGTAAGTCTGTATTTATCATTTTTGGTTGAGGTAGTTTTTAAATGTATGTGTGTTTGTGCTAGTTTGGATTTTCAGAGCTTATTAACTGTTAACATTTTATAGCTGATTAACTATTAAAATACTTCATCCCTTTGTGCTTTTAAGCATGTGCTTTATAACTCTCACTCCTCCTATCTCTCAGTAAAGAAAGGGGATTTTTTAAAAATCAGATTTTAGTCCTATCTCTTCTCAATTTAGTGGGATCTGAATTAAAAAATTTTACTACATGGAGTATCAAGTTAAAATAGACATGATATTTGGTGCAGGAGAACTCTAATGTGAGCCAAATTTCTTTATGTGCTCAACGATGAGAGTTTTGAAGCTGTGTGTTCCTGGCTGAAAATCTTGAGAACAACAGTGATACAAGCTTCATTATCTGGTGTCATGCTTATAGCAGTGAGGCTTTTGGTTTTAAATGGTATTTATTGAACGCTAACCAGACTATGAGCATTTAATTGAATATATCAATTTTCAGGAGGCCAGAATTGTTGTTTGCTTAGAAGCTTGTTCCAGAGGCTCCCCCCTACCCCAACACTAGAAATATGTAATAATTTTTTGTCCAAAAAAAAAATGCTTCAGGTAAAGCTGTAATTTGCTTCTGCAATCATATCAGTTACTCTGGCAAAATGCAACCCCAAATCTCACATGACAGTTTACAAATTAAAACCTGTAGAAATAATTAAAAAAGGAGATATGCACAGGAGTGCTACGTGGAAATGTAAAGCTTCAGCAGCCAGCCCAGTTGAGTGATAACTAGACGTGAGGCACAACCTAATTGTACTTATCTAGTTCTCTACTTCTCATAGTGAAACTGGGAGCATGGAGCTTCTGCAGCAGGAAGGAACAGGATGTTCATGCTGTCTTGCTCTCTTAAAGGCTCACAGAATGAAAGTGAACCAGTAAGAGGAAAAATGACTGTGAAATGTTAGCATTTTGGCATTAACTAAATTGTTGTGGAACTTCTTTATGTTTTAAGTAGCTACATACTCCTTTGCTTCTTTTGTATTCTACCCAATGACTGATTCAACAAAGGATTTTAGAGCAATTACCTGGCTTGACTTCATTAGTAACTTATTCTTCACACTGGACTTTTAATTTTCCAGAGCCAGATTCTATACTGTCTTCTTTATTATTTATTTTTCTACACAACAAGCACATGCCTGGACACATGATACATATCCAATAATTATTCAAAAAATTAAAGAGCAAAGAGAGATATGTTTTTTGGGGGGATCATAATGGTTTTCTAATACACTATTGCTCAGCAGCCTTTTATTTTTTTCTTTCCTGGCTTCCTTTTTTTTTTAAACAGATCTTTCTGCAACAAATCCAGATTCAACTCTTAGGGTATCCCAGTGAGAATTTTTCCATCCCAGGGGCCTGGACCCGAACTGGAATAACTGTCAGCAGCAGCATTAATTGCCCCCCTTCTTGGCAGCCAGGGTGTGAAAATTGGCGTGGTGAAAGAGACTGAAATTTCTGTTCATCCCAAGAGGTAGCTGCCGGGGACCGATGCAACCCATTAGGGGGACAGCTGTGTGCAGGCAAGTTTCATATCTGTCTGAACAGCTCCTGCAGTCTGGGTAAATAAATACCTTAAATCCCTAGAGCCAGCAAACTTCTTCAGGATTTTCTCCTAATCTCGTGGAGTCTGATTGTGTCTGGGCCTAAGGCATTTTCTAATTGTGAGTAATTTACCTTTGGAAGCTCAGGAGCCTGCATCTCAGGGAGCGTGACCACTCAAGGATTCTGGAAGAGAATTGCTCATTTCCTCCTTAGTCCCTTTACAGGAACCCCTTCTGCTTCCTAGGAACTCTCACTTGCCCTTTAGGAGAAGATAAATAATATTCATCCTGTAAGAGTCAAAGCACAAAGCTCTTTTCAACCACCTGCTTCCACTAAGGACTTGTTCCTCTGAGATCCTGCTTCTCATATATAGCTTAGCACCTTCCGCTGCACTTGCAAAATGTCCTTTCTGTTTCCCAGTCTGCATGGTGTTCTTCCAGTTCTGAATTTGTGTTTCTGCAGCGTGTCTAGTGCAATATTAGATACACAGAGGGTGCTGGTGCATAGCATGACTGATTAGCTCTAGTCAATCTGTTTATGGCAAAAACCAGGAATAGGAACCCCGATCAGGATGTCCTGCCTACTGCCCCCGTCTTCCTCCATCAGCTGCTTGCAATTTTGTACATGTACCAGCTTTCCCCCTGTGCTGACTGCTTGTCCTTTCTTACTAGAGTGGGCTTCCTGAGTGCAGAGGCCTTGGTTATCTGTCTCACAATGTAAGAGACTATTCAAAGGGAAAGACCTGCTTGAGGAAGCCTTCCAAGTTGAGGAAAGACTTGCTCAAGATGTAGAAATATGAACCAAGACGGAAACTAATAATGATTTCAGTCTGCATTTCCAACAACCGAGTGGTCCATCGGGGGAAAGTATCTCTTGAGATGCACATGAAGAATCAGGATGAAACTCATTTGCGAAGCTGGAGAAAGTATACCCGTTCTGAGTGGGGGATCAGACTGCCTGACCTTTCAAATCTACAGTCTGTTGGAGACCTTGACTTGTAAGGTCAGTGTGATGATTAATTTTATCTATCAATAGGACTGGATCATGGGAGCCCAAACATTTGGCCAAAGATTTTTCTGGGTGTGTCTATAAGGGTGTTTCTGGATGAAATGAACATTTGAATACATAGACCGACTGAAGCAGATTGCCCTCTGTGATTTGGGTGGGTCTCATCCAGTCAAAGGAAGACTGGAATAGAACAAAAAGACCGAATTGCCTGCCTGACTCATCAGCTGGGAAGCTGGCCCCCTCTGGCCTTTGAACTCAGACTGAAACACTGGCATTTCTTGGTCTCCAACTTGCCAGCCTTTGCACTAGGATGTCTGTCATCTGCTCTCCTGGTTCTCAGGCATTCAGACTTGAGCCGGTAGAACTATACTACTGGCTCTCCTGGATCTTCAGCTCACTGACTGCCAACCTTGAGGACTTGTCTGCCTCTGTAATCATATGAGCCAATTTCTTAAAGTGAGCTTTCTCCATATGTATGTTTGTGTGTATATATGAGTGTGTATATTTATATGTACATGGGGTTTCTCAGGTGGCACTAGTGGTAAGGAACCCACCTGCCAAAGAGGAGACCTAAGAAACATGGGTTCAGTTCCTGGGTGGGGAAGATCCCCTGGAGGAGGGTATGGCAACCCACTCCAGCATTCTTGCCTGGAGAATTCCATGGACAGAAGGAGCCAGGTGTGCTATAGTCCATGGGATCACAAAGAGTCAGACAGAACTGAAGTGACTTGGCACACATGTGTGCATAGATGTATGTATGTATGTATCTACCTATATCTATATCTATCTGATGCTCTCTGTCTCTCTCTCTGTATGTGTATATATATATATATATATATATATATATATATATTTTATATATATGTATGCATTTACCTATCTCTCTCTCTCTCTATATATATATATATATATATATATGTATGTATGTATGTATGTATGTACGTATATATAAACACACAGAGAAACAGAGATAGAAACAGAGAGAGTGAGAGATCCCACTGATTCTTTTTCTCTGGGAAACTCTGAATAACAGAGTCAGTGTTGTCTGTTTTATAAAGTGTTGCTCTCTGACAAGAGGGGATCAAGGCATGGGGAAGCTGGCTTTAGCCCCAGCCCAGTCCATCAAACAATGCCTCCAGCCTTCCAATTGGACTCTCTGCTTCATTTGTTCTAAGAAGGAAAATAAGTTTTGTCTTTTTCCCCTCTGTTCTTACCAATCTGTCCTTTGCTATTTGGCAGGAGCTGGTAGCTTTTCTTGTGGTCTGACTGGATCTGGAAATAACATGGTTATTTTTGTTTAAACATAATAGCAAAGAAGAACTTGAGCTTATATGCAATTTAGCCTTATCAAGCCCAGACATATTTGTTTGTGTACAATCAGCATGCCTGAGTGATGTCAGGAGAGCTCTGAAAACAATATATTCTGAAGCCAGAGTTGTTAGTGGGTGGAACCTTCCCAAATAATAAACATTGTGCGCATGATTGGAACTAGAATGAGTTATTTAGTCCAATACAACCGGCTTTAGTCCATACAGCATGTCATACGACTCAGAAACAAAACAGGAAAAGGGAAATAAATGAAAGGGAATGGGCTAAACATGAAGGAAATTGTATACCTGTGAGCTGTTTAGAGGCACTTAGTTAATAGTGGGTGAATGGATTATAACTTTTGGAGTAAACACAAGATAGCATTCACACAAGCATATACATACCCATATACAGGTATGTGGGAAAATGGCATAGAAGAGATATTACAGATGCATTCATATTGAGAGTGTTTGTTATTGATGAATTGCCCTACACCGAGATGGTCAGGATGCCCAAAGACTCCCGTTAAATAGCCTCAGTCCTTCTCTCTCCTGTTATTGTCTTTCTTTTGCACTTCAGTGGCTGCCCAACACCTCATTCTACATGTGCTCCATCCCATGCACCCTCTGAACTACTTCCAGGCAAATGGAGGCACGTCCAACATCCACGATGGGGGCAGAAAATTTTTTTCCAAACTTGTTCTCAAAGAGAAGACTATCTACATCTCAGAAACGGTATTTCTAGTAACAGTGCTAGTTTTGTTCCAAATCACCTTTGCATCCATTTATTCTAAGGAAAATCAAGAACAGTGGCCACTAAAAATTAGTATGTGCTCTGAAAATGAAATGCTCTTTGCCTGTCTACAGTGTTGGAAAAATACTGTATTCTGTCACCTATGGCTTCCTGCCCCAACCTCTCACCTTTAAACATACCCCAGGGGTTGACAGCTACAGTTAAATGTATTGATGGATGTTTTAGCCAGGTTTTATACCTACTTTATATCTAGTCCATGAAAATGACACTCACAAGTGATGAAAGAGTGTATTAAGAAACTGAAAATTCAGAAAGTTTGCTTCAAGTGACAAAGTTGTAAAGGAGAGTGTTCTTTCAGTCTTTAGACTCATAAGGTAACAAAATATAACCACCCAGACACTTGCCTCAATTGTTGAATGGTCTCTATTAGTAAACTTTGGAGTAGAATGTTAATTCTAAGGGGTTGCACCAAGCAATCTGATTTATCAAGTTTCAGTGGGTTCCTGGGTATCTGTGAATTTTGAACAAAATTATTTAGGGCATTCTGATGAAAGAAATCTATAAAACATGCACTTTGAGCATAATCACAGCGTGTTTAAATACTTTCTTCTACCCTGCTTTCACTTAGAGTAGACTCAGTAATTTCTCCTTAGATAAAATATAGAGAAGGAAATCTCAAAATTTCTAACCAAAAGATCTTCGGATTTATTTTCAGACTCTAGTATCTAGAACTAACTCTTCCTTTCCTGAAGGGTACTATGAGATATTCTCTTAACCAATCAGATTCTCAGTTTCTTTAATTATAGGAAAATGACAGTATATAGCTTTTATAGTTCCCATATGACTGAGAGAAATAATGTTTGTTGAGCTGCTTTGGCATTTGTAAATTGCTGTACAAAAGTAAGAGAGCGCTCCAGTTATGAATATGCACATTGATGATTTCAGCAAGGGGCATTCAGAATGCAATAGTGCTTATTATCTGGTCAACCAGTGTAGTAGGGGTGGATGGTAGAGATGAGAAGAAAACCTTTCTGAAGATTTCTAAAAAGGGAGGGAATAACAAGAAATAGATTGTATGGGAGGACATTGAAAAGGGGCTGAGGTATAAGATGGGCTTTCAGAAAAAAGTGGGCTTGTTGTAGGTTGAAAATGTCCGTGGAAGTGATCCAGGTGGAAGAAAAAGAAAGAAAGGGCCCAGAGGTGAGAACCAGTACCTCAGAAAATGTGGAAAGGTATGGCAAATAGCAAGAAATGTGGTTTGAATTTCAAGAAATCAGAAAGCTCATCTAATTTAATTTATTACTTTGAATAGACAAAGACCATACCCAAGTCTACAAAGTCTCATTTGTTTTGCAGATAAACCAACTGCTGAAAGTTCTGATCAATAGGTAAAAATCTCTTCAGTAGCAGCATTTGCAGCAAAATAATAGACCATCCAAGGAAACCCTCCAATAAAGACTGAGTGAAGAATCACCCCATTAAAGTCACGGATTTATTGATCTATGGATACATTTAAAAGGTCTCCATTGTAAAATCAGTGAATATATAAATAGTTCTAACCTGAAAGAAAGGACAGATTTAAAGAAAAAAAAAAGAAAGAAAGAAATAGCTGTCCTTGTTATTGAATTCACATACTCTTTTTCCAAAGTGTCACATTCTTTTCTCCTGCTAAATTCTTTTCAATATCTCTCAACTTTTTAAATACAGTTCCCTTCCAAAAAATGGGAGAAAAATCTAGTCCAATATCTCAAACACATTTTGGACTTTACAGTACTTTACACAAGAGCACAGAGGGATATTTTTCTCTACTTTGAGCATTATGATTTAATAGACTTTTTAAATAGAATGTCAGAAACAAAAGAATAATTTTAGTACAATGGCATGAAAACTAAATGTATGGATTGATCCTCTGATAGGCTATTTACTTTCCATCTACCGCCCATGTACTTGTTAAGTGATTCATGTAAGTGGCTAGGATGTTAGAGATCCAAGTTCCCTGCTTATCAGATTGAATGGAATTAGCCCTCTTGACTCACCAGTTCCGATGGTGACATGTAGGAAAACACACTGATGATGATTCTGGAATATTTTTTAAAAAATAAATTCTCAAGAGATAGCAAGTTTTTACTGACCATTTGCTAGGTGGAAGGTGCTAGTTCAAGGAGTGTAGTGGACCTGCAAAAGAAGTCGAAGATTTGGGGACTTGACAACTGCTTGCAAAATGCAAGATCAACTGTTTTTTCCTTAGTCTTATCACTTGAATTCCCACTGAAAAACCAGGTTCGGTAAAGATGTTTGGACATGAGGAGAGAGCTGTAAGCTGGACTTAAGCACAGTCGTCTCAAGTTTTGTATGTTTGAACCAGTCACTGAAGCTTTCCCTGCTTTGTTTTCCACATGGTAAAGTGATAAGCCATGATGGAAGATATCCCAGCTACTATTATATGAAGTTTCGGAGTAAATTTAACATAGTGAGTGTGCTGGTCATTAAGCTACTGTCTCCCAGATAGTGAAGCATCTTCCTACTCTATAAGGTGGTACCTAAAGAGGGATATAAAGGCTGGAAGAGGAAGAGACTCCTGATTATATTTTCGTTTGTAGATGCTTCTTACTCTGACAGCAATGTTTGATTTCAGTAGCACTTAACTCCAACTTGAAAAATGTTATCTCCACTACCCAGACCAGTCCCACTGTTCCTCCTGAGAGGTTCCCCAGGTCCTCAGAGGACCATTCCCAGTTGTACAGGGGCCCTCTTTGCAACTCTTGAAGCATCAGCTGGGTGATAGTCCCTCCTCAGATGTCTGGTTCCAGCTCTGTCAGTTCCTCCAGTTGCTGACGTTCTAACAACTCCAAACTCTTTTCCTGGGGCTGAAGAGTGGAAGCTGCTTCTTTAGTGTCTACTTCATGTTGCCTCAGTGGTCCCTTTTATCTTTTAAGTCCTCCAGTATTACTTAACTCACTTCCTGTATTACATCCTACAGTTGAAACAACTGGTGTAGACATTTGACTTTCCTAATTGAAGCCTGATAAATTCAGGGGCAGAAGACAAATTGGAGGATTTATAATATTAAAAGTCTTTCAAAACTAGCCATACTTCTTCTTTTTTGTGATTCTGAGATTCCATCTCCTTCACCATGGTTATTCTTTCTATCATTTGAACAGAAGTCCTTTCTCTTCTATCATCGAGATTCTCCATGGATCTTTGGCTTTGACGTCTGTTTGTTGTATGCGCTCTTGCAATGCAAGATGCTTCATCTATCTGCACCATGGAAGCAAGTCAGATAGTCTTATTTTGAAGGCTTCTGGTAGGTTAAATCATAATCACTCTCAAATCAGGTCCCACATGAGGCTTAATCTCTTTTCTGCTTACTAGTGGTAGAGTTTGTGGATGAGCGCTGTTTTGCTGTGGGCTGACATTTGCAGGCAAAAGCAACCAGGCGGTCATTGTGTCTACAGCCAGGAATTAATGTGCAGCAGTCAGTGAACCTGTCTTACTCCAAAACAAAAGCTTTCTGAAATAACTGGTTTCTTGCTGCAGCCCTGCCACAACAGGTAGACAGGAAGGCATGTGGGAATCGGTAAGCTTGGGAACACAGACACTCCCTGCTAAGTGTGGCATTATTCATGTGCCCTGGACCTTCCATTCTGAATGTTGGGTGATAGTTCAGAAAGATAATGACCTCTGCCCAAGATCTGAATTCCTAGAGGACATAAAGAAGCAGCGCTGGGACTTCATTATAAGTTGGTTCTCTTGCAAGTTGCTGCAGCATGGAAATGGGAAAACCTTCTACAAAATTGACAGGGAGTTCAGTTTATAGCATGTTATCCAGGTTGGAAACACACTCCAACTTGATTCGTTCATAGAGCCAGTCTGTCTGTGACTGAGTATGAAGTGGAAGACATATATCCTGAATTATCTCAATGTCAGTGTTATTTCCTATTAACTTTGTAAGCCATGATATGTCCTATCAGTTTAATTATGACAATGCACTTTCAAGTGTCCCCTTTAGCCAATGGAGGAACAGAGACCATTTACCAGGTCATGTGTCCAAATATTAAATTCAAAGAAATTAACTGGTTAAATTATTGCCATCTTGAATATAAAAGCCTTCTTGAATATAAAAGTTGAGTAAGGGAAATAATACTAAGGTTTTGAAAATCAAATCACAATTTAGATCTGACTGAACATCTGGAAATGGTAACCCACTCCAGTATTTTTGCCTGGAGAGTCCCATGGACAAAGGAGCCTGGTAGGCTATAGTCCATAGGGTCACGAGAGTTGAACATGACTTAGTGACTAAACCAGACCAGAAATATCTGGAATGGGCCAGACTTTATCAAATGGGTTAAGATTTAGCACACTGAGCTTTTGAAGGTATTCCTTGGAAAATAAGATTTTTGCTGCATTTGAAAGAAAGTTTCTATAACACTGTACCACTTACTGCTCAGCAAGATGATTTATTTCTCTTACACATTTTAAATATTCTAGCAGATTATAAACTCCTTAATAGCAATGGCACTAGGAAGTAAAAGAACCAAGAAGTCATCATTTTCAGCCTCTCCTTATATGAGTATTTTACCCTCCACCTTCACTTAAATATCATTCAAGCTCAGTTTGAACATTGTCCTACTGTAGAATTCATTAATCAATAAAACCAACCATTCAGGTGCTTTACTTTTGCTATCAGAATTACAGCAACTAATCTCCTTGTTTGACTCAGTGGTGAAGAATCCACCTGCCAGTGCAAATGTGGGTTCAATCCCTGGATGGGAAAAATCCACTGGAGAAGGAAATGGCTACCCACTGTGGTATTCTTGCCTGGAAAATTCCGTGCACAAAGGAACCTGGGGGCTACAGTTCATGGGGTTGCAAAGCGTAGCACATAATTTAGTGAATAAACAATAACAACAACAATCTCCCTGTTTATTAAAAAATTTCATTTTAAGATTGTCATGAAATGCCAGTCCAGGTTCCATGCATGATACAGGGTGCTCGGGGCTGGTGTACTGGGATGACCCAGAGGTATGGGATAAGGAGGGAGTTGGGGGGGGTTCTGAATGGGGAACACATGTACACCCATGGTGGATTCATGTCAATGTATGGAAAACCAATACAATATTGTAAAGTAAAAAAATAAATAAATAAATAAAAAGAAATGCTGTCTTCAAAGATGAACTTCCAGTCTCTTTCAGGTTCTTTAACACACTATGCCTGAAAATACTTTCATATCCTCATCAATTTCTTCTGGCTGATTTCCAGTTTGCTAATGTCTATATTTAGTTATCACACCCTGAATTTAGTATAACTCAATAATGCTACAAACAACACTGTGATTTATTAAGAACTGGCTATGTTTTCATCACTCTTCTTTCAAGTATACCGTTTAGTTCCTCAAAGCATCATGAATTTAAGTCCTTGGGTCCTTATTTTTAGAGATGAGGGACATGAACTTGAGCAAATGGCCCGAGTCCGGTTACTAGCCAAAATAATATTGAACCCAGAATCAAGTGACTCTGAAGCCCAGGCATTGTGCTGGAGCAAGGCAGGCTCTCTCTCCAAGTATAATCAAGGATCTAAGTGTATATTACTCACCTTCATACCCTCATAACACCTGCCTCAATACTTAAACTAATACATCTTCCTAAATAAAAGAGTGTGAGGATTAAAAAGAGTGACAGCAAAAACTACGTCTTCAAAGCATGTGGATTATTTCCACGCTTCCCCCACTTTTGTCTGGACATCCTCCACTGAATGACAATAATAGCTCTAACTCACCCGTCCTTTCCTTGCTCTGCCCTGGGTTCTCACAAAAGTGTTCATTTGTAGCTATATATGTGATCTTGCCACACCCCTCTCACACCTGCAGACTTTGTATTTGGTGTGACCCCAAATCTCTTTCCTGTGTTATGATCCTATATCTCTAACCAACTCTGCTAGAAGCATTGTCCCCCTTTCTGGATAGCCTTTTAATATTTTTCTTTTTCTATCCCTGCCTGTGTCAAGCTGTTTCCTAACTCAGGGACTCAGAAGCTTTCTCCCTGTGTTTGCTGTTCTTTGGTTCTTAACTGTCACCTCTTCAGTGAAGACTTTCTGGAAAATCCCATCTAATTATTGTCTACATTTTTGTGCAACTTGCAGTCCTTTGTCACTATTTAGGGGTTGACTTGTATTTGGTTTTTGACTGTCTTATCCACCAGAATGGTAGCTTTAACAGGAGAGAGATTTTGTTCCATTTTCCTTATATGTTATGTATGAAAAGCTCTTTTTGAAGCTATTTGCTATATGGAGAAATCCACTTTGACACATGCTTCATGACCCAGATAACCATGATGGTGTGATCACTCACCTAGAGCCAGACATCCTAGAATGCAAAGTCAAGTGGGCCTTAGGAAGCATCACTACAAACAAACCTAGTGGAGGAGATGGAATTCCAGTTGAGCTATTTCAAATCTTAAAAGATAGTCCTATGAAAATGTTGCACTCAATAAGCCAGCAAATTTGGAAAACTCAGCACTGACAGCAGGAACACAAAAGGTCAGTTTTCATTCCAATCCCCAAGAAAGGCAATGGCAAAGAATGCTCAAACTACCACACAATTGCACTCATCTCACACACTAGCAAAGTAATGCTCAAAATTCTCCAAGCCAGGCTTCAATAGTATGTGAATCGTGAACTTCCAGATGTTCAAGTTGGATTTAGAAAAGGCAGAGGAACTAGAGATCAAATTGCTAACATCCACTGGATCATCAAAAAAGCTAGAAAATTCCAGAAAAGCATCTACTTCTGTTTTATTGACTATGCCAAAGCCTTTGATTGTGTGGATCACAACAAACTGTGAAAAATTCATCAAGAGATGGGAATATCAGACCACCTTACCTGCCTCCTGAAAAATCTCAATGCAGGTCAAGAAGCAATAGTTAGACGGGACATGGAAAAACAGACTAGATCCAAATTAGGAAAGGACTATGTCAAGGCTGTATATTGTCACCCTTCTTATTTAGCTTATATGCAGAGTACATCATGCAAAATGCTGGGCTGGATGAAGTACAGGCTGGAATCAAGATTGCCAGAAGAAATGTCAATAACCTGAGATATACAGATGACACCACCCATTCAGCTTAAAGTGAAGAAGAACTAAATAGCCTCTTGATGAAAGTGAAAGAGGAGGGTGAAAAACTTGGCTGAAAACTCAACATTCAGAAAATGAAGATCATGGCATCTGGTCCCATCACTTCATGGCAAAGAGATGGGGAAACAGCAGAAACAGTGGCAGACTTTATTTTTGGGGGATCCAAAATCACTTCAGATGGTGACTGTAGCCATGAAATTAAAAGACACTTGCTCCTTGGAAGAAAAGCTATGACCAACCTAGACAGCATATTAAAAAGCAGAGATATTACTTTTACAGCAAAGGTCCATGTAGTCAAAGCTATGGTTTTTCCAGTAGTCATGTATGGATGTGAGAGTTGGAATATAAAGAAAGCTGAGTGCCCGAAGAACTGATGCTTTTGAACTGTGGTGTGATGGACAAGGAAGCCTGGCCTGGTGTAGTCCATGTGGTCACAAAGAGTCAGACACAGTTGAGCGACTGAACTGAACTGACCTTGACAAAACTGCTGAAGTCTTGTTGTTGTTCAGTCACTCAGTCATATCTGACTCTTTGTGACTCCATGGACTACAGCATGCCAGGCTTCCCTGTCCTTCACCATTTCCTGGAGTTTGCTCAAACTCATGCCTGTTGAGTCAGTGATGCCATCAGCCATTCAAACTCTATCATCCCCTTGTTCTCCTGCCCTCAGTCTTTCCCAGTGTCACGATGTTTTCCAAGTAGTCAGTTCTTCGCATTTGGTGCCTGAGTACTGAAGGTTCAGCTAAGCATCAGTCCTTCCAATGAATATTCAAGGTTGATTTCCTTTAGGACTGACTGGTTTAATTTCCTTGTAATCCAAGCCACTCTCAAGAGTCTTTTCCAGCACCACAGTTGGAAAACATCAGTTCTTTGGTGCTCAGCCTTCTTCATGATCCAGCTCTCACATCTCTAGAGGACTACCACTAGCTTTGACTCTATGAACCTTCATTAGCAAAGAGATGTCTCTGCTTTTAAATACAGTGTCTAGATTTGTCATAGCTTTTCTTCCAAGGAGTCCAATCTATATTCCATTTGTTCTCCAAGAGAATACTGACCATGAGGGATGCTCAGAACTTTCCTCCCAGCCTTCCTTACCTTTCACACGCACATCACTGAGCACCTCATCCCCATGAGTTTGGTGTTGTGATGCCAGTGTCACTGGTCTATTGGTACTTCTGCTATAGTCATTTGCCACCGAGGTGCTTAGTCTTAGGAAAGGCAGGTCCCACAGAGCAATCCTGTCCCAGTGACTCACCATAGCTTTGGGACCCACACTGAGGTCACTTTGCCCAAGGCCAGAACCCCTGCAAAGCTGAATACCCTCCAATAGAAAGGGCAGGATTTTTCCCTTCTGCTCTGAGCTGCTTTTCCTTCTTTTGTCTCCCCACTTTTTACCATTTCTATCCATCTGAACATTTTCTCCTGCACTCTGGTTGACATATTGTGAGTCTCTCTGTAGATCCAGTCTGGGTGAGGCAGATTCAACTTCTTTCCTTTTATTGGACATTGTAGATGAATATCCGTATTTTTAACATATCCATTTTAATTTCCTCATGAGTGCTAAAGGCAGTGACAAGTTAATTGCTAAGTAACAGGATTACATCTTAACAGGAGTTGTCTTCCCCAAATAGTGCCACAATCAAAAGTTTAATCATATGTAACTTCAATGTCAGTGGATGGAGACATTTTTGTCACTAAGAACTTTGATAAGCCAGGAATCTCATCTCAGGCTCTCCACCTAATTTACTGATGCCCAGGACCACAAATGACACTCGATTTTAAAATTTTACATGTAAAAAATAACACTGAGTCCTTAATTGTCTTAGAACATTACAAACATAAAAGAGTAATTGTGTACAGAGAATAACCAAATTATTTAGAACCTCTAATAAATTAGCATTTCCTGGAATGCGCGTTGAGCCAGGGATACCTTGAGAAGCATCTCAGCAGATAACCTTTTAAGCTGAAGTCTTTTGATTGCAAAGAAAAGACTCATAATAATGGACATGAATTGGAGCACACTGTTGCGTGCCCTGCCCACTGATGAAGCCATTTCACAACGTCTAGAGAGGGATCACTGACTTATTTGTGGGTGGGTCAAAAGGCAGACAAACAGCTATCGTTAATTCCAGGTCAAGCAAACTGCACTGTGAGCATCATCAAGTAAACTCTCTATGACCTGGAAAAATGTAAAATCTATTCCCTATAGAAGCCAAATATGAGTGTGTGTTGTTTCATTCATATACAGAAAAAAGCATATCACTAACAGCTTTAATTAAACATTGGAATAATTATAAAAGGATTCATATAAACCTCAGGAAAGAGGTTTGTGTGTGTTTCTCTCTCCTTCTCTCTCTCTCAACAGATGACCTGAGTTAAGCCATGAGTTGTCCTGACATTTCACTTACCTTTCCATTCATTTTCTTTGCTAGAAAGAGATTTGCCACACTTGCAGGCAACAAAGACAAAACCATTGCATCCTCCTGTTTCTTGTAGCATCCTTGGGGGAAATGTGTGAAGATGGTCAAATGTTTGAGCTTCTTGAACTGATGGGGAAAAGAAAGAAAGAAGTGTCTCTTTCAGATGCTGAGGATTGTATAAAGCTTTTTAGCTATTATAATGTTGCACAGGATGTTGAAAAAAATAAGATGCATAAAAAGCCACATTAAACAGGAGAGGATTAATATGTGCCAACAGGAAATCTAAAACCAATAGCACTTAGACATTTTTTAAGGATGTAGGAGTGATTACATCTTTTTTTGACCATAGGCACTTTATCAATAACTTGCACATCATTAGGGAATCAAACAATGCTTTGTGTGAAATGAATGCTGTTCATATTTTTTACTGGAGAAAAATAGATAACAAATGCATCATACTTATACATGTTCTTATTTTCAAAATCCTAAAAACAAAACAAAAAGCCAGGTGGAAGAAAGACATTACAACAGCAATACATCCATTAGAATATTTAAATAATTTCAAATTCATACAAGTTTTCTAATTGACACAGGTATGAGACTCAAGCAGAATACTGATTCACTAACACATCGTTGCATCCGGTCCCACCACTTCATAGCAGATAGAAGGGGAGACAGTAGAAACAGTGGCTGACTTTATTTTTTGGGCTCCAAAATCAATGCAGATGGTGATTGCAGCAATGAAATTAAGATACACTTACTCCTTGGAAGGAAAGTTATGACCAACCTAGACAGCATATTAAAAAGCAGAGACATTACTTTGCCAACAAAGGTCCATCTAGTTAAAGCTATGGTTTTTCCAGTGGTCATGTATGGATGTGAGTTGGACTATAAAGAAAGCTGAGCACCGAAGAATTGATGCTTTTGAACTGTGGTGTTGGAGAAGACTCTTGAGAGTCCCTTGGACTGCAAGGAGATCCAACCAGTCCATCCTAAAGGAGATCAGTCCTGGGTGATCACTGGAAGGACTGATGCTGAAGCTGAAACTCCAATACTTTGGCCACCTGATGTGACGAGCTGATTCGTTTCAAAAGACCTTGATGCTGAGAATGATTGAGGACAGGAGGAGAAGGGGACGACAGAGGATGAGATGGCTGGATGGCAGCATTGACTCGATGGCCATGGGTTTGGGTAGACTCCGGGAGTTGGTGACGGACAGGGAGGCCTGGCGTGCTGTGGTTCATGGGGTCGCAAAGAGTCGGACACGACTGAGTGACTGAACTGAACTGAACTGAACAAATCATTAAGATTTGAATTTTTCCTTAGATATTATATTGGGTCTCTTTGTTAGATCAAAATATGCCATGGTTCTACTTGAAGTTTAACATCTTATTATAGTGAAAAACTAATATAACTTAATTTATTTGCAGCAACAATTAAATAATATTTTCTTCTCATTTTGTGTATTTATGTTTAATTTCCATCCAATTTACAAGTTCCTATTTTGTGTCAGTCACTCATGGTGGTGGTGTCATTCCCTGTATGATATCTTTCAGGTGTGCTACCTCTGTGGTAGAGGTTTATTGATTTGCCCCATACGTTAGTACCAGGCTTAGTAACATAAATGCAGATAAAATTAGAAATTACCATCCATGAAGTTACTAATTGTTTGGAATTCCTAGAAATAGGTATTAATGTTTTACTTATTTATCCATGACATATCAATAATGCGCTAATCACATGAAACATTAAAATCAACCATTGACTTAAAGACATTACATTCAAATTGACAGACTTCTGCTGTTTGAATTATCCATTTTAACTTTTTGGTAGAGGAACTTGAGTTTGAGTTTTTCACACATCTCTCTCATCCTGGGTTTTGATCAAGTTTGAGTAAAAACTGAAGCACAGAGAACTGGACTCAAAAAGTGTTTATAATTCTTACAGGAAAAATCTAGTGTCTAAAATTGCAGATCATATTCTCAAAAATGTTTTTGCAAAATGTCCAAGGCAGCTGCTAGACCAAACAGAGAGAAGAGATGATGGAGTTGGAATTTTTTTTTTTCCATTTCTTTTTAGAAAAACATGATGAAATTCAGTAACTTTTAAAATTAAAGGATACTTTTATTCTCTTAGGAGTCATGTTTCTAAGGAAACATAGAAGCAACGGTATTACAATCAGTATGATACCAGCTACTTCAAACAAACCGTGAGACTTAGTGATGGAAGCCCTTCTAAGTCTTTTGGCTATCTAAACAGCGAGGCAGTATTAACAATATTTGAGTGCTCTCAAGCAGTCTATAAATTTGAAATTTAGGAAATTTTGAGTTACTTCCTATATTTACTGCATGAAATTTTCAAGTCTGTTCTGAAAGGAAACCAAGATTTCAGGCTAGCATGTGAAAATAAGAACTAGTGAATTATTCATTTTATTTGATGATTGTGGTTGCAGAGAGGTTAATCAATTCATCTCATGGATTTCATTTTCCAGAGTAGTGGTTATGGTGAGTGAATAAACTGTAAAGTTCACTTAACATTAATCAAATAACCTTCAATCAGTCAGCATTTACCAAACAGCACTTTACAAGACCAGGTGGGATATAAATGTCCAGTAAACACCTTCCACATGGGGGATTCCCTGGCAGTCTAGTGGTTAAGATTTCACCTGCCAGTGCTGGGACTATGGGTTTGATCTCTGGTCAGAGAGCTAAGATTCCACCAGCCTCATGGAAAAAAGACAAAATATAAAATAGAAGTGATATTTTAACATTCCAATAAGTCTTAAAAAAAAATGGTCCACTTCAAAAAAAGAAATCTTTAAAAAAACCAGAAAAACAGCAACAACAAAAAACAGTAACCTTACAGCTGGGCTAGGTGAGGGTATTCCTGGGGCCAAAGGGACAAGCCAACAAGGAGTTGGCTATCACTTCCAGATTCTGCTCTGTATACTAGAGACCTTGGAATTCCCTTTATAAATGTTCTGAGTGTACTCCTAGCAATTGCATGGGTTTTTCCATATGTTTGTTCTCAGAGGTTGGATGGTATGTTGGGTGTGCAAACCCCTAGACATGAAGGGAAGCCAAGGAACAGTTAAGGGGAAAGTTTCTAAGAGGTGAGGCACACACACCTGAGGACTTCCTTACAGTGCAACTAAACAAGGATGGCAAGAAAGGCAGGTGTGCTGAGATCCCATATGAAAAGCCACATTTTCTATGTCTTCATGATCAAAAAGAACTTTAAGGAGTCTGAGAATTTTAAATTCAACTTAGCCTTCTGGGTTTTCATGAAGATACACTTGTCTAGGTAACATATAAAAGTTAATTTTGAATTTATAACTTACAAGTATAAAGAAATCAACCGTGAATATTCATTGGAAGGACTGATGCTGAAGCTGAAGCTCCAATACACTGGCCACCTGATGTGAAGAACTGACTCATTGGAAAAGATCCTGATGCTGGGAAACATTGAAGACAAAAGGAGAAGGTGGTGTCAGAGGATGAAATGGCTAGCATCACCAGCTCAACATATATGAATTTGAGCAAGCTCTGAGAGATAGTGGAGGACAGAGAAGACTGATGTGCTTCAGTCCACGGGGTCAAAAGAGTTGGACACAACTTAGCGACTGACCAACAACAAAAGGATAGAAGATATTAGGTCTGTGGAACTTGTTCTTGATCAATGAAATGGTTAGGGTGAGCTAAATGCATTGTTGTTGTCTGTAAGAAGTTTACATTTAAGGAGAGAAATAAGACACATAAAATATTCTTTATGCATATAAAGGAGCATAAAATCAGAACTCTTTAAACCTAGACAATTACATACCACTTATTCTTATTTTCTCGTATAGGTGAATAATTATTTGGGCTTCCTAGGTGGCCCTAGTGGTAAAGAACCTCCCTGCCATTGCAGGAAACATAAAAGATGTGGGTTTGGGTGTTGGGTTGGGAAGATCCCCTGGAGGAGGGTATGGCAATGCACTCCAATATTCTTTCCTGCAGAATCCCATGGACAGAAGAGTCTGCAGGGCTACAGTCCATAGGGTCGCAAAGAGTTGGACATGCTGAAGCAATTTAGCATGCATGAATGTAAAGGATTATTAGTTTGGTTTCTTAAGTCCTGAAAGAATATTTTGTTCATGAGACCAGTTCCTCCTGGTTTACTTCTGAGAGTATTCCAGGATTAGTTCAACATAATGTCTTTAGAATATGCAGTGTTAAGTTTGTGTGTAGGTGTGTGTATGTATTAACATAGAAATCTAAGTTATTTCAGGAATTTGAAAAGGATAGCTGGTGGGGAGGGGGCAGGGAATAAACATCTTCAGTGAATTTCTTGGCTAAGCATTTTAAATACAAAAAGTGCATATATGTTATTAGATTGTCCTAATTCATCAGTATATATTTTTAAAAGTAATTAAACCTACTGAACTCAAAAAAGTAGGGTCTGTAATTTTGAAATGACTACATAGTGTGGTCAAACTACTTTTGATATTAGAAGAAAAGAAGAAGAAATAATGAAATACCATTGAAATCTTATCTCTTGGATATAGTCACTGACCCACAGCATGAGCAAATCTGATTTTCTACAGGTATCTCTTACAACCGGCTTTAATATGCAGGTCATGTGCTTAGAATCTATGTTTACATGATAGAGAAGAATAGAATCAAAGGTAAGAGATTTTTGGCATTAATTTTTTTTTCCTTATAAAAAATGTATTTAAATTGAATGGGTCTAACATTCAACTATCTCCTAATGCCTTTTACCTAGTAGACCAGCTGTTCAGGCCTCTTAGGTAAATAACTAAATGTTTTTAAAAACTACACAAATACATATTTAATCAATAGACTGGAACAAATAGAACCTCAATGGGCTATTTGGAGCTTGGGACAATTGGAAGATTATTGAGCTGGTAGCCCACTGTGGCTCATGTTAACATTTTAGAGCAGGTTAAAAAATGCTAACCTGAACTCACTTTAATGAAAATCCTTAATGTACAAGATTAAAAAGTCATAATGGAGCATTATTATAGAGGGGGCAACCTGGATTAAAAGTAGTTCGGGTAATGTTTGTTAAATATGCCTTATCACACATAAAGGAAACAGAACTTAAGAAATTGGTTCAAAAGCAGAACAGAGTATTTTAAGATGTTTTTGAGTACACAGTTCTGATATGTGCAGATTTATTTGTACGTGTTTATTCATTCATGTGTTTGTTATTTACAAATACTTCAAAATAAATTTTGTGAAGCAGTGCATTTAAAATGTTTCTGGGAATCATAGAAGTTTGATTTCGTGTTATAGATGACTCACTTTCTCATTTTTGATCAGTGGTGAGTCTCTCAAGGATCAAGATAAGCTATAGTAGGTCCTTTGTTCATGAGATTAGAAATAAACCCGTATTTTAAATAGTCACTGGCAATTTTAATGTTTGAATTTGCTTAAACCATGTTTGGTTGGCCTCGTCCTGTCATGCCTTTGTACCTATCTCAAGAAGACCAGACACTTGGCATGGAGCTTTCCGCATGTACTTCATCAGGGGCACAGCTACAGCTACTTTTTCGGAATGACCTCAGGCCATTCATCTATTCTGCGAAGCTAAGTGTAAGTAATATCAAAAGTAAAATCCTAAATACACCTAGCCAGATAGATGTAAACTGTAATTCATCATAGTGTGATGGATGGTGGTGAGGCACTGAGGTGGTCTCCATCATCTCTGCTGAGCCATAGAAGTTCCATCTTCCCCTCAGGACACACCTCTTACTCTAGATGATGTGTGACCATCTTCCATGGGGGCAGACCGAGGGAGCAAGTGGCAATGTGTGTGGTAAATATTTGAAAAGCTTATTTTCTTTTTGTCCACTGAAATGCTTACAATGAGAGGTTCTGTTTTCTGCACCCAGCTAGATAATCATGTATATCTACTGCCCTGAAAGTGCTTTGCTTCAGAAACCACTGTTCTAGGATTCTGTGCATAGATGAAATGTCTTAGAAAGGAATGGGAAACCCTACACATTGATGAAGCTGCAAGGGGATGCCAAGAATGCTTTAGATAAAGAAACTGGGAGATTAAGACTATTACTTTTCAGTGACTTTCCACTATCATTTACTTCCTGGAGGACAGGGATGGCATGCTATAGAGTGAATGGTGACTTCATGGTCTTTGAGAATGATGCCACCTGGAAATGAGCAGGAAGTGGTCTGCATGGCTTTCACAGCAGCACTGGCAAAGGAGACAGATGTTGAAGCCTCTTACAGGTAATCAAAGAACCTATAAATAGGGCAACTTTTCTTAAGTCACTTTTATGGAGCTTTTACTGCATGTAGAACTCAACCTAGAAAGAAAGTCCCATTATCTCCATATAACTGAAGTTTTGATATACAGAGAATGGTGTCTTTATTAAGACATTCATTTTGTAAAAAAAGAAAAAATCCACTGTATATTTGCAATTTTGAAAAGAAGTGTGCCAAGCACAGTGAAGTTATAAAGACAAATAAAATATATGCTTTTAAATGAAGCATATGGAAAAGGATACACTGACCCAGAGCAGAGCTAAATCAATTCTATATGCAACCCAGTTATCACAATCTCTCAAGATGGCAACTTCTACCCTATAACGGGTTCATGCTGCACCAGGGTCCAGTGCTTAAACACTTGATGGTTCCAAGACTGTGGCAATTCAGGAAAAATGGGTATTTTACCTAAGGTCTGATGGGGAAGCAAAAAATATTGCATAAAACCTTTCAATGTCTCTATTCTCTATTAATCACTCCCATAATGTGACTTTCTCTTAAAACTTATCCTTCATCTCCTCTAAAAATTTCCCTCTATGGTAAGGAGGAATTCATCTGTTCAGTATCTGTCCTTAGTTTGCTTGTCTCACTCAACCAAACAAAAACAGAAACGTTCTATTTGTCAAAGGAGGGTGGTCTCCATTCTGAAACACAGAACCTAGGCTATCATGCAATGAAAAAATTAATGTTGGTTTGGAGAATTAATGCGAGCTTTAAAAATAGGTAGCTTTGTTCTATAAGGTCTCTGAGCAAGTCTTTATAGTCTAATAGATACATTTTGCCTTTTACTCTCTCTCAGTGAGACCAGAACTTACAGAAGAGATTTCCAGTGTGATAATTATGCCCCAGAGGAGTGCAAAGGCAGTATGTTCAAGCCAAAAAGAGTTGGACAGTTGAGTAATTACACAGAGAATTTGATCAAGGAAGACATCCAAATTGGATCATCGAGACTCTAAATGTACCCATCCTCGGGCTTTGTATGCATTGGCAAATTAAGTGAAAAACAGAGAAGTGATTGTCCAGATAATTCAGACTAAGTAATATTTTACACCAATTAAACCAAAGTGTTATTTGGCCAGTTTTCCTAGGTTTAGTTAATTTTATTTTTTCCTTCATTCAGGCAATGTAGACCTCTATTCACCTGTGTGATTGCCTCAGCACTCCATCAATTTTTTTTTTCCTTTTCCTCCTGGGGAGATGAAATCTAAGTTCTCATTTAGAAATCTAAGAAGGATAAGTCTAGAAAACCGAAGACTTTGTGTTTTTGAAACTTACACTTAAGGTATGACTCATACACCCTCCTTCTGAGAGGCCAAGGACGGTCTTGACCATCTAGCCAGTTCCCAGCATAAATGCAGACTAGACAGTCTTCAGAAAGCCTATGTCCAGCTACTGATGGGGAGTAACAATGGTATTTATTCTGTCTTGCTCTCCTGCAGGGCTTTGTTCTTCTCCGGAAGTGCCTACAGTGAAAGCACTGGCTAAAATTGTTTTGGCTGGGGTGAAAATGCTTTAAAATGGCTTGAGATGTTAACCTACCTCAGAGTAGCCACCTCTCAACAGGAGTATCTCCCCATCTGGGAAGTCTTAGAAAATAAGTGACTTTGTCTAAAGTTGTAAAACCAGTTGGTGTATTTGGCAGTAGTGACATGTTCATAGACATACTCAGTTCCTTTGAATTCTATCACTAGTCTTCTACTTGTTCTGAATATGAATGGTGTTGATTGATATTGCATGCAAAAAACAAACAAACAAAAAAACCAGTCAACATGTAAGGAACTGTGGTTCAATCCATTACTGTGGAGAAGCAATGTGCTTGTTGCAATCAACTGCTGGCCACAGTGGCAAAATTGTGGTAGCAAATAACAGAGGGTACATCAAGGACCATAAATAAAAGAGAAAAGATGCTTTCAATGTCTGTATCTATACACATTCTCTATGCTAAGTTAAGGCCTTTTGTGGCTCTGTGTGGCAATGTCATCAATAATGAGTAAAACAGGATTAAATACTTTTAAATAATATTTCTAACATATCCACTCAACAGCATGAAATGTTCAATGGCATTAACAATTCAGGGCCCTCTGAAATATGTCAAACCTTTCAGAAATGTTCCCCACAGGGAAATTTTGGACACTGGAATTTTTTCCATCAGATACACTGATTGAGAATCATGGTTACAACAACACTTGATTCAACTGAGTTTTAAAACAAAGATTTGTCTAATTGTTTTGCATCAGTCTTCATGTACTATCCATTTCCTGAAGTTCTATAAAGTCAGTACTGAAACAGAGTTAACAGGATGAATCGATTTGTTTCTGGAGTTTTCTTTCTGCTTAAGAATATTTACTGTCTAGAATTTTTTTCTAAAGATAGCTATGAGAGGCACCTATGCATGCCATACATTAATTAGTTTATTCATGTATGCTTCAACCAACATTAATGAAGGCCCTACTATGTGCCAACTTTGTGAGGTAAAAATACATAACATAAAATTAGATTACAAGTATGGGCTAGTGGGCTTTCCTCATGGCTCAGAAAGTGAAGAATCTACCTGCAATATGGGAGACCTGGGTTCAAGCCCTGAGTGGCGAACATACCCTGGAGAAGAGAATGGCAACCCACTCCATTATTCTTGCCTGGAGAATCCCATGGACAGAGAAGCCTGGAGGGCTGCAGTCCATGGGGTCACAAAGAGTTGGACATGATTGAAAGAATAACACACTTGGATAGGCTAAGTGACAAATACATCGCTTTCAATTATTTGATTTATATAAAAATATTAATACTTACATCAAGCTTATACTATGTATCTGAAACTGAGAGTCATTCACTGAAAAGGCACTCTTTGTCTCAATGTTACATTCACACATCCAACCCTAGAACTGCACTACTATTCAACATGCAAACAACAAAAAGGGTGGACCCTGCCTTCAGTGAACACATGGAAGGTACTGAGTACATACACACTAATATAATGAAAGGATAGCCAATAGGATGGTTGTATGTGTTAAATGCAATGATAAGTTAGAAGCATCTGAGTTGATTTGGGCATCAGAGAAACAAAGGT
The DNA here is from genome assembly GCA_007570785.1 of Antilocapra americana. Lineage (NCBI taxonomy): Eukaryota > Metazoa > Chordata > Mammalia > Artiodactyla > Antilocapridae > Antilocapra > Antilocapra americana. The sequence continues at coordinate 16,766,089 of ML662445.1, forward strand.
AAATCTCAAGCGCTACCACTCAAAGAGTCATTATGAGATGTCAAGCCTTATGTGTGATCCTTATCACTTCATGGCAAGTAGATGGAGAAACAGTGGAAATAGTGGCAGACTATTTTTTTTGGGGGGGGCTTCAAAATCACTGCAGATGGTGACTACAGCCATGAAATTAAAAGAGGCTTATTCCTTGGAAGAAAAGTTGTGACCAACCTAGACAGCATTATTAAAAAGCAGAGACATTACTTTGTCAACAAAGGTCCAGCTAGTCAATGCTATGGTTTTTCCAGTAGTCACATATGGATGTGAGAGCTGAACTAGAAAGAAAGCTGAGCACCAAAGAATTGATGCTTTAGAACTATGGAGTTGGAGAAGACTCGTGAGAGTCCCTTGGACTGCAAGGAGATCCAACCAGTCCATCCTAAAGGAAATCAATCTTGAATATTCATTGGAAGGGCTTATATTGAAACTGAAACTACAATACTTTGGCCATCTGATGCAAAGAAATGATACATTTGAGAAGACTTTCATTCTGGGAATGATTGAAGGAGGGAGAAGAAAGGGATGACAGAGGATGAGGTGATTGGATGGCATCACTGACTCAATGGACATGAGTCTGAGTAAACTCTGGAAGTTGGTGATGAACAGGGAGGCCTGACGTGCTGCAGTCCATGGGATCACAAAGAGTTGGACATGACTGAGTGACTGGACTGAAATGAACTGTGACACATTATCTGTTATTTAAACTCCATTGCCTATAAGGTAAGTATCAATATTATACTAATTTAATTGAGATGAAGAGTTGTTGAATATCTTGCTCAAAATCCCATAAATGGGAAGATTCAAATTTATATCTTAAAAAAAACTCCAATATTTAGCTTCCAGGAGGGATAAGGCCAGGGTACATTGGACACAACATTGCCTTATAATATCTGTAGGTAAATCAGTCCACCTCTCTTGATCTCAATTTTCTTATATAATGAAAAAATGACACTATCTGAAATATTTCTAGATGTCTTTCCCCCTAAAACATATTGAGTAGAAACTGAACATGTATGAGACATCTGTATATTTGTATGTCAAATCCCCAACATTAGTGTATCATATTATAATTTTCCTATTACTATAAAGTAGGATAATTTTGATCCTGTTAAATAAAAAAAAGTTGAACTAAAGTTGCATCAGCTTCAGGGGATATGATAAATTATATACTTCCTTCATTTTGATAATGATTGTTTATGTATTTAAAATGTATATTTAAGTTACTCCTATTCTCTCTATTTACCAAACTAAAAAGATAAATGTTCTTGCCTGGCATTTTTTTTTTTCTCTTCTAACTCTTGACAAACTCTATCTTCTCAACACAGAGAAAAAAGACCACAAAGTATTCAAGAAATCCTTCTGTTGGAGGAGATCTCTTGTTGGCTCTTTGGAGAAAGCACTAATCTGCAGGTTATTTCAATAGTAAAAAAGAGAACCAGCCAAATGTCTTTAAAACTATAAGCTGTTGGTTTAGTATCTTTTCATGGAGGTACCCATGTCAGAAGGACAAAACCAATAATCAAGATTATGGGATGATTCATGATGGAGAGAGTAACTTCATAATATATGAGTTAAATTATCCTTGATGATCTTCAATTCAGTTCAGTTCAGTCACCCAGTCATGTCCAACTCTTTGTGACCCCATAAATCAGAGCACACCAGGCCTCCCTGTCCATCACCAATTCCTGGAGTTCACCCAAACTCATGTCCATTGAGTTGGTGATGCCATCCAACCATCTCATCCTCTGTCATCCCCTTCTCCTCCTGCCCTCTATCTTTCCAGCATCAAGGTCTTTTCAAATGAGTCAGCACTTCGCATCAGGTGGCCAAAGTATTGGAGTTTCAGTTTCCATATCAGTCCTTCCAGTGACCACCCAGGACTGATCTCCTTTACGATGGACTGGTTGGATCTCTTTGCAGCCCAAGCGATTCTTAAGAGTCTCTTCAACACCATAATTCAAAAGCATCAATTCTTCGGCACTCAGCTTTCTTCACAGTCCAACTCTCACATCCATACATGAAGACTGGAAAAGCCATAGCGTTGACTAGATGGACCTTTGTTGACAAAGTAATGTCTCTGCTTTTTAATATGCTGTCTAGTTTGGTCATAACCTTCCTTCCAAGGAGTAAGCATCTTTTAATTTCATTTTGTGTCTTTTAAATTGATGATCTTAATAGTCTGACAAAGAGCAAACTAGTAGATAAAAATATATATGCCAATAATACTATGGAACTCTTGGTTGAAACCCTCCCCCACTCACTTTTGATTGAATAATTCAGTAAGGAATTAAATCTCTAAGAACATATGCAGAGGAGAGAGATAATGTGTGCTGGGCCAGAAAAAGAATGGGATATGCAACAAGCACCAAGTTGGAGGCAAACTGGTCTGGAGTTTAGTTCTACCTACATCACTGTTTTGGGATAAGGTTTTTGGCAAACTTTTGAATCTCTATGAGTCACATTTCTCCTGAAACAGAAACCAAAAAAATGGAGCTGTTTTAGGAACATTGTTTATGATTACACTTTCCAAAGACAATCCCAGATAGTAAATGTTTTTATGATTTGTTCTCCATGAAATATTTTAGACAAAAAAAAGAAGCTGCCATTATATCCAGATTGGGAATGAAAGAGGGTAATATTTTTCCAATATCTTGTAAAAAAATAAAAGATAGGATCTTTACAAAAAATTTGATTTCTAACACTGAGTTCAGTTTTCTTGTTCTCATATTCTGACTGTCTTCACAATATTGATGGACATTCTGAAAAGATGAATACTGCTAAAACTAAAAACAAATTTGCCATTAATTAGTCTTTCTATAAACTGTACTCCCTTTTATGAGTTATACTTTATTGATTTCTGGGTTCAATAAAGATTTGAAAGTTGTTGACATTTCAGATCTTCCAAAAAAAAAAAAAAGAAACAGTAGCTGCAGAGGTATGAAGCTACTCGTCTTCAAGCCCTTAAACTCTTCAAGTTAAAATAAAAATTGCTGGCATATGCTTTCAGCTTTCTAGATGACAGGACTTTTAGTTTAAGTGAGAGTTAATGGATAACTTTCCAGAGCAGCTTAACATGCTTTGCCTCATGTTTGGGGGGAATTTAACCATCAGATTGCCCACAGAGAAGAGTACATAAACATGTAGATGGAAAAGTATGGTCAGCCTGAGGATGTATTGGTGATAAAGCTTTTATGTTGTTGTTGTTGTTTTTCATTTGAATGATGGTGAATTAGCCAGATGTTATCCTTGAGACACATGATATACCTTAAAGTGGTGATTATTGAGTATTTCACTGGAAACTGTCAGTCACAATAAATATTAAAATCAAATGGCCAAAGGAGTCTGAGTTCAGTTCAGTCACTCAGTTGTGTCCGACTCTTTGCAGCCCCATGGACTGCAGAATGCCAGCCTTCCCTGTCCATCACCAACTCCCAGAGCTTACTCAAACTCATGTCCATCGAGTGGGTGATTTCATCCAACCACCTCATCCTCTGTTGTCCCCTTCTCCTCCTGCCTTCAATCTATCCTAGCATCAGGATCTTTTCCAATGAGTCAGTTCTTCTCAACAGCTGGTCAAAGTATTGAAGTTTTGGCTTCAACATCAGTCCTTCCAATGATCACCCAGGACTGATCTCCTTTAGGATGGACTGGTTGAATCTCCTTGCAGTCCAAGGGACTCTCAAGAGTCTTCTCCAACACACACTTCAAAAGCACCAATTTTTCAGTGCTCAGCTTTCTTCACAGTCCAACTCTCACATCCACACATGACTACTGGAAAAAGCATAGCTTTGACTAGTTGGACTTTTATTAGAAAAGTAATGTCTCTACTTTTTAATATGCAGTCTAGGTTGGTCATAACTTTTCTTCCAAGGAGCAAGCACCTTTTAATTTCATGGCTGCAGTCACCATCTGCATTGATTTTTGAGCCCCCCAAAATAAGGTCTTTCACTGTTTCCATTGTTTCCCCATCTCTTTGCCATGAAGTGATGGGACCAGATGCCATGATTTTGGTTTTCTGAATGTTGAGTTGTAAGTCAACTTTTTCACTCTCCTCTTTCACATTCATCAAGAGGCTCTTTAGTTCTTTGCTTGATGCCATAACGGTGGTGTCATTTGCATATCTGAGGTTATTGATATTTCTCCTGGCAATCTTGATTCCATCTTGTGCTTCTTCCAGCTCAGCATTTCTCATGATGTACTCTGCATATAAGTTAAATAAGCAGGGTGACAATATATAGCCTTGATGCACTCCTTTCCTGATTTGGAACCAGTCTGTTGTTCCATGTCCAGTTCTAACTATTGCTTCTTAACTTACATATACAAATTTCTCAGGAGGCAGGATTCCCTAATGTTCAGTAACTTCAGGATTCCCACTCTTATTCAAATTCTGCCTAAACACTTATTCATACCTTGTATTACATTGAGAGCAAAGCCTATTATTGTATTATAATGAAAATGTTATCATAGAAAAACATGCCCACAAGTTTCAATCAGATGTAGGGTTGAACTCTGGCCCAGGTTCTTGCTTCATGATTGTCTTTTAGCAGTTAATGAGCTTTACTTTGAGGGCTTCCCAGTTGGCTCAGTGGTAAAGAATCTGTCTGCCAATGCAGGAGACACAGTTCAATCCCTGTGTCGGGGAAAATCCTCTGGAGGAGAAAATGGCAACCCACTTCAGTATCCTTGCCTGAGAAATCCCATGGACAGAGGAACCTGGCTAGCTACAGTATATTGCATCAAGAATTGGACAAAGAATCAGACCTGACATAGTGAGTGAGTACATGCGCATGCACAAAAGCTTCAATTTGCTTATCTACAAAAAGCAGGTGACAGCTTATTACAGACATAAAATTAATTCATATATATAGAAGTATCTGACATACAGTAGACACACTCACTACATCCCATTTTCTTTAGTTCGTCTTCGCTGCAGTGCAGGAGACCTGGGTTCAAACCCTGGTGTGGGAAAATCTGGAGAAAGGAACTGCTAGTCACTCCAGTGTTCTGGCCTGGAGAATTCCATGGACTGTCCATGGAGTTGCAATGAGTCAGACATGACTGAGGGACTTTTAATTCACTGTGCTGTTAAGTCTTGGCTTGCCATTGTTGTAAATTTTTCCTCAAAAAATGATGATGTTAAAGCTCAGAGAGGTAGGACAAAGCAAAATGAAAAACAACTGCATATCAAACAGTTGCTTTTCATTTAATTCATAACTTGGAATTAAGTGTTTTTCAAATCCTATAAATAATGTTCTATTGACTGCGATATACCATTTACCAGTGAATAGTAGGAATGATACATATGGTCATCCATGACAAGAGGTAATGGTAGCAATAACATGAAAGAAGGACCTATTGCTTTGGGTTATTAGGTGACTTTCCACGCAGAATGAGTAACTTGAAACAAATTTTCAAGATGAGGGCCTTTGTGTTAATTTTATGTGTTTGTGTTTTAATAATACATAAAAGTCTAAGCAAATATAACAACAACAATAGAATCAATAATTCATTCTGCTAAACAACTTCCATATAAAGATACCTACATATGTTTCCTTTTCCTTGTACCAATAATGACCTCAGCTCTGGGCGATGATGATGGACAGGGAAGCCTGGCATGTTACAGTCCATGGGGTTGCAAAGAATCGCACACAACTGAGCAACTGAACTGAACTCAGTAGTGACCCAGGACATACCCTCAGAGTGGGCTGCAGAGAAGCACAGAGATCAAAATGAATCATAAAAACCCATTTAGTATCTCTGTTCCTGTCAAATCTGCTAACAGTCCATAGGCCATAGACCAAAGTAATTCACAGTATCTAGCTCATCAACAACTACTGGAAAAATATACTCTGCTCACCCGATGAAAGTGAAAGTCACTCAGCCATGTCCAACTCTTTGCAACCCCATGGACCATACAGTTCATGGAATTCTGTAGTCCAGAATACTGGAGTGGGTAACCATTCCTTTCTCCAGGGGATCTTCCCAACCTAGGGACTGAACACAGGTCTCCCTCATTGCAGGCAGATTCTTTACCAGCTGAGCCACCAGGGAAGCACCCACCTGGTAAGAGGTAAAACAAAATCACATGGCAAAGTATGTAGATATTTAATTCTATAACAGGGTTTGAAGAATTTGAAACAACCCAGAGAGTAAACCTGGAAATTTTCCTATCCTATATCTTAAAAACAGACTATATAATATCTACTGCTTTACTATTTTTATAGTTTATATGATTTAACATAGGTATTCTTAAATAGGTAAAGGGCCATCTGTGCATTGGCATTCTGACTATAATCTAAAGAATATATAATAAAATAATTCTGTTAGCATTATATGTCTCAGAACCCTCAGTGATGTACTTCTGTAACAAGAAAATCCCAGAAGGGAGAAAAAGAAAAAAAAATATTGGTGACTTCTTTAAAGTATGATTTTAGGTCTAGCCTGACCTATAAAAAAATTACTGTACTGCCTATGTGACATAAATTGGAAGTAGAATGATGTAATGCTTTGCACCTTCTTTACTTCTACCATGAAGAAATGATGAATACTTGCAATTCTGTTTTGCACAGGACAAAGTTGTGATTTCATAAATGCCCAAATATTCAAAGTAACTGAGAATAAATTATTTCCCGATAATTGAAGATTTGGGGTCAGTTAAGGGAGCTTTCCTGGTGGCTCAAATGATAAAGAATCTGTCAGTAACACAGGATTCAACCCCTGTGTTGGGAACATCCCCTGGAGAAGGGAATGGCTACCCACTCAAATATCCTTGCCTGAAGAATTCCATGGACAGAGAAGCTTGGTGAGCTACAGTCCATGGGTCGCAAGGAGTCGGATACAACTGAGTGACTAACATACACTCTCAAGGGTAACAAAAGGGCTTTGAAATATTGTGTACTCAGAAAATTCAACCAGAGTAAGAATGAATAGGAGATATACATAAGAGACTTATTACAAGGAATTGGTTTATGTGATTATGGGCACTGGCTAGGCAAACATCGGATTAGTAGAGCAGGGGGTCAGGAAGGGCAGGCTAGAATTCTTAAGTGTGAACTAAATCTTCAGACCACTGGCAAAATTTCTCCTTCTTTTCCAGGGAAATTCATTTCTGCACTTCAGGTTTTACAACTGATAGAATCAGTCCCACCCAGGTTATCTAGGACAATCTCTCCTACTTAAAATCAGCTGAGGATGAACTTAATCATATCTTCAAAATACTTTCACAGCAACATCTAGATTAGTGTTTGACTGTGTAATGGGACTATAGTCCAGCTAAACTGATATATGAAACTGATCATGGCACGCTGTGACCCTAAGGGTGGAGAAAACAGAGCTGAAATAGAGATAAGAGGGCTGTGAAAAACAAACTTTACTGACATCTGACCAGCTCTGATTTTTAGATTTGGATTGAAATATAGACGTCATTTGCTTGTGGCTTTTGTCATGATTCCTAAAGGCACTTTGTCATAATCAAACTGACAACCTGCTTCCTTAGAAGCTTGTGGGAAGAGTTTCTCAGAGATGTGCTTAATTGAAATCACTCTTGGAGATTTTTATCTCTGCTTTATAGTCTTAGGATTTGCTTTGTTTTTAAACTGGAGCAGAAGAGAGGATGAATGGCTGATATATTTGATGATACATAATCACATTAATACTTTATTGCCACATTTGTCAATATATTAGTGCAATATGTTATCATATACATTATTAACGGTTGCTGTTAAATGTTTTATACTGATCTTTTACATTTTTTATTTCAATTGTGATAAATTTGGATCCAAGGGATCTTTTTTTCTTTCAGAAAAAGAGGGAATAAAAATATTGCGTTAAAGGAACTTAGGAGAATTTTTGAGCCCAGTCTCGCAAACAAAGAATGTCAGTATTTTCCTCCCGTAGTCTTTTTACCTGCCCTTTCTTTGCTCAGAGGCTGCAGGTATTAGAACTTAAAAGTAGCAGACTGACTGTCTCTTCACAGAAGGAACCCGATAATTCCCCATCTTTGGCAATATCTCTGTAGTTCATCGACAGAGGCTCCCACATTGTGTGATGGTTGTGGGGTGGCCTTCGATAAACCTGGATTAACAGCAGAGATGGCCTCTTCCAGTGGAGTATTATTTTTAAATGTTATCTCTTGAAGTTGGGCTTATGTTCTTAGCCATAATTATAGAGTGGTGCCATCACTCCTGAGCAGAGGCCAAAAATTAAGGCTTATTTGACACATTCTACTATCTTGTTTAGTGTTTTTTTTTTTTCTTTTTCTTTTTCATTTGGGGTGGTTAGAGGAGAAAGGCAATATTATAGAGCTGGGATTTCTTGAAGTGTGGTGAGTTTCATACTTAAAAGATTAGCAAGAGAGTGACAATTTCATATCATGAATTTCTTCTTGCTTCCCTCACAGAATATAAATTTGTTCCCACATCCCTGAGACTAAATTTTACAGAATTGCTACATTCCTGAAAGTTTTTGTGTAAACAAATGTTCTACATACGTAAGGTGACTTTTCTATCTAAAGTATGCCATGTGTCAGTTTATAAAACAAATGATTGCTCTTTAATCTGTTTCATAAATTATGGTTTATAAATAATATTTTTGATTAATAAGAACTACTAAATGTCTGTGATACATATAAAAACTAATCAGTATAAGGTCAGGAAATTTCTTCCACCATATATACATGTCTAAGTCACTCTTTATTCTAATCCTCACTAATTGCAGTGTTAATTTACTGTGTTGCTTGACTCCCTGAGGAAACGAGCCTTAGAGCAGCTCAGTGTTCTATCTCTATTTTCTCAGTTTTGAAATTCAGTAGCCAACTGGATAACCTCTAAATTCCTTCCCAGTTTTGATTTCTTTGGCTTATTTCTTCAAGGGTACTTTCCAATTCCATCCTAGCAAAATTCTGTGTTTTAAACTCATACACATCCCCATATATAATGATCAAGATGATCATATATATTATATTTCTGTCAATTTGATTTATTCACCTAACTCCCTCTTTGGGATCTTTTCATGAAAACTATCTCTACCTTTATCCCATGCATAGCTACAGATCTCCCACTATTTCACAGTACAGAAATCTTCCAAAACCAGGCCAATATGCCAATGTAGTCCATGACTACATTTCCAGAGATGGGTTTTACCACTGTCGGGTACACTGATTAAACAAAGTCTAAGGTATGATACACATTCACATATATTCATTGTATGCATTGCATATAAACATATATTGCATTTATTATGCATGCAAATGCATGCTACTTATGATGCAACAAAATATATGTTCAGAGAGAAAGAGACAGATTATATCTAATGAATCTGTTAAGTGAATTGAATTAGAGGAAATAGGTCCCTATGGAAGGATCGCATGAGTCTTCATTGAACAGGCATCAGAGGGCTCAGTCCACTCTTACTTTTATCACAGTAATTTTTTTTTTAATAGCGAGAGGAAAGGGGACCTAAATACAATTTAATGAAGCTTATAAATGTCTATAGTTTATCAACACATGATTAAAATCTAAATTTCTTTTTATAGGTCTTATGACTATTTTCCCCCAATTTTTCTTTTATCTGCATTTGGAAATTGCCAGAGGAGATTCTGAGCTAAGTGTTTCATTGACCAAAATATGAGAAAAAAAAAACAAAAAGAAAAAGCTAATTATTTTGATCAGAAAGGCTGATTCAAAATCTGAGGCTGGCATTGAGTTCTGTGTTTTATTTCCTGTTGAAAGAAAAAATACTTATTATTAATAGGGAAAAGATAAAAAATAAAATTAAACTAAAACCCCTAGCTAAACTTAGGCAAAGTTTGAAATATTGATCATTACCTAGAAGATACAATACATATCTTGTCCATGTGTGTATGTGTGCTAAGTTGCTTCAGTCATGTCTGACTCTGTGTGATCCCATGGGCTGTAGCCCACTAGGTTCCTCTATACATGGAATTCTCCTGGCAAGAAAGAATACTGGAGTGGATTGCCATTTCCTTCTTCAGATCATCCCAATTCAGGGAACAAACTCACATTTTGAATGTTTCCTTCATTAGCAGATGTGTTCTTTACCACTAGTCCCACCTGAGAAGTCCTTTTTTGTCATAACAGATGCTAATTAAATTTTACTAATTAAAGGTGGTTTGGTACAAAGGCAGTTATCAACCCTGGGTGCTCACAGAAAGCAACTGGGGAGATTTGTAAACTGAAGATTCCTGAGGTCCAATGTCAAATAAAATTCATATTTTATGTCAATATAGAGATTTAAATATAAAATTTTCTCTGCTTTTTGGCCGCTTCTCTCCCCTCCACCGTGCCTTGTGTATGTGTGTTATACATCAACCAAACCTTCCCCAGAGTTATGCAAAGAGAAAAAAACCGGTCATAGAAAATACTCTCTTCCAACAACACAAGAGAAGACTCTACACATGGATGTCACCAGATGGTCAATACCAAAATCAGATTTATTATATTCTTTGCATCCAAAGATGGAGATGCTCTATATAGTCAGCAAAAACAAGACAGGGAGCTGACACTGGCTCAGACCGTGAACACCTTATTGCCAAATTCAGACTTAAATTGAGGAAATTAGGGAAAACCACTCGACCATTCAGGTATGATCTAAATCAAATCCCTTATGATTATACAGAAGTGACAAATGGATTTAAAGGATTAGTTCTGTTAGACAGAGTGCCTAAAGAACTATGGATGGAGATTCTTAGTATTGTACAGGAGGCAGGGATCAAGACTATCCCTAAGAAAAATAAATGCAAAAAGTTTGTCTGAGGAGGCCTTATAAATAGCTGAGAAAAGAAGAGAATTAAAAGGCAAATAGTCTCTGTATTTGATATTTGTTAATTTGATTAATATGTGTCTTGGGGTGTTCCGTTTGGGGTTCATTCTATTTGGGACTCTCTGTGTTTCTTGGACCTGAGTGGCTATTTGCTTCCCCAATTTAGGGAAATTTTCAACAATTATCTCTTCAAGAATTTTCTGATGGTCTTTCTTTTTGTCTTCTTCTTCTGGGACTCCTATGATTCGAATATTGGTGCGTTTAATATTGTCCCAGAGGTCTCTAAGATTGTCTTCATTTCTTTTAATTCTTTTTTCATTTTTCCTTTCTGTTTCATTTATTTCTGCCATTCTGTCTTCTACCTCAATTATCCTGTCTTCTATCTCTGTTATTCTACTGTTGGTTCCCTCCAGGGTGTTTTTGATCTCATTTATTGCATTATTTATTGTATTTTGACTCTTTTTCATTTCTTCTAAGTCCTTGTTAAAGCTTCCACATGTACCCCAATGTTCATCGCTGCATTATTTACAATAGCCAGAACATGGAAGCAACCTAGATGCCCATCAACTGACGAATGGATAAGAAAGCTGTGGTACATATACACAATGGAATATTACTCAGCATTAAAAAAAAATTCATTTGAAGCAATTCTACTCAGATGGACGAAACTGGAGCCCATTATCCAGAGTGAAGTAAGCCAGAAGCAAAAACAACAATACAGTATATTAACGCATATATATGGAATTTAGAAAGACGGTCATGAGAACCCAACATACGAGACAGCAAAAGGAATGCAGATGTATAGAATAGACTCGTGGACTTTGTGGATGAGGGTAAGGGTGGGATGATATGGGAGAAGGGCATTGAAGCATGTTAATTTTCATATGTCTAATCAATCGCCAGCCCAGGATTGATGCTTGGGGCTGGTGCAGGGAGATTTCCCGGGGGGGGAGGGAGGAGGGAGGGGGGTTCCGGAGGGGAAGCATATGTAAACCCATGGTGATATCATGACAATGTATGGCAAAAACAATTAAAAAAATTAAAAAAATAAAAATAAATAAAAATAAAAGGCAAATGGGAAAAGGAAATATATACGCATTTGAATGCAGAGTTCCAAAGAGCAAAGATTGATAAGAAAGCCTTCCTCAGTTATCAGTGCAAAGAAGTAGAAGAAAACAATAGAATGGGAAAAATTAGAGATATCTTCAAGAAAATTAGAGATACCAAGGGAACATTTCAGGCAAAAATGAGCACAATAAAAGACAAAAAGGGTATGAATCTAATAGGAATAAAAGATATTAAGAAGAGGTAGCAAGAACAAACAGAAGAACTATACAAAAATATTTGCATAACCCAGATAAACACAATGGTGTGATCACTCACTGAGAGCCAGACATTCTGAAGTGTGAAGTCAAGTTTGCTTTAATTAGCATCATGGTGAACAAAGCTAATGGAGGTGTTGGAATTCCAGCTGAGCTATTTCAAATCCTAAAAGATGATGCTGTTAAAGTGCTGAACTCAATATGCCAGCAAATTTGGAAAATTCAACAGTGGCTGCAGGACTTGAAAAGGTCAGTTTTCAATCCACTCCCAAAGAAAGGCAATGGCAAAGAAAGGTCAAACTACCACACAACTGCACTTATCTCATACGCTAGCAAACCAATGCTCAAAATTCTCCAAACCAGGCTTCAACAGTATGTGAACTGAGAACTTCCAGATGTTCAAGCTGGATTTATAAAAGGCAGAGGAATCAGAGATCAAATTGCCAACATCTGTTGGGTCAATGAGGAAGCAAGATAGTTTCAGAAAAACATCTATTTCGCTTTAGTGACTATGCCAAAGTTTTTGACTGTGTGGATCACAACAAAGTAAAAAATTCTGAAAGAGGTGGGACTACCAGACCACTTTACCTGGCTCTTGAGAAATCTGTGTGCAGGTCACAAAGCAACAATTAAACTAGACATGGAATAACAGACTGGTTCCAAATTGGGAAAGGAGTACGTCAAAGCTGTATATTGCCACCCTGCTTATTTAACTTATATGCAGAGTACATCATGCAAAATGCTAGGCTGTATGAAACACAAGCTGCAATTACGATTTCTGGGAGAAATATAGATAACCTCAGATATGCAGATGACACCACCCTTATGGCAGAAAGTGAGGAAGAACCAAAGAGCCTCTTGATGAAAGTGAAAGAGGAGAGTGAAAAAACTCAACATTTAAAAAACAAAGATTCACGGCATCTGGTCCCATTACTTCATGGCAAATAGAAGGGGAAACAATAGAAACAGTGGTAGACTTTATTTTCTGGGCTCCAAAGTCACTGTAGATGGTGACTGAAGCCATGAAATTAAAAGATGCTTATCAAACCTAGACTGTGTATTAAAAAAGCAGGGAGATTGCAGACAAAGTTCCATCTAGTCAAAGCCATGGTTTTTCCAGTAGTCATATATGGATGTGAGAATTGGACCACAAAGAAAGCTAAGTGCCTAAGAACTGATGCTTTTGAACTGTGGTGTTGGAGAAGACTCTTGGGAGTCCCTTGGACTGCAAGGAGATTAAATCAGTCAATCCTAAAGGCAATCAGTCCTGAATTTTCATTGGAAGGATTGATGCTGAAGCTTAAGCTCCAATACTTTGCCCTCCTGATGCGAAGAACTGATTCATCAGAAAAGACCCTGATGCTGGGAAAGATTGAAGGCAGGAGAAGGGGACGACAGAGGATGAGATGGTTGGACAGCATCACTGAATCTATGGACATGGGTTGAGCAAGCTCCAGGAGTTGGTGATGGACAGGGAAGCCTGGTGTACTTCAGTCCATGGGGTTGCAAAAACTGGACTAATCGACTGAACTGACTGAAACCTCATTCATCAGCAGAAATACCTGCTCAACCATAAAGAGCTACATTCTCATAGCATCAGCAAGATGACTACTTAAGTGATAATATTCATTCTTGATCTTATAAGACCCACAATGAACTTTAGATATGGACTGTGTAAACTATCAGTGACTATAATGTATAGCTCTTTGTCTCAGAAAAACTCATGCAAGTGTGCCTTGACTTCTGATACACAGGATAGTTCTCAGAGCTTTCTATGATGTTCTTCCTGGGTTATAGTCATATATATATATATATATATATATATATATATATATATATTATATATAATGTATATATATTACCTCCATCCCCTCTCCATATCCTATACCTCTCCTATACCTCTAGATCATCACAGAGCAACTGGCTGGGCTCTCTGTGCTTGTAGTAACGTCTCATCAGCTATCTATTGTATGCATTATAATGTATATATGTCAAGGCTTCTTGCTTCATTTGTCCCTATCTCTCCTTCCCCAACTGTGTTCACAAGTCCATTCTCTCTATCTGCATCTCTGTTCCTCCTGCAAATAGATTCATCAATACTGTTTTCCTAGATTTGACATATATACATTAATATACAATATTATTTTCTCTTTCTGACTTTATAACAAGCACTAGGTTCATCTATCTCACTTGAATTGACTCAAATTCATTCTTTTTGTATGGCTGAGTGATATTCCATTGTACTCATGTACCATATCTTTTTTATCCATTCATCTGTTGATAGACATCTAGGTTGCTTCTATATCTTAACTAATGTAAGTAGTGCTGCTATGAACATTGGGGTACCCGTCTTTTTCAATTATGGTTTTCTCAAAGTACATGCCAAGTAGTGAGGTTGCTGAATCATATGGTAATTTTACTTCTAGTTTTTAAAAAAGAAATCCCATTTCTTTCTTAGATCGACTGATTGCATTACATTTTGATTAGTACATTCCAGTTTTAGGCTTAATTCTGTGGAGGCATTACAATTTTCAAAGATTCCTATAGAATTCTACTGTGTGACTAGAGTTAAGAACCTCACAAAATGTGATTCTTAGATGAGCAATTTGAGCATTACCTAAAAATGCATTAAAAATGCAAATTCTCAGACCCTTAAACACTAAATTGCAAATGTCTGGGGTGAGGTTCAGATGATGGAGACTGAATATGAGACATGCCCAGTTTAAGAACTGCTGGTCTAGGTAGTGGTTTCCAAATTTGATTGATCATCATAGGTGCCTTGGGGAGAACTCAGAAAGTAGAAATTCCTGAGCTTCACTATCACTCCCACTTTCTAATCCAGAAAGTCTTGGGAAGTCTGAGAACAACTTTTCTTTCTTTCTTTTAATTTATCATTTCCTTTATTCCTGGTCAGACTTGGGAACCAACTTGAAAATATTTTCTGAAAATACAAATGCTAATTTAGGAAATGAAGTCTAGCCCTGCTGCTATTCATAACTGATCACATGACTCTGTATACAGGATTCTCCTCTGTCCTCTGAATCAAATTTCCTCACAGTGACTGGTGACTCCCATTTTTATTGGGAAGCTCTAATGAACCTGAGTGAAATTTGTAGCTTCAAAGCTCCCTGAAATGTGAAATATGACTCTCAAATGGTCTTTGAGAGGAAGAGGCTATTTCCTGCTCTCCTCCCCCCTGGGAAAACATTACCCACTATCATGTCTTTCTCATTTCCTCTTTAATGGAAAACCTCCTGAAGGACACCTTGGGCTCTGCCATCATCTTCATTTCCATAACTGTCTTGAGCTAAGCTTTACCCTAAGAAACTCCTATTGTGAGGCTACCTCTCTGCAGGTTCCTCTTTCCAAGTCTCTCTTCTCTCTTCCCTTTCCTCATCTCTCTTTGTCTCTTCCTGTCCTAGATAGTGTCTGTCCATTTCACCCTCTTTCTCTTGTATTATTACCATTTAAGTACCATGAAGTGGAAGTCAGATTGCTGAGCTTTCGGAGACAGATGAGGCCAAGCAGTCCGCCGGGAGCACTCGGCACCAGCGTGCGCGGTAGCCCAGCATATGGAGTTGAATCTCCAGACACTGACATTAACACTCCTGCTTCAGGTAACTCATTTAGCTTTGGTGTCATTTTACAATAAATATACCATCCACCGACACAAATTAGACAGCTATTGAGATTAATTTTGAGGCACTATCGGCAACATCTTAAATCAAAAATCATTCTTTATTAGCATGCTTGGCAGTATAGTGTGCCTGCCCTCCCCCCTCCTGATCCCTGCCACAGAATAAATGAGGCCCCATGGTTGACATAGCGCATCAAGTGTTTTATAATAGTCTAATTGTAGCTAATGGTTTGTGCAGCTAATTAAGGCCCTATGAATTACAGTAATCAGTCAGGCTCATCCTTTAAACCAGATAGTTCTATTCAACCATCTCTTTAGTAAGAAACTACACACACACACACACACACACACACATATATGTATATGTATATTTATTATATATATATATCTAAGGACACATACATAGACACTCACACAGGCTGTAATGATCAGCTAGGTTCATCTGAACACAAAGAGATTAATAAGACTTATTTTTCTCTCTTCATTACAAAATATTTATTTAAAGAAGGACACGTTTCCATCAGCAGCTTCAGTCCCTGTAGATGGGGCCGAGGTAGAGTCTTCTGTATGTCTTCTACCTGAAAACTGAGATGTGACTTAATGCCAGGTATAGCAGCTCTTCTCTGATTCTCCTCATAATCCATCCAGGTTGCAGCCCAGGATTACCTTATGGTGCATTTGTTAAGTTGTAGGAAACCAGACACCTCAGAGAAATGGTGACAAAGAAGCCACCTGAATGGCATGGTTGAAAATTCAGAAGGGACCAAACTCCATTTGTGAACCAGCTGGTTGACAACACCATTAACATGATTAAGCTTCTTTGATAGCAGTGACCAAGGACATAGAGGAAGAAGTTATTGAACAATTCTAGAAGAACTCTCCTCTCTTACAGAATTGTAAGAGGAATGGGATAATTTTCTTTTGCAGTGGGTTTGCTTTGATGAGCATATTCTAAACAGAAGATCTCTTAGATTACAAAAGAGTTTTCCAAAGGCCTGAAGCATATATAATTTCTTGGTTTATTTGAAACTTGACTGGCGATAGCAAAAAATAACTTTGGAAGCAATTCTACAAAGCCTTGGGGAAACAGAGAAAAGGAACAGTAGGCCTTCTCTAGTGATTCTATCTCTTTGGGAGGGAGAAAACGTCCTATAGAAATGTCATCAGTATGACCTCTGTTGGCGAACATGTAATCTGGTCCTCCAGGGTCCCACTGTCAATGAAAGGTGGGAATGGAAGTGATGTGGTCTCATTATTTCCAGCTCACAATCTCGCAGAACTGGGTAGAAACTTGATGGTGCCACCAGTTTTTCACCTTTTTTAAAGCAAGATTAAATTTAACTGCTATGGACAGATGATTGGAGAACCAGTTCTACTTGGTAACATGTATTCCTGTGGCCCATGCTTACTGAAGAGTTTCACTTCCATATACCATTTCTTTCTATCTGGTCAAGATTTTCTTATCTGCAATAAATGGCCATTTCTTTATGATTTTAAGGGAAGTGAGTTGATATTCTTCATGAATTCTGGCCACTCCCTCTCAATTTTCAGATCAGAGTACTCTTGCTTCATTAAATCCCCCCTGTTGATCTTAGTTCATCATTGTGAGAGAGTGGAAAGCTCATTTGTCAAGAAAAAAAAAAAAGAGTGCTATTTATCATATAACTAGAGTTTCAGTATTTTATATTTGGATATTCAGGGTATCCCCCCAAGATTTACATTTATAGGTGGCTACTTAATCTGTATCCTATTTCTAAAGGATTCAGCATTCAAGTACAGATGTCTCCTTGTTTCTAAAATGGCAGTTATCAAATTAAAATGCTTACATTAATGCCTAACTGCTTCAAAATAAATCAGTGAACCTTGCTCTTAAAACTCCATTTATTTGCTTATATTTTAGGAAGACCATTGATGCATTTTTCATGGTCATCAGTGATGGCATTAAAAGCTTTTTTTTTTTTTAAATCTAAGTACACCTTGTGAAACATCAGCGACATGTTGACATTTGATTACACATACTTCAAAGTTCTTTATGATTTTTTTTTCCCCTTGAAGATAACCATATGTTGGAAGAAATCAGATTGATGGAGATGAAGAATATGATTTGCCCAACTTGCAACACTACCCACTTCTCCCTCCTCCTTCTGTTCTTTTTACACCTTTTTTTCCCCTACAATGATCCTTGTACTTGTTGCGGAGTTTAAAACTCAGCTATGTTGACCTAGGTAATTTTAAAATAGATATTTCTAGTTCAGACTAAAAGATATCTGTTCTTGCTTGGAAAACATGCAGTGTAGAGTCTGGGGATTTATTTGTACTGCACCAGAATCAGAGTTGATGACAACTCTCCCTCACCTGCTGTTTGTCTCCTTCTACAGATCAGCATCTACAGCCCTTTCCATATATGAAAAAGTAAAATTATTAGTCATTCTGGGAACAAGTCATATTGTTACTTTATTCTGTTGGCTTTGGGTGGAATAGGGAAGTGTGCATTCTATTTGCACCACACTTCACACCTTGAGTTTCAAGTATCTCAAAAGAAAGGATGATGATACATGTAAAATCTCCTTCACCCACCATTTGCTGTTGTTGTTCTTCTTCATAGTAAATCTTTAAACATACCACAAAACATGTGTGCTAATAGACTCAAATATCTTGATATCCTGTAGGAAAGGAAACCAAAAGTATATAAACCTATGCTCAGTCTTTAACATTTCACTCTTTCATTATATTTTAAAATGATATAGCTATTCAATGAATCATTGTTAATTTTTTTTTAGTCACTAAGCTGTGTCCAACCCTTTGTGACCCCATGGACTGTAGCATCTTAAGCTCCCTTGTCCTTCACTATCTCCCAGGATCTGTTCAAATTCATGTCCATTGAGTCAGTGATGCTATCTAACCATCTCATCTCCCACCCTCTTCTGTTGCCCTCAGTCTTTTCCAGCATCAGGGTCTTTTCCATTGAATCAGCTGTTTGCATCAGATGGCCCAAGTATTGGAGATTTGGCTTCAGTATCAGTCCTTCCAATGAATATTCAGGGTTGATTTTCTTTAGGACTGACAGATTTGATCTCTTTGCAGTCCAAAGGACTCTCAAGAGTCATTTCCAGCACCACAATTCAAAAGCATCAATTCTTTGGAGTTCAACCTTCTTTATTGTCCAACTCTCATATCCATACATGACTAATGGAAAAACCATAGTTTTGACTATGTAAACCTTTGTTGTCAAGATGATGTCTCTGCTTTAGAATATGCTGTCTAGGTTGGCCATAGCTTTCTTTCCAAGGAGCAAGTGTCTTTTAATTTCATGACTGCAGTCAGCATCTGCAGTGATTTTGGAGCCCAAGGAAGTAAAATCTGTTGCTGCTTCCTTTTTACCCTTCTAATTGCCATGAAGAGATGAGACCGTATGCCATAATTTTAGTTTTTTGAATGTTGAGTTTCAAGCCAGCTTTTTTACTCTCTTCTTTCATCCTCATCAAGAAGCTCTTTAGTCCCTCTTCACTCTCTGATATTAGAGTAGTATCATCTGCATATGCAGAGAAGGCAATGGTAACCCACTCCAGTACTCTTGCCTGGGGAATCCCATGGACAGAGGAGCCTGGTAGGCTGCAGTCCATTGGGTCGCAGAGTTGGACACGACAGAGCAACTTCACTTTCACTTTTCACTTTCATGCATTGGAGAAGGAAATGGCAACGCACTCCAGTGTTCTTGCCTGGAGAATCCCAGGGATGGGAGAGCCTGGCTGGCTGCGGTCTATAGGGTCGGACAGAGGTGGACACGACTCAAGTGATGCAGCAGCAGCAGCAGCATCTGCACATGTGTGCTGTGCTGTGCTTAGACACTCAGTCGTGTCCAACTCTGTGCCACTCCATGGACTCTAGCCCACCAGGCTCTTCTGTCCATGGGGATTCTCCAGGCAAGAACATTGGAGTGAGTTGCCATGCCCTCCTCCAGTGCAACTTCCCAACCCAGGAATCGAACCCATATCTCCCAAACTGCAGGTGAATTCTTTGCCATCTGTTGCAGCATGTGTGAGATTGTTGATATTTCTCATAGCAAACTAGATTGCAGCTTGTGATTCACCCTGCCTGATATTCTGCATGATGTACTCTGCATAGAGGCTAAATAGGCAGGGTGACAACATACAGCCTTGTCGTACTGCTTTCCGAATTTTGAACCATTCCGTTATTCTATGTCTGTCTCTAACTGTAGTACTACTCTAGTAGCACCCACCATAGCGCTACTCAGTCCTATAGATGTGTAGAGTGAAAAAACCAACTTCTTGGATGTCTGAAAGTTAGCTTCATCTGAAATGATTGATCATATTTGTGTGACTGGAACTCCTGGGTATGCTGCTTGGATAGACATTCACTCATGTCAAAATACAGACGTGGGTCAGTTGAGGTATGAGGGTCTCATGGTTTTCTGATTTTATACAAATATTGAATGAAGGCACCAAAGCTCCAGTTGTTCATGGACAGTTGACTGGAGACTCTGGCCAGCTGCTCTTGGTTAACTTAATGCTATTTTTCTTATTTTATTTGATCCCACTCCACAAAGTGGACACTATATTAATCGTATTTGTAATTACCACATGTACTAGTTACAGAACCACAGGGTTCATTTAAAAAGAAAGATTAAACACATAAATTATTCTAATAAATTAGGCTGCCAACTTCCTTTACTCTTTGTACCAGAGTATCCAAAAGAATCCTGATCCAAATCCAGGGAGTGTATGGAGAAGAATGGGCCACCAGAAAACCCCAACATATCATGGGAATATTTCAGAAAATCATCTGGCATGTGGATCCATTTTCAAGATGACTCAAAGTCACTCTATAACAGGGAAAAACAATTTCCCTGCACGCATTCTACATTTTGTCATTCTTTTCCTACTGTAGCCATCATTTATCCTGGAATTTAGAGGTGTGAGTTTTGATGGCAAGTATGAGCCAAGGGTGAATTGATTAGAACTGCACATGCCCATAGATTTTGAATGTACACTGCATTCTTGTTTCCTAATTCCTGTGACCTGGAATTTATTATTTAATTTTGAAAACAAGACATTGGCCTAAGTTAACAGCATTATTGACACTAAAATGCAAGAACACTGTAGGTATAGAGAACATGCACTATATAGGTCTAAGATGTATTGTGAAGAGAAACAATCGGTTAAAGAAAAAAATTAGAGACTAGAGTTACCAGTGTTTTACATCAGTAGCAATTGGCTTTAGCAGTCCAGTTGTCATAAACGTGTCTGGAAAGTAAAGTCTACAAACCTTGGATCTGCTCCCTCTATAGAAAGGGTACCTTTTCTCACTCTTCCGGAATCTAGAGCCCTATCCACTTTTAGAAATCATTGTGAGTTTGTATTCCTTCAGGAAGCATTCCCAAAGCATGCCAGATTATGCCATCTCTCCTTTTTCTGAAAAGTGAAGTTTCTTATTGTGCTGGTAATTTTGGAGCTTAATTATATATATCCTTGGATTTGTTTACCATTCCTGTTGTGGTTTGTGTAAGCTAATGTTGAAATTAACCCAAAGCTCTGGAATCTACACCTGTGGACATTCATGAAGGCAAGAAGTGTAAGAAACTCTCATGGGGAAATTAAGGCAATATTTTAAGAAAAAAGAGAGATTATTGAGATTAGTAAAATACAATAAGGGGAAGTAAACTAAATTTAACTCAGCTGTTCCAAAAAGTAAACTTAACCCAGGAATCCAATTTATAGGTTGCTTAAAAACTAGCTCAATTTAATCTTTAAAACTACTTTTCCAAACTAAAATATATTGAAAATTATTATTAGAAAATGAAATAGCTAATGATTACATAGATTTTCATTTTGAGAAGTAATAAAGCACAGTTGTAAAGGGCAGAATCCAGATGGCCAGAGTTTGCCTCTGAGCTCTTCACTTCAGAGCTGTGTGACTTTGGAAATGTTGCTAAACTCTTCTGTGTCTCTCCTCATCCAAAACAATACTAAAATTGCCAATATCTACTTCACAGAGTCATTATGAAGACCACAAGGCTAAATGGGTTAAACAGTTCCCAGAGTATTATCCAGCACATAATAAATTCAACATGGGATAAGTATTAATATGTTTTAAGTAGGTGGATGATCTTGAAATATTAGTATAAATTAGAAAGACTCAGATAGAAAGTGGCCTGAAACACCTATATATGAGTTCTAATCACATTTCTTTAAGTACTTATTGGCCCTAAAGATGTGTTTTATTATAATTGTTGGATGGAGAGTTGAAATACAAAAATCTGATTTATTTTCAAAGATTGAAGAAATAGAGCTAGAGTTTTTAACATACATATAACTTTCCATTATCATTCACTATCTACCAACTTGTAATTAGTATCTGTTTAAAACACAAAAGTGGCAGGACCACTTCTGGGCCAAATGAAATCTGATTGTTGGAGACTGGAATTAAATTTATTTTGATGTGATTTGGATCAACACCATAGTAATAATCAGTTTTGTCCTATGGCCATGTTTTTAATTCTCTGCAGTTAGGACTTTTAAAAAGGAAGCATAGACACCTTTTGATGTTGAATAAAAAATAAAATTTTAAAATTTATTCCCTTTATGGCCTTTGGATGCCTCATGTCTCCATCCATTAAATGAAAATAATTGTTTTGCTTAAAGCTATGGTAAACCCAGAACAGTGGTAAATTCCCAACTATTTAATATTACATGTAAAATCTCCATTCAATCACTTTTCATGTTTGCTATAATTTCTCTTCTAGTTTTCAAAAATATGGTTTGGAGATATTCATGTAGTTATAAGCCAGTCAATATTCATACAGAAAAGGCAATGCAGTCTAGAAGAAGGCATTGTTCCTATGTCACATAGTTACCATGATCACACACCCTCAGCCATTTAGTCAAGCACATGGAATTATATATACATTTAAGGAGATAAAAGAACAAGTTTTCTAAGACTTCTCTTAGAAAATTAAATGTATAGATAACATGCTCCTCAAGTTGTGTGTATGTAAGCTTGTGTAAAAGAGAGCTTGTCATGAAACCAATGAAAATAGCACTAGTAGCAAACATTCAGGTGGGATTGTCTAGGTGGCATCCATTCCTCTAAGTTTTATACATGTAGTGTGTGTTGAGAGCAGCTAAAAAGTAGGTACTGCTTTTATTCTCATTTCATGGATGAGAACCCTGAGGTACAGAGTGGAAAGGGAGATGCTCAAGTGGTTCAGATCCAGACACTCATGCTGCCATACACTGTGCTCTTAACCATAGCTGCAGAGAATTCTGTATGGGGAATGGCTGAGTTTTAACTAAAGACACAATCAATCCAATTTTCCTTTATGTAATTAAGAAAGCAAATTTGTTTTGAGGGTACAAAATAGACTGAGGGCCTGCCCTCAGGGAGTACACTATAGACCAGCAACTTAGGTACTTCACATATAGTCTCTTGCCTGACTATTTAATTCAAAATGTGGACAATAGTATGCAGAAAAGCATCGGGAATAAAATTAACTTTTAGAGCGTAAAACATTTCAGAAAGTGTAGTTGCTTATAGTCCACAATTTACAAGCAAAAATAAACCAAACTATGAGAACAATAAAGTCACAAATTATCCTAAATCTTCACATCATGCTTATCACAGAATAGACACTCACAGAACATCTTGCGATTGAGGAATCTTCTGGAAAAGCCAAAGACAGGGAATCTAAAATGGCAGACTAACTCTTCTCTCTTCCTCACTGTCCGAGTATGGCTTTATATAAGGGTCAGGAAGTCCCTGTTCCATTCCATTTTATTAGCATCTACCATACCTGCAGATCCAGGCTGATCAGGCATGTGTCTTTGGCCTCTTTTGAGCCATTGTTTGTGTTCTCAACGAGCATGACCCTCAACATAATCTCCCAAGCCTCCCCTGTACAACTGCCACATTCTGACTGAGAAATTCCACTATTGCCAGAGCCTGAGAGAAATGCCATATCCTAACACTTGCTCAGTGGTTTAGTTCGTGTACAATCTTCTAACAAGAGATGATCCTTATTTGCTTGTCTTACCTCATTGTGTTCAACAGCTCAGAACTGGCAGGAAGTTCCCTTGCGACCTTATTGTCAATGTCCACAGCTAGAGCCCTGAGGACTGGATAGGCTGGAGCTATGGAGATGCTGTCTCCTTGTGTCCCCAGCTGTCTATCAAGTCAGTCTGTGACTCTGTAGGAATGAGGGCAAGAATTCCTTCCATGATGAGAGATTATTGGCTCAACTCTCAGATACTGAAGAAGGGAAGGGGCTTTCTAGACTTACTAATTCAGCTTTCTGGGAGAAATATTTACAGCCATGTCGGCAAGACACAGTACCTGAAAAACCTCTTTCTCTCTCCTCTTTAATTTCCTTCCACTTTCCTTTCCTCTTTTTTTTTTCTCTTCCCTTTTTTTTTCATTTCCCCTTTCAAGGACCATAATTCTCTATTTGACTTTTCTGATATGGTATTTTTGTAGTTTTGGACCTTAATTTTAAATGACCATTGCACGACCTGACTTTGTAAATATATTAGAAAAACTACTCAGTCTTCCAGTGGGATTTTAAATTTCCTTATTCAAACTACCCGACCCTTCAACCCTTGGGTTCTGATCAGCAGCTTTTCACTTTAAGAATGTACATTGCCATATGTAAAATAGATAGCCAGTGGGAGTTCAATGTATGACAGGAAAATGAAGCAGAAGTAGATGTTTCCCTGGAACTCCATTGCTTATTCCATGATCCAACAAATGCTGGCAATTTGATCTCTGGTTCTTCTGCCCTTTAGAAACTCAACTTGTACATCTGAAAATTCTTGGTTCATGTACTATTAAAGCCTAGCTTGAAGAATTTTGAGCATAATATTGCTAGCATGTGAAATGCCAATTTTATGGCAATGTGAACATTCTTTGCCATTGCTTTTCTTTGGGATTGGAATGGAAACTGACTTTTTCCAGTCCTGTGGCTACTTCTGCTTTCCAAATTTACCGACATATTGCATGCAGCATTTTAACAGTATTAACTTTTAGGATTTTAAATAGCCCAGCTGGAATTCTGTCACCTCCACTAGCTTTGTTCATATCAATGCTTGCTAAGACCCATTTGACTTTATACTCCAAGATGTCCTTCTCTAGGTGAATGATCACACCATCATGTTTATCTGGGTCATTAAGACCTTTTGTGTGTAGTTCTTCTGTGTATTCTTACCACCTCTTCTTAATCTCTTCTTTTCTCTTAATCATTTCTGTCTTTTGTCATGCCCATCCTTACATAAAATATTCCCTTGATATCTACAATTTTCTTGAAGAACTCTCTAGTCTTTCCCATTCACTTGTTTCCCTGTATTTCTTGAATTGTTCGTTTAAGAAGGCCTTCTTATGTCTCCCTGCTATTCTCTGGAACTCTGCATTCAGTTCAGTATATCTTTCCCTTTCTCCCTTGCTTTCTGCTTCTTTTCTTTCCATAGCTATTTGTTAAGCTTCCTCAGACAACTGTTTTCCCTTCCTGCATTTCTTTTTCTTTGATGGTTTTGATCACTTCCTCCCATACAGTGTTAGAAACCTCTGTCCATAGTTCTTCAGGGTTCTCTCTACCAGATTGAATCCTTTGAATCTATTTGTCACCTCCATTGAATAATCAAATGGGATTTGAATTAAGTCATACTTGAAAGACCTAGTGATTTTTCCTACTTTCTTCAATTTAAGCCTGAATTATGCAATAAGGAGCTGACTATCTGAGCCACAGTCAGCTCCAGTTCTTGTCTTTATTGACTGCATTTAACTTGTATGTAGAGTAAATCATGCAAAATGCTAGGCTGACTGAATCACAAACTGGAATCAAGATTGCCAGAAGAAATATCAACAATCTCAGATATACAAATGATACCACTAATGGCAGAAAGTGAAAAGGAACTAAAGATCCTCTTGATGAGGGTGAAAGAAGAGAGTGAAAATACTGGCTTCAAACTCAGCATCAGAAAACTAAGATCATGGCATCCAGTCCTGTCACTTAATGTCAAATAGAAGGAGAAAAAGTGGAAGCAGTGACAGATTTTACCTTCTTGGGCTCCAAAACACTGCAGCCATGAAATTACAAAACTTTCTCCTTGGAAGCCATGTTATAACAAACCTAGACATCATATTAAAATGCAGATATCATTTTGCTGACAAAGTTCATATGCTCAAAGCTATATATAGTTAATCCAGTGGTCATGTACAGATATGAAAGTTGGACCAAAAAGAAAACTGATGGTGGAAGAACTGAAGTTTTCAAATTGTGGTTCTGAAGAAGATTCTTGAAAGTGCCTTGGACTGCAAAGAGATCTAACCAGTCAATCCTAAAGGAATAAACACTGACTATTCATTAGAAGGACTGTTGCTGATGCTGAAGCTCCAATAGTTTGGTCACCTGATACGAAGAGCTGACTTATTGGAAAAGACTCTGATGTTGGGAAAGATTGAAGGCAAAAGGAGAAGGGGGGTGCAGAGAATGAAATGTTTAGATAACATCACCAACTTAATGGACATGAATTTGAGCAAACTCCAGGAGATAGTGGAGAACAGAGGAGACTGGCATGCTACAGTCCATAAGATTGCAGAGAGTTGGACATGACTTAGTGACTGAACAATTGGTTATATGCCCAGGAGATCAGATTGCTGGATTATATGGTAGCTGTATATTTAGTTTTTTTAGGGAACCTCCATACAGTTCAGGCTTCCCAAGTGGCTTAGCAGGAGTTGCAGGAGATGTGGGTTTGATCCCTGGTTCAGGAAGATCTCCTGGTGGAAGAAATGGCAACCCACTCAGTTTCCTTGTTGAGATAATCCCATGGACAGAGTAAACTGGCAGTTTACAGTTCACGGGTTCACAAAGAGTTGGACATGAGTAAGCACATACACATATCATAGTGCTTTCCATAATGATGCTGCCAGACAGACATTTTATCATGAGAGAGTATACTAATTTGATTTGTCTGAAAATAGGTCACAAACCTTACATAGGCCAATCTTTATATTTGCACAATATGTCTACCTATATCTTTATCCTTTTTGTTCCTTGTTTAATATTTCAGAGCAGATTCAGTGTTGGAATCCAGTTTTAGAACCCATATACCTTTAAAATCTCAGCACAGAATGCAGTGCTCCATGTCAGGCCAATAGTCTCCTGTATTCCAGTTGCAATTCAAGCCTCACTAACTTTTCTGGAACCTTCTCTATTATGGTTTTCCTTCTTCCTTGGAATTCCCATTACAAAGATAATCTCTAACAAAAATTACATCACTGTATATTGCCTCTCTGTTACAGCAATGACTTTATTTGCACTTACCAACTTTGTGAGACTGTTTCAAGCAAAGAACTACAGGCCTTGTCTTTAAAAACTACCGGACTAGATATTCATAAATAGCAAATATTTAGTGGATTCTTGTTGACTTTCTCAGTATTGGTTAGATATGATGTGATGAGATAGGATTCTCAAAGAGGATTAGGGAGGAAAAGAAGAAAGGGACACAGGCTCCATGATGGTTTCTTATCTATGGAATTTGGAAAGCTCCTGCCTAACAACCCTCTATCTTATAGGCCTTACAATAAAGCAGCTATTTCATTATATCTTGTTAATTTCTAACTATTACATTTTCAACAATACCTCCTAGACCTGGCGGAGATGGCCCTGCCTGCTGCCAATCTTAAATTATGATGGCCAAAGTTTAAGTTGTTTTAAGCCTTGTTCTTGTGAGAAGATAACAGAACAGTAGAACACTATAGAGCTTTCTTATCACCCATGTGGCATCCCCACATTCTGCTTTGGTTCTGCCAGCTCTGACTGTCTTTCTGACAGCCTAACTGAGGCTAATTCTCACAAAGGATAGTTTGGGTTACTCACAGCAGAAAAATATAGATGAATAGAGAAGCAGCATTGAGATTATCATAAAACTCTTTCACTTGTGGGAAGATGAATGTTGATATGTGGCTTACTGGTTTATACTTTAGAGGCCCCAGGTGATACTGTTAACCAATCACAACCTCCTTGCCCTTGATCCATTTCCATCATTTCCTCAAAGCAGCCATTTTTGATTATTTATAGTTGAGGTACCCTCTCTAGCTGTAAAGAGGGTCTCTGAAGAGAGTTCTGGCCACAAAAGGCACAGTATATAAAGAATCACAATATCTCCATTAACAACTGGGCCAGCATCATCCAGGAGCATATATAAGTAGATAGGGACTAAGACTGGGGCTATAGGAGCAGATGCCTGTAAGTATCCAGACCTGTTGTTACCTAGAATTGTCCAGTATTATAAGTGCAGGGAACAAAAATAAGAAGTCACTAGTTTTATATATTGGAGGTCATCCTGTAGGGATATTACAGACACATAAAGAGGTCATTTAAATATAGCATTACAAATGCTATGACAAGCTGTATAGAATTTATATAAAAATGGAGAAGTAGATTCAACCTGGTTTGGAGGAGGTAATCTCAGGAATTTTTTTTTATGTTTGTTGAGTTTATTTCTTGAATTTATGGTTCTGTGACTTAAATCCTGAGTGTGATTAAGGGGAAAAAGTGTATGATTGCTGAGAAAGACATTCAACAAAGAGTTCCAGATAATATAGGCAAAGGCAGAGAGATGGGTTTCAGGTACAATAAGCAGTTTGTTCTTATTAGATCTGGGGTGGCATCTCCTTATTGGAAGTGCAGTTAGGTGGATCTCACCACTGATTGTACATCTGGAGACAATCTGCAACTCAATTTATAGTACAAGATAGAAGAAATTTAGGCCAGAGCAAAAGCCCAATCTTATGAACTGAATCAGAATAAAATAAAGGCTTAGGGAAATACGAGAGAGAACTTCAAGTCCTCAGAGGACAAGTCTCAGAACTTATTGCAGAGAAGCAGATTTTGAAAAAGATATAAGCCATCAGTAGTCATAACTAGAGCAAGGGAACTTAAGTCCTGTTGGAGGATTTCCTGATTGAGTGAATCTTGAATAAGTGATTTGAAAAGGCTCTGAACCCTCAGATGGTGGACATTAGATGTGAGAAGCTGGGAAAACAGTTGATTTGAGGATGACACTGCTTGGTCCTCCAGGATCATAAGAAGAACCTAGGAGGATGATCAGTTCATTTTCCCCAGCAAAATTATTTGCAGCATAGATTTGTAATGTATGTAATGCTAATGTAAACAGTAACGCAAAAGTGACTGCAGGACTGTCTATTACTTAATATCAATGTCTTTGGTTTCAGTTCCATGGATATTATTTATTGCTTCAGATGGTTACGAAACTTTTAAGAACATATTCAAATTGTCTGCAAATTTCTAGGTAAAAGATCCATAAGATCTTATCAGGAGATCTATAGGATCCAAGAAGATCTTATCAGTTCTTTAAAGTTCATAATCCTGAATATTTAAAACCCACTGGTATAGACACAGGAAGCTATATTTTCTTTCCAGAAATGATACCTACTACTTCTTATGAGACACAAGAGAGTTTGTGTCAAGTGAAGATATAGGTATTACTATTAAATGAAGAGTCTAGGATCACATATTTTTTTACCCTAGCTATTGTACTTTTCTTTAATAGACCAGAGTAAGGTGAAAGCAGGATAGACCTAAACCCATCTTTACTGTTTCCAGAATACATTGAAGAATACTTATTGGGTAAGTGTTTGCTGCTGCTGTTGCTGCTGCTGCTAAGTCACTTTAGTAGTGTCCAACTCTGTGTGACCCCATAGATGGCAGTCCACCAGGCTCCCCCGTTCCTGGGATTCTCCAGGCAAGAACACTAGAGTGAAGTACTTGCTATGTATACCCTATTGCTATGTTGCCTGAAAATTTCCCTCAACAGGTAAAATTGACTTCAGGATCCATAGTTTAGTTAATTGGGAAGAAGCTTATATCAGGTAGATATAACTTAGGCCTAATGACACGAACCCAATACAAACTCAAACATTTTATGCTCTGGGATTCATATGACCTCATCTGGAGTTCTGTTCAAGATGCTCTGAGGACAAGGATGCTTCCATGCTTCAATTTAAAATTTTGCCTGGAATACCTGGGCTCAATATTGTGTCATTGTCCTCTCATATTAAAAAAAAAAAAAACACACACTTTGTCAGAAACAATCTCAGCATCTCAGCACAGCGGTTGCGAAAGCACCAGGTTGAATGTATACCTTCTGGAATAGTCAGAGTAAAGTTGTCTTCCCCTCACTGCTTTGCAAACAGAGAAGGATACAGGAATTTGAGATGTTGTCTCCCAAGGTGTTATTTATGGTAACTTTCTTATTTTCTATGTTATTTCTGTGAATATTTGGGGTTCTACTTTAGGAAAGGCTGTTTCTCCACCATATTATAGAGAGCTAGGCTCGTTCACAAATCATAGTCAAGGTAAAAATCAGTGAAAGGTGTATTCTTATTTTCATATAAAAGTCTATAAGTAATCTCTCTGAATACCAAATATCTTTGAGAATCCCTGGGTGACCCAGCATTAATCAGATTTCCCTTTTAAGTTTCTAAGTTCATGAGCCTTTCCAGGTAACAGGTGTAAGAGCAGAGTTTAGAAGCAGAGACTGCCAAATCTCAGGCTATTACTGCATCTCTGGTCAAGTAAGAGAAAAAGTGGGCCCTTCCTAATAACCCTGGATATCCCTCTTTGAGATTCATTTAGAAGTAATTACAAGATATTTCCTTCCTATTAATATATATTCACAAATAACCTTCTCATCATTTAAGGAGACAAAGAAAGCCTCCATGGATGAAATAGAAACATCTACTACTCACTCAGATCTGGTCTATTCTCCTAAATACACAACAGGGCTCATTTCTGAGACCATGTCATCTTATTATTAGGTGGAGCCATGTGGTTCTCTCTGGTCAATGGGCTGTGGGTGAAATTCATTATTGATATGGAAGTGTCATTTCAATGAGTTCTTCCCTGCACACTGGGCCATCACAAGAACAATACCCCATACAGTTGCCTAGACCCACACAAAATTTCTCATGAGTGAGTAAATTTTTGTGTTAAGCCATTAAATATTTTATCTGAAGTACAAGCCTGTTGTGCCTTAAACAACAGAAGAGGTGTGGTGAGGTTTATAAAAGAATTTTGATAGTAGATAATAGAAGTAGAAAAACAAAAAGCATAGGCAAAATCATAAAAGTATAAAAATATAGTTTTCATTTTATACTGTCCATGGGATTTTGTTTTTTCAGTCAAGAATATTGAAGTGAAGTGAAGTCACTCAGTTCTTTGAGACTCCATGGATTGTAGCTTGCTAGGCTCCTCCATCCATGGGATTTTCCAGGCAAGAATACTGAAGTGGGTTGTAATTTCCTTCTCCAAAGACATAGAGAAAAAAAAGAGAGACAGAGAGATAACTTTGCCAAAAAAGATCCATAGAGTCAAAGCTATGGCTTTGCCAGTAGTCATGTACAGATGTGAGAATTGGACCATAAAGAAGGTTGAGCATCAGAATTCATATTTTTGGATTGTGATGCTGGAGAAGACTTTTGAGAGTCCCTTGGACAGCAAGGAGATCAAACTAGTCAATCCTAAAGGAAATCAGTCCTCAATATTCGTTGAAAGAACTGATGCTGAAGCCGAAGCTCCAATAGTTTGTCCACCTGATGCAAAGAGCCAACTCATTGGCAAAGACCCTTATTTTGGGAAAGATTGAAGGCAAAAGGAGAATAGGGCGGTAGAGAATGAGATGGTTATATAGTGTGACCAACTCAATGGATGTGAATTTAAGCAAACTGAGGGAGATAATGGAGGACAGAGAAGTCTGGGGTCCATGGGGTCACAAAGAGTCAGACACTTCTTAGAGGCTGAAAAATGAACAGTAGTTTTCATCAGGGAGAAAATGAATGATTAAATTTGAAAGGAATATAGAGAGGACTAGATAATAAGCCAGGAGGCATAGATTAGAATGTTAGCACTGGCTTCATACTTAATCCTGTTGTCAATGTATGATCATCTATTATAGTAATGTACCTATTAGGAAGAATAATTAAAGTAAGAAGACATTGAAAGAAAAAATTATTTTTTTTCCAAACATAGGTAAGAATAATAACACCTACAGATAGGGAAATAGTATCTATTAGGAATGGGGGGGAACAAAGTAGAAAATATTCGTAAATAATTAATATTTAGGAAAAAAAGGTATCTACTTGACAACAGACAGATTTTGGAATGAAGGCAGAATTTGTCTCAAGAAGCCAAGGCGAAGGCTGTTGCAGCACATGGTGAGTTAGACTTTCCATCTCCAACTAAGTACTGAGTATCTTGTATATGGGATACTCTCCTCTGGATTCTGAGCAAACAGTTAATTTTAAAGAAAATAATATTGCTGGGCATATACACCGAGGAAACCAGAATTGAAAGAGCCACGTGTACCCCAATGTCATCGCTGCATTGTTTACAATAGCCAGGACATGGAAGCAACCCAGATGCCCATCAACTGACGAATGGATAAGAAAGCTGTGGTACATATACACAATGGAATATTACTCAGCATTAAAAAAAAATTCATTTGAAGCAATTCTACTCAGATGGACGGAACTGGAGCCCATTATCCAGAGTGAAGTAAGCCAGAAGGAAAACAACAATACAGTATACTAACGCGTATATATGGAATTTAGGAAGACGGTAACGAGAACCCAACATTCGAGACAGCAAAAGGAACGCAGATGTATAGAATAGACTCGTGGACTCTGTGGATGAGGGAAAGGGTGGGATGATATGGGAGAAGGGCATTGAAGCATGTTAATTTTCATATGTCTAATCAATCGCCAGCCCAGGATTGATGCTTGGGGCTGGTGCAGGGAGATTTCCCGGGGGGGGAGGGAGGAGGGAGGGGGGTTCCGGAGGGGAAGCATATGTAAACCCATGGTGATATCATGACAATGTATGGCAAAAACAATTAAAAAAAAAAAAGAAAATAATATATCTAAAATGGAGATGCCCTCTCGGTAGAAGATAAACTTGATATGCCCCTAAGCTCTCAGTTTGTCTTAGCCTGTCCTTGCCATATTGATCCATGTTATCTTTGGGATAAATCTTAACATAGCCTATATCAATTATTGTAGCTCACATCACATGCCTGGAGACTTGGCATCGGGTTTCCATACACATTTGCTCCAGGTTAGTGTAGTGTGTGCATGGGGTAAACTTTGCCAGTCTTCTCCAATTCAACATGCTAAAGGAACAAAATTGGATATGCTACAAAATAGAAAGTAAAAATTCTTCCAGGGCCATGATTGACTGTGGTTTAAAAGAATGTAGGAGACAGAAAGAATTCATGGTTAAGAATATAGAATGTGGAGATAGTCATCTCTGAATGTGAATCCCTCATCCCACTACAAGCCTCTATATACCACAATTTTCATTTTGGAAAGAACAATCTACCATGTAGGGTATGTCATTAAATGGGATGCTACTGGCACAATCCTTAGCATTGATTATTATTTTTTTTCTCCCTTTTATTGTTTTTGCCATACAATGCCATGATATCACCATGGGTTTACATATGCTCCCCCCCCCGAAACCCCCCCCCCCCCCCCCCCCCCCCCCCCCCCCCCCCCCCAGGAAATCTCGATGCGCCAGCCCCGAGAATCAATCCTGGGCTGGCGATTGATTAGACATATGATAATTAACAAGTAGCCAGCAGAGTGATTGTGCTATATGTAAGTTTTCATCAGATAATAATAAAAATTAAAATTCTTACCTATCTCTTGTTGCTGCTGCTGCTGCTAAGTCACTTCAGTCATGTCTGACTCTGTGCGACCCCATAGACGGCAGCCCACCAGGCTCCCCCGTCCCTGGGATTCTCCAGTCAAGAACACTGGAGTGGGTTTCCATTTCCTCTTCCAATGCATGAAAGTGAAAAGTGAAAGTGAAGTCGCTCAGTTGTGTCTGACTCCTAGCAACCCCATGGACTGCAGCCTACCAGGCTCCTCCATCCATGGGATTTTCCAGGCAAGAGTACTGGAGTGGGGTGCCATTGCCTTCTGCGTACCTATCTCTTACCATATATGCTAAATATTATTCTCAACTTACATACATTAACACTAGTCCTGGCAAAGCCTATAAGGAAGGTATGATTATTATCCCCCTTTTACATATGAGGGAACAGCAAAGATGAGCACCTAACCCAAGGTTATATAGCTACTAGCTGGGGAATCTGAACCACAGTCCCAGGCAACTTCACTGCAAAGCCCATGGTTCTAATTACAGTGCCCTAGATATATAATGTAGGAGACCTCGGTTCAATCCCAGGGTCAAGAAGATCCCCTGGAGTAGGAAATGGCAACCCATTCCAATATTCTTGCCTGGGAAATCCCATGGACAGAGAAGCCTGAAGGGCTACAGTTCATGGGATCAGTCAGACACGACTGAGCAGCTGAGCACACACGCATATAATGAAATAATACTTTCATATGTGAGTCAGATGAGGCATAAATTAGTATTTCTCAATTGAATCCTAAATGTATGTTTTACCCTTCCCTCTGCTGTCATTGGGCTTCCCAGCTGGTACTAATGATAAAGAACATACCTGCCAATGCAGAAGATGTAAGAGATTTGAGGTTCAATTCCTGGACTGGGAAGATCCCCTGGAGGAAGGCATGGCAACCCACTGCAGTATTCTTGTCTGGAGAAACCCATAAACAGAGGAACCTGGAGGGTAACAGCCCATAGAGTCGCAGAGTTGGACACAGCTGAAGCAACTTAGCACACACGCACGCTGCTGTTATCATGGGTGAATGTGACTGTTTGAAATGAAAGTGTTATGGAACAAAAGGCCTAGAGAGTTAGAGCTATGATATAGGACAAGTCCTGGTTTAGGGGTTTGGGGATTTGCTTTCTTGGGAATACCACCAAGGAGCTGTGTGATTTTGGTTTAATATGTCAGCATCTCTAGCCCTTAGTTTTTTTATTATATGATTCTTATGATCTCCTTTAGAATGCAATCTGGGAGTGTTTCACCCCAATAGAAAAGTCCTACTTGTTTGGCAACCACCAGCATTGATTTGAGAGCAACAGGGAATTTGGTTAAAGGTTGAAATTATCCATATTTAAGAATTGGATGTGTATGGGAACAAACATGATCAAACAAAATGACTTTGGAAATATATATATTTTATTGCAAAAGTGTCAGGAGACTAGGAACAGGCAGAGAAAAGATAGCAAGGAAAGGAACCCTGCCTAACTTTGTCAGTTGGAGATATTCAGTCATTCTCAGGAAAAAGTAAATTTCCCTTTGCATAATAATTTCACTGAGGGATGACGCTACCCTTTCCTCCCCTCCCTTACAGCTCTCATTGGCTCAGAAAACACTCGCTTTTAAGAACAATGGGACATCGAGTCACTCTCATTAGGAAAAAATAGAGCAATACTTGATGAATATTTTAAGAGCCAAGGTAAGTCCAACATAGTAAATAGAAGGGGTCTTCTCATGATGGCACTTGTCACTAGGTGGAGAGAAAATAGGGCCGGGACCTCTTATAGCTGCTAAGGAAATGCTGGCTGGCGAGGCACTGGTTCACTTTGTGCTCTGATTACTTTGGAGAATCTTGGAAACAGGACCTAAAATGCAGCAAAGGGGAAGTCTGATATCTGAGCCACTCTTCAGTGAGCCTGAGAAAGAGGAGGGTGAGTATTGTGAGTGGGAGAAGGGAGATGTTCAGAGGATGTCCCAGGGGTAGGCATCAGAAGAAAGCAGTGAACTTAGCTCAGGATGCAAAGCTCAAACCAAAGCCTGTCACTCTGAGCCAATTAGACAGTCTCAAGGCTGTAAGGCATGCCCTTACAGAATATTCTCCTTTGATTAAGACCATAGGTCTAGCCACAAGAGAAAACAGAGTAAAGAAATGTTGTGGTTTTCCTATATATTTTAAAGGTTTTTACAGAATTGTGGTCCAGGTATACAAGAACTTCTGTAATCAAAGAGAAGCAAATGTAATACACCAATCCATATTACTCAAAAGGAATTATACGATATTAGCAAAAAGATTCCATCATCATCATCATCATCATTATCATCATCATATAATATTATAATAATAAAAAATATTGACTCTATTTTTCCCCACCTATCAAATATCAGAAGATGGATTAGGCAGAGTAAACGAAAACATCAGTCAGGATTGTGTTTCCCAAAATGTCCCTGTGTCTTGTCTTGGATTTAAGGACATACATACATACTATCTCTGGCTATGGTAGCTGACCAGGTGCATGCTCCCTCTCTGTCAGAATTTTTATTAGTGGACTCTCATCTATTATAAATATAAATTATAATTTAATTTATAAATATAAAGTGACACCACATCACACTTCAAGAGATGTGTATGAGGACTCACAGATAAAGTTATTGAATCCATTCTTCAGACAATGTTGTAGAATTAAAATCCAGCACTGACCAGAGAGAAGGAGTTTCCCTTAATAAGCTGAGAGTAAACACTACAAGGCCACCACTGAGCACTGTTGACTGCTCTATATCATGAGCCCCAAACAGCTGGTTATTAGGTAACTGATTGTCCAATGAATGCATTAGAAAATAATTATCTTACCTATTGGAGATCCAACCAGTCCATCCTAAAGGAAATCAGTCCTGAATATTCATTGGAAGAATTGATGCTGAAGCTGAAACTCCAATACTTTGGCCACATGATTCGAAGAACTGACACATTGGAAAAGACCCTGCTGCTGGGAAAGATTGAAGGCAAGAGGAGAAGGGGACAACAGAGGATGAGATGGTTGGATAGTGTCACCGACTCAGTGAACATGAGTTTGAGTAAAGTCTGGGAGTTGGTAATAGACAGGGAGGGAGGCCTGGCATGCTGCAGTCCATAGGGTCGCAAAGAGCTGGACACGACTGAGTGACTGAACTGAGTGACTGACTATCTTACCTATTAAACTTCAAATTCCTCCATCTAAAAAAACAAATGATGCAGACATCTTCTTCTAGCAGCATTACATGTCTGTTCCATTAGACTTGAATGTTGTTATTCTTGTTCTTGTTTCTGTCTGTCTTCCCCGTTTCCGACTCTGTTGCCCCTACTAATTAGCTCTCACCTTCCATCACCTCACTTCTTTTGTCTGGTGAGATAGTGGAGGGAGAAAGGAAAAAGAAAACACACCTCACCCCTAAAGCATTCATATTTTATCATTATTCAAGCCAAATTTAGGTGGAATAAGCTGAGAAAAATAAGGTCATCGTTATTAAGAAAATGAGAAGCTACGTGTAATTTTTTTTTTGCCTGCTATTTCCAAATGGTTACCGGCACCTCCATTTTATAGTGATTTTAAGATTATTGTAGTGAAACCTGCCCACAAAAATACAGATTTGCTTTCCATCATCACACCATGGACCTCACCATGTGAAGATGCAATTTGTATTTTAAAATACATATTAAACTTCATTCCAGCCCCCAAAGCTATGCTTCCCGGCTTTTCTCCATTCGACCGCATACAGATCCTCACTGCTTGAAACAAACTTGATGTATGGAAATCAGAACTCTCTTAAATTCCAAGGTGATTCTTTCCAAGAGTATTCACCAAAATGTTTCTAAGAAATAGCTACTTCCTCCTCTGCATTTAAATGAGAATATGGCATACAAAAATTCAGTCCATAAGAAAGTCGAGAGAGTTCAACTATAAGTGTAAATGACAAGGAAAATAAGTTACATGGGAATAATGATTTCTGTTTTCAAAGTCTTCTTATAAATCACTACAATTAAAGAAACGATTACCTTCTAAAGATAAAACAGGGTGCTTACGGTAGGGAATCAAAGATAATAAAAGACACAGACTGTGCTTTCAAGAAGCTTATGTTCTAATGACAGAGAGCCAGTTAAATATTTAGAATGCAGTGTGATATGCCCCCTATTAAAAATAAGACAGCAGGTCCAAAATGAAGTCACTTCACCAAACAAAAATTGAAGTACAATTTCAGTTGTTCCACAAATGGAATCTTAAATCAGTCATTCAGGAACTGCCTGGTCGGCACTATTTAATAATCTGCCTGATAGATCCCTGTCTTCCCCATAAAAAATGGGATTTTTCAATAGCTAACCCACTTTCTTGACTGTTACACCTTCCTTGTTCCCTTTCCCTTCTGCTTCTAAAGGTCTTTCATTGTGTATAGATTTTTGGATCTCCCTTTTATCTGTAGGGTTAGATGCTGTGTGACTAAAATCTATTTATGCTCAAATAAGTTCAACATTTTATTAGGGCATATTAAGCCCTAGTTTGTCTTTTGACAGTTCTGGGGAAGAGGGAAGAGGGAAGCAAAGTAGACTCCCAACAGCCCTCAGGAGCAGCTATCAACCAGATGTGGATGCCTATGGAGCCCCTTAGTTCCTGCTTTCTCATTGCTTCTTGGAGGTAGAGGGCAGGTCCCTCTCAGATTCTAGACCCACCATTTTGGGGTTACTATATTGAGCAATTATTTTGGACTGAGTCTGAAAGCCAGCTGGAGTTGAACTGGGTTTGACTTAAAAAGTGGACATTGGTTGAACTGCTTTCAGGATCAGATGATGTCTGACTTAGAAACTGAACTCAGTCTGCGATTGGACTGAGTCCAACATAGGAAGTGAACTGAGTCTGGGTTGAGGCTGGGTCAGACTTAAACTAGATGCTAGATCCATTGAAGCCAGGTGAATACAGTGTTGTTTTAAGGCTGAACAAATCAGCTAAGCTTACTAATGTTAATCTCAAATTACAGTGGCCACAGTGGAAAACTTTTAGCCTAGATGTGCTTGCCCATTTCTGAGGTGCTCTAGAGACAAAGAGGTCTCAGTCAAGCACTCACTACAAAAGCCAGAGAGAAAAATAATTTTCTCATGTACAGTTGCTGCTGACTAGACATCCTACTAACATCAGAGCCTGCAGATAGCATCCCAAGTTTTGGAGCTTCAATACTTTGACCATTTGATTGGAAGAGCCAACTCAATGGAAAATACCCAATGCTGGCAAAGATTGTACTCAAAAGTAAAAGAAGGTGAAAGAGGATGAAATAGTTAGATAGCATAACTGACTTTTAATGGACATAAAGTTGAGCAAACTATGAGGGTTAGTGGAGGACAGAGGAGCCTGGCATGTTACAGTCCATGCAGTCAACAAGAGTCAGACACAACTTAGCAACTGAAAAACAACAAAGACAATTCATTGAATATCTAGGTCATTTATAAATACAATGTAAGAGTGAAACACTAATTACTGAACATAGATTTATTAACTTGTTGTTTACTTTCCTAGAGGAACTCAAGATATTTGAGTTCATTAGGATTCATATTTTTTATGATATTTAAATATTTACTATGAGCAAAAATACACTTACAGAAATTTTGAAATGTATTTTCATGCTTACCAATGCACAGAATTGCCAATGCACTGTTGTTATAAACAATTCACAATGGCCTACTTCTCAATTTTCAGCAGGAGTCAAGGATTCTAAAGGTTAAGAGTTTATATATATATATATATATATAACTATCCCTGCTTAAAAATGATAATGGTAAAAGAAAACAACTGTGCATATAAAGTAGATAAGGAAAGTTAAAAAAAAAAAAGCTTATTGTTCTACAATGAAAAAGACAAAAAAGAACACAGGACAAAATCTGAACAGAGATAGTTGTAAATGATTTGGGGAAAAGGAATCCTGGTAAAGGAATTTTATGTGTAGCTAATATTTGAATGGGTTTGTTTCCATATTTAATGAATGAGTTTTAATATTTAGTATGAGTTTTAATATTGAAAATA
Organism: Antilocapra americana; assembly: GCA_007570785.1. NCBI lineage: Eukaryota > Metazoa > Chordata > Mammalia > Artiodactyla > Antilocapridae > Antilocapra > Antilocapra americana. The sequence continues at coordinate 16,805,627 of ML662445.1, forward strand.
CAGTGGTGCAAAATCTGGTCTTTTCTCTGATAGAATGAGAAAATGTTTCCTTGAACTATTAGCATTCTGGTGGAGAGGTCTGACAGAATGTGGTCCACTGGAGAAGAGAATGGCAAATCCCTTCAGTATTCTTGCCTTGAGAACCCCATGAACAGTATGAAAAGTCAAAAAGATAGGACACTGAAAGATGAACTCCCCAGGTCAGTAGGTGCCCAATATGCTGCTGGAGATCAGTGGAGAAATAACTCCAGAAAGAATGAAGGGATGGAACCAAAGCAAAAACAACACCCAGTTGTGAATGGGACTGGTGATAGAAGCAAGGTTTGATGCTGTAAAGAGCAGTTTTGCATAGGAACCTGCAATGTTGGGTGCATGAATCAAGGTGAATTGGAAGTGGTCAAACAGGAGATGGCAAGAATGAACATCAACATTCTAGGGATCAATGAACTAAGATGGACTGGAGTGGGTGAATTTAACTCAGATGATCATTATGTCTACTACTGTGGGCAGGAATGCCTTAGAAGAAATGGAGTAGCCATTTCTTCGGACTCAGCAAAAGAGTCCAAAATGCAGTACTTGGATGCAATCTCAAAAATGACAGAATGATCTCTGTTCGTTTCCAAGGCAAACCATTCAATATCATGGTAATCCAAGTCTATGCCCCGGCCAGTAACACTGAAGAAGCTGAAGTTGAATGGTTCTATGAAGACATACAAGACCTTATAGAACTAACATCCCCAAAAGATGTCCTTTTCATTATACGGGAATAGAATGCGAAAGTGGGAAGTCAAGAAACACCTGGAGTAACAGGCAAATTTAGTCTTGGAGTATGGAATGAAGCAGGGCAAAGGCTAATAGAGTTCTGCCAAGAGAATGCACTGGTCATAGCAAACATCCTCTTTCAACAACACAAGAGAAGACTCTATGCATGGACTTACCACATGGACAAAATCAGATTGATTATATTTTTTGCAGCCAAAGACAGAGAAGCTCTACACAGTCAGCAAAAATAAGATTGGGAGCTGACTGTGGCTAAGATCATGAATACCTTATTGCCAAATTCAGACTTAAATTGAAGAAAGTGGGGAAAACCACTAGACCATTCAGATATGACCTAAATCAAATCACTTATGACTAAACAGTGGAAGTCAGAAATAGATTTAAGGGACTAGATCTGATAGACAGAATACCTGATGAACTATGGACAGAGGTCTGTGACATTGTACAGGAGACAGGAATCAAGACCATCCCCAAGAAAAAGAAATGCAAGAAAGCAAAATGATGGTTTGAGAAGGCCTTACAAATAGCTGTGAAAAGAAGAGAAGCAAAAAGCAAACGAGAAAAGGAAAGATATTCCAATTTTAATGCGGAGTTGCAAAGAATAGCAAGGAGGTATAAAAAAGCCTTCCTTAGTGATCCGTGCAAAGAAATAGAGAAAAATAATAGAATGAAAAAGACTAGAGAGCTCTTCAAGAAAATTAGAAACACCAAGGAAACATTTCATGCAAAGATGGACTCAATAAAGGGCAGAAATGGTATGGACTTAACAGAAGCAGAAGATATTAAGAACAGGTGGCAATACCACACAGAACTGTACAAAAAACATCTTCATGACCCAGATAATCATGATGGTGTGATCATTCACACTCACCTAGAGCCAGACATCTGGGGATGTGAAGTCAAGTGGGCCTTAGGAAGTATCACTACGAACAAAGCTGGTGGAGGTGATGAAATTCCAACTGAGCTATTTCAAATCCTGACAGATGACACTGTGAAAGTGCTGCACTCAATATGCCAGCAAATTTGGAAAACTCAGCAGTGGCCACAGTACTGAAAAAAGTCAGTTTTCATTCCAATCCCAAAAAAAGGCAATGTCAAAGAATGCTCAGGCTACTGCACAATTGCACTCATCTCACATGCTAGTAAAGTAATGCTCAAAATTCTCAAAGCCGGGCTTCAGTAATACATGAACCATGAACTTCCAGATATTCAAGCTGGTTTTAGAAAAGGTAGAGGAATCAGAGATCAAATTGTCAACATCTGCTGGATCATAAAAAAAGCAAGAGTTCCATAAAACATCGATTTCTGCTTTATTGACTATGCCAAAGCCTTTGATTATGTGGATCACAATAAACCTTGGAAAATTCTTCAAGAGATTGGAATACCAGACCACCCGACCTGCCTCTTGAGAAACCTGTATACAGGTCAGGAAGCAATAGTTAGAACTGGACATGGGACAGCAGACTGGTCCAAATAGGAAAAGGAGTATGTCAAGGCTGTATGTTGTCACCTTGCTTATTTAATTTATATGAAGATCACATTATGAGAAAAGCTGGGCTGGAGGAAGAACAAGCTGGAATTAAGTTTGCCCAGAGAAATATCAATAACCACAGATATGCAGATGACACCAGCCTTATGGCAGAAAGTGATGAAGCACTAAAGTGCCTCTTGATGAAATGAAAGAGGAGAGTGAAAAAGTTATCTTAAAGCTCAACATTCAGAAAACTAAGATTATCGCATCCGGTCCCATCATTTCATGGCAAATAGATTGGAAAACAGTGGAAAGAGTGGCTGACTTTATTTTTCTGGGCTCCAAAATCACTGCAGATGTTGATTGCAGCAATGAAATTAAAAGACACTTACTCCTTGGAAGGAGTGTTATGACCAACTTAGACAGCATATTAAAAAGCAGAGACATTGCTTTTCCAACAAAGGTATGACTAGTCAAGGCTATAGTTTTTCCAGTAGTCATGTATGGATGTGAGAGTTGGACTGTAAAGAAAGCTGAGGGCAGATGAATTGATGTTTTTAACTATGGCATTGGAGAAGACTCTTGAAAATCCGTTGGACTGCGCAAAATCCAATCAGTCCATCCTAAAGGAGATCAGTACTGGTTGTTCATTGGAAGGACTGATGTTGAAGCTGAAATTCCAATACTTTGGCCACCTAATGTGAAGAGCTGACTCAGTTGAAAAGACCCTGATGCTGGGAAAGACTGAGGGCAGGAGGAGAAGGGGACTACAAAGTGTATTGTGGTTCATGGGGTTGCAAAGAGTTGGACATGACTGAGTGACTAAACTGAGCTGATAGGAGATTGTGAAACTATTTTTGTTGTTGTTTTGTTGTTGTTGTTGGTTTGTTTTCACATTTTGGTAAGCCACCTGGAAAGCAACAATTTTGTGTCATACCAAAATAATTTTCTGTTTCACAGTGTCTTTATCAGGTCTTCCATTTCTTAAGAAAACTCAGTTCTCTCTACATTAAAAAGGCAAAGTTTTATTCACAACTATTAATATTTCTCTATTTGCCTTTAAAATCTTCTATTGTCACTTTGGTTAAATAGATAGCTAAGCATGTTTTTATGATGATCAATTGTCTCATTTAGTCAAATATTCAAAACTTTTGACAACTCCTCAAAATCAAATTCTAAATGGAATCTTTCTGATCTCAAACTAAGCTGGAGATTTTCCAGAAGTCCCCTGGAAAATCTTAAAGGTTTTGTCTGTTTTCCTGTAGAAGGGTGATGTAAACTAACTGAGTTGATTTTGTATGTTAATTATATGGGAAAGGGCTTCCCTGGAGGCTCAGCAGTAAAGCATCTGCCTGCAAAGTAGGAAACTCAGGAGACAGGATTATGATCCCTGGGTCCCGAAAATCTCCTGGAGGAGGAAATGGCAACCATTCCAGTATTCTTGCCTGGAAAATCTCATGCATGGAGGAGCCTGGTGGGCTATAGTCTATGGGGTTGCAAAGAGCGAGACACGACTGAGCATGCATACATACAGTTATATGGGAAGCATTGCCAAATAAGTGATTATAAACTTATTTGGTTATATTTGTGTGAATGCAATTATTAATATGTGTCCTAGAAATTGTATGAGATTCTTCAAAATATGTCTTGTGGTATAATGTTATCAGCCATAATTCTAGTTCTATGTAAGAATGTCATATATCACAGAAAAAAACAAATATCCTTGCCATTTCTATTGTAATAAACTCTCATCAAATATTCAATCATGGGCATTTAAAAGTCTTCTGTCAATTACAGACAATTATTGTTTTACTCTGATGCTTTCTTAAAAGTGAAATTCATAGAAAAGATGCTACCAGTTATACTTGACTCCCTGTACCCTTGCCAGATTACAAGATATCAAATCTTGGGTGCATATCTCACAACTGCAGAAGGCTTTCCCTGACATCTGGACCTGAGCAAATGCTGGAAACCTCAAAATCAAATTGACTAGTAAGAGAAGTAGTCAATATCAAGGTAGGCTGCTTCCTCCAGAGGGGTCAGATTGAGAATATTTCTTTACAGTCTTACTTCCTCTCTGACTATCTACTGACCATGCTCTGGCATTATTAGAAAAATAAACCTGGTGTTCATATATCTCAGACCATTGCAAAAGGGGGTAATTCAACCTCCAAACAACTGTTGGTGTTGCCACACTGCCAGTGATCCTGCGGTTCTGCCCTTCACAAAATTCTTAATTTCATTGCCTCAGTTTCTCTGGCATAAATTCTGCCCCCTTCTCTATTGTGTCAGGTTCTCTAGTCCTGGAGGTCCATTTCCCAGTCTCTGTTTAATAATTACAAACATAGACTCTTTCATTCAGACTCCACAAAGAAAGGGCCATAGAGCAAAGGTAACCAAAATAAAACTACCTATGCAGTCTACATACCCTTAAATTTTACTGCCCTCCATGGCAGTTACTTTTCCAGTCCTAAGCCACAAATTCAAATGGAAGTACAAAGAGACATTAATGGTTCAATTTTTTTTTTTCCTTTGGTATATCTCTACTCCTTTGCTAGGAGTACGTGCAAATGAGCCTATGATCAGGAATCTCTTCTTAGCTCTTGTAGATACTGCGGAATCTGCTGGTAAACTAATAGCTGCTCCCAAATATCCCTACACTCTGGTCATTTTTCTTGATAATAAGTTAGTCTTTGGTTACCTTTTAGCTGAGCAATGAGGTGTTTGCATTATGGTCACTACTGCTTGCTGCACGTGCATTGACACTCTAGAAATATGCTAAGTTTTCCTTGGGAAATATGCTGTCTTTCTGACACAGTAAATTCTTTCAAAAGATTTAAGTGATGTTTGCACTCACTAGCCACCTAGCAAATGATTTCCCTAGGAATGTAATGTTGGGAAAATAGACACAGAGAACATCTAACTCAAGGAATGTGAATAAGGCGTTGTGACCTGTGAATGACACACAGAGATTCAGAAAACAAAACAAACAAACACACAAACAAAGAAAATTATAAGAGTGCCAGAGTGGTGGCTGGAAGTAGCCATTATACCCATTTTTTTTTAATCACATCGCTCAAGCTAAGAATCTTGATCAAGAAGAGAATTTTTTAAAAGAAAATAAGCAAACAATCCCAAAATATAGTTGCTTAAGCTAAGCCTCACATCACCAAATCGAAACTTAGCTTAATTGCCTTTTCAACTCTTCCAGAAATGAAATCTTAAACCAGTCATTCAGGAATTGCCTGATCAGCACTAGTTAGGTAATCTGCCTGATAGACCTCTGCCATCCCCTAAAGGAAAGCAACTTTGCAATAACCAACCCAATTTTTGCCTGGTATAACTTCCTTTCCTCTCTGCCTTGTGGCTGCAAAATGCTTTCATTTTGTACAACTCCTAGGAGCTCCTATCTGTTTCCTGGATTAGATACTGCCTGATTCAAATCAATTTTTGCCCAAATAAACTCTTAAAATTTTTAATATACTTCAGTTAATCTTTTAACACCTCTCATAAAGGCATAGAGAAATACAGAGGAAGAACAAAGGAGGTAACATGTGGGCAGTGAGAAAGTTGAATGGAGAAAGGGATATCTTTCTGGATGACATGAGCATACCCTGATATTTACCCTCCTCAGATTCCTTGCAGTGTCTTCCCCTTGCTGTGGTCTGGGCACTAATAGACTGCTTTGTTCTGAGTGAGTGAGTGAAAGCTGCTCAATCATGTCCAGTTCTTTGCGACTCCATAGACTATGCAGTCCATGGAATTTTCCAGGCCAGAATACTGGAATGGGTAGCCTTTCCCTTCTCCAGGGGATCTTCCCAACTCAGGGATCAGCTGTAGCATACTTTAGGTTCTAATTAACTTTACATACAACATAGGGTCCTAACTCATATGGTGCATTTCCTTGGTGTACCACTGCCTCTGCATAATCTTAAACAAATGGGAAAAAATAAATTTTGTTTTCCAATTGACTGATCACATTGATCTGCTCAACAGTTATTTGAATCACTTGCATTTCCTCTTTGGCACTCTGAGGGAGATAACACCACCACTTGCTAATTCTTTACCAACACCACTTGTTCATTGTTTATAGAGCCAGAAAGAAAAAAGAACCCTCATTGAATCTTCCAGCTCAAATGCAAGTTTAAGAAAACTCTACATGCATGATCTGCAAAAACCAGTGTGTGTGCATGGTAAGTCACTTCAGTCGTGTCCTACTGTTTGCTACTCTATGGACCGTAGCCCACTAGGCTCATCTGTTCATGGGATTCTCTAGGCAAGAATACTGGAGTGGGTTGCCCCGCCCTTCTCCAGGGGATCTTCCTGACCCAGGGACTGAAACTGTGTCCCTTATATCTCTTGCATTATCAGGCAGGTTCTTTACCACTAGTGCACTGGGGAAGCATACAAACCAGAATATCAAAGTAATCAACTAGTACTTAGGAGAGTGGGCTATGAAGTCATACAAATCTGTTTCTCTTACTGCATAGCTGTACAATTTTGGAAAAGTCACTCCACCACCATTATCTTCAATTTCTTCAACTGTGAAATAGAAATTATAACATCTCTCTCATAGATTTTATGAGGATAAAATTAAATCAATTGTGAATAACTTTCAGCACAGTGTCTGGTACTGACAAAGCAATCTGGAAATAGCTATAGTTATTTTAATTGTTTTATTCTACAAAGTGTACTGTCTAAGCTTGTCCATGAGAATATATTAGACACTCAAGAGTAATACTTAAGAGAATCGTGGATTGAGGGAGAATAAAAACTCTTTAAAGGCATTGTCAAAGGCTGTGTAACTGGCATTAGTCGTCATTGTCCCAAATCACTTCCCATGACCTTTTTCTCACTCTTCTTTTAATGAATCATGCTTTTCTCTCTAGGATCTCATACTTGCACCCTAAAAAATTGCTCTCATATCCTTTGTGCTGGTGTTCTCTATTTGTATTCCTCATCTACAAAATCCCTTTCTGTCTATTAGGACTCTGGTTACTGACATTTAATGATTAAATCCTGGGATGACCCTTGACCTCTGGCTTCCATTTGAGTTTGGTGAGTGGGAGCCAACAAGAACAGATGAAAGGAAAGGAGAGACTCCAGAATGTGTCTTCTCTGCTTCTCCCTCTTTTGTCACCATGGTCTGGCAAGGGTGTCTCTGACTTTCTAGATGGCTTTCTTTCTCGCCCTTCTGCCTGAGGGGTAACAATGACATCTTGTATTATTTGTTTCCAGGAGGATCAGTACCCTTTGTTGATTTCCATAATATTTTTCAGTAAATAATTTTCTTTCGAATCCCATTCCTGTTGGTTTCTGCTGGGAGGCTGGCTATTTTTTCATTTTTTATATTTGTTCATTATTTTTGCCCATTTATCCATTCATTTAACCACCCACTCAAATTAAAATGCACTGGTCACTATGATGAGTCACTGAAGTGGAATGAGAAATGTTAATGAAAATGATTTTAACAGGACCAAGCCTGCAACCTACTGTATATGTGTTAGTTGCTCAGTTGTGTGTGACTCTTTGCAACCCCAATTGCAGGCAGCTTCTTTACCATTTGATCTACCCCGGAAGTCCCTGCACCCTACTGTGGAACTATAAAATATCCAAAGAGGCTATCTGTCCTCCAGTTTGCATAAGAGTTTCTTGATCAGTTGCCTTGGAGTGTAAAAGAATATTTAGAGAGATTTCAGAGAATGAGCCCATACTCAGAAATGTGATTTACCTATTCTACTCCCTCTTCTCCAACACACACACACACACACACACACACACACACACACACACACACACACACACTCACTTACACTCACACCAAATAAAATGGAAAAGCCACAAACTTTTTTTAGAACTGAGCATATTGGATCCACAATTGAAAATTTTTGCTGTATTTAAGCACAGACGTTGCCGGATATCCAATAGCAGCAATGGCACCAAACCAGAACGTTTAAAGTAGGTGATGATAATTATGAAGATCTAGAAATAACAATTATCAAAAGCCATAAATGCATTGAAAGTGAAAGTGTTAGTCGCTCAGTCATGTCCAGCACTTTATGACCCCACTGACTGTAGCCCACTTCTGTTCATGGAATTCTTCAGTCAGGAGTACTGCAGTGGGAAGCCACTCCTTTCTCAGAAGATCTTCCCAGCCCAGAGATTGAACCCAGGTCTCCTGCATTGCAGGTGAATTCTTTACTGTCTAGCCACCAGAGAAGCCCAGAACACTGTGCGTTGGCAGGGAATCCAGTGTGGATCAACTGCTATGAAAACAGCTATGTTCACTATTATGGCACCAATGCTGCATCATAAATGCTTTAGAAAAAAGTAAAAGGCATCAGAATTGCAGACATTTTGTCAAGTCAAGAATTTAAGTCCCAAAGAAGTGTTTATCCAAATTCACCAGCTAGTCCCTGGCATGATCAGGATAAATGTACTTCTAAATAGAGTTACATCTTTAACAAGAATCAGAGCCAATAAGTAAGGCACAGTGGAATTTCAGGAAATAAACTACTTCTGGAGGCAGGACTGAAAACAAAGGGCTTTGCCCACTACTCATAATCACAGTGTGTATGCAGCCACTCTTCCTTCACCTACACACATGACGCAGCCCTGCTTCTGGACCTGCTGACTGAGAAGCGCTCAGCTGTGATTTGTACACAATTTTTTTCATATCTGAATGCCCTCAGGTAAGGGTGGATTAACTTGCCCTTGGCTTTCTTCATGTGAGGCATCATCTGTCATGCCTTATGTCTTTTTAAATTTTCTTGGCTTGAACCTTTCCATTTTGTCATCACAAGTTAGATTGCAGGCAGTTCCAACTGTGAGCTATTTGAGTGCTCAGGTGTGTGTTTGAGGGGATAAAGACCTGTGCCAGGAATATAGGTTAATGCCAGTGCCAAACACAAATCCTCCTCTTTCAGGTTTTGGAGAAATCCTGAAAGTGATTGTTTGATTAACTGAAAGCAGGCCCCGGGTGTTTTTTTTTCCTCCAAGAAAAGATGCAATGGGTTTATGCACATCATTCTTAGACAAAGATTGGTCTGAACTGAGTTTTTGGTATATGTGGCAATTTATGAGCAAAAGTCTTTCCTTAACCTGATCATCTTCATTTGTACTGGATGCTATGGTAATTGACCAGATGCCCACAATCAGGACTGAAGCATTAATTTTTCCAGATGTTGGAAGTATTAGTGTGGACAGCTCTCAACTCTGCCACCCACCTCACTCTTCCAAAATTAGCGTTTGGCTGAAGACAACAGCTGTCTCCAAAAGCACACCCCTTTTTAGGGGGTCAGTAAGATGCTGAGGGGGATAAAGATTTGGGCTCTTTGCCCCACTTTGGGATAGCTCTTCAGGGCCAATTCCAGACCCCCATAGAATCAGTTTAGGGCTCTGTTGCTACTGCATCTCAACCCAGGTTTTCCTCCTGCCTGGCCCTGCATCCTGTGTTTCCCTCACACAGTGTTGCTTGTTAGAGTACGCTCCAGTGGACTCTGTGCCCATTCTGTCTCAGAGGTAGCATGTTGAGGAAATTGTACTGGTAATACCCATCATTCCAGATGGTTCTAAAATGCTAAGACATATTCTGCAAAATATCAGCGAAACATTTTCCTGCCTATTGTTTATTTAAACCCTGAGCACCATCTCCAGAAAGAGAGGTCTAGATTTTCATTTTTTCACACTGGTCCTTTACTCAACTCATGAACTGTACACCTGCCAACACACTTCACTTCTCTCGATGAATCAGGCAGCGCCTTGTAACCCTACTGTCCTATTCTTCTGCACCATCACTTACTCCTCCATGTTTAGATAGCAATTTGCTCCAGGGAGCTTCCAAAACACTGCTCTCAGTTGTATCTTCTTTGTCTTCCTTCTTACATAATAAAAACGGAAAATGCATTTGAGTATATAAACAATTATGCTAATATTCCCAATTATTCTTCCATGAAGTTAAAAAAAAAGGAAAACATTTAATTGATTATTTAGATACAATCAGTAAAGACCTAGGAGACTGAAACTGATTCTCCTGCTTGTGGTACCTTAAAAATGAAAAGTGTCCTAGGAGAGGAACAATATCACTGGGTTGCTGTGCTGTTCACAAAAAGAAGGGAGAAAGCTCTAGCTCTCTGAAAACCTGTGCCAAGATTTACACACATTATTTCTCTAACCCTCAGAAGCCCAGGAAGGAAGGAGATGCCTGAAATGGACAAATAAACAGTAAGTGAATGAATGAACTATTTCAGAGAGTAAGAGCCTATTATTCTAAAGGATGAACCCCACTTCCCTTAAGAAACAGTGAAGTGACAAAAAGGTCTTTTCTCAAATAGTATGGGATTTATAATTTTTTTCTATTGGAATTTCCCATATGAAAGATCCCCATTAGAAATATAAAGTGAAAAATTAGGAAAGCTATGTAAAGTGCTCAAAGTCAACCTGCTTAACAGAGATCCAGGCACCAGCTCCTAGGTAGCCCCAAGTCTGCCTCGTTGGGTATGCTGGAGTAGCACGCCTGAATTCTTCAGTATGCAGTGAGGCTGTGCTCCTCAGAAGGTGGGTCAAGGGAATTCTCATTTTAATTTAGATAATCTTTTGATAAATATTTGTTTCTACCAACACTAAAATGATTGTCTTTTAGGCTGATTTATGTATTCTTTTATTCACCCTACCTCTCTCTGTGTCTAGTGTTTTATTCTTTCATCAGAATGATCATCAAAATCATGTAGTAAATTATTTTTAACTGAATAAATATAAAAAATATATATATCTTTATAGTTTATTATAATATTTAATTAAAGTTAATTATTTTTTGAACAAGCAAGAGACTGAAATGGCTCAAAAATCAAAAGGTACAAATAAAAGTAGGGTGTCTTTTTCATCACAGAGGATTGTAAGGCAAAAATAGAAAGTTCAGAGATACTTGAATTAATAGGCAAATTTGGCCTTGAAGTACAAAACAAAGCAGGGCAAAGGATAACAGAGTTTTGCCAAGAGAATGAACTGGTCATAGCAAACACCATTTTCCAACAACACAAGAGATGACTCTATACAAAGACACCACCAGATGGTCAATACCAAAATCAGATTGCTTATATTCTTTGCAGCCAAAGATGGAAAAGCTGTATACAGTCAGCCAAAATAAGACCTAGATCTGACTGTGGCTCAGATCAAAAGCTCTTTATTGCAAAATTCAGACTTAAATTGAAGAAAGTAGGGAAAACCACTAGGCCATTCAGGTACAACCTTATCAAATCCTTTATGATTATACAGTGATAATGACAAATAGATTCAAGGGATTATATCTAACGGATAGAGGTTCATAATACTGCACAGGAGGCAGTGAACAAAACCATCCCAAACAAAAAGAAATGCAAGAAGGCAAACTTGTTGTCTGAGGAGGCCTTCCAAATAGCCAGGAAAAGAAGAGAAGCAGAAAGCAAAGAAGAAAGGGAACAATATATGCAACTGAATGTAGAGTTCTAAAGAACAGCAAGGATAGACAAAACAGCCTTCTTAAGTGAACAGTTCAAAGAAATAGACAAAAACATTTGAATGGGAAAGACTAGCGATCTCTTCAAGAAAATTAGAGATACCATGGGAACATTGCATGCAAAGATGGGTACAATAAAGGACGAAACTGGAGCCCATTATCCAGAGTGAAGTAAGCCAGAAGCAAAAACAACAATACAGTATATTAACACATATATATGGAATTTAGAAAGACAGTAATGAGAACCCAACATGGGAGACAACAAAAGGAACGCAGATGTATAGAATAGACTTGTGGACTTTGTGGATGAGGGTAAGGGTGGGATGATATGGGAGAAGCGCATTGAAGCATGTTAATGTCATGTGTCTAATCAATCGCCAGCCCAGGATTGATGCTCGGGACTGGTGCAGCGAGATTTCCCGGGGGGGAGGGAGGAGGGAGGGGGGACCCGGAGGGGAAGCATATGTAAACCCATGGTGATATCATAACAATGTATGGCAAAAACAATAATAAAAAAAAATTAATAAAAAAAATAAAATAAAATAAAATAAATTAAAAAAAAAGAAATAATAAGGACGTAACAGAAGCAGAAGAGATGAAGAAGCGGTGGCAAAAATACACAAAATAACTGCACAAAAAATATCTTAATAGCCAGGATAACCATGATGGTGCGGTTGTTAACCTAGAGCCAGACATGCTGGAATGTGAAGTCAAGTGGGCCTGAGGAAGCATTACTACAAGCAAAGCTAGTGGAGGTGATGGAATTCCAGCTGAGCTATTTCAAATCCCAAGAGATGATGCTGTTAAAGTGTTGCACTAAATATTCCAGGAAATTTGGAAAACTTAGCTTTGACCACAGGACTGGAAAAGGTAAGTTTACACACCAATCCCAAAGAGGGCAATGCCAAAGAATGTTCAAACTACCATACAGTTGTAAAATTATGCTCATCTCCATGCTAGCAAGATAATGATCAAAATCCTTCAAGCTAGGCTTCAACAGTACATGAACTGAGAACTTTCAGATGTTCAAGCTGGATTTTAAAAAGGCAGAGAAACGAAAGATCAAATTGCCAACATCCATTGGATCATAGATAAAGCAAGACACTTTCAGAAAAATAAAATCTATTCTGCTTCACTGACTGTACTGAAGCATTTGACAGTGTAGATCACAACAAAGTGTGGAAAATTCTTAAAAAGTTGAGAATACCAGACCTCTTTACCAGTCTCCTATGAAAGCTTTATGCAGGTCAAGAAGCAACAGTTAGAAACAATCATCAAACAACGGACTGATTAAAAATTGGTAAAGGAGTACATCAAAGTTGTATATTGTTACCCTGCTTATTTAACTTGGGCAGAGCTGGTTGTTTTTCAGTCAATCAGTCATGTCTGACTCTTTGTTACCCCATGGACTGCAGCACACCAGGACTCCCTATCTCTACACATCTCCTGAAGTTTGCACAAGTTCATGTCCATTTCATTAGTGTCGCCATCCAGCCATCTCATCCTCTGACACCCTCCTCTCCTTCTGCTCTCAATCTTTCCCAGCATCAGAGGTTTTTCCAGTGAGTCAGTTGCATTTTGCATGAAGTGACCAAAATACTGGAGATTCAGCATCAGTCCTAACAATGAGTATTCAGGGTTGATTTCCCTTAAGATTGACTAGTTTGATCTCCTTGTTCTCCAAGGGATTCTCAGAAGCCTTCTCCAGTACCATAATTTGAAGACATCAGTTCTTTGGTGCTCTGCCTTCTTTACAATCCCCAGCTCTGACAACCATACATGACCACTGGGAAGACCATAGCCTTAACTATATGGACCTTTGTTGGCAGAGTAATGTCTCTGCTTTTCAGCACACTGTCTAGGTTTGTCATAGCTTTCCTGCCAAGAACATCATGTGAAATCCCAGGCCGGATGAATCAAAAGCTGGAAACAAGATTGCTGGGAGAAATATCAATAACCTCAGATATGCAGATAACACCACTCTAATGGCAGAAAGTTAAGAACTAAAGAGCCTCTGTATGAAGGCGAAAGAGGAGAATGAAAAAACTGGCTTAAAACTCAACATTCAGAAAACTGAAGATCATGGCATCTGGTCCCATCACTTCATGGCAAATAGACAGGGAAACAATGGAAATAGTGACAGACTTTATCTTCCTGGGCTCTGAAATCACTGCAGATGGTGACTATAGCCATGAAATTAAAAGATACTTGTTCCTTGGAAGAAAAGCTATGGCAAACCTAGACAGCATATTAAAAGGCAGAGACACCACTTTGCTGACAAAGGTCCTTATAGTCAAAGCTATGGTTTTTCCAATAGTCACGTATGGATGTGAGAGTTGGACCATAAGAAGGCTAAGGGCTAAAGAATTGGTGCTTTTAAACTGTGGTGCTGGAGAAGACTCTGAGAGTCCCTTGGGCAGCAAGGCGATCAAACTAGTCAATCCTAAAATAAATCAATCCAGAATGCTCTTTGGAAGGACTGATGCTGAAACTCAAGCTCCAATACTTTAGCCAATTGATATGAAGACCTGAATCATTCAAAAAAAAAAAAAAAAACCCTGATATTGGGAAATATTGAAGACAGGAGGAGAAGGGAACAACAGAGGATGGGATGGTTGGGTGGCATCACCAACTCAAAGGAAAAAAGTTTGAACAAACTTCAGGAGATGGTGAGGACAAGGAAGCCTGGTGTGCTATAGTCCATGAGGTCGCAAAGAGTTGAACACTGCTTAGTGACTGGACTGAACTGAACTGAAGAGTCTCCATATGTACTCATGTACTAAAACACCAGTTCCCTTCCCCACAAAACCCTGTAATATTAGGTTCTTGACCTTCCTTCCAGAGATATACCATGAGAATTCAAGCAACCTATATAAAAATATGTATATACATTTTTTTTTATTTCCTACCTTGTTACATAGAGATAGTTGTTTTATACCCACTTCTGCATCTTCCTTCCTTAATTTAACAAGGCAGTTTAGAGCTCTTTTCCATCAGTACAGAAAGACTTTCTAATTCTTCTTTTGATGCTATGTAATATTCTTCTGTATAGCTCTATCATATTTTTAAAAGTATGCTTACTATTGATGTACATTAAAGTTGTTACAACTAATTAAAATTGCAAGTAAATTGCGAATATTTTCTTAAAAAAATTTTGTAGGATACAATCTTGTCAGTGAATTTGGTGCTTCAAAAAACAAGTGTATTTGTAATTTTGACAGTAATAACCAAATTTCTTTCCATACAAGTTGTACCAAGTCTTACTCTTACAAAAAATTCACATTCACATTTTCACCAATGCAGTCTATCATGAATTTTTCTTTTTATGGCATGGTATCTCAAAGCTGTTAGTCTCCACTTCTCGATTAGAAGCCATGTCTATCATCATTCAAAAAAATTAAAACCATTTACATTTATTTTCTAAATATATATATATATATTTTCTAAATATATATATATAGTCCATTTTTCCTTATTGATTAAGAAATTATCTTTTGTGATTAGAGTATTATGATTGTGTTTTTCTTATCTTCAGTTTGCTAATGATATTGTTATCATGATACTTTTTTTTCTAACTTACAGATCTTCAAATTTGTTGGTGCTTTATGGGGTTTTATGTTGTATGTAAAGAGAACAATTTTTTCACTCAAGTAAAAAATAATTCAGCTATGTTTTCTTCGCATATACTTAAAGTAGTTTTTCATGCCTCTATGACAAGAATTACCTTGTTCATAGATATTTGGATATATTTGGCAATTATCTCAAAGAATTTGCATATACTGGATTCAGACTAAGCACCTCCTCAAAGATATTTGAAAGAGATAAAAGGTTAAGCAATATCAAGAAAATATTTTTATGGCTAGCAGGGTACAGAACAAAAAGGCTTTAAGATCCTTAAGAGAGAAAATCCAAAGATTTGGGTGGCCAGATCTCAGAATATCTCAAGTGTATCTAGAGCTTGAAGCAGGAAGAAAAAACATAAGGCTGTTGGACTTTATTACAGCTCTTAGGAATTTGGAATTAGTTCCTGTGATGAGATAGCATAAACCGAAAATTAGAAGACTCAAGAAGTTTCAAAATGAAGATTTAATGTGCAGCTTAATCTGAGCTGTTTTGGAGTTGTCTCATTCATCAGTTCTGAGATCTGAGGAAGAAAAAAAAACACATATTTTCTGATTCTTTTCTTTGACACAGTGCCCCAAGGTAGAGAAATTGTGGGATTAAAGAGAATATTCACATTTCCATAACTTTTAAAGAGAGGAAATAACCAGAACCTTTCAGCCCAGTAATTCTTCAATAATAGAGTCAATTTCCTTTTTCTTTCATTGGCAGTGGGATACAATGGGAAAGATGTTCTGATATCAGTTGCCATGGATTTTATTAAATATCAATATCTTTAGCTAATTTGCAGTGGTTCTTGAAGGTTTATTCTGTGTCAACTCCTAGGTGAAATGTTGGATGCATTTGCCAAAACATCACAGAGGTCGTCATGGCAGATTAAGAAAGGTTGTGTACATTATTGCATCCCATTTTGAAGACATTCGGGTCTAGGACAGGCTGCCCCAAAATATGCCTTAATGTTATATTGATCATTTTGAATTAAGTTATTTAAGAAATGGCCAATGCAAGAAGTACACTCTGACCTTCTGAAAGCAGGAAATGAATCTCCTATGAAAGTTTCACTCTGTGTATCTGAAAGCAGGACGCACATCACTAAACATAGAGAATTTGGGGTTGAGAAGCTTGTGTAAACACATCTTGCTACTACTTTATTACCTCCAACCAAAACTCCATTTAGATTTTTTGCTAATGAAGCACCCAAAGCCTAAATTTCTTTGTCCTGTCAATTCCTCACAAATTTACTGCTTCTTTGTCTAAAAAACATAAGAGCTGCCCACTTTGCCCACCTCTTAGGTTCCATTTCTGTAACACCTTTGTGTGCACAAATTAAATATATTTATTTTTCTCCTGTTAATTTGTCTTTGTGTCAATTTTATTATTAATACAGCCACTATAAGAACCCAAGAGAGGTAGAGAGGGAAATTTACCCCTCCTTGAAAAAGATGTGAGAATAAGGTACAGAAAGGCTATTTAAATTTGAGCTGAAATAATGTCATTGAGGTGAAAACTGAAGCCTGAGCTTTTAATAATGTCCAAATTTACTATTCACCCTCCATGAGATTTTAAACAATATACATACCACAAAAACATATTTACCTACACTACTGAACTAACTTTGTAAAAGATTGTGAAAACATAAAGAAACATTTACAAAATACAAGAACACAATGGTAACAAAAAGGAAGTCAGACAAATAATAGAATGTTATTCAAATAACTCCAATGCAATGGGGGATGGAGGTATAAGTTTGCAAATTCAATTCCATGGAACCCAAAAGGGGAAAATGTACCACACTAAATTCTATAAACAACTAATTTTCATCTGTAACTTCTTGGTAAAACCAAAATTGGTTTGCTGTTTTTCAGTCATTCAGTTGTATCCGACTTTTTGTGACCCTATGGACTGCAGCACGCCATGCTTCCCTGTCCTTCATCATCTCCCAAAGCTTGCTCAAACTCATGTCCATTGAGTCAGTGTTGCCATCCAATCATCTCATCCTCTGTCATCTGCTTCTCCTCTTGTCTTCAGTCTTTCCCAGCATCACGATCTTTTCTAATGAGTCAGCTCTTTGCATCAGGTGGCCAAAGTACTAGAGCTTCAGTTTCAGCATCAGTCTTTCCATGAGTATTCAGGATTGGTTTCCTTTAGGATTGACTGGTTTGATGTCCTTGCAATCTAAGGAACTCTCAATAATCTTCTCCAACACCACAGTTTAAAAGCATCAGTTCTTCAATGCTCAGCTTTCTTTATGGTCCACCTCTCACATCTATACATGACTACTGGAAAACCATAGCTTTGACAAGATGGACCTTGGTCAGCAAATATCTCTGCTTTTTGCTGTCTAGGTTTGTCATAGTTTTTCTTCCAAGAAGCAAGTGTCTTTTAATTTCATGGCTACAGTCACCACCTGCAATGATATGGGAGGCCCCCAAAATAAAGCTTGTCACTGTTTCCATTGTTTCCCCATCTGATTGCCATGAAGTGAAGGGACCAGATGCCATGATCTTAGTTTTATGAATGTTGAGTTTTAAGCCAGCTTTTTCACTGTCCTCTTTCACTTTCATCAAGAAGCTCTTCAGCTCCTCTGCTTTCTGAAATAAGGATGGTATCATCTACATATATGAGGTTATTGATATTCCTTCCTGCAATCTTGATTCCAGCTTGCGCTTCATTCAGCCCAGCATTTCACATGATGTACTCTGTATATAAATTAAATAAGCAAGGTGACAGTATACAGCCTTGACGTTACTCCTTTCCCAGTTTGGAACCAGTCCATTGTTTTCTGTTTGGTTCTAACTCTTGCTTCTTGACCTGCATACAGGCTTCTCGGGAGGCAGGTAAGGTGGTCCCATGGTCAAAGGCTTTAACATAGTCAATGAAGAAGAAGTAAATGTTTTTCTGGAATTCTTTTGCTTTTTCCTAATTTGTGACCTGGAATAAGTCTGGGATCAATAGTTCTAGAAATCTGTTCCCTTTCCTCGCTTTCAAATTGTTATGTCATAGAGAATTCAGCCTTTGTCACTGGTTCCTATGATGGAGACTCTAAATCCTTCGAATTTATTAAGTGATAAAAACAAACTTCTTTGTTATTCTTGAGCTACTTGGGTCACACTTGATTTTATGCTAAGAAATGAGTTTATTCAGGATGAGTACTGGTCATCAGAAAGAGTATACAGAATGGAGGGTTAGGGGTGTTCAGCCAGAAAGGCCTCTGGGGAGAGGTGGGAGCTTTTGAAATAGATTCAGAAGTCTGTGTGAATGAAGATTCCCCTTTGTGTGGCAAATTTCACAGAAAATTGTCTTCAACTTCTACATGCAGTGACTCTCATGCTCATTCACAGAAGCCCACTGATGAAGGAGATAGTGCCTTATCTTTCATCCTACCAAGCACGGCTGCTCTTGCCTTTGACACCTACTGACTTTATCACAGATTTTGTTCAAGTCCCTGCTTTGTGTACGCCCAACCATGGCATAGTGGCTTCCCTGATGGCTCAGCAGGTAAAGAACTTACCTGAAATGCATGAGACAGGAGACATGAGTTTGATCCCTGGGTCAGGAAGATCCCCTAGGGGGTAAATGGCAAACCATTCCAGTATTCTTGCCTGGGAAGTCCCATAGACAGAGGAGCCTGATGGGCTACAGCCTCATGGAACTGTAAAGAGTTGGACACGACTGAGCTACTAAGCACAGCAGAACCTAGGCATGTAACTCCTATACTCCTGTACCCTCTCTTCAGGGACCTGAGTACTTTATGGAAGTCTTACTAAACAAAGAGAAATACTTGGGCTACTTTAGGACTTAGTGTGAGCTGAATGTTTTCCTGAGAAAGAATTCCTCCCCTTCCTGCCATTCTGGCAACCTTTCAGAGTACATTATGTCAACCTCTCAGAATACATTATGTCTGAGTGGAAGGATAGAGAGAAGCTGGGGCTAGAGAAGAAAGGATAGGAGTTTATCTCCTATATTGTATACTTTTAGTATACATATGTTAGTTCATCATGGCAAAGCTCTAAGGAAGAAATGATTGCCTGGCATCGGCCTCACTCTTCTGTAGTCCATCAATTTTGAATCACATCCCTTATCCTCAATCTCTGGGCTCTACTCACTGGTCCCCAGTACCTACCATAGACCCCAGAATGGGGCAACTTGTTGGAGAGGGCCTCCTTATACTTCTTCTGAGCAGTCTGTTGGGTACCCTGTTTTTATATCCCATAGTATAACTTAAAATATATCTGGCTCATCTTGAGGCTCAGACTAGACTGATCCTCCCACCCAGACTCTCTGGAGAGGGAGATGGGAGAGAAACCTGAGTCTTATTCTTGTGTTACTATCCACTTTCTAAAGTAGATCTTACAATAATAAAACTTGAAGAAGTATGCTGGCAAAAAAGAATGGTTCTATTTTTGATATTTCTATTGAAATGAAAGTTTCCATCAGACAGTCAGAAAATGGCATGTAAGATTCTACCTGCTTGTGTCCTCTTCCATATTAAGCAAATGGAAAAGGATGTTTAAATCTTTCAGTGGTCATCTTTCAACTGGTCAGGCTAATTACCGAGAAATTTTCACATTGTTATCTTATCTGCTTCTCCATAAACTCAAGTCTCACATAGTTACATGTTGGTACCCCATATAAAGCCTTGGAGGCAGGCTTGTTTCAATACTGCTGTGATAATGAAAGTCATCTGTGGTTCATAACTGTGATAGAACTCCAGGTTAACAGTATGGTGAAAAGCATTTAGCTGTTCTGCTATCAAGAAAATAACACTTAAAGATAAGAAGAAAGGGATTAATTTTAAATCAAGGTTATTTTTACCAGTAATTTTTTCCCAACAAAAATTGGGTTTGCTTATTTTTACTGATTAAAGCTGAGATCTATACAGTATTTTAAATTTTGAGATATGGTTCTTTTTTTTTTTAAGTCTTGAAAAAAGGAAATATTTAATGATAGGATATGAGACTAGAAGCATATCAAACATTTAAATAATCTTAGGGCTTTAATTTTTTAATACAATATATGGAAGTGATATGTATGGAGGTCTTTATGAAGTTCCATTTGCTACAGGAAAGGATTGACACATCTGCTTTGGATCTTCTTGCTTCATTCTTCAAAGAACAAGTTGGTTATTTGCCGGGGTCCAGCCCCAGTGGGGTCCGGGGGTCTTGAGAGATGAGTGGCGTCGGCGGAAGAACTGAGCTGAGTCGATATGTGGTGATGGAGCAGTCTCTCGTTTATTGTTGTTAGTTTTTTAGGGTGATGGAGAAGTCTCTAGTTTATTGTTGTTGGTTTACAGTTTTATAGCCAAAAGACATCCCCATTACATCATTACATCACCTATCATTCTATACAATTTTTTGTTTTCTACTTTCCATAGCAACCTTATCATTGACATCATTCCCCAATCTATCATGAAACATTCCCCTTGCAGAAGTCAGATTTCTATGTAATTAGATTTAACAATAGTATGTTTACCATTTGAATGTCTTCAGTTTACTTCATTCAATCATGATAAGTACATCAACTTAAGTAGAAAGGTTACATTTCTCTTATCAGGTACAACTATGTAGAAGCTAGAGGGAAGGGCTAAAGCTTGAGACTGTTTATTCTAGTAACCTACTCCAGTTCTTTTTTTTTTTAATTTATTTTTTTATTATTATTATTTTTTTAATTGTTTGAGATATGGTTCTTGAATTTAGCTATCATTCTGGATTTTTTGTTTGAGTTATTTAATAAATAGTTATTTTTAAGTACAAAATTTTAAATATTCATATCAAAATGGTCATTTATAAAACTCCAAGTTGAAGCTCTTATAATGGTGATTTTATTCTTGAGTTATTTCTATTCTGTTATCACTCAAAATGTTTATTTGTACTTATTATTTTTGGAAAATATAGTTTAAAGATCATACAGCTCTAAAAAACCTTATGTTCAATAATTTTGTCTTTCTTTTCATGTCTTAAATAAACAGGTTATTATGTTAAAGAAGTTTTCTCTGTCTGTAACTCTCCTTTCCATAGCTTGGTGTTCTCAATTTCTCAGTCATATCCTACTCTTTGAGACATCATGGACTCTAGCCCGCCAGGCTCCTATGCCCATGGAATTTTCCAGGCAAGAATACTAGAGTGGGTTGCCATTTCCATCTCCAAGGTCCACAGCTTGATAGGAATGACCTTGAATCACAGCTCAAATGTTATCATTTTGGGTGGCCATTCCAGTATAAGCAATTTAATTTCTTCTCTTACTATGTCGTTCTCAATTATATTGTTCAGTTTTCTTTTACTTATAACGTTTAATGTAATATTTATACAAATATCTAAAATAATAAGATTTTAAGTAGGATTTTCATTGGACATACTGATCATTTATTTTGTGAAATTCAATAATATTAAAATTGGTGGTTTTGTCGCTGAGTCGTGTTTGACTCTTCCAATCCCATGGACTGTAACTTGCCAAGCTCCTCTGTCCAAGGGATTCTCCATGGACAGAATACTGGAGTGGGTTGCCATTTCCTTCTCCAAGGGATCTTCCCAACCCAGGAATCACAACTGGCTCTCCTGCATTGCAGGCAGATTATTTATAGACTGAGATATAATGGAAGCCTAAGATTAAAATTTGGGATTCTTATTAGTCAGCCACAAAAAGGAACAAAATTGTACAATTTGCAGAGATATGGATGTACCTAGAGACTGTCATACAGTGAATTAAGTCAGAGAAAAGCAAATATAGTATAATATTGCTTATATACAGATAAACTTATTTGCAAAGCAGAAATAGAGACACACAGAGAATGGACATATGGTTACTTGGGAGTGAAGGGAGGATGGGATGAATTGGGAGACTGATAAAATAAAATATGTATGCAAAGAAGGCTGAGCACCAAAGAATTGATGCTTTACAATTGTGGTGATAGAGAAGATGCTTGAAAGTCCCCTGGGTTAAAAGGAGATCAAATCTGTCAATTCTGATGAAAATCAATCCTGAATATTCATTGAAAGAACTGAAGCTGAAACTGAAGCTCCAGTATTTTGGCCACCTGATATGAAGAGCCAACTCATTAGAGAAGACCCTGAAGCTGGGAAAGATTGAAGGCAAAAGGAGAAGGGGTGGCAGAGGATGAGATGGTTAGATAGCATCACCTGCTTAATGGACATGAATCTGAGAAAACTCTGGGAGATAGTGAAGGCCAGGGAAGCCTGGTTTGCTGCAGTCCATGGGGTTGCAAAGAGTCCAACACAACTTAGTGACTGGACAAGAAATGAGAACTTGCTAAATATTATAAGGAAATACTCAATGCCCTCTGGTGACCTAAACAGGAACGAAGTCCAAAAAAGAGAGGATGTATGTATATATATAACTTATTTACTTTGTCATACAGCAGAAACCAACACAGTATGGTAAAGCATTTCCTTTAACATAGACATTTAGGTTGCTTCCAGATCTTTGGGTATTGTAAACAGTGCCCTTATGAATACTGGAGTGCATGTATCTTTTCAAGTTGTGGTTTTATTCAAAATATATACCCAGAAGTGGGATTGATGAATCACATGGTAACTCTATTTTTAATTTTTTAAGAAACATCCATACTGTACTCCATAGTGGCTGCACCAATTTACATTCCCACCAACAGTATATAAAGGTTTCCTTTTCTCCACATTTTCTCCACCTTAAAGCAATTATACACCAAAAAAATTAATAAAAAGTAGATACAATCTCTCTGACTCACTAAAAAACAAAATAAAATTTGAGACTCTTATATCTCCCCCTAAATAACTTAATTTTCTGTAGTGGCAGTTTCTTCTGAGATTCAATTTCTCATTTTCCATGCTATGTCTTCCATCTGCATGTACTAGATTCATTGCATTGCTGCATGTATGAGAAGTTCTCCTTTGGGGAAACTTTCCAATACTGGCAAGCTTCAAATGACAGGCATGTTTGGGGGACAGTAGGCACAGTGTCAGAATCCCCATTCCAGGCCTGCTCTAATAAACTCATTACATTAAGATCAAAATGGCTGACCAGCTGTTCCCCTTCCCTGAAGTATTTGTACTTTGAAGGGTGAGAAAAACCTAAAACTGACACACTGAGTTTCTATTTGTGAAACCCAGACATGAAGAAATATGGGGGGGGGGGGGGGGGGAAGCAAGGAAATCAGAAAGTGCTGCATTTTCACTTCTGGGAATTATCCAAACTGACAAGAGGGACCACCAAACCTGCTTTCTAAGATTCTCAAGTCTTTTTGTAAGGTTGTCTAGAAATCAATTGGTCCCTAAATTCTGCCTTGGTTTTCATATTTGGCAGAGACTTAGGTTCATTAAAATATCAGAAGTCACTAGAGAGCCTCCAGTGTACTGGCCTCATTTGGGGCCAATTCTCTCATCAAGTTGGGCACAGGCTGACTCCCAGCAGGGGTCACAGCTGGCCTAGGAGAGTTAATTATCCTTAGGATGTAACCACAAAGCCATAAGGCTGTCACTCAGGCATTTGTTCCTGCTTGCCAGTAGCTTTGATGATCAAGAAAGGCAAAGAAAAGCTCCTATTATCAATATGATGTAATGCATTTCTTATTCTAGGTAATGAGGGAATACATTAGGAAAATGTAAGATGAACACAATTATATTATTTATTCAAAAACAACAATTCTTATTCTTCATTTTTGAACGCTTAGTCTGGTGTCAGGGTCTCGTCTAGAAGTATGTAGAGACAGTAGTTACTTAGACAAAACAAGTTTCTGTTTCACCATATTCCATTAACAAGAAACAGGCACAGAACAACAAACAAAGAAATCTAGCTAGAAAGTATCAAGTCAGTAAATATTAGAGAAAAAAAAAACACAACTAAACAATGCAATGTAGTAGAAAATTACATTGAAGAAGCGAAAATTAGATTGCTTGTCTAGTATGGTCATCCAGGAAGGTGACGTTTAAGCTGAGATACAAGTCCATTCATATAAAGATGTGGAAAAGAAAGTTTCAGGCAGAGAAAAGATCAAATAGAAATCCATGAGACAGGAACAAGTTTGGTTTATTTGAAGAATCAAAAACAGAAGAAAGAAAATGGAAGAAGGACTAGTAAAATTTCTAACTTCAAAATATTGAGTAGATAGAGTAAGCACAGTTTATCATCGTATTCCTGCTAAGTATGACTAATAACTGCAGGCCTTTTAAGAACAGTGAACATAAGATGGCTCTGAAGTGTGGATAGAATAAGACAGACAAATTAAGGACCTCAGGACTTGAGTAACAATAAAACGATGAGTTCCTTGATTTTTCTATTTTGCCTCATACATCAGAGACTTGGAGCTGAATAGAAGCTAATAAATCAGAAGTGTAAAAAAGGACAAACAAAATGAAACAAAATTCCTGACAAACGCATGCCCTCTGTAGACAAAAGATGAGAAAAAGAGAAGGTTTACAAGGAAGAAAACTTCTATACAGTACTTCTCTACTCCAGCCAAAGAGCATAGATACAACTGTTCCTGAACCCTCATCCAGATCAGCAAAGGCTGAGGCAGAAACTTACATTTCCAATCTCATGAGTCAAAACAAACTTCATATTGAGTTGTCAGAGGAGATAAGTAAGGAGTTTGGATTTTTATTCTAACTTGTTAGTAAGTGACACCAAAACAACAAGAGAAGGTTGGATTTCACCTCCACTCAGCATTAATAATGTGCCCCTTTCTTTCCATGAAAGGATGAGGTCAAAGGAGGTCTGGCAGGGAGAGCAGACAGTCACCATTACTGAGCAATAATAAGGCCACATCCACCTCTACATGTGTTATCAGTTGAGAGCACACGGGGATTGGAAATCCCAGCCTACCCAGCCATCAGCTATGAGGAGTTCTCTCCCTCGATTGCCAATGTAGCCTCGAGAGGATGTGGATTTAACCTCCAACTGGTATAGTAACAGTGCAGCCCCAGCTTTCCCAGCTCCAGTGGGTCCAGATACAATATCAAGAGAACCCAAAGACAAGCCACAGGCTGGCAGAATATATTTGCAAAAGATACACCGATATTGTTATTGTTAAGCTGCCAAGTCAAGCCCTACTCTCTGTGGCCTGATAGTCTGTAGAATGTCAGATTTCTCTGCCCTCCACTATCTCCCTGAATTTGCTCACATTCTTATCCATTGAACTGGTGATGCTATCTAACAATCTCACCCTCTGCTACCCCCTTTTCCTTTTGCCTTCAACCTTTGCCAGAATTTGGGTCTTTTCCAGTGAGTTGGCTCTTCACATCAGGTGGTAAAAATATTGGAGCTTCAGCTTCAGCATCAGTCCTTCCAATGAATATTCAGTGTTGATTTCCTTTAAGATTGACTGGTTGATCTTATTGCTGTCCAAGGAGCTCTCAAGAGTCTTCTCCAGCACCAGTTAAAAAGCATCAATTCTTCAGTGCTCTGCCTTCTTTATAATCCAGTTCTCACATTTGTACATGACTACTGGAAAGAACATAGCCTTGACTGTATGAACTTTTGGCAGCAAAGTGATGTCTTTGTTTTGTAATATACTGTCTAGGTTTGTCAAATCAACTATACTCTAACATAAAATAAATTTTTTTGAAAAATAAAAAAGAATAATGCAAGGAAGATTTTATAGTAGCCATTATTTAAAAACTTTTACAATTACATACACACTTGAAACAAATGACAGTAGAAATCTCATAAAGAAATAGAAATTGTCTGCAGATAAACAGGAGATAGAATGAAGAAGCAAGTGGAAACTTTAGAACTGAAAAATATAAAGACTAAATGAGCTCAGTCAATCGACTTTATAGTGAAATGTAGGAGAGAGAGGAAATAATTAAATAGGTAGATAAAACAATGCAATTACCTAATCAGAAGACAGAAATAAAATATACTAGAAGAGAAATGAACAGAGATTCCAAGATATGTGGTATTACAAAAAGTTTTAATTCATAAAAGTTCTGGAAGTTGAGGAGAATAGAGTATGGCTGAAAAAGTTTTAGAACAAATAATGGTTGGAATGCTCACAAATTTGGCAAGACACATAGACTTACAAATTGAAAGGTTTGGTGAACCTCAGTGGATAATCCCAAATAATTATGACAGAGTATATATCATCAGCAAACTTTTGAAGTTAAAGAGAAAAAAAAATTAAAAATCAATAAACTATCTAGTGATAAATGACACTTTAACTGAGAATGGTGATACATATAAAAGTGAATTTCTCATAAGATATAAAATAGAGAACAAAATTAAATAATGTAACATTTTCAAGTGCCAAAGAAAAGATTTGTAAACCTTAAGTCCTATATCCATTGAAATATCCCTCAGAAATTAAGAGAAAAAAAAAAACATTTTCACATATATGAAAATTGAAACAGCTGAGCCCAAGAAGACCTTTGCTAATGGAATAGAAAAAGGAACTTCTCAAAAGTAGAGGATATAATAAAAGAGGAAAATTTAGAATATCAGAACAAAGAGAAGATAAATTAAGCAATATTATGAGTAAATATAAAGAGTACATCATGAGAAACAGTGGGTTGGAGAAAGCACAAGCTGGAATCAAGATTGCCGGCAGAAATATCAACGACCTCAGATGACACAACCTCTATGGCAGAAAGTGAAAAAGAACTAAAGAGCCTCTTGATGGAAGTGAAAGAGGAGAGTGAAATAGTTGGCTTAAATCTCAACATTCACAAGTTTATTATTCAACAAATATTCTGTGTTTTGATGTACAGTATCATATTTTTAATATGCTCTGATTAGCAATATATTCCTACAATACTCTGAAAGACTCCAATACTGTTGAATGGGAACATATTTGGATTCATTAAAACATATTTGGCCTCAAAAAAAAAAAGAAAACTAAGATCATGGCATCTGGTCCCATCACTTCATGTCAGATAGATGGGAAAACAGTGGCAACAGTGTCAGACTATTTTTCTGGGCTCCAAAATCACTGCAGATGGTGACTGTAGCCATGAAATTAAAAGATGTTTACTCCTTGGAAGGAAAGTTATGACCAACCTAGACAGCATATTAAAAAGCAGAGATATTACTTTGCCAATAAAGGTCCATCTAGTCAAGGTTATGGTTTTTCTACTGGTCATGTATGGATGTGAGAGTTGGACTATAAAGAAAGCTGAGTGCTAAAGAATTGATGCTTTTGAACTGTGGTGTTGGAGAAGACTCTTGAGAGTCCCTTGGACTGCAAGGAGATCCAATCAGTCCATCCTAAAGGAGACCTGTTCTGGGTTTTCATTGGAAGGACTGATGTTGAAGCTGAAACTCCAATACTTTGGCCACCTGATGTGAAGAGCTGGCTCATTGGAAAAGACCCTGATGCTGGGAAAGATTGAGGGCAGGAGGAGAAGGGGACGACAGGGGGATGAGATGGTTGGATGACATCACTGACTCTATGGCCATGGGTCTGGGTTGACTCAGGGAGTTGGTGATGGACAGGGAGGCCTGGCGTACTGTGGTTCATGATGTCTCAGAGTCGGACAAAACTGAGTGACTGAACTGTACTGAATACAACTGTACTTCTTCCTTTGGCTATGTCAGACACTACTTCAGCTCTTTGCCGAAGTATCAAGGGCTACTATGTTTTTCCAGGGGCTTCTGATGGCAAGAGAAGCAATTGGGAAACTTATGTTTAGTTTCCAGGAATAGACTCCCTCTCTTAGATGTACTTGCATTTTCAACATACTGAAACAGTAAATTTTGAGACACAATAGGATGTAAACAGATCAGGTATAATAGGGTGTGTGCTAAGGGGGGTTCACAGATGGTGATGGTGGTAAAGGACCCACATGCCAATGCAGATCAGACACAAGAGATGCCAGTTTGATACCTGGATCGGGGAAGATCCCCTGGAGAAGGGAATGGGACACCATAGGATGTGAACAGATCAGGTGTAATATGGTACATTTACATTTTTAATGTTTTTGAAAATTTTTTGTCTGCCTACCAACAGTGTGAAATATTTTTACAGAATGCTTAAAATCACACACACATTCACACACAGATGTAATTGAAAAAAAGTTTGCATGCAACAACGCTTAGCTTATTAAGATAAAAGTCACAAATAATTTCACAATTTGTATGGAAATACAAAAAACCTCATATAGCCAAAGCAATCTTGAGAAAGAAGAATGGAACTGGAGGAATCAACCTACCTGACTTTAGGCTATACTAAAAAGCCACAGTCATCAAGACAGTATGGTACTGGCACAAAGACAGAAATATAGGTCAATGGAACAAAATAGAAAGCCCAGAGATAAATCCACGCATCTATGGACACCTTATCTTTGACAAAGGAGGCAAGAATATACAATGGAGAAAAGACAATCTTTTTAACAAGTGGTGCTGGAAAAACTGGACAGCCACTTGTAAAAGAACAAAACTAGAACACTTTCTAACACCATACACAAAAATAAACTCAAAATGGATCAAAGATCTAATAAGACCAGAAACTATAAAACTCCTAGAGGAAAACATAGGCAAAACACTCTCCGACATAAACCAAAGCAGGATCCTCTATGACCCACCTCCCAGAATATTGGAAATAAAAGCACGAATAAACAAATGTGACCTAATTAAAATTAAAAGCTTCTGCACAACAAAGGAAACAATAAGCAAGGTGAAAAGACAACCTTCAGAATGAGAGAAAATAATAGCCAATGAAGCAACGAACAATTAATCTCAAAAATATACAAGCAACTCCTGCAGCTCCATTCTAGAAAAATAAACGACCCAATCAAAAAGCGGGCCAAAGGACTTAACAGACATTTCTCCAAAGAAGACATAAAAATGGCTAACAAACACATGAAAAGATGTTCAACATCACTCATTATCAGAGAAATGCAAGTCAAAACCGCAATGAGGTATCACTTTACACCAGTCAGAATGGCTGCAATCCAAAGGTCTACAAGCAATAAATGCTGGAGAGGATGTGGAAAAAAGGGAACTCTCCTACACTGTTGGTGGGAATGCAAACTGGTACAGCCACTATGGAGAACAGTGTGGAGATTTCTTAAAAAACTAAAAATAGAACTGCCGTACGACCCAGCAATCCCACTGCTGGGCATACACACCGAGGAAACCAGAATTGAAAGAGACACGTGTACCCCAATGTTCATCGCTGCATTGTTTACAATAGCCAGAACATGGAAGCAACCTAGATGCCCATCAACTGATGAATGGATAAGAAAGCTGTGGTACATATACACAATGGAATATTACTCAGCCATTAAAAAAAAATTCATTTGAATCAGTTCTACTCAGGTGGACAGAACTGGAGCCTATTATCCAGAGTGAAGTAAGCCAGAAGGAAAAACAACAATACAGTATACTAACGCATATATATGGAATTTAGAAAAACAACAATACAGTATACTAACGCATATATATGGAATTTAGAAAGATGGTAAGGAGAACTCTGCATGTGAGACAGCAAAAGAAATGTAGATGTATAGAACAGTCTCGTGGACTCTGTGGAAGAGGGCAGGGGAGGGATGATATGGGAGAATGGCATTGAAACATGTTAATTATCATATGTGAAATCAATCACCAGCCCAGGTTTGATGCTGGGGGCTGGTGCACTGTGGTGACCCAGGGAGAGGGAATTGGGAAGGAGAAGGGAGGGGGTTTCTGGAGGGGGAACATATGTATACCCATGGCTGATTCATGTCAATGTATCACAAAACCAACACAATAAAGAAATTTAAAAAAAATTAAAAAGATAAAAATCTCCTGTTTTCTGCTCAATTGTGTGCTTTTATAGTTAACAAAATCCAATTCGTCGGCAACTGAAAATGAATTCACAATATCAAACCACGATCCAGACTTTGAAGATCGCTGGGGAGGTGACTGGGTTTTGCCTGACTGTACGTCCTGAGGATCATGATATGCGGCCCCACATTCATGACGCTAAAGAAAGATCAGGAAGAATGTACCACTCTCTCATTAGATTTTTCTTCTGATTCCCTTCAAATCATTCTCTGAAATTTATTTGTTTAGTTCAGATTTCTGATACACCGAAAGGAGACATATTTTTAAGGTTTTATGGAAGGCATCTTTGCCTGAAGGTACGTGGCAGGGTTGGGGGGACAGAGACTCCTCAAATGATGTTCTAGCAGAGGAATCTCTTATTTCAGCATCTGGTTTGTTTGAAACCCAATCTTTTCCTATTTATTCTCTCTTTGTTGAGGTAGAATTAAATTCCATGAAGGGGCACATTTTATTTCTACCAGGTGGTTCTTTGGTGCTGTGTTTTTCTTCTGTTTGATAAAAGCCATTTGTGAACTTATTTTTGGTTTCTTCCATTGAATCAAATATAAAGACAAATTCTAATTCAAATATAAGCTACATCCTCATAGAATTGCTTGACATCAAGCGTGAAACCCAACAATAGCATGTTCTGCTAAAGAGGGCACAGTGTTTGCTGTGCTGAGGCTTTTCTGAATTCCTGATATCTGCAGGTTTGTTTCCACATTGGTGCCCCCCTACACCATTTGGGCATGACAGGGAAAGCTCAGAGAAAATATTGTTGGAAAGAGTTAATGGCAGGTGCCATGCTTGCTTATTGCTTTCTGGCAGCTTTCAGCAGTTGATGCTTCACCATTAAATATTTTCATATACAGTTTTCTATTTGCCTTGAATTACTGAAATATACTAAGCATATCTCTCCAAGGACCAGAGTCACAGCGTAATAGGCTCCTGCTAATAGCTTGAAACTGTATAGCAATCTAGTTTTAAAATACAGCACAAATCTTTATCTAAAAGCACTAACACCTCAGTCTTGTGTTCGCAGACTATGTTTTCACATTTCCTCTTGCGATGCATAGGAAAGGGGGAAAAGCTACAAGAGAAATGATGCATTCCGGGCAAGGAGCCAATTTAAAAAGTCTGTTCTTTCCAGTTTGCTGTCACTTGTCGTGGTTAAACAAAACACGGAGGAGAAAAAGAGAAATTGGCTTCAGTGTAAATGTCAACATTCTGATTAAAGCAAACACAAAGCATTCAGAACTCTTGACAAAAAAAAAATTAAATTGAATTATGAAGGGTATGCAAATGAAGCCCTTCCTCTGTATGATTACCAAGATTTATGCATTTTGTATTTTCTGTCTGTACTGAAGAAATCTGTGCTGCAGGACAAGATGTTCAGAAACAGGAAAAGGAAGGTGAACAACACATTTTCCAGCTGATGACAGCCGGACCCACTAAAGCATTGGTTGAGGAATGGCCCGACACTTTACAAACAGTGGGGAAGCCTGGAAAGCTGACAGTAAGACCTGGTGCTTTCAGTCTATTGTCTGGCTAGCTACACAAAGTTCCCCCTACGATGCAAATCCCCAAAGAATTTGTTAAAAGGATTAAAAAGATATCATTTGTTAGAGGGTAGAGCTTCAAGAAAACTCATATTAAAATTCAGTGATGTCAACTGTACTGTCGCTTTCTTTGTATCTACTTTAAGACCTTAGAAATTGAATTGTTTGAAATGCAGTTTGAAAGCACTCTCGGAATGCATTCATAATATGCAGTTTTCAAGATAGCATAATATACTCCATTTCTATAATTAAAATTAATGGGAAAATTAAAAATAATAAATGGTGTGCATTGGTCCTCTTTCCCTGGAGGAAAATATATTTGCTTTCTTGGGTGAATACATACGGTTTGATAAGAGGCTACAGATGAGGTGTGTGCTTGTCTTTGTCTCTGTATATGAAGAAGGCTATGTGCTAAATGTGAGAAAAATCTTTCCTCACCTCTACTTTTTCCTCCCCGGGATCTATGGTACCATCATGTTTCTGGGCCTTATCTTTGCCTGTGATACTGCAGTTGCTTTCTGATTTATCATTGCTCTTGTCTCTCTGCTTTGGGGCATGTTGTGAAACTGCTTTCAGAGCTGCAGTGTGCGCTCAGCCTGTTATTCCTGACTCTAAAATCTGAAATAGTTACGTAGTGCCTGTCAGGAACGTCCAAACCCTGGCCTGCTATTCAAGGCTTTCTTAACTGGCCTTAAACTAACTCTGTATTCCTTTCATAAAAATTTACTGGGTATCTACTAAATGTCAGTCACCTTGTTGCCTACACATTTCCTACTTTGGGTTTATTTTATTACTCTACCATCATATTCTGTACTTTTCCATTTACACCACCTTATTCTTGCTGTGCCCTTTGCTTATATGGATTTTCCTGCATCTTTACCTACCAGACCCTCATATTTTTCAAGGCTAAATTTAAAAGCTTCTTCTTGAAATCTTTCCTGTTACTGTACTTGAAAATGACTTCTTCCTTTCCAGAATTTTTATAACTTTCTATTTGTAACCCTCAGAACTTATTAATATTACTTTGAATTACTTATATGTGTATACCTTGCATCTGGCCTAAAAAAATCTTAAAGTTGAAGCCTTGTTTATGTATCTTCATGTACTGTTTGAAATCAGGTCATTGTTAAGTGGTGAGATATACATCCAGATGATGTTGGGAAAGTTATGTTACCTATCAGTTTTCCAATCCCCATGTCCATAAAATGAGGATGATGATATCTCTCTCTCTCCCAGGGCATTATGAAGATCATGTTCATACAATTCTGTATTGCTCTAAGTTTCAACCATAATTTACGTGATTTTAAATTTTAATATTTTGATACTGTATCCATAAGTATTTAAGTACTTAAATGAATGAATGAAGTTAGCAGTTCCTGGAAGTAGATACTAAATCTGTGACATCAACCATCTGTCAGACATTTTTAATAGATGGTTTAACAGAATTCTCACTATCACCTAGTAAGTCTTGTATTGAAATGCTTATTATGTAGATGAGGCTGAACAAGTTACATACATGTATTCAGTCTGACTCCACAGCTTATGATTTTTCTTGAACATTCAAAAATTTATTCCTTGGCCTGTCCCAAATAACAGAGTTTGTTAAACTAGATACAGAAACAACACACTCTCAGTCCTACCATGGGCCCATTTCCCCATTCCTTTAGTGTTTGACAGTAAACTAATTGCACCTCAGAGAACCAGACTAAAAGTCTTGTGCTGCCATTCCCCCCATCCCACCCCGCCAGATCCAGTGTTGTCTAGGTTTTTCCTAAATGTGTGCCCTGATCATTCATTAACTGTTTCATTTAACAGTCTCCCAGGCTGCCAAATGCAGATCCCTGTTTTCAATGTAGCAAGTGTTCCAGCTGATATTATAAAATCTGTCCATAGTGGCTGTACTAGCTTGCAATCCCACCAACAGTGTAAGAGAGTTCCCTTTTCTCTGCATCCTCTCCAGCATTTATTGCTTGTAGACTTTTGGATGGCAGCCATTCTGAGTGGTGTAAAGTGATATCTCATTGTGGTTTTGATTTGCATTTCTCTGATAATGAGTGATGCTGAGCATTTTTTCATGTGTTTGTTAGCCATTTTTATGTCTTCTTTGGAGAAATGTCTGTTAAGTTCTTTGGCCCACTTTTTGATTGGGTCGTTTATTTTCCTAGAATGGAGCTGCAGGAGTTGCTTGTATATTTTTGAGACTAATTGTCCGTTGCTTCATTGGCTATTATTTTCTCCCATTCTGAAGGCTGTCTTTTCACTTTGCTTATAGTTTCCTTTGTTGTGCAGAAGCTTTTAATTTTAATTAGGTCCCATTTGTTTATTCGTGCTTTTATTTTTCTACAGCCACTATGGAAAACAGTGTGGAGGTTCCTCAAAAAACTGCAAATAGACCTGCCATATGACCCAGCAATTCCACTGCTGGGCATACACACCGAGGAAACCAGAATTGAAAGAGCCACATGTACCCCAATTTTCATCGCTGCTTTG
This sequence comes from Antilocapra americana, assembly GCA_007570785.1. Taxonomy (NCBI): domain Eukaryota; kingdom Metazoa; phylum Chordata; class Mammalia; order Artiodactyla; family Antilocapridae; genus Antilocapra; species Antilocapra americana. The sequence goes on from ML662445.1 coordinate 16,839,774, forward strand.
TTTACAATAGCCAGGACATGGAAGCAAGCTAGATGCCCATCAACTGACGAATGGATAAGAAAGCTGTGGTACATATACACAATGGAATATTACTCAACATTAAAAAAGATTCATTTGAATCAGTTCTACTCAGATGGATGAAACTGGAGCCCATTATCCAGAGCGAAGTAAGCCAGAAGCAAAAACAACAATACAGTGTATTAATGCATATATATGAAATTTAGAAAGACGGTAATGAGAACCCAGCATGCGAGACAGCAAACGGAACACAGATGTATGGAATAGACTCGTGGACTCTGTGGATGAGGGAAAGGGTGGGATGATATGGGAGAATGGCATTGAAACATGTTAATTATCATATGTCTAATCAATCGCCAGCCCAGGATTGATGCTTGGGGCTGGTGCAACGAGATTTCCCAGGGGGAGGGAGGAGGGAGGGGGGTTCTGGAGGGGGAGCATATGTAAACCCATGGTAATATGTCATTGTATGGCAAAACTAATAATAAAAAAATAAATAAATAAAGAGACTAACGGAAGAAAAAATAAAATAAAATCTGTCCATGGAGTAGGCTTTGAAAAATAAAACACAGTCAAGTCCAAATGTATTAGTGATTATTTCAATCATATAGGGATCACAAATGTTTCCATGAGCTATGAAGTGAGACTCATCACATTCTATAGGATAGAGAGGCTAGAGATGATCAAATATCACTTCCCATTTTATTCAGGAAGGTGAGACTCTCTCTAGAGTTTAACTAATTAACCCACATACATCATTAGGGTCAATAAGAATTATTATGATGGTTTTCAATGGAATCCCCATTCGTTTATTCAGTACTATTTCTTGGGCCCTCGCATTATAGTGTCATTCACTGAAGAGAGTCAGCCATAAATAGCTTCATCTCTCTGAGAGTTTACAATCTGGTAACTATATTATCTTATAAACAAAACTATAAAACATGAACAGGAATTCCAAAGAGATTATCATGGATGTATTTCAAATAGGTGAATTAAAAGCATTCACACACACTTTTTTAAGCACTTATGTATAATGCAGGAGCTGGTGTGAAACAAGGCAGGTGTTTCCAGAGAAGGTGAAGGTGTACCTGTTTTACCACCAGCAGAACCCTCCCAAGGGGCCCTGGACAAGAATCAAGACCTCCCAAGCCCACTTCCCACACTTTCTCATCTGTGCACTCAGATTTAGGAATGAAGTCTCTTTTTGTTGTTGTTTTCATGTGGAGAAAAATACATGTTCCTTCCTTCAAAGTAAACATTCTGGGAGCTGTTGTGATTGTTCAGATTTCTTTAAAGACCTTGACGCCACTTACCATTGCTTTTTAGTCTGCAGGGAACATAATGAAACTGAAGTCTCTCATGGAGCTTTTATTCCTCTTCTTTCAGACTTAATAGAAAGCAGTAGGGGACACTTGGGCCACCAAAGTCAGTGCCATTTCAGGGGCTGCTTTGGTTTTGTTCTCAAGAAAAATGGCATTGGATTAATTTTTTTTTCTTTTTCTGTAAACAGGATGTTTTGCACAGAAGCAGCCCTAACATTTACCGTTTACCTTTTTCTCTCTCCTCTTCTCCCCATGCCCCTCGTCTGCCTTTTCTTTCTCTGGGCAGGACGAAGACCTGAGATTGAATGAGTTGTTCCTTTCATCATACTTTGGCAACGGCTCGGGACTTTGTTTGACCATGGCCATGAAATACATTTCGCATGAGACCCAGCATGTAAACACAAAGAAACAAACACATAAATTCTTCTTTTGACAAAAGATGGCACCTTTACTGGACATTTTTTTTGTCCTTTGGACACCTCCCACTTCCAAAATATTAACCTTAAAATTATTGCCTGATATTTGCCTGTTAGCAAGCAAAGGCTTGCATGGAGTCATACTGTATATACACTTCCTTAGATAAGGTTTATTTTTTCTGATTTTTCAACTCTTTCTATTCAATTCAGAACAGCATTTTCACCTCTGAGTTGTTGAAAACCATAAGCAGGCGCCACAAAAATAGTAATAACAATGAAAGAAGACAAAACTAAACACTCTTTGGTCTTGTTAGAGTCAAATTCTAATATTTTTAATTCATTTAAGAGATACTAAATTAAATTCACAACTAATGGCTTCAAAAAGGCTAAATGAAAATGCTGCTTTGTATCATAGGAGCTGAGGTTGTTACTGGCTGCAGCAGTGAATGTTGGGAAGGATTTCAAGGCTGATCTCCAGTGGAAAGAATGCAGGAGTCAATTACTCAGTTCTGCCAAGGGAGTAGCTACTGAGCCTTGCAGAAGGATTGGCATCCATTGGGCTTCACCTAGCTCTGAAGTTCTCTGGAAGCTCTGAGTTCTTTTCAGACTATGAATCATTCAGGGCTGCATTTTGATATCGAGGGACCTATGCAGTTTTTTTCATAGGCCTGTCTCTCAATAAAATAAACTATTTTATGACTGCATTGATATAAAGACAAATATAATCAGTGCTGGATTTATAATGGAATACTGCTATTCATCATTATTATAATTGGTTTTACTTCTTCTGATTTTAAAACAAATCAAAATGGAAACATTTTCATGTTTGTTCAAAATTTGACACCAGCCATTTTTGTCAAGAAGAGAATGAAGAAAAAGGCAACCATCCCATGATGGTGTTGATAATAAGCAAGAGACCTTATGTAGGAGGCTTATTCTGGGATCTCAGGACCCACGAGGAGAACCTGAAAAGCTTATAGAGAGGCCTTTAAAGGGTTCAGTCAGATAGTCAGTCCAGGAGGTCTCGGCAACACCTTACTCTCTCAAGGTTGTGTCTTTGAAACAGCTCCTAATGTGGGAATGATGGTGGGTGGAACATCCATTCCAAAGACAGTGGAGTGAGTGGGGAAACTTTTGCTGCCTTGTACAGCTCACTGTATGCAGATCAAGAAGCAACAGTTAGAACCAGACGTGAAAAAATGGACTGATTCCAAACTGGAAAAAGAATACATCAAGGCTATATATTGTCACCCTGCTTATTTAACTTATATGAAGAGTGCATCATGCAAAATGCTAGGCTGGATGAAGGACAAGCTAGAATAAAGGCTGCTGGGAGAAATATCAATAAACTCATATATGCAGATGGCACCACACTTATGGCAGAAAGAGAAGAGGAACTGAAGAGCCTTTTGATGAAGGTAAAAGAGGAGAGTGAAAAAGCTGGCTTGAAACTCAACATTAAAAAAGCAAAGATCAAGGCATCTGGTTCCATCACTTCATGGCAAAGATGGGGAAACAATGATAGACTTTATTTTCTTAGGATCTAAAATCACTGCACACGGTGAGTATAGCCATGAAGTTAAAAAACACTTTCTCATTGGAAGAAAGGCTGTGAGAAACCTAGACAGCATGTTGAAAACCAGAGACATTATTTTGCCAACAACGGTCCATCTAGTCAAAGCTATGGTTTTTCCAGTGGTCATGTATGGGTGTGAGATTTGGACCATAAAGAAGGCTGAGCACCAAAGAACTGATGCTTTCAAACTGCGGTGTTGGAAAAGACTCCTGAGAGTTACTTAGACTGCAAGGACATCAAACCAGTCAATCCTAAAGGAAATCAACCCTGAATATTCATTAGAAGGACTGTTGCTGAATCTGAATCTCCAGTACTTTGGCCACCTGATGTGAAGAGCCAACTCATTGGAAAAGACCTTGATGCTAGGAAAGGTTGAAGGCAGAAGAAGGGATAGACAGACAATGAGATAGTTGAATGACATCACCAAATGAATGGACATGAGTTTGAGCAAGCTCCAGGAGATGTAGGACAGGGAAGCCTTGCATGCTGCAGTCCATGGGGTCACAAAGAGTCGCACACAACTGAGTGACTGAACAAAAGCAGCAGCAAGGGTTAAGCCTTAGGGATCTTACAAGGAATTAGGTTGGATGAGGAAAGTGGTGATTTAGAGATAGAATTCAGAAAGTGTAACAAGAAATAGGTTTTTCTTTGTTCTCAACATTTCATCCAGGACTACTTTTCTAAAGGGGAAATACATATTATACAGGTAATAGATGATTTCAAGCACTGTGAAGGTGAAAGTGAAAGGCAAGGTTGCTCAGTCGCATCCGTCTCTTTGCAACTCCATGACCTATACAGTCCATGGAAATCTCCAGGCCAGAATAGTGGAGTGGTTAGCCTTTCTCTTCCCCAGGGGATCTTCCCAACCCATGTCTCCTGCACTACGAACAGTAATAAGAAGCAGATGTATATATTCAATATATATATATATTATTACACAAATAATGTATATAATTATATCACATGGATTCTTATTGCCTGCATTTTTACTCAAAAATATATTACTGAGAACTTCCATATCACAAATTCTTAATCTAAAATATAATTATTAATCCACTTTAGGATGACTTATTATCTGTTTAATTCGTTCCTGCCTATAGAATTCATGTTTTCTCTAGCTGTTTGCTAATACTGATATTATGCTGTCCTAAATCTACATCGCCCATGAGCACAGCTTGATATATCTATATTCTCTCAGAAAAAATTCATAGAAGTGGAAGTTCTGAGATAAATTCTTATATACTTCAGATAGTTGACTTTTTTTTATCTTCTTTAATGAACTATGTATTCACATCCATATCCTATTTTTCTCTAACTTTTTCTCTTGCTTTGAAAACATGTTTTATATAACAAAAACATTAATCCTGCGATCACTGTATATATTGAAAATATTTGTGCTAATTTTTGTTTATATCCTTCCAAAGTTGTCTTCTTTTCCTCTGCAGATGTAAAAGTTTTATTTGATGAAAATCTATCAATATCCGCTGTTTGATTTTCTTTTTGATGTTAGCATCATATTAAAAGCATTCCCAAACCTTAAAGTTATATGAATATTCACTAATATTTCTTCTATTACTAGAAGTTTTAAAAATCTGTATTTAGTTTATTTTATTCATTTCAGTATATGAAGTATAATTCTACATTTTGCATTTTTGTCCATATTTATTAAATAATATATTCCCACATTTTAAAGACAGTTTCTTACATCTTATACTAAATCTGAAAGACATGTGTCTAGTTTCTAGATTTTCTGCTTTTCACTGATGTATCTGTTTATTTCTATACCAAGAGCATGCTATTTTAATTTTTAAATCTGTAAAACTTATGACAAGGAACACCTGATGGATCCTTTCTTCCTCTTCAGAAATGAGCTACTCACTCATTTAGTTTTCTTAGAAGAAATATAGCATAGTTTTTATTAATTAAATATTTGGAGAACTTATTGAGATTGTACTAAAGTTAGTTTAATTCTGAAGAATAAATATTTCCACAATATTTTGTCTTCCCATGTAGGGTCCTAGGACATTGCCCTAATATTTATTTATTTATTAGTATGCACATATTCCCATCACTGATGCAATGGACATGAACTTGGACAAATTCGGGGAAATGGTTAGGGATGGGAGGCCGGGCATGCTGCAATCCATGGGGTCACAAAGAGGCAGACATGACTGGGCAACTGAACTGCATTAACAATTCCCCCACACATATACCTACACACAAACACAATAAACAGATGTAGATGTGTAAATAGATACATCTAAGTAGAGTTTTAGAGACCTCTTCCACTAATACATTTTTGCTTTCTTCTTGATATTTTTTCAAAAGTTTGGCTGCTATGACAAATATACAATCTTCTTTTTCCTTATATGTTCTAAGTGGTTATTGTTGCTCTATGGCTGTTGTTGTTGTTTAGTATCCAATTCCAGTAAGTCATGTCCTTTTCTTTTGTGATCCCATGTACTTTAGCCTGCCAGGCTCTTCTGTCCATGGGACTTTTCAGGCAAGAATGATAGAATTGGTTGCCATTTCCTTCTCCAGGTGATCTTCCCAACCCAGTGACAGAAGCCACATCTCCTGAGTTGGCAGACAGTTTCTTCACTGCTGAACAACCTGGGAAGCTATTGCTACTGTAGAGGAAAGCCTTTTAGTTTTCTATTTATTTTATAGCTCTAAACCTTACCACATTTCATTGTTAGCTCAAATTAATTTTTCCTTTGATTCACTGAGTTTTTAGATTAAATCTTATAATCTGTAAGCAATAGTATTTTGTCACTTTCTTTATAAAATTTATATCTCTAAGTTTTCATTATCCTATTTCATCAGTTAGAACTTCAGAAACTTGCTGAATAATAGCAGTCGTAGCCAATATCTCTTTTTTCCCAAAATTTATCAGGTATGCCTCTGGAGTTGTGTAGTCACTCAAGGTAGCTTAGTAAGTATGGAAAACACGATGTTATCCATAGTCCTATTTCATTCCAAAGTTTATTTTCACTTTAGTCTGTTTATTTTAATAACAAACAGATTTGAGCTTTATGAGATGCAAATTAGCATCTATAATTCTTTTTTCCCTTCTCTTTTGATCTTTTGATGGGACACATTATATTTATTGCTTTTGTAATGGTGAGCCCATTTTGCATACCTGGAGTAAACTTTATTTGGCCATGATGTATCATTCTTTTGATATAATGAAGACTTTAATTTGTTAAAATTTTACTTAGCAGTTTTGCAGTTGTATTTATAAATGTGGTTATTCTGTAATGTGTGCATAGGCATATGTGTTTGAATCATGAGTGTTCTTTATTAATTATGGTGTCAAGTTCACACCAGCTACAGAAAATGGGCTTAAAAAATCATTGTCTTTTTCTATGATCTGGAACAATTTAGAACGCATGCAAATATAGCATCCCTGGAAGATTTGATAGATCAACCCACAATCACCCAGATTGTGTCACACGTGTCAGTTATTCCAGGATTAAAAGTAACTTTCTCCTTATAATCCTCTAAGTATTTATCAAGTCACCACTATGCTAGATGCAGGGGGGAGACATTGGAAGTGGTTAGAGCAGGTCCACAACAAAAAGATGGCCTACAATACAGAGCAATTACTTCCAAGCCTCAAAATTCAAAGCATACTATGCATTTCATTGGAGTTCAAAAGAATGAATACAATAGTCTTGGTCTACTTGGCTTGGAAAGTTTTCTGTCGATCCTTGTGTAGTTATGCTTTTTGTCTTTTTTTTTTTTTTTCATTTTGTTTTGCTCTGAATGAGGAGGGATTTAGTCTTAATCTCAGGATATCCTAGCTGAGAAGTTCTGAGAGCACCTTAGCTGTAAGTAGGAACTACTGTTTGGGATATTGACTTCTGTGCTAGAAGCGCTGGTAAGCATGCTGGCAGAAATGAGAAAGCACCTTAGGAATACAATGTTAGAAGGAAAGATTAGAGTCAGATGCCCAGGGAAATTGTAATATGTACAACTCTTACAACAATCTATTTTCATCCATATGTGTCTTAATGAAAACTGCCGGCCTACTGATATCTAACGTCAAAGGTTCAAATAGATCACTTGCAGTCTCCATTCCAATTTTTGACCTTATGAGCCTTTAAGTATCTAAAGCCCCATAATGTCTCTTGGCTTCTGGAGTTGAGAATGATTTGAGCCAGGCCTTTAATAAAGAAATTATTTTCAAGTTAGCCTATCAAGTCCATTTTATCACTTAATCATGAATTTCCCACCCTTAGGAGCCAACAACAACAGTGGTTTGTGTCAGTTACCTTAGAGAAAGGCACATCTGTATCTTATGAGCCTATTAAAAATCACCTAAGTTAAGACATTGAAAGTGCCATTGAGTCATTTTTCCATCTCTCAGAACCCGGTAAGAGATTGTTTCCCATGGTGTATTTTCCTGCTTCTCTTGCAGCCAAGTTTTAAACATCTTAAGCTATAACATTACCTTCCCTCCACCTGAGCAGTGACTATACTGCCTCATAAATCTCTTAGGTTGGAATTCTTTCCAACATAACTCCAGGTCCCTTGTGATGGATTCTTTCTGCCCCGGGAGGCTCTGTAGTTGTGTCATCTGCTAATGGAAAGAAAGCAGGAATTGACTTGTACAAACATCAGAAAGTGAGTCTGTTGCTATCCTTTGTTTAATTTCTTAGCTATAAATAGAAAATTTTAGATCCTATGGAATGCATCACTGAGCTATCCTGCAGGAAATCTCATATATCAGTTAGTCAAGAATTTCTGTTAAGTGTCATGAGAGTGGGGAATTTTGGACATTTTAATCAACCTGTAAACCAAGCATCTAAAGGAGTCCAGGGCAAATAGTAGATGCCTGACAGATATGTCCTTAATGCCTGGATATATAAATGGATTGCTGTGTGTCTGGTACAATATTATGCCCAATGGGAACACTAACAAAAGAAATATATAACTGCTGTCCCACAGAAAACTATGTCTCATGAGGGAGGCAAGGGTCTGTGGGTCACCCTGAGCAGATTCCTGGGGTTTCAAGGGCTCCCCAAGGGAGCCCACAGACAGATGGGGGACCCTGTTCTATCTCTCCACTCTTCTCCTTATGCACATCCTTCTGGCCATGCCTAAGCAGTCCTTCACCAAGGACCATTTTCTGTGAGCATGTGATAACCCAGCACCTGAAAGGAAGCACAGAGAATCTGCCTTCAGCTCTTGCTGAAGCTCTTGTGCAGTTTTATGTACTTGCGTGTATGTGTTTCTCCAATTCAAAACTGAATAAATAGTGCACAGACAGTAATAGCACCACATGACAAGGGAAGCACAGAGCCCTTGAACCATAACTTTATTTTGTGCCAGAACAGCACAGTATTATAGGGCTGGTCCTTTGAACAGACTGTGAAAATGATTGCACATATGGAGGATGTGATTAGGACCCTCTCAGAATCTATCCATTGCCTTAAATTGCCTCCTGCCTCAGTTTGTCCTAAAACTGAGAACTTGCACATTAGGCATCAGTTTCTGTAGAATTCCATTATTTGGAAAATATTTTCATAAAAAGTTATGTTAAAATTTTGTTACTTTCTAACAGTTTTGTCTTGAATGAGTTTATAAACTTAACTGTGTAGTCAGTGAAGTGGGATCTAAAAACAACAAAAAAATCTGATTCCCTTTATTATGGACTACATTGTGCTCCCATGGAATTTATCTGTTGAAGTCCTAATAATCAATCTGATTATATTTGAATATACAACTATTGAAGAATTAATTAAGATTAAATAGATCATAAATTTGGTCTCTATCCCAATATGACTGATGTCCTTATGGGAGGAAAATGAGACACCAGATGTGTGCAGAGGAAAGCGCATATGAGGACACATGAAAAAGCAGTTAACTGCAAGTCAAAGAAAAAGGACTTAGGAAAAACCTATTAAAACTACAGACATCTTGATTTGGGGCTTCCAGACTCTATAACTGAAAATACATTTCTATTGTTTAAGCAACCCAGTGTATGGTATTTTGTTTTGGCTACCCTAGCAAACTAAAGTGAATTTCCCTGATTGTTTACTCCTTGGAAGGAAAGTTATGGCCAATCTAGATAGCATATTGAAAAGCAGAGACATTACTTTGCCAACAAAGGTCCGTTTAGTCAAGGCTATGGTTTTTCCAGTAGTCATGTATGATTGTGAGAGTTGGATAGTGAAAAAGGCTGAGCGCTGAAGAATTGATGCCTTTGAACTGCGGTGTTGGAGAAATGTTACCAACATTTAGTGCTGCAGTTCCTTTAGCAAGTCTCATTATGCCAGTCCCCTTTCTCTACAAAAAATAAAGAAAAACAGGGATCAGCAGTTGTTCTTTGGGTTCCCTTTATTTACCTCATTGCAGCTCTTAATATACTGGATTGAAGATATCCTGGTCATCACCTTGGTTGCCCCAGTAAAATGGAGCTCGTTGTTGGGAAAGGTTGTGTGTTTGCAGCATGATGCCCATCATATGGTTACACATTCATTTTTTAAAAAATGGTCAATTTAGTAAAATAATGTAGGGGAAGACAATAACGTAGATTTTAGATAAATATTCTAAGTCATCATTTTCTTATCAAGAGCCCAGAGACTATTAAAATTGGCATACATAATTATTTCCTCTGTTAATATCTTACTATTCCATAAAACAGTAGGTCTGAAATTAGAGAAGTTTCTATCAGGTAAATGATGGGGCTATATTTACATTTGTGTCTGTCAAACAGCTGTGCTCCTACAAACGTGCATAACTGTTCTGTCTTCCATACAAAACTTGCTTCCATGTCACATCAGTGGTTAAAACCTACAGTGCCATTCTACAGCTTCCAGAGAAACATTCTAAGTTTTTGTACTGGCAGACATGCTAGTCATGGCATCCCCTACATAGTTTTCCTTGCTTGGCTGTCCCACAGTCATCATGCCTCCTTCTTATAACATATCACTTAAACCTTCAAGAAATGCACCATTCCCTTCCTTTGCTCACATAAAAAACACAATCCTTATTTTAAAACTCAGTGAAGTGAAAGTCACTCAGTCACATCTGACTCTCTGTGACCCCATGGACTAGACAGTCCATGGAACTCTCCAAGCCAGAATACTGGAGTGGGTAGTCTTTCCCTTCTCCAGCAGATCTTCCCAAACCAGGGACAGAACCCTAAAACTCAGTACAAAAGTCATATTTTATTTGAAAGCTTGAGAGTGATGCAGTCATTTCCATTATTTTCCATAGCATTCTGAATAGTCACTGAATAGTCACACTCCCCACATTCTGTTATAATTTTGTACAAATTCCAATCCTGCGAAGTTCAAAAAAGTGTCAATAACAACATAGCATCACTTACTAAGAAACAATTGTTAAGTAACTTAGTAGAAGAAAATTATGACTTGCTCCCAAATCTATTGATGCCATAACTTTTGGTCTCTTCTATCTCTTTATTGCCTCCAAACGTTTCCACCTTAAAACAGACAATACACTGATTCTCCTCTGTTAGGTGTGACATCAAGGAAGACTGAAACTAACCTGGCTTTCGGATTCACAGAAAACTTAATTTATTGCAAGATTTTCATCTTTGTAGCACACATTTTGATCTTAGATAATTTGACATTTTTTTTCCTTTGCAACATTAGTTCATTTCCTTCCTTCCTCCAGTTCTGTACTTCTCCACTCCATGATAACTGGAGAGAATATTATATAGATCTCACAAACAATGTAGGACTTCCCTGGTAGCTCAGCTGGTAAAGAATCTGCCTGCAGTTCAGGAGACCCTGGGTCAGGAAGATCCACTGGAGAAGGGATAGGCTCAGTTTCAGTTCAGTTCAGTTCAGTTCAGTCCCTCAGTCGTGTCCAACTCTTTGCGACCCCATGAACAGCAGCACGCCCGGCATCCCTGTCCATCACCAACTCCCGGAGTCCACCCAAACCCACTCCGGTATTCTTGGGCTCCCCTGTAACTCAGCTGATAAAGAATCTGCCTTCAGTGCAGGATACCTGGGTTCAATCCCTGCATTGGGAAGATGCCCTGGAGAAGGGAACAGCTACCCACTCCAGTACTCTAGCCTGGAGAATCCCATGGACTATTCCATGGGGTCACAAAGAGTCAGACACAATTGAACGACTTTCACTTTCACAAACAATATGCATGCCAGAGATGATGTTCACTCTCAATTCAAAGACACTTATTCTCAACAGGTCATCCAGCTATTTTACCTTTGTCTTATGGGTTAGTTACCTAGGACATAAATTGTCTGTCCTGGAAAATTCTGAGATGTGCAACATGTTACTGATACCCTGGACTCCAATATGTTACTTAGATTCATGCAAGCCCTTCTAAATATCCAATATGAATATATCATATTAGAACTAAAATTGTATGAAACCTACATATAAAATATAGAGATATTACAGGAAAATGTCTCAAGACAATAGAGAATATGATGCAATTAACAGAGCAACCCTAATCACAAGTTAGTCAATTCAGCTTGTATAGTCACCCCCAAAACTTCATCCTCCTGCTCTTGCTCTAATAAGTTGTCTCCATTCACTTTTTATTGCTGCCATATGAGGACCTTCAGCCAGACATGTACATGGACATGAGATCTGCCTGCTTCCACACTTTTATTTTCTTTTTAACTTCACCTGCAGAGTAAGGCCCAATCCCCTTAATAATCCATTGCCTTCACATTGTGCCCCGAATCCAGCTATTAGGATTGAGACTCCTTAGCTGAAGCCATATCTACCCATATACCTATTTTACTCTAACTAGACTCCTTAAACTTCTTGAAACATACATAACTTCATGTCTCTGAGTTTCATTTTATTTCAGCTGTTTCTGCTGTCCGAAATGCCCTGCTACACCAGGATCCTATCTGTCCATTCTCAGGAGCCAATCCAAATTCCATCCTCATGTATTCAACACTGCCTTCACAGGCAAAATAACCTAATTCTTCATCCATATTATAGGATTCAGTCACAATGGTACATATAGATCTTTGTTCTTTAATTTTATCATGTGATATTTTCACATAGGCTTCTTCCTGCTCTCTCTATTTATACACCCCAGTCTCAAGGTGGTAAGGACAATTTATTTTCTGACTTCCACGTTATATTTTCTATCCCTGTAAAATAAAGGCTCTTTCAGTTTCATGACCTACCAATATTGAATATAAACATTGATATTTTCTGAACAGTGTCCAAATATTTCATATACTGAAATTTAGAAATGTTTAAAGGATTGATAAATTTTACATGTAAAGATATTTCCTGATGACAATCTGAGAAAAGTTTAACACACTTTCAAGAGAACAATGGAGTGAATCTTCAAAGAGAAATTTGAAAACCTAAAGCAAAGGTATTTCTTATTTTTAAGGATGAGATGGACTGTCTTCTTCAATTTTCAGAAATGAGATCAATACTGTGACTCTTCCAAATTGAGGTTTCCAAAAGTTTATGTAATAGGAAATTTGCACTTCAACCCACTTGGTAAAATTGAGGAAAATGTGGTAAATAAGAACAGAGATCATAAGGAAGTAAAAATTTTAAAAAAGAAATACTTTTTATCCCTGACTCTTGAAAAAAGTTATATAGGGAAGAGTTTGCCCATAAAGTAGTTAAGATCAACATTTGTCTGGTCTAACCATAGATAAGTGAAATTAGTTAAGGGACCCTAAGAAGTGACCACCTGGGGACCACAGTGACCAAGAGAAAACATACATTCAAGATCACTCTTCAAAGACTCTGAAGAATTGTTTGGAAAAGAAAGTCATTCATCTTTGCTCAACCAATATTTTGAAAACTTATTTAAACATAGAATACTGCTATTTGTCTATAAAGTAACCTATACAGCCAAGTTTAGTGTTCTGCCTGCCAAGGCTGACCTGATGTTTGCTTTAACCAGACTGTGTGTATGTGTGTGTGTGTGTGTGTGTGTGTGTGTATTCTTCCTGAGGAGGTCTGATAAAAGACAAGCAGCTTGAGTTTTTACTCAAGACATGCTCTTTCTAGTTTAGTGAGACTATTTTAAATTTTCATTATCTCTTAATCATGCCAAAGACTGAAGGCAAGGGAAAATAGATAAGGAAATTCAACATCAGAAAAAAGAGAGAAAGAAGAATGGAGTATAAAGGTGAAGAAATGCCTGAAAACTAGATACCAACAGCAGAGCATAAAAAAATCCTGCCAGATGTAGCCAACTAAAGTCTAACTGAAGTTTCAGCAGCAGGCATTTCATCTGTCATATCAAAACATTTTCAATACCATCTACGAATGCAGCACTAAATTCTGGACTGCCATTAATGTCAACTCATTTATAATTTTGGCCTGCAGTACTACAAAAAGGCAGATGACAGCCTACTATTTCACACCTGCTGTTGAAATGAATAAAAATGACTGAAACCCTTAAAAGCAGAAAAAAAAGAGGAAGGGAGAAAATAAAGCCAACGACACTGCACAATAAGGCTGGAGAGAACTCCCTACCAGACTCATGTTTTTAGGACCAGGCTTTGGCTAATGGGTCCTTCACAGATCTAATAGTACTAAGAGCAGCCCAGGTGTAGAAACAAATGTGTTTGGGGATGATTTTCTATCTCTTTGATTGGTACTATTTTACCCACTCACTGAACTTCATGACTTATACCTGTTTACACACACTCTCTCCTTAGCCTAAATGAGTATGATACACACCTTCTGTAATATTCCTTTGTGAACTTTGTCATATGTGATGCTGGGAATATTTTGATAAGCCTCTGCCCTCTGAAATGTTGAAATTATTTCTTGTACTCATTTTGAATTCCCTTTACTGTTTTCTCTCTAGAAGTCTGCAGCATATTATGGCCACCATAGAGTGTTGGACATTGGTTTAACTTCTCATCTTGCTTTCTTTAACCAATCCAATAATAAGCAGAATGTTAAATATAATGTTGAATATTTAGATTCTCTGGTTGCTAATCTTCAGGTTTGCCTGACCTGGCCAATTGTAGTCAGGACAATATCTAATGCATGCATGCATCCTAAGTTGCTTCAGTCATGTCCGACTCTATGTGACCCCATGGACAGCAGCCTCCCAGGCTCCTCTGTCCATGGCATTCTCTGCCCAGGCAGTCTGCAAAGTGTGTGGAGACTTCTATTTTTATTGTAATTTAGTGTTCTTGCCTGGAGAACCCCAGGGACGGGGGAGCCTGGTGGGCTGCTGTCTCTGGGGTCTCACAGAGTTGGACACAACTGAAGCGACTTAGCAGCAGCAGCAGTAAAGTATCATTTGCATTTTTCACTACCTTGACATTTGCACGAATCCAAAGTAATAGTGAGTGAAACTGCAAGCATATTAGCAAATAATGGGTGATATCTTGATGTTATCAAATAGTTCAAGAATCATATTATTCATTGGTTTGGCCATATAAAGAACTAACACAAGTTTTTAATATATTTATATTCTCTTGATAGAGTACAAGTCCAGATGGTACTGTATAATATAATTGTAGAACTATATTGAATGGAAATCTCCATTAATATTTGCTTAAAATCAAAGTCACAAAGCTGAAAGCAAGTCCCAAACATACACGATTCTTAAGTGTAAGTACATGTAATGCATATTTTTGAAGGATCTAGTTTTCTTCTTTAGAACTTGAGCTTATCTAAAAGAAAGGTGAAGAATTCAATGAAATTTGCTTAACTGTGACATGTCAATCATGGGAGCTAACTATATTCGTTTTTATTTTCTTTCTTTCTTGGGTAGGGAGTTCAGTATCCAATTCTTTGTAGAGGTTGGTGATGTCTACCATAAAACTGATTCTCATTTCCTGGTTAAACATTTGCTAGGGAATCATTCTTAATGATCTGACCTTGGACCTTTTTGAACAAGAGAAAAGAAATTAGGGAGAATCTGTGAATAAAGACAGGGGGAATCCATGCACTCGTATCATTGAAGCAGCAAAGATATAAAAAATGAATTTCTCTTGGGAAAACTGAATGCATCAAGCACAGGCAGGCTTGAAAAGATTTGTATATATCAAACCCAAAAGGTGCATATGATACTGGAGGGTCTCCCAGTGGTAAAACATCTTGTATATTACTAAGGATTCAGACTAAGAGGACCATAGAGAACATTCTCTACATGAGAAAATTTATCTCTTGTAGGATGTTCCATATGTCCCTTTAAGCCAAGATTTGAATGCACCTCACATAGAGGATCTCTATAATTTTGCAATTAAGTATGAAATACTTGATGTCTTCCACTAATTTCTCAGGAATCAACTCACCAGAGGAGAGAAATAGGGGGCAGAAGTGGATGAGGTGTTGAACAGCAGGTCCCATTTACCATCCCGAAAGATGAGGGTTGATTTTTATTTACCAAAAAATGACCTGTTAACTCCAGGAGGTAGTCTCTGAAACAGTGCACAGTTGAAAATAATGATTATACAACAAAATAAAACTATTTACAATTTGTGCTACACTCAGTTCAGACTTCAATCTATCTTCAGTGAAGTTGGTTTAGCAATTAAATATAAAAGTGCTTACAATGTGTCACAAATCCTGCATTCGCATACCTTGCTTTAAATATTAGTACACCAGGATTCCAAATATCCTAAATAAATGATAATGTCTCATTGTATGTGTTAAGTGAGAAATGCATACAAAGCAGCATTTTGATATTTATGGTTTTTCATATAGCCAATAATATTTTTCTCTGAATCTCACTAATTCCAATTGTATTATTGTTTTTTTCAAGTCAATGAGGTTACGGTGAATGTTCGTACCTGCAAATAACCAGTGTACTATATTTGACTATGTGCTGTCAGCATCCTCTAATTAAGAAAAATTGGTTTCAAAACCACTCATTCTTGGCACAAATAGAAAAATCTGTCAACAAAGCATATGATTTGTAGAATGCAGGAAAAAAAAAGAGTAGCAATATCATCATCCATCATTACTTGCAGAACATCTAGAAGGCAGTCTGACAACTTTTGTTCAGAGAGTCAACAGTAGGATACCTTAGTCTCTCTGAAACATCTACCTATTTTAGGTGGTCTCTTTCTGAAAAAGACAGATTGCTTTTTAAGCTTCTGCCTTACAGCAGAGAAGACTGAGAAGTGAGAACCATGGCATTATAAAGAATTGTAAAAGATATCTCCAAAGCTTTCTAACCTTCATAATCTATAGGTGAATAAATTCTAGAAGAGACAACTTGGATGACAAACCTACAGTCCAGAGGACTGTTATGTAGATCTCCTCACCACAGTCTATATATTTTTTCCACTAAGATTTCTATTCCTAAAGACATTCGTTAATCTACATCAGAAACACTTCCAGTTCTGAGTATAAAGAACTCAGGTGAAAACAGGGGCTAGGAGGATTCTAGTTATTGTATAGAAAAACAAGAATAGCAGCCAAATTAGTATACTTTCTCTCCTTTTGGGAAGAAATTAGAGGATTGTAGAGCACAAAAGATAACATCAGCAACAGTCAAATAAATGGACATCTAGGACAAAAGCAAGACACAGATCAACAATTCCTGTTAATTATGTATACGTTTTTCACTTTCTGGGAATGACTGAAAAGTTCTAAGAATCATGATCTCCATGAGTCAGGCTATGGTCCACAGGTATGAAATAACACCAAAATGAGAGAGCAAAGATAATGGCAATAGATTATTCTATCCTCTCATCTCCACATTGAGATCTAATAGTTCACAATGAATAACAACTGCAGATTCCTGATGAATATCTGTAATACCCTGCATAATTTGATAGTTTGTAACACTGTATCAGTAGGGGCTGGAGGCCAAAGAGAATGCTGGGAATGCACTGGTCATTATTTTCAGAAGGGACTTGTTTGGCAAACTTAAGGAAATATTGAGTGTCTGTTACCGAAAGAGTAAATATAGCCATGAATTGTTAGTAAAAATTGGGGCATATCAGTTGCAGTGATACTAAGGTAAATAGAGAAGTGGAACTGGAATGAACAAAGGCAGCCATGTTGTTGGGTAAGGGTGGGTTTATCAAATATTGACAAACATGAAATGATTGTAATCAGTCACTGTCAAAGGAGAACAGGTCCCCTCCTCTCTTTTACAAATGATCCAATTAAAGGAAACATGTTGGCTATAAAAGTCAAAATCAACAATGCACTATACTCTGACAACCCATCCAACATATAAAATCAATAGTGCATTCTGCTGCCATGCAGCACAAAGCGACAGTAGCAACTTCCCCACCTCTTTAGTCAAATATGACACTGTATCAATCGATCAAAACTCAGTACTTATTGAGCAAGGCTTCTGAAGAATGCACACTGCATTGTACTTCTATATCCACCCCCTGCTCATTTTATTTTGATAAATTTTAACTTAAAGGCATAATACCTTCGAATGTTCTGTTGACACATAGAGTGTTTATTTGTATAATCACCATGCAATTTGGCATTGACTACATTTACAACATGATTATAAAACACTGTAGGGCTAGAAATGCAAATGCCGTTGAATCAAGAACTATAATTTTAGTTCTCTCTCCACACAATTGCTTTGTCCAAGTCCCCCATTCGGAGTGACAAACAAGACAAAGATGGCTCCAATTAATCATCAGGCTTGCACTTCACCTAAAAACAATCTGAAAGGGAATCAAGGTGGGGGCTGGATATGGAACAAATTGTGAGTTTGACAGGATAAAAAAATCCATAACTTAATATTTGTTGTTGTGTGAAAAAGGCAGCAGAGAGGAATCAGATTCTGACTCTGGGTGTCCTTGAACAAATCAGTTTTCTACTCTGGATCTTAAGTTTCTATAAAACTAAGGAATAGGCTTAATGGACTAATGTAACTGTATAATGACTAAAGTTTTAATAGTCTAACATAATGCTGTTTAAATAGTTCCCCCCTAAGATCCATAGTCAGAATACATATTCTATTATGATAGACTGAATTAAATTTTATAAACAGTATTTACCAGAACTATGTGCAATGGTCACTGATGTTTTCTAGTCTATGTCTATGTTTTCTTTATAAATGCTGATCATGACTGCCAATGGATCACAACCCACAGGTTGAAAATCATTGTTTTATGGCCCTTTGCTTTCCCTTTTCCCTGCTGCTCATGTCCCTTCTTCCCTCCTTTCTTCCTTTCATTTAAGCATCTCAACTGTAAGTTCCAAGCTCTGATTCTTTGTATTTAGCTGAATTTGTATTTTCTCCAAATACTCTATATTTCCCCATCCCATAAGTCTAGAGCAATACAAGGAACCTCAACTCGTTCTCAACAAATTCTTATTTGGTTAACTCCCCAACTCCTTCACCATGTGGAGAACAAAAGTCATGTTAAAAAGGCATCTATTACCTAGATTCTTAGAAATTTGGCGGTAACATCAGAGGACTTTATAGTTATTTAATACATATGTTTTAATTTTCATAAAGTCAGACTGTGCTCATAATATGCTTTTAAGTAAAAGTAGGGATATAACATTTCATAGGAAGTATAAATTCAACTAATGAAACTATAAAAAGACTGGAAGGAAATGTGCTAATATAATAATAGTCTTTTTACCTTTTGATAGAAAGTTTCCATGCAATTTTCAAATCATTTATACTTTATTCTGTTCTCCAAATTATCTACTTTAACATGTGCTACTTTGATTATTAGAGGAATCATTTTTTTTTCATTCTTAGAAACAGAAGACAAAGTATGCTAGGGAATCTAAAAATGATTTGAAACAGTCACTCAAATGCTATATGAGCTTCTGTTGATCAATCAATCAATTGATTAGTCTATCCATCTATCTATCTTAATGTATTTCCTTGCTGACAAAGAACTGGTGATACACTTAAAGTGTCTTTTTAAACTCTGTTACCTCTGTATATCTTAATCCAGCACTAAGGTCATTTTGTTGTCAGTAATAGGATTTCTTTTTCTACAACTCAAGGTCATCTAAAATGAATCAAAGCTTGACTATTACCTGTTCCCTGTAACCATCCTAAATTTTAATGTGCATAAGTTATAGATACAACAAACTACTATGAGCTATGGAGGGTGTTAATCAGGTGTCAGCCATTGTTTCCTTTTTATGCTTATGATCTCATTTTGTTACTCCTCCCAATTATCCCAAGGAGGAGTTGCTATTGGTGTTGTATTTTTACAGATCAGGAAACTGATGCTTGACTATTAAATAGGTAACAGATTTACCTTAAAATGAATTTGAACAATCACAACTTTAGAGAACGTATGTCCTCTTAAATTCAGTTTTTTTCTAACTTTCCATGTTTATTGTATTTAATCTTCATGAATCAATGAACTCAGTACTACTACCATTATTGCAACTTTGAAAGTGAAAGTGAAGTCGCTCAGTCATGTCCAACTCTTTGCAACCCCATGGACTATACAGTCCGTGGAATTATCCAGGCCAGAATACTGGAATGGGTAGCCTTTCTCTCCTCCAGGAGATCTTCCCAACCCAGGGATTAAACCCAGCTCCCCTGCATTGCAGACAGATCCTTTACCAACTGAGTCACAAGGGAAGCCCAAGAATACTGGAATGGGTAGCCTATCCCTTCTCCAGCAGATCTTCCTGGTCCAGGAATTGACCCAGGGTCTCCTGCATTGCAAGCGGAGTCTTTACCAATGGAGGCAAAAACACGGCAGGAGAATAAGTAATAAAAAGTAAAACTGTAATATGTACTTAGAAGCCCTCAATAAAAATTCACTCCTATTCATAAAAATTCTAACCAGAGTTTTTAATTTTATCTTTCAAGCATTATTGATTCCCACAGGGGCTAAGAGAATTTTATCTTTAAGTGTTTCCTTTCGCTTTATGAAAGCAAGGCAGGTAAGGGTATCCTAATGATATTATCTTATTTTAGATGACATCTAAGAAATAAATATTTTAAAAATATAAATAGAAAACAAAAATATACCTCTTTCTGCTTTCAAATTTCAATTTCATATTTTCTGCTTTCAAATATGTGTTTGCAAATAGTAATATTCACTACTACAATATTGACACAACAAGAACAAATCAATCTGTTTAAAGAGTGCAAAGGGGTAATGTAATAGGTTAGTCCATCTTTTCTCCACAAATTTGCTCGATTTTTCTCTCTATCATGAAGAGCTCCCTGGTTAGTACCTTAGTATCTATATTCTATTACTCAGCCTCCTTAAGAATTTCATATTATTTCATCCAAAATTTTTATCAGTAGTATTACCTTATTCAAACACCTTCATGGACTCGCCACTGGTAATAGGTGAAGTCAACATGTCCCAAATCATTATGCAAAACTTTCTACAAGGGTGCTCTAGTGAGCTTTTTCAACCCAATTTACCACATCTCTTTGGGGAAGGACTATGTTCTGAGTTACTCTGTATATACTTCTTTGCTTAGCACAGTGAAGAAAATAATAAAATTTTAGAGCCAGAAAACAGACCTTAAATTTGTCTCTCCAAATCAGATAATCTAAAATGTACCACAGCTTTCTTATCCATTCGTCAGTTGATGGGCATCTAGGTTGCTTCCATGTCCTGGCTATTGTAAACAATGCAGCGATGAACATTGGGGTACACGTGGCTCTTTCAATTCTGGTTTCCTCGGTGTATATGAAAGCTGTAGTACATATACACAATGGAATATTACTCAGCATTAAAAAAAAAAATCATTTGAAGCAGTTCTACTCAGATGGACGAAACTGGAGCCCATTATCCAGAGTGACGTAAGCCAGAAGCAAAGACAACAATACAGTATATTAACACATATATATGGAATTTAGAAAGACGGTAATGAGAACCCAACATGCGAGACAGCAAAAGGAACGCAGATATATAGAATAGACTCGTGGACTCTGTGGATGAGGGTAAGGGTGGGATGATATGGGAGAATGGCATTGAAACATGTTAATTATTATATGTCTAATCAATCGCCAGCCCAGGATGCTGGTGCATCAAGATTTCCCGGGGGGAGGGAGAAGGGAGGGAGAAGGGAGGGGGGTTCTGGAGGGGGAGCATATGTAAACCCATGGTGATATCATGGCATTGTATGGCAAAAACAATAAAAAAAAAGATAATCTAAAATGAAATGCTGATGCAAGAGAGTGCTCCAAGTCACAGAGAAGGTTAAAGGTCAAGATATTAACAGAATCATTTCTTTTAGCTCTTAAACATGCAGTTTACTCAAGAAATATTTGTTGAATAAATTGTATTATTGACCACATGTTTGGATGCAACTTTTCACCTGGTATAAATTGAAATGTTTGATGGAATTAGCCAAGAAAGGAAATTTGTATAGACACTGAAACATTCAATATCAGTAAAATGCAATGAAAGATTTTGCTTAAGAACATTAGAGTAATTCATCATTTGAAGAAGGTAGTATGGAGAAAATGCAGGGGTGGGGGGGAAAGATGTTTCCTGAATCCCAGCTTACACAGAATATGTTCATCAGCACATTCCAAATGAAATACAGCTCGTTACTAAAAATTTTTCACCTCACTTTCTGTTTGGGATCATCAGTGAAATCTGGGATCCAATTTAGTAGAATTAGAAGAGATCTCAGAGTTTAAGTCATTTGGTCTTGTCACTTCATTTTAACTGAGGGAACTGAAATCTAACAGTTTAGGATATGTGTAATGTAAGCCCTCAGGCTTCCATGGTAGCTGAGATGGTCTAGAATCTCCCTGCAATGTGGGAGACCTGGATTTGATCCCTGGGTTGGGAAGATCCTACAGAGAAAGGAATGGCTACCCACTCCAGTGTTCTTTCCTAGAGAATTCCATGGACAGAGGAGCCTGGTGGACTACAGTCTATGGGGTCTGGGGTCCCAAAGAGTCAGATATGACTGAGCAACTTTCACTTTCACTATTGTAAGCCCTCACATTTGTTCTGCCATTGTTGTTTTTCTTTTTTTGTAATGCAAGTTCCTGACATAAGCTTTGATTGCCAAAGAAGCTGGCATTCACATAAAAGAAAGCTACCTCAATCAATATACTGCCAGCCACTAGAGGAGACAAACAGTCATACATCCCCAGTTGAGTTTCCTTTGTTGTAGAGATCTTAGTAGATTTCAATAACTGCTCATTTCAGTCACTTACCTTTTCTTTTCCTTTGCTTTAAATTTCTGCTCTTGTTTCAAATTAATGATAGGAACCCCAGCCTATGTACTCTCTCTCTCTCTGCTTGTCATCTCGCTGTTTGGTCCCAGGTGTACTATGTAATCCCAAGCATTGTAAGTAATAAACCTTTACTTTGTAAGTTTTCAAATGGTTATCATGGAAGTTTTCCTTGCAATCATCATAAGAGCCACATGGTCCAGTCCAGCCAGAACATCAGTGCTCAATAGGCTGAGACATCACTAAACAAAATGGCATACAAAGAATCGTTGTTCAAAAAAATCCAAGAATGATTTCAGCAGTGTTTTAAAACTGTATACACATAGCCTTCTGGTTACCATGAATATTCTCTTTGGTTTGCCTTTTACAACTAGAAAAAGACTAACAGGTCAAGTTCTGGGTACTTTAGTTACGCATAAACATAGGCAGCAATAGATTTATCTGTTGTAAACATAGTGGTTCTCTATCGGATTCCCTAGAAGGAAAACAGGCTGATGATCACAACAATTAATTCCTGGGCAAGTAACTCAGAAAAGTAACCTAAGAGATAGGACAGGCTGCATATGTCCTTTCTTCTCTGTTGGAGTTTCTGTCTCACCAATGTACAGCTCCTACACTTTAGTTATGGATTGCTGGGAGTGAGGGTGGCCAGGAATTTAATGAGGTACTAAGGTTAAATTTTTAAAATTCATTTTTAAAAAAGATCCTTTCAGAGTCAAAACAGTCAGCCTAGAAGTTCATACTAATATTTTAGTCATCTGAGCCATTTCTAGAACCACTTTTGGGAAGTGTCTTCAATCCCCAATGTATATTGTTTCAGTTATTCTCAGTCATTGTTAAAGTGTGTCCTTTGAACAAGGTTTGGTTCTTCACAACCAGAACAATATTATGAAACCAAAATTTAGGAAAAAGGGAATGAGAGTTGTGCTTCTGGGAGCAAACTGAAATACCAAGAAATACCAAGAAGGATTTAAATTCTGGCTGAAGGAATTGAATAGATGTTGATTCTTGTTCGTATCAAATTGAAAATCCAGCATCAATTTGGGTACAATAAATGTTTTGGTTTAGGAGGAGACTCCAATTAAAGCCAAAAAGACATGGGTTGAAATTCCATTTACACTATTTCTGATTTGTGGGATCTTGAACTTAACCAATCTGCAATTGATTTCCTCACCTTAATGCAAGCTCTTTGGGAGAGAAAAGAAATGTTTTATATGAAGCACCAACTTAGTTTTGTTCATGATGTGCACTCATAAATGGTAGGCATTATCAGTATCCTTGATATTAAGAAACATGTGTCCAGATTATTTAGAGCTTGTAGTCACATTATTACTAGGCTATGTTCTCCATGAAAAAATATGTGTATATACATATATTCTTTTCCCAAAACCATTGAGACAAAAACCTGGTATTCACAAAAATTTCAAATAGATTTTGAAAGATTCTTTTCCCCTTCTCAGCAACTTTTGAAATTTCCATGCTGCCTCCCTCACAGCTTTGTGTGACATGTACTTTCCTGAAGACATTCGCATGTTCTGTTTAAAATGAATCCTCTCTTTTTTTAGCCAGGAGAAATAGGTACAGAGAGGCTCCCTGCTTTTTGCAAAGCCACACCCAAGTCAGATGCTGTCTGTAACATCAAGGTCTTCTGACACCAAATCAAAAGATTTTGCCACTCTACCATCTGCTTTTTATCCTATGAAGGTATTAAAGGGAAAGAATTAACATCTTTATCTACTTAACTAAACCTATTTCATTTTCACACCCACAGCCCTAATATTAAGTATTATAATAGACTCTCTTGACACATAAGAATACTTAAGTTCAGAAATGATAAGACATTGGTCCAAAATCATTCACCAGGGAAGCAGCAAAACTGGGTTTAAACACAGATATTCCTGGAAAAAAATAAATCCAATCCAAGTCACCATAAAAATAACAAAATACAACAGGCCAGGCTTTAAGATATTCTCAAAGACACTCTGGAAAAGGAAATGGCAACCCACTCCAGCATTCTTACCTGGGAAATCCTGTAGACAGAAGAGGTTGTTGGGCTACAGCTCACAATGCCTCGAGTCAGACAACTTAGTGAAAAAACAACCACCACCATCAGAAGACACTCAGTAGAAATGCTAAGAAGTGTGTGATTTGGTGGTGGGAGTGTGTCCTTTCCCCACCTACACTGCTTATATCCCACTCCTGAGAAGAGATGTGCAATCACGTGGAATCATGTCCTTTTCCTACAAAAATGCTTCTTCCTGATCATTGCTGAACTAGGTCTCCAGTCATGACCTAAAGGGTAGAGGAGCCACTGAATTTTGAAGTGGCTCTGCATTGAATGAGCTGTTCAGTCATGCAACTGTATAAATGAATGAGTATGTTAGTTTCCTTTTTTTCTTTCAGGTTTGACCCTGTGTGCCTCTACTTTTGAAGTTTTGGACCATTTTACCTGTATGCTCTTCCAGGACACTGTTGAGTCCTCTTTTTTCTGTACTCATATACAATTCTTACTCACACCTCATTGCACACGAGTGTACTTCCTCAGTCAAATTCATTGGCAAGTGAAAAAGTCTGAGTGGGTAAGGCAGTGTTGCCCCCATGCTCAGTATTGTGAAGACTGGAAGACTGATATGCAAAGGTCACTGAAGCTGATAAACGGATATATGTCCCATCACATCCAGAATTGTCTGCAAGTCATCTCTAAGTAGTGTCATCCTCCAAGTTGCCAATTTGTCTCTCTTAGCCACCAAAGAAGAGGGATATTATGCCCATATTCCTGGTGTATATTTAATGTTGGGTTGAGCTTTCTGTGTGACAAAAGAAAATGCTGAAGGCATTTCTTCCTTTTAAGTAAGTATTTTTTCTCCAGGATTGTGTCTCTCTGGATGCTTCCACAAACCTGATTCTGGATCCTTCCATGAACCCTGAACCTGGTCACACGTTCTGGAGCAGCCTTCCCTCCGAGAGCCATCACTCAGTAGCCAGTGTGTTATGCTAACTGTGCCCTACCTTTTCCTCTCGGAGTGGCTTTCCATTTTTGCTTTTCTTCTGCACCAGAAGTTACATAGATGGAGGAGCCAAGGAGAGCCTAGTAGGCTGTGGGTGCAGAGCCTTATTGAAGTAAACAACAATTAAATTGGCCCAGCCTCTCACACTGTGAAACCTGTACTGGCTTCAAGTGGGCAGTAAAAAATCAGGGGCATGAGAATCTGGTCCAACATCTTTCCACCTCATCACAGCTCATATTTGTTTAAAATATGTTTGAATTTCCTTAATAAATAACATGTGGGGGCAGACGTTTTTCCATAAGAAGAATTTTATAAAAGTCTCTTGGTCTGACCAACAGCATTACAGAGTCTAGATTATAAGCCAACTAACAAAGTCCTGGCATTTAAAGCACTTCTTATATCCCAGCACAACGCTAGGTGCTCTGAAATGCAATAGAAACCTATGAACAATCTGGCCAGGAAGCTTACAATTAGCCAAAATAAATGGCATTTGGTTTACTTTTCCACTGGAAAAAAAAAAAAAATCCCTAACTTCAGCCATTAAATAAAAGGGGAGAATTCATTTCAGCTTCAGTTCCTCTCAGCCTGTATATTAATATCTTGATTTCCCTGATAGTTTCTAGGCATAAAAGTTATGTTTCCAATTTTTCATTTAGATGAAAGATATTCCCCATTGCCTGCTACACACTAAGGACTAAGTAAATGCTCTTCAGCTTTCCTTTAAAAAAATAATAACCCAAGCTTATTTGGATGATTTTTTCTACTGTGGCTCAGGAGAAAGCAGTATTGGGGCTATGGCAACATTGTTAACCACACAAATGACCTTCTAATTGCAAACACTTCCTGGCTCAACTGGGATATCATATCTAAAATCATATCCCAGTAATTTATTCTCTCCATTCCCTGAAGAGCTGGCTCGAGGGCAACGTCATCGTTTGAGAGACAGCTTCCCTCTTGCCAGAGCTACAGCAAACTGTTTTCTTTTATTCTTCATTCTCCCTCCCTCTCCTTGACTAATCAGATCTAAAAGGAATTTCGCATCAGACATGGTCAAATGTTGATGATTTTATCTCCTGCAAATGACTCTCCCTGGAGACAATTAACCAACAATTATAGGGTGAGTTCCCACAAGGTCACAGAAATGGCCTTTTAGTTCAGGTCCAGCCACCCCAAATCCAGATCATGAAACACAAAGCTGCAAGAAAAATAGCTGCCAAGAAATTGCGAAAGAGCAAATGATGGCAAATTAGCTTGCCTTTCCCTTTCTCTGTGTTCCTGTCTTCACATCATTAAGTTGAGGGTTTGGAATAGACATCATAAGTCCCTCGAGTTCTAGTAGAGAAGGGATGTGTAGTCATGGATAGGCTGTCAAGGCAGCATGGTGGTTAACAGATATGATCCATCTATTTGGAAGCTTCCACTCTGTGACCTTTGGGAAGTTGGGAAGATCCTTAGTTCTAAGCCTTGTCTTTTTCACATAAGAAGAATAAAAAATATTGTAAGACCAATGCATAAGAAAATTCCTAGCTCACTGTAAATACTCAATTAATGGCAGCTAATACTCTGAAAAATTAAAAGGTAGAGGACAATCAGAGATTGCCTCTTGTCATATAGCAGAGTTTTCCATTTCTGCCTGATTTCCTATTTTCCTTGGCCATCCAAGTATACAAGTGCTGCGTCAGGGGGATTCAGAAAAGATGCAAAATGTACCTGGAAAAGCCTTCCTAGCCTGCAGTGGTCACCATTTTGAGCCATCAGAGTATCTTCCAGCTCCATATCCACTTCCTGTCTCAGGCATATTTGTTGCTGTTGTTCAGTCACCAAGTCATGCCCAGCGCTTTGCTATCCCATGGACTATAGCATGGCAGGCTTCCGTATCCTTCACTGTCTCCTGGAGGAATTTGCTCAAACTCCTATCAGTTGAGTTGGTGAGGAAATCATAAACTTCTTGAATATGACTTTGCTCATACCATTCTCATGCCCCAAATCCTCCCACAGCTTTTATTTATCACCTGTATATTTGATATTTTTCTTCCTGTCTCCTCTTTTCTTCAAAGGTTCTCGTTGATCTGGCTTCATGACATTTGTCCACTCCTGTATCTCTCCCATTCAATAGAAATAAGCCCTTTCCCCCCAGAAATCATCTCACATTTATTTTTCATCCCATGCCTTCATTCACACTGCTTCCTTCTTTAGCAATTTCTTCTCTCTTTTTCTTCCTTTTCCCTCTCTGTACTGTCAGTTTTTAAACACTGATTTCAGTTTTCATCTCTTCTCTAAGGCAAGTCTTTACTGACATTCTTTAAATCAGAGTTGCAAACTTTTTCTGTAAACGGACACATAATAAATATTTTAAGAGTATTGGGAAAATGTCTCTGTGGCAATCACTCAACTCTTGTTTTAGTACAAAAGCAACCATAGACATTATATAAATGCATGGGGTGTTTGTGTTTCAGCAAAACTTTATTCACAAACGTATATAAGTGGAATCATATAGCATTTGTATTTTTGTGACTGGCTTATTTAACTCAGCATAATGTCCTCAAGGTTCTTTCATGTGGTGACAAGTGTCAAAATTTCATTCCTTTTTAAGGATGAATAACATCCCACTCTATGTATATACTACTGTTTGCTCATCCATTCATCTGTCAATGAGGATTTAAGGTGCTTCTATGATTTAGCTGTTGTAAATAATGCTGCTATCAATAATGGTATAAAATATCTCTTCCAGATCCTGCTTTCAATTGTTTGGGGTATATATTCAGAATTATTGTATCATATGGTAATTTTATTTTAACATTTTAGGGAAGAATCATACTGCTAACCACAACGACTGTACCATTTTGTATTTCCACCAATGTAGGACAAGGACTCCAGTTTCTCCATATTCTCACCAACGCTTGATTTTTTAAATAGTAGCCATCTTAATGGGTATGAAGTAGAAACTAATTGTAACTTTTATATTCATTCTCTTAATGATCAGTGACGGCATCCTTTCAAACATTTATTGGCCATTTTCCATCTTATTTGGAGAAATATCTACTTCAGACTTCTGACCATTTTTTAATTTATGTTATGTTTTTTGTTGTTATTGAGATTTAGGAGTTCTATATATGTTCTGTATATTTATTAGCTATATAATTTGAAAATGCATTCTCCATTACAAGGGTTGCCTCTTCAATATAATGATATTGAGCTTTTAATTTTTGCACAAAGCTTTTAATGTTCATGAAGTTCAGTTTGTCTGTGTTGTTGTTGTCATCTGTGTCTTTGTTGTCATATCCAAGAAATCACTGTAAAATCCAATTTCATTAAACTTTTACAGTATGTGATCTTCTAGGAGTTTTATTTAATCTGTAACATACCTTATTGTGTATTCTGGGAAATGGCCCATGCTATCTTAAGAAGAAAGTATATTCAGTTGTTGGGTAAAGTGTTCTGTATATATTTCTATTAGATCTTTCTTATTTATTTATTTTTTTTATTGTAACAAATTCAAGAAAGACTTTGTTCTTTACAATATTGTGTTGGTTCTGCCACACACTGACATGAATCCACCATGGGTGTACACGTGCTCCCCTTCCAGAAGCCCCCTCTCACCTCCCTCCCGATTCCATCCCTCTGGGTCATCCTGGTGCACCAGCCCTGAGCACCCTGTATCACACAGCAAACCTGGACTGGCGATTCATTTCACATATGATAATTTACATGTTTCAATGTCATTCTCCTATATCACCCCACCCTCTCCCTCTCCCGTAGAATCCAAAATACTGTTCTATACATCTGCGTCTCTTTTGCTGTCTCACATACAGGGTTATCGTTACCATCTTTCTAAATTCCATATATATGCGTTAGTATACCGTATTGTTGTTTTTTCTTCTGGCTTACTTCACTCTGTATAATAGGCTCCAGTTTCGTCCACCTCAGTAGAACTGATTCAAATGTATTCTTTTTAATGGCTGAGTAATACTCCATTGTTTATATGTACCACAGCTTCCTTATCCATTCATCTGCTGATGGACATCTAGGTTGCTTCCATGTCCTGGCTATTGTAAACAGTGCTGTGATGAACACTGGGGTACATGTGTCTCTTTCAATTCTGGTTTCCTTGGTGTGTATGCACAGCAGTGGGACTGCTGGGTCATATGGCAGTTCTATTTCCAGTTTTTTAAGGAATCGCCACACTGTTCTTCATAGTGACTGTATTAGTTTGCTTTCCTACCAACAGTGTAAGAGGGTTCCCGTTTCTCCACATCCTCTCCAGCATTTATTGCTTGTAGACTTTTGGATGGCACCATTTTGACTGGTGTGAAATGGTACCTCATTGTGGTTTTGATTTGCATTTCTCTGATAGTGAGTGATTTTGAGCATCTTTTCATGTGTTTGTTAGCCATTTGTATGCCTTCTTTGGAGAAATGTCTGTTTAGTTCTTCAGACCACTTTTTGATTGGCTCATTTATTTTTCTGGAATTGAGCTGCAGGAGTTGCTTGTATATTTTTGAGATTAATTGTTTTTCCGTTGCTTCATTTGCCATTATTTTCTCCCATTCTGAAGGCTGCCTTTTCACCTTCTTTTTTTTGTATTGATTGAGTCCTTTGTTTTCTTATCTTCTTTTTGTTAAATTCATTATTGAGAGAGTGATATTGAATTCCCTGATAATTATTGTGGTACTATATTTCTCCTTAAATTTATATCAATATCTGTTACATGTACTTTGATGGCCTTGCATCTTGGTACTTCATATATTTTGAGTTTAGTTACATAAGCATTTATAATTGTCATATGCTTGATATATTATACATTTTATTAATACATCAGGTTATTCTTTGTTTTTCTATAATCTCTTTTTTGATTAGTCAGTTTATTTATTTTGTTGTTGTTGTTGCTATACTGAATCTTCATTGCTCCATGCAGGTTACTCTTCCTTGCAGTGAGCTGGCTTCTCATTGTGGTGGCTTCTCTTTTCACAGACACAGGGTCTAGGTGTTCAGGCTTCAGTAGCTGTGGCATTAAGGATCAGTAGTTGAAGCTCACAAGCTCTAGAGCACAGGCTTGGTATTTAAGGTGCTCAGGCTTAGTTATTCCATGGCATGTGGAGTCTTCCTGAAATTGAACTCCTGTTCTCTGCATTGGCAGAAGATCTCCTCTCCATTGCAAAACCGAGCCCTTATAATTTCTTTTGATTTAAAGTCTATTTAAAGCCAACTCCAGATCTCCTTTGGTTACTATTTATTTAGAATTACTTTTTCTATCCTTTAATTTCCAACTTATTTGCATCATTCAGTCTAAATTAAGTTTCTAGTAAGCAACACAGAGTTGAATCTTTATTTTTTTAAATCTCTGTCAGATTGAATACTTAAAGTCATTTACATTTAAAGTAATTACTAATAAGAATAAATTTACTTATAGTACTTTATTATTTGTTTCCTATCATTTCCTGCATTACTATCTCCATTTGTGCTTGGATGATTTATTTATTTTTTTTTGTAGTGGCATGTTTAAATCCCCTTTTCTTTTCCTTTGTGGATATTCTATATTTTCTTTGTAGTTGTCATAAAGGTTTCATTAAACAGCCTAAAGTTATAATACTGTGACTTGAATTTATACCAGTTCAATAGCATGTAAAGACCATTCCTTTACAATTCCATCTGCAACCATTTTAGTTATTAACATCAGAATATTGCATTTTTATGCATTGTGTGCCCAAAGAGCATTATCTGGCAATTTTTATTTAGTGTAATCTTTTAAATTATGTAGGAAACAAAGTGCAAATTACAGAACCAGTTACAACAATAGTAAACTTTAGATTAATAATTGCATTTTTAAAAGAATATATTAGTCGCTTAGATCACATAGAAAAGAAAAAGTGGACTTACAAACCATCATTACAGTAACACTGGCTTTTATAATTTTCTATCTATTCATTTTTAATAAGATTTTTTTTTAAATTTTCATGTGACTTTGACTTGCTCTCAAACATCCTTTCATCTTAGCCTCCTAGACTTCCTTTAGCTTTTCACATAGTACAAGTCTAGTGGGAACAAACTCCCTTAGCTTTTGTTTATCTGTAAATGTCTTAATTTATTCCTTACTTGTGAAGGATGATTTTGTTCGATGTAGGACTGACAGTATATTTCTTTTAGATTTTTAATATACATCAATCCACTCTCTTTTGGCCTTCAATGTTTCTGACAAGAAATCTGCTGATATTCTTATTGAGAATCCCTTGCATGTGATGAGTCATTTCTCCCTTGCTGTTTTCAAGATTGTCTCTTCGTCTTCGGCTTTCCAAAGTTTGATTATAATATGTCTCAGTGTGAATCTCTTTGAGTTCATCCTACACAGAGTTCTTTGAACTATTTAGAATTTGTATCTGTCATTCCAGCTTAGGAAACTTTCAGCAATTATTTCTTCAAGAAAATCTCTCTGCCTCTTTCTCTATTTTCATTACAGTGTCCCATTTAGTATATTGACCCATTTGATGGTATCTCACAGGTCTTGTTTTCTGTGTTTCTTTTTTCATTTTTCAGTTCCTCAGACTCAACTTCAAATGTCATATCTTTAAATTCACTGATATCCTCTTCTGCCTGCTCAAATCCACCTTCATCTCCTTCCCTCTAGTGATTTATGTCTTAATTTTATTGTACTTTTTAGAACTAGAATCTATTTTTGGTTGCTTTTAAGGTATTCTGTCTCTTCATTAATATTTCTACTTTGTTTATACATTATTTTCTTGACTTTTGCACATCTTACTTTAGTCTTTGAGCATCTCTAAGACAGATGTTTTAAAGACAGTATTGATAAGTCCACCATTTGGTCTTTCTCAGGGACAGTTTCTTTCTTCTTTTTTTTTTTTTTGTCTTTTAACTGGGCCATAACTCCTTGTTTCCTTGTATATCTTGTATTTTTTTTCTGTTGAAAACTGAGAAATTAATTATAATAAGATGGTAATTTCTCCCCCAGTATTTGTTGTTTTGTTTTGTTTATCTTATTTGTTTTTATGGTTGTAGGCTGTCTCTATGCTCAGGGTCAGCCTGTGGTGTAAATTCAAGGTCTTCTCAGGTCCTTTCTGAGCCTACAGCTTCCCCTGCATATGTGAAATATTGTCTAATTTTCTTCATATATGTGGCTGCCTTTGAATGTTCCATTCCTCAATGTCTAGTTCCCAAAAAGGGGAAAAAGAAAGAAAAAAAATGAAGGAGGATAAACTGTGTCATCTGTTTAAATCCCCTTGAAACTTCTTCAGACCAAGGAGAAGGAAGAACAGCGGGCATGCGCACAACAGTGGTGGCGTGTTTAAAGGCCTTTACCTCTGTGGTCAGAAGCAGCACTCAGTCATTAGAACACAGAGCCCTGATACTTGCTGGACAGTGTTCATACTGACCAGCCTGGCTCCTGTGCAAGCTGCTGCAGGGACATATGCATAGCTGCTTGCCAAGGGGATAGGCCTGGGGAAAGGGCAGGGTCTTCGGAACTAATAGCTGAAATTGATTGAAAATAACCACAATTAACCCCAGGAGGCTTCCCATGGAAGTTGAAAGGTTTCGATAGATTCCAGATTTCCAAAGTAATTACATTAGACAGATGTTGCCTGTGCAATTGTGTTGGTGGTGAAACAGATTTCTGATGCTTCCTATTGCACCATCTTCCCAGAATCTTCTTAAAGCCTTAAGCTCTTATCAGAAGAAATGTTAAACTTTAGACACTGGCCTGAATTGGAGCAATTGAATGTCTTCATGAGCTTATGTCCTCTGTAGGAACTTCAGAAAACTGAAGGCTATTGTCTTCCACCCTTAAAACTTAAGACTGAGGTTAAGAAAATTGCACAATTTTGTTGGGGAGGCAACTTCAAAACTTCCAAGGGAATCCAATGCAAACATTACAGGTTTAATATTTTATCAATAGGACATCATTGTATTTAACACAGTAAATTATAAAATTATGAATATTTAATTTGTGTTCACTTGAGCTATGTGTTCAAACTTTTTCAAACTAAAGAATGTGATATTTCTTTAGGTTTTTCCCGTAGGAAAATGGAAATCTCACCCTGAGATCAGAGATTTTTGTTTTGGTTTTAATTTTTAAGGATCTTTTCTAAATCAGTGTTCACAAATCCCTACCATCTACTTTTGCAAATCAGAACTGTTGACATAATCAGCAGAGAAAGGCATTTAAGGTAGGGACAGAATGGGGTCAGAGGGCACTGAAGGAAAAGGTAAAAAGTCAAAGAAAGCGAACTATATACTTCCTTAAATTTAACCAATAAAGAGCCTTAAGTCACATTGTCCTCCATATACAGGAAACAAATATTCTCACCAGACACCCTCTTTTTTCAGTCTTCTGATTTCTCTGAGAGCTCACAGTGTTCTGTGCAACAGTAACCAAATTTCAGTGATTTGAAAAAAAAAAAAATGAGCATTTTTAAAATTAATGCACTGGTGCCTTTAAATATTCCTCATTTCTTTTCTTCTTTAAACCCAAATATCACTATTTGACTCTTGGTGATGTATACTTGATATTACAAGCATTAGTTTTTGTGTAATGATAAAATACCTCTGTGTCTGTTATTTATAAAGGACTGGCTGTCTCCACATATTCCATGAGATGAACAGTTTTAGTTTAGGCTAATTTAGTACTGTATTGGACTCCCTTGCAAATGTTAGACTTCCCACTACTACTTCAATTTTTTTTTTTTTTCCTGGCAAATAGCTTATACCATCCTATACCTCCTCAGCCTTCTGGCTAAACATTGAAGTTTAACAGGCTTTGATAAGCAGAAGAGATACCCAAGAGAGTTACCTTATTGGTTTAACAAAATTAAATAGACCTAAGTGAAAGTTTGATTTTTAATATATAGCATTTAGGATTGTTAGTACTCTTTCAAAATATTTGATTATGTTTTTATTGTTAGAACTTCAGAGTAAGTCATGTATAAATAATTGAGATTATTCTTATAAACAGGAGGGAGAAAACATTGCATTTGGCTACATTCCCCTTGTGTATGCCCTGTTATTTCCCTATTTGCCCTTTTTTTCTGCCTCAGTTCCCTCCTGCAGTGAATTTTCCTCCACATGCTCCCTGAGTTCATCATGCTGTGCATGGAACAGACATGTAGACACTTGGCTAATACACATGATCATTTGCAAAACAGAAACAAGTACAAAAATGTCATTAACAGGGGAATGACCAGT
This sequence comes from Antilocapra americana, assembly GCA_007570785.1. Lineage (NCBI taxonomy): Eukaryota > Metazoa > Chordata > Mammalia > Artiodactyla > Antilocapridae > Antilocapra > Antilocapra americana. The sequence continues at coordinate 16,874,381 of ML662445.1, forward strand.
GGTTAAACATTGAGTCTTCCCTTGAATGTAATTAAAATTGCCTGTGTGACTTCAAACAAGATACTTGACTTCTCTGAGGTTCACTTTGTCTGCATCTAGGGTGAAAGACTGAACCAACTCTAAGGTTCCTTCCAGCGCTAGTATTCAAGGAATCTACTCTTTGAGATATAATCTTCCTTTTTATGTAAAATCCTCCAAACCCATCAAAGAATAATTAAGATCACAGAATGGTGCACATTCCAGTTTTATCAGTCACATCAGAAAACTTTTGAGGCTCATCCCCCAGATCTTTCCAGGCTGGAAAGCTTTATGAATGGGAAACAGTATCAGCATGGGGTTGGCAGAACAGATTTCTTCTGCTGCACTAAACCACTGCGCTCACTGGGAAACCTACTCTTGTCAAAGCAAATATCGGCCACCAACCTGCCAGAGCACATCCACAGAGAAGGTGAGCTGACACGGATTAGATGAGCACCAGAATAAAACCTTGCCAAGCCATAGACCTCTGGAAATGCAGAGAAAATTCCACTGACCTCTTTTTCTTCCATCTATAGAAATGTTGCCTTGTTCCATTGTGATTCTGTGTGTAACCTGGGGCCAGACAAAGAAATATAGCAATACCGCCAGGAAAGCTCCTTTTACCACATGTCCAACTTGATTAAAACTGAGGCTCAGGTCCAGAGCTCTCCCTCTGAGAGCCAGGCCTTCGGGGATCTCCAGACAAGGAAGGATGAGCTGGGTTGCGGCAGGGGCACTCCCTGTAGCTCAGAGTGTTAGCTACCCCGGCTAAACCAGGAAAAGTGGGATTTTCTCCAGGCATAGAATTCGGACATCCTAAGCCCATGCTTGCAAGATCTCCACACTTTATGCTACATTTGAATGGAAGCTTGCGGTAAGAATGGATGACATATCAAGGTACCGAATATAACTCTCCCATTGGCCAATTATATTTCTTCTGCAAGTTACTGAACTTGATGTTTTGCCTGAAAAGTATTAATGACATTTTTTTTTTTTCATTGATGTTAGACTGGAAACAATTTAATATAATGCCTGACAAACTCTGGGCACAGTGTTCAGGATATAGGCTTTCTGGATATCTATGAATGTAGGAATTAATTTTGCTGTGACTCAGTGTATTAATGTTACTAAAATAGAGATGATAAAGGAAATACCTTCTAAGGTTTTGGGGAAGACTAAGTCAACCCTCAAAGAGTGGTTAGATCAATGCCTGACACACTGTAAAGTCTCTAAAATGTCAGCTGTCATCATTTCTGAGATCACAGTGGTGACCCTCTTTGTCAGAGGCATTCTATAAGTCCAGTCTGAGATTTTGAGTTTTGACACAACTGGATGAAAGTTAGACCTCCACTTTCTCCTTTCTGGAAGCACATTATATATGTATCTCCTGAGGTACAACAGTGCACAGAATAAGAGGGAGTCACATTTTCTTGGTTAAAAGCCTAGCTCCAACATTTATTGGGTATATGCTTTTAGGTGAGTTTTTCAGTCTCTTTATGCCTCAATGGGTTAAGTGGGGTATTATGCTAGTACATGCCTCATGATGTTACCGTGAGAATTAAATTACGTATTAGGATGTTTTTAGCTTCTGGTTTCAGGGATCTGGATCCAATAGCCTTAAACCATGAATATAATATTCTCTGAAAGGTAGTTGAGTGTATGTTTCATGCCTGCTGTAGCTTGAGCTCAGTTCCAACCCCCCTACTTTTTTTTTGGTGTTGTTCTGCTGTGTCTGTCTGATGAGTCCCTGTGTTAGTCATTCAGTCATGTCTGAATCTTTGTGACCCCATGAACTGTAGCCCATCAGGCTCCACTGTTCATGCGATTCTTCAGGCAAGAATATTGGAATGGGTTGCTATGACCTCCTCCAGGGGATCTTCTTGACTCAGGGATTCAACCCGGGTATCCTGCATTGCAGGCAGATTTCTTACCATCTGAGTCACCAGGGAATCCCTTTGATATATATGGGCTTTAACCACATACTGGTTTCCTCTGTCATCCCCAAATGCTCTTAGCATCACCCAAGCAGCATAGATTCTCATTCATGTCCTCTAGACAAGAGAGGCAAGCCTCTCTTGTTTTCCTCTGACAGCAAAACACTTTATTGCTGGAAGCTTCCAATGTGACCTCCTCCTTATTATTGGTTCAAATTAGCTGAGGCCTTTGCATTGTCAAACCAATTACTGAGAAGTATGAAAAGGGAGTACAGTCTTCCTTTGCTTTCTGAAAGTAGAGTGCTCTATGAAGCCTTTCATAAGCTGAAATGGCGTAAAGCGAACAAGCAATTACTTTAGGACACATCTTGCTAATGGAGGCACAAAATAAATCGAGCACAGATGCTCACAGATGTAGTTCAAAGTTATGGCAGGTTGATGCTGAGATGCTGGGTGTAGTTCCAGGGAAGGGGTTTGGTGGTACCACTCTCTCTGCTAGAGTTGCCCCCTGCTTCTATAAATGGCTCACTGCAAACCAAAGCTGAATGCTATTTTCACTTTCTGTCTTTTTTTTTTTCATAAAAGTGAAAATTCTATTTGGATTTCTGTCTGTTAATGAAAACAAGCACTTCTGTAGTTCTTTTGCAAAAATGAAAGGGTAAACTTTCAAAAAATAGAGGAGATGTATACTTCAATCATTAGGCTACTCATCTGGACAGAAGTCTACATCCACTACAAGTAAGGGACCACTTAGGACTGGAACTGGAGTATCTAAAGATAAAATGAGCATTAAATAACATTATTATTTTTTAATTATTATATTTATTGGAAAATTAATTGACAATGTATTATAAGCATGAAGCATAGGGCTTGGGAATACTAAGGACTTAAAAAATGGAAACTGCTACCATATAAGTCCCCATTCCTAATCAGTGTACCCATCCACTCTACCTGGACCAGCCTATTCACTGCTGTTTTCTACCTCTTCTCTTCTTACCTGTTATATCTGATACCTGGAATCCAACTGTGCTGAGCTTGCCACATCACATAGCCTTTGGCATCCATCTTCAAAATCATCTTTATGAATTTTTTTATGACTTCCCCAAATGGAAAGGAGTCTCTTCTTTCTGGACTCTGATAGCACTTTCTCTAATATATACTTTTCAAATGATGGCACAAAGTTAATAATATAAATTGATAGTTTCAGTTTTCCAAAAATTCATCAGGTGCTGGAAGTTAGAGATAGTTTGTGCATGTTCTTCCAAAGTTCCTGACCTGATGCAATGCAGTTAATGGCTACTCACTGAACAATAGCTGGCTGATTGCTATAAATGACTAAGTGGACTCTGGAAAGAGAGGCCTCTTACCTTGCTTCACTTTATAAAGAATGAAAGAACAGCAACACAAAAACAAACGCACAACAATAGAGGATTTTCAGTGTTTTTTCTTTTTTTTCTTTCCTCACAAAAAGAACTTTGGCATTGTCAACTCCTCATCAAGGGATTAGTTTTGGTCTTAAGAAAATCTATGAACAGAGAAAAAGTTAAGTTTAGACAATCAACAAAATATCATTGTAAATTAAAAAAAAATGTTTTTATAGATACCCCAAAACTAGTGTGAATGTTTCCTCTGTCTACATCCATGCAATATAAGTACTGTTTCTATCCTCTCAGAAAAGCAGACATGCTTACTTCACATTTATTTTGTCCTCTGACACTCTAAATCCTTCCCACTGCCATCATCCATGGGTCTATGGACTGTAGGTCAAGGGCAGAGGTATGGGGTGAGTTATAAGTATGATGACCACAGAGAACAGGTCACTTCCCATGGACCCTTGACAAACACAAGCTGGGTAGGGCCTATCCGGTAACCTTCTCCTGGTGACTTGCTAGCACCTATGAACTAAAATCCAAACTTTGACATGCCATTTAATTGGACTCCATCTGATTACTCCTTACTTCCTGTTGCCTCTTCCATTGCATTTATTTATTTATTTATTTATTTGTTTATTGGTTTTGCCATACAATGACATGATATCGCCATGGGTGTACATATGCTCCCCCTCCAGAACCCCCTCCCTCCTCCCTCCGGACTCCCTCCCCCCGGGGAAATCTCGGTGAAGCAGTCCCGAGCAACAATCCTGGGCTGGCGATTGATTTCACATATGATACTTAACATGTTTCAATGCCATTCTCCCAAATCATCCCACCCCTGCCCTCATCCACAGAGTCCACTAGTCTGTTCTATACGTCTGTGTTCCTTTTGCTGTCTCGCATGCTGGGTTCTTGTTACCATCTTTCTAAATTCCATATATATGCGTTAGTATACTGTATTGTTGTTTTTCCTTCTGGCTTACTTCACTCTTCCATTGCATTTAAACTCTCCTTTCGTTTCTTCGCCAAGTATTGCTTCTTTTCTCTGCTTAAGTTTTTCTTTCTAGATCCCTTTGGCTAAAGTGCTTCTCGCCCACCCCTCCATCCACAAGACCCAGCTACAGTCATTCCTTCTCTCACAAATTATTCTTTTCTTCCTCTTCTTGACACTCAACTCAGCTGACCCCTCATCATATCGATTTTTAGAGAACATCATTCATTCAGCACTTGGTAATATAAACTGGTGTGGTTTTCCCTACAATTTCATGTGTGTTTGTCATTTCTCATCATTTTTATGGAAATGAATTGAGGCTGTGATATCGTGGCTCCCTTTTAACTCTTTCCACGTATTCAGCACCTCTCCCTCTTCAATCCACACTCTAGCACAGAGAATTTGACATAAATACTTATGGGTGTTTGGTGAATTTCAAGTTACCACAGTGAATTATAATCCGCTCTGACCATGTCTGAGCATAATGTTCTTTTACAGAGTTTATCTCTTTTGTTTGGTGTCGGGTATGACAGCCAGGAATCCCTCTACTTCAGTACCATACTGGAGACAAAAAGAGTAGTCTTTCTTTAACCAAGAAGCAATAAAGGTGGTCATATCAAGGGGTAGCATTAGAGGGAGAGGGGTGGGGAGTTTAGAAACCGTTGCTTGAATAGTCCATCCTCTTCCCAGCCTTCTGGGTAATGACTTCCAGTGGTCATGGACCATTCCCAGCTCTTTACAAAATAGATCTCCCACATTACAACAGCTCTCTTGGTTCTGCTTAAGTCAGATCACAGAGAGATACACGGGAACCATGTAAAACTGATTATTAGAGGAAGAACATTGCTTATATATATTTACATTTTATAAATAGCTGCTAATGAGCTATGTCATATATAGTTTGTATAAATATATAATAACTCAAACTAGTGTTCCCAGGAAACTTTGATTTATATGTACTTATTAAAACTTATTCAGAAAATAGTAATAGGTTATAAAGATAACAATAAACCCTCTCAAATATCATCACACTTCCTTGGTCCTCTTCATAACATAATTAAAGTCTTTACAGCTGCTGCTAGTGGTAAACAATCCACCTGCCAATGCAGGAGACATAAGAGACATAGGTTAGATCCCTGGGTCAGGAAGATTCCCTGGAGAAGGGCGTGACAACCCACTCCAGTATTCTTGCCTGGAAAATCCCACGGACAGAGAGAACCTGGCAGACCAGGTCAGTAGGGTCTCAGCGAATCGAACATGACTGTGGTTCTTGAATTTGGCACAATGGAGTGGATTACTGACATTGGCTAGCTGACTTTAGGTGTGGGAAAGATGAAGTTCAGTTGCAGTGACTGAAGATAGATTGAGAAGTGAGGAATCTGTTACAATGCATATAGGAAAGATGAGTAGTTTTACTTTAAGGGGAACAAATAAATTAGGCAATTTCTGGATTGTCATGGGTTCAAGGTAACACCAGTCATCTAGCATAGCAGTTAGTCAGCATCCTGCTGCTGCTGCTAAGTTGCTTCGGTTGTTTCCGATTCTGTGCGACCCCATAGATGGCAGCCCACCAGGCTCCCCCATCCCAGGGATTCTCCAGGCAAGAATACTGGAGTGGGTTAACCAGCATGAGTTTATATAATTGCATCTGAGTGGTAGCTTTGACAGCTGAAAATTCCTGCCTGGAAAGTTCCTAATTTCTTCATGAAACACAAGGCAATATCATAATATAAGAATGGATGATGATTGGAGGTAGTAAGTTAAAAAAATAAAATCTCTCTCTAAACAGTAGAATTATGAACAATGGAAAAAATCATAGCAAGAGTAATCTGGGTTTAGTGTTAGGACAAAATAAATAGTCTAAAAACAATGATCTTCTTTAGTAGCTGTGCAATCTTGGACAAGTCACTAGAGTGTTCACATCTCTGCTTCTTCATCTTGCACACCAATATGGTGGGTGTACGGCTTAAGCCATCATATCCAAGCATAGCATAGTGCGGGTTCACAGCAAGGTCTCCCAGTGTCTGCCTTTCCTCCCTGGAACAGGTGGATGTCATCTCAGCTGGGTCTGAGCTGTAAACCCTCAGGTGTGCTGATAAAAGACCTCAAAGTATAGAACAGGTAGTTAAAATGAGTGCTCATAAATTCTGACATTCTACTGTTCTGAGCCCTCAGCAAAGTGTCATCATTTCTGTGATAAAATGACCCAAGCTAGTGTTTCAAAGCAGACCCTGGAACTGCTTTTTGCAGGGAGAGGGCATTCTGCTGCTTATACGTGTTTTAGAAATTTGTGGATAATGTAAAAGATTGAGCCAGAGAAGACAAGCTTACATTACTGAATAATTTTAAATACACACTCAGAAGAAGTTAAATAACAAGTCAAACCTTTACATGACCAGAGATTGCCTTCTCAAAAGTTCAGTTTCATAGAAAGAAAAAATATAGCAAAGTGGTCATTATTTTTTTTTAAATTAGGAACCTGTTGCTGAATACATTTTTCAACTGTTCTTCTGAATCAAATATACGTACAGGCACAGTCTATGTTTTTAAGTACAGAAAGAACTATTACAAGAAAGGCATTAACCTGACTTTTTCATCTCCACAGAGGAAAGAAATAATAACAGTAAATGACCTGTTAAAAGTTGTTCTGGTTAAATTGCAACATGTTCATGGAAAGTAGTCTCTTAACTGATCTGGTGTACTAAAAAATGGGACATGCATTCTGGTGGGTATCTTGCCTGGAAGTGGGTTGCTAAAAAAGTTTCTCCCAGATTTCCTTCTATAATCTGGAGAGAGAAACCCATTGTATCTCCCTACCACTGGCAGGGCACCCAATTGAGAGAAAATTTCAAATAGGAAGTATGCATCAATTTATTAGGAAAATTTAAATGACAGTCCACCCAGATGATAATTTGGTTTCATGAAACCAAAGTATCAAGTTGATTGACTGGAATGTATGTTTTCTTCCTCATCTACTTATATTTTTCTGGTTATAGAGATATTCCCTTTATTTGGGAGAATACATATCACATGTACAAATTCAAACAACTTTTAGAGCTTTCTTTTATTTTTGCATTTTATTATCTTCCAATTTTCTGAGTCTTTTTAATGTTTATCACAGAGGCATTGATTATTTGTTATATATAACTAGTAAAACACATCCTTTTTCAGTTCAGTTTAGTCACTCAATCGCATCTGACTCTTTGTGACTCCACGGACTGCAGCACACTAGGCTTCCCTGTCCATCAGCCACTCCTGGCCCTTGCTCAAACTCATTCCATCAAGTCAGTGATGCCATGCAACTATCTCATTCTCTGTCATCCTCTTCTCCTCCTGCCCTCAATCTTTCCCAGCAACAGTGTCTTTTCTAATAAGTCAGTTCTTTGCATCAGGTGGCCAAAATATTGGAGCTTCAGCTTCAGCATCAGTCCTTTCAGTGAATATTCAGGACTGATTTCCTTTAGGATTGACTGGCTTGATCTCCTTGCAGTCCAGGGCACTCTCAAGACTCTTCTCCAACACAACAGTTCAAAATCATCAGTTCTTTGGTGCTTAGCTTTCTTTATGGTCCAACTCTCACAACCATACAGGACTACTAGAAAAAACATAGCTTTGGCTGTACAGACCTTTGTTTACAAAGTAATGTCTTTGTTTTTTAATATGTTGTCTAGATTGTTCATAGCTTTTCTTCCAAAAAGTAATTTTTTTTTCTTAATTCATGGCTGCAGTCACCATCTGCACTGATTTTGGAGCCCAAGAAATAGTCTGTCACTGTTTTCATTGTTTCCCCATCTATTTGCCAAGAAGGGATGGGACTGGATGCCATGATCTTCATTTTTGAATGTTGAGTTTTAAGCCAGCTTTTTCACTTTCATCAGAAGATTCTTTGTTTCCTCTTCACTTTCTGTCATAAGGGTAGTCTCATCTGCATATCTGAGGTTATTGATATTTCTCACTGAAATCATGATTCCAGCTTGTGCTTCATCCAGTCTGGCATTTTGCATGATATACTCTGCATACAAATTAAATAAGCAGGGTGACAATATACATCCTTGACATACTCCTATCCCAATCTGGAACCAGTCCATTGTTCCCTTTCCTGTTGTAACTGCTGTTTCTTGACCTGCATACATATTTCTCAGGAGGCAGGTCGGGTGGTCTGACCATCACCTTAAGAATTTTCCATAGTTTGTTGTGATCCATGCAGTCAAAGGCTTTACCCTAGTCATTGAGCAAAAGTAGATGTTTTTCTGGAATTCTCTTGCTTTTTCTATGATCCAACGATGTTAACAATTTGATCTGCCTTTTCTAAATCCTATAACTGAGGATTATAAGAAGATTTGGAAGTTCTTGGTTCACATACTATTAAAGCCTGATCTGGAGAATTTTGAGCATTATTTTCCTAGTGTGTGAGATGAGTGCAATTATGTGGTAGTTTGAACATTCTTTGCCATTGCCTTTCCTGGGACTGGAATGAAAACTGACCTTTTTCCAGTCCTGCAGACACTGCTGTGTTTTTCATGTTTGCTGGCATATTGAGTGCAGCACTTTCACAGCATCATCTTTTAGGATTTGAAATAGCTCAGCTGGGTTTCTGTCTCTTCCTCTAGCTTTGTTCGTAGTGATGCTTCCTAAGGCCTACTTGACTTTGCACTCCAGGATGTCTGTCTCTAGGTGAGTGATCACACCATGGTTATCTGGGTCATTAAGATCTTTTTTTGTATAGTTCTTCAGTTTATTCTTGAATAGGAATGACTAGAGATCTCTTCCAGAAAATTAGAGGTACAAATAGAACATTTCATGCAAAGATGGGTACAATAAAGCACAGAAATGGTATGGACCTAACAGAAGCATATACTAAGAAGATATTAAGAAGAGGTGACAAGAATGCACAGAAGAACTATACAAAAAATTATCTTAAAGGACATTGAACAGCATTTTTTTTTCTTTACTTTATTGTGTTGGTTTTGCCATACAGTAACATGAAACCGCCATGGGTCTACCCATGCTTCCCCTCCAAAACCCCCCTCCCTCCCCCCTCCAGACTCCCTCCCCCTGGAACATCCCAGTGCACCAGCCCCGAGCATCAACCCTGGGCTGGCGATTGATTTCACACATGGTAATTAACATGTTTCAATGTCTTTCTCCCATATCGTCCCACCCTTGCCCTCTTCCACAAAACCCACGTGTCCGTTTTATACATCTGCGTTTCTTTTGCTGTCTCACATGCAGGGTTCTCATTACCATCTTTCTAAATTCCATATATATGTGTTAGTATACTGTATTGTTGTTAGGCTATACTACAAAGCCACAGTCATTAAGACAGTATGGTACTGGCACAAAGACAGAAATATAGATCAATGGAACAAAATAGAAAGCCCAGAGATAAATCCACACATCTATGGACACCTTATCTTTGACAAAGGAGGCATGAATATACAATGGAGAAAAGACAATCTCTTTAACAAGTGGTGCTGGGAAAACTGGACAGCCACTTGTAAAAGAATGAACAGCATTAAATAAATACAAAGATTCATATACATCTTACACTGGTATGCTAAGGAGTCTACAATTTCATTGAAAAGACAATATGTATTTATGAAATATTTAAGAAATGGAACATTTACACTGAATCAGTGGTGTCAACCAGGATGTGAACATGAAGAAGGCAATAAGATCCTAACAAACATCCTAAAAGTCTTGAAATTTTAATAACTTGGAGAAACTGGAAGCCAGGGACCAGGGCTGTGAATGAGGCTATGATTCCATCACTGATTGCACTGGGCCTACAGGTGGGTCATTTAACCTTGCCTGTCTTCAGATTTCTTATCATCAAAAAGGAAATTAAAATTGGAGCTCATTCACTTGGGTGGCAACCTAAGAGACAGAGAACATCTTATCATCCTATTTATAATTGTAGACACAGAATTTTTGAGTTGGATGGGTTTTTAGCCACCACCAAATTAATCCCCTCATTTTACAGATATTGGTGCTGGGACTCAGTAAGGTGAAATGCCTCACTCAAGGTCAAGCCAGCTGGCCAAGCCTTTTAGCCTAAAATTCCATCATGATATAACACTGACCTATACCCCTGAAAAGTATGCTTTTCTTTTTTCCTCTTTATGCCCATAAAAACATCTGTGTTCAGTTAAAAACTATTTGAGAGCACAGGATCACCTTGAGATATATGTCAATTATGTACTAATGACCAATTCACAAATACTGTAACTCTTAATGTCAGGTTTAATGTTTGTCTAAAGATGGAAGATCAGAGTTATAACTGCATTTCTATTATCCTTATTTGGGGAGGAATAGGAAATTCTTTACTTAGCAAATTATGTTTGAGGCTATCTGGGAAGGTGAATATATCCTGGTTTCTGAATGATTCTTCCAGGGCTAGTCTACCTCCTGTGGTGACTGTCCCTCTTAAAAAGGCAGAAGAGGTTATAATAGCTTCAAACCAAAACCAAACCAAAGAGATCATATGTTATTTTCACCAGTCCAAGAAATCCATACAGTAATAGTAAGAAAAATTAGAAGAAGTTTTCATTGGATATCTTTTGGTCACATCCTGACATTTATTCAGCCTCATGCAAATTTTCCTCAGGACTTGCACAGGTATAAATGGGTGTTTTCTTACAGCAGGCATTTTTACTTACATTTTGAAAAGCCAGCACAAATCATTTGGCCTAAAGTCCCAAAGATGTTTTCCCTTCTATTTCCTGTGGAAGAAAAATATCACCAACTCCTTTTCTGTAATGCTTTAAGGGAGATAGAAATCTGTCCTGCCCTGTGAGCACTGGGCACTGTGTTTGGTGGTTTACAAAGGCATTTCCTATAATGTATGGGATGAACTGTTTCAAGTTTTTTTTTTTCCTTGCTGCTATAATTTTTATATCTCATTTTACCTCTGTAATTAAGACAGGTCTGGTAGGTATTTAAATTAGCCCAGCTTTCATCTCTATCACACATTCATTTCAAAACTTTTATGAATATTTAATAGAGGTTTTATAATTCATGGTGATATGATGAACAGCCTTTTGGCCGTTAAGTCAATTGACAGAAAAAAAAAAAATCTCTCTCTTCAGGCAGAAATAATAACGATTCTATTTCTGTTCCTAGATTGGTGATTACACAGTCACCTGTTTTCACATTAAACTTTGATGATAAATTACTCAGCAACCATGATAATATCAGAAGTTTTACTGGCCAGAACAAATTGTCAGTAATTGCTCACAAGATAAAGAGAAAGCATTGCCTCTCTTTCCCCCTGTCCTTCCCCCGGGGGTTGTGGCTATGACCCCACAGTCCAACTGACTCCAATTCCTTTCGTTTGTTCTTTTCTTTTTATTTTGTTTCCTTTCAAACCTCTATCTGTCCGCCTAGTAAGAATATATTAATATTCCATTAGCATGGCTGCGATTTGGCATGCACACACAGAATATAGGCTGCATAAAACAGTTAACTTTGAGATGAATTGCAGTTCAAACAGGTTCATTTTCTACCCAACTCCCCACAGGACATACATGCACATTTTAAAAAATATTGGGGGGAATGCCTCTAGATTAAAGAATGTGTCAATTGATGCTGTTTCCAAAGCAACCTAGAGGTTTTATTTCATTTAAACATATCAAAGGTTTAGGAAAAGAGAGTCTGATGATAATACCTAAATATGTATCAGAGAATTAGAAAATCTAACCTTAGCATCAGATCCAGGTAGCTTGGGCATTCTGCCTTCTGTATTCATATCAGCACCAAACTGGAACCATTAATGATAAGAAGCGGAGAATCGCATTTCATCCTGCAGTCCCTTTGGGTCTCCAGGGGCTGGGAAGGAGCCCTCACCACAGCATACTCGGGAACTGGCCCATACTCTAGGCTCTAACGTCTCCTGTAACCGGGTCATGGACTCCACTGTCTCCCTGGGGAGGTAATTCTACTGCCTAATAGCGTCTACTCCAACGAACTTTTTTCCCTAACATGCAGACGACTCCTCTCTGCTCATTTCCTTGTCAGTAATGCCCCTTTTACTAGCCTGCAAATTCCTCTTTGGGGGTTTACAGCCCTGAGGCAGAGGCTGTGATACCATAGTTCCTTGGCAGCAGCTTCATGGAACTACACACCCTACATCCATTTAATCCCACTTCATATGTTAAGGCTTTCATCTCCTTGATCATTTTTGTAGCTCTGTACTTTATCCACATTGTATAAATGCATTATTTGTATAAATGATGAATTTGACTCTCTGCAACACATCAATGACTACATGATAGTAAATACTCAAACATTCCCCATATCCATGGTTTGTGCACACACTGCAAACACACACTGGACCTTAATATAGTCAGTGCCCATGGTTATTAACTCTAAAGAAATCCATGTACCTTTTGTTTTACAAAGGAGAATTGCAGAGAAATCTGGATTGCCTGTCTTCAGCCCCAGTCCTTTCAAACTTTTTATCTTGGTGAAATTTTGGAAATCTGTCATTGAGTGCGAGAGAATAACACACTACATAACAGATCTATATCCTAGTTATTACCAATGAAAATTTGCTTCCATAAAAAGACATTAAACACTAGCATGCTCAGGTCCAGTGTATTCAGGCCCCCATGCAGGAAATAAAATAAGAGATTCTGTGACTATTCCCTTTCATCTGGACAGAGGTCTCACAAAGAGATGGGAAGAGTCAAATGTTATCTGAATTTCAGATGAAGTCATTTTGGAAATTATACCCTTTAGCTCAGCTGAGGAGGAAGAGTGAAATTCACTATCAACACTTCTATACATTCCATTCCCTCTCTTTTCAAAGGAAACCTTAGAGCTAAGCTACCAAAGTGGCATCATGCAAACAGGATCCCATAAACATCAACTGCCTCTGTTGTATAGCTTTTGATGTGTGAACAGTGTGTCATTGTGATGCTGGAAGAAGCCCAGCTCCTTCCTTCTTTATTGTGGGCTGCAGGGCCTAATAGGCATAAAATAACTGCCAACTGGGCCCATGTGCATTTTAGTGCTTTTAGATGCTGAATAATTTAAGTAATTCTATTCCAATGAGGTTGGGGAACTTAAAAAGCAAATGTTTACAGGATGGTGGTTGTGAATAGATGGCTACTGTGGCACAAACTTGTGCATACAAACACACACACACACACATACACACACACAGCCTTGCATACAGTTATAGAACTCAGGAAGTGAAAAAGCACCTTTGATATATGTGCAATTTGCATTTGGTAATTCAACCATTTCTTTTTACCTGTGAATCCTTTGCATTTGTAAATCCTGTACGAAATACACCCTTATGTATATAAAATTGAAATGAAAGCCTCATGATGACTTTTTAATTTCCATTTAATTTTATAGTATTAATATATGGATAAGAAGTTAGTGTTGATAATACTTTATCCTAAGTCATTTCAAGGAAACTTCTGGCCTAAGAGGAAAATCCTTGGCTGTTGTTTAGCATTGTGGTAACTGAACTTAGGGAGTCCTGGCAGACACTGAAGCTTTATGGAAGTACAACTATGAATGTACTACTAAACATTTATACTGGATGCTTCATACATGTAAGTATCTGAATATGTGGCTTTCCTTTGGCCAACCCAGGAAATGATTACAGTTGAATATAAATTACAGGTTACTAGAAAGTCTGTGGCATGTTGAATTCATCATGTATTTCAGTCACCCATAATAACTTTATTTTACATACCCTACTTACCCAGTATTGTTCCATGCATCAGAGATGAAGAAAGGAAGGAAAGGAAGTAGAATGACATGAGCAACACTCCCAGATTTAGATTTAGAAAGAGGTTGGGTGGAAAGGATACTTAATAAGATGATATGATCTGGACAACTTGTTAGGCAGAGGATTTTACACGGGTATATATTTGATCCTTATAGCAACCGTGTGGAGCAGACTACACTGTCCATGCTACAGAAAAGAGTACCGAAGCTCTGGGCAGCTTACCAAGGCCTTCCAGAAATTAGTGGGCTGCAATCAAGATTTTCAGTCCAGATCTGACCACACAGTCTCAGGTACTGTGTTCATGTTATCTCCTGTGAAGGATGGAACCTCAGAGTTTGCACTGGATTCTAAATTCAGACTCTGTGGGTTGCCAGCATTAACAGCTGGAGGAAAGAACTGAGTCATTATTCAGATGCACAGTTGCTTTATATAGACGCAGAATAGACTGGGTCTATGGCAGCATTTAAAGGGCTCTGGGGAGGACCCCTACTACTCCCCCAACGAGCTCCACCACCTGCTTGTTAGCGCCTGCATTCCTTAACAGGGAATAACACCTTCTATCTCACAAAAGCGAAGAAGGCTTAAAATAAAACCTCCCAGAAAATTGTAGTACACAGTCTGTAATACATACCTCAATTAGGTGAGATCCCTTCCTGGGAGTACATTTGAGCAGAGAATGAAAAATATAGGAAAAATGTGGACTGGCTGGAAGTCTCCCCTGAAAGAAATGACTGGAGTATTCTAAGTTTATATATATATATATATATATATATATACAAACATACAATTTTTTAGGCTAGACATGTTCTGAGTATTTGATGATTGAATATGGATATCTATGTGCTTTATGATGTCAGTAGGTCAGGACCTTCCTTTGCTCCAGGTCCCATCCAGAACACGGACACAGACGTTTCTGTATACTAAGGGGATTTAGCAACTTCACTGGAAATGCTTCATGTTTATGTGTTGCATGGAAAAAACTTTCATAACCATTTCTCTGAGAGAAAACTTCCAAGGAGAAATAAAAACTTCAGAAAAATAAAGATAAGTTGCTGTTTCTCCTCTTTAGCAGTGACTATCTGATGCAGATTTAGAAAACATATGCAAGTATTAAGGAAATATGCTAACATATTCTTCAAAATGAACATGGAAACAAAAGAAAATAACCATAGTTTTAGCATAGCAAGAACACATGAGACTGTACTGATAAGCCACTCCCTACTGAGGGAATAGCTACATTTCCATTTCTTAGAGCAAAAATAATTCTGAGCAGACCCAATAAAAGCAAAAGGCCTTAACTAAATTGGAGGGATCATGGTCAGATAGCAGAAAGAGCTTATTGATGGAAAAGAATCAAATATTGACCTAGGGAGGTGAGTAATCCATTGCCCAAAGATATTCTGAAACAAATATGTCTGTTCAATTCCCTAATTGCACAAGGAAATGATTCTTTTCTTCCTCAGAGATGTATAAAAGAAAAAGTCTTAAATTAATTAAACATTTTGCTTCAACCATTTAACATATAATTAGTGCTATTTTCCTAATGTGGGACTAGTTATTTTACAACAATATGTACTGGTAGTTTTAGATTATCTCTTGGTACCACATATTTTTCATACATTAGTAGTCATAACGTAGAAAGTCACCATTGCCAGCCATATGGTTAATAAATAACATTGCAGAATATTTACTAATCACAAAGTTCAGCTACTTCTGCAACATTCAATTGCTTTAACATATCAAGGTTTATGTTTCCAACTTGTATGTCATCAAATATAATGTTAAGACTTGGAAGGTGGAGGCTATGCCTTTCTTGCACCTGAATACCTTCTGCATCTGATCATCCAACGGATCACCTTGACTCCTCTTCCTCCTTGACAGGGGTTGAATGCAACACCTTCTTATTGTCCTCAATATCACTATCTTCATACAGACCACACTGCTTTATCTTTCATGTAGAGTGCTAAAAGGATGAGCTAATTATGTTTTTGTTTTTTCCTTTGATCTTGCTCCTCTTTAATTTTTTTCCTCAAATCTATGTAACATTCAGTTTTGATGACCCCCTTGAGAAGCCCTCCCTTTGTCTCTTAAGCCTCTTTTTGAGAATATGTTTATCCTTTTTAGAGCACTTGAAACACAGTGTTGTCTGTTACATTTACTTATCTTTTGCCTGACAAGACTATGAGCTTTGTAAAGACAACTTCGAGTTATTCATAAAAAATTTTTCACTAGTTCTTCAAGTGCTCAATGAATATGTATTGAATTAAAAAAAAATCCCTGGTAAGGATCTGGGTTCCAAATCAGAGATTAATAAGTGCTTATTATCTAAATTTGTGTATTTATTAAACTTTGTAGGATCTAATTTATATTAATTAGACTTAAGCAAAATAATGTTGCCTCCTTTTGAGGCAATAATTGTCTTGCCACACATCAAATCAGAGTGCTAGTTCAACAGACAGAGAAGAGAATGAAGAAATTGCTATTTTCTGAACAAGAGAAAAGAATGTTCAGTGTCCACCACTTAATTCTCCTCTGTTGTTTTTCTCAAGGGTGTATATATAAAACTGCTTTTCTTGTAACGATACAGAATTTTTGGCTAGGAACCATTAACACATGTATTAAGTCCTTGTGACAACTGATTAATTTTAGTTTAAGGTTATGAATACAAAACAATAAGTGTTGCTATGTAACATGCATTTTAATGATGTCACAGCAAAAATAAAGGATGAGAAAGATAATTCAATTTGCTTTCTCTAAAAGGTCAGTTCTCTTGAGATAAAAATTGTCCCTTAGGGTATCAATGCCTTTCTTAGCACGCTTCCCCTTCTGTTGCCTCTCTGCTCCCTCCTGTTCCTTAGGGATGTAAGCATTTATAATTAAGGACAATCAGACTATGTCAGTTTTCAGTGAAAGCAGGTTGGTGGAACAGAGCAGAGGGACACCCCATGCTTTTAAAATGAAACTTTATGTGGTTTTGCCTTTGATTTTATCATTATTCCAGCATAATTTATTTTACTTTCAGTGCATTTTAGAAAAGAAAGAAAATGGAGTATTATACTCCCAGTCTTGGTACATAGAAATATTGCATGTAGCAGTGAAGGTTTTGGTGAGAAAGCTTATACATCATTTGGTAAAAATTTATCCAAAGTGTTTTTAAGCCAGATCTCATCTTTCTGCAGAACTGAATCTTTCATAACAACAGAGCTCATCACAGGGGTCTTCACAGACTTGGAGGTCAATATGGATTTGTGGAATCAATGGATTAGTATCTGACTCTAGATATGTTGGAAAACATTCAGTGCATGCCCCTTATGGCCCACCCAGTGGGATTCTGTAAGTTTTATGAACAAGAAAATAGATATTTAGGACACAGTTGTTTATAAGTTGAGCAGAAATTCCTATAAAAATAAATATCTAGCTTTAAGTTTCAAAGAATAATACCAAGTAGAAATCTAAGTGAGCTATAATCAACCAGGTCATGAAAAAATATTTGAGTATGTTGCAATTGTGTAAAAAGAGGAGAAAAATATATCACCCTTAATATTAATAGTAGCACAAATCTGTGTTTTAAATAGAAACCGCTGAATGACTAAAAGATAGATGAAGCATCAAAAGGAAAGCAGGATACAATAATCTGATTTCATTAAAGACAATTTCTCAGAGAAAGAGATTTTTGTTAATGGGGAATAAGTAGAGTAGTGGACTGGAAGACTTCCAGAAAAGGGTCTTAAAGGAGGAAAAATTCATAAAGAATAGTTAAGATATTCTAGAGATAAAGTTTGATTTGAAGAAGTTTAGAAAGAGATAAGAGAAAGTGCAGGATAAATTGATAGAGTATGTGGAGACATTTGTATTCACACATCCTTTGAGTGGAGATGCTCATATTCATAATCATTGGCCCTTACCATGATTGGGTCCATATCATCACTTCATATTCAAATCAAACTGTAAGTTGGGAAGAAGTTACTGTTCTGAGGTCTTGCAGACATACGGGTCCACTTATGACAGAAAAAGAGGCACCACTGTCCTCAAGTGCCTCAGTGTGTGTTAGCTGTCCAGTCGTGTCTGACTCTTTGTGACCCCGTGGACTGGAACTGGCCAGTCTCCTCTGTCCATGGAATTCTCCAGGCAAGAATACTGGAGCAGGTTGCCATTCCCTTCTCCAGGGGATCTTCATGACCCAGGGATTGGACCTGGGTCTCCTGTGTTGCAGGCAGATTCTTTACTATCTGAGTCACCAGGGAAGCCCCAATGCCTCCAATTAAACCAAACCAAGAGAAGGTATCCATGAGGTGATGTAATGTGATAGGATGGTCAAGTCAGCAGCCTTAGGCTTGGGTTACTTTGAGTTACTCTTAACTGTGTGCAGTGCAGCAAGCTTTTTAGCCATCAGACTTGACATTCCTCATCTGAAAAGTAGAGGTAGTCAAGTGATGCTAACATGTGAGAAATCACTCTTCTAACTAGGAGGTGCTTCCCAAATATAAACCATCTCCTCCTCTTTGAAGAACTGGTTGGAAAATCTGGTCAGGGAAGGCTTTATTGGTAGAAATCAGAGTGAAGGTAGACCTAAAAATATTATGGCCTTAAGTTCATGCTTATGAATATTGGAAAATGATGTTATTTCTGTCACTATATCAGAGATTGCTTTCAGAAAACTCTATTCATTAGAGATAAAGTATTAAAGCACAGAAGAGCAAAGCTGGTAACTTTTTCCATGACAATCGAATCCAGATCTTAGTAAATGAAAAATGTACTTACTGAGCTGAGCTATAACTTACCTACAGTGAATCCACTCCCTTCAGTGCATGAGTTTACCAAGCTTACTTGTTTTAAATGCAGATATAAGGTAAGACATCTGTGCTGATGCAGCTATCCTTGTTTGCTCATCACCACTGTGATCATGGGGACAAAAATTATAAGTAATTCAAGCAGGAAAGAAGCAAAATTTATGATATCTATATAGAACAAAATAATAGATACACATCTGTCTCACTGTCCCATATGAAGGAATGACAGTAGAAACAGAGATGAAGATAGACAATGAAGAAGGTGGTTCATAGGTTCCAGTTTTAATATTCCTCAATTAAGGAAGGCCATAGCTATACAGTCAATAGACAGAAGACCTAGGGAAATAACCACAGATGGGGATGAGAAGAGAGGAGAAAAACAAGTAGAAGATTGAACGTCCTAGGCAGAATTAGAGGCTTCCACAAAACTGTTTACAGAATAAATTTCTGTAGAATCTACCATGTTGGTCCTCAATTACATGACTAAGCTGCCGATTTTATACTCATTTTTTAATATATTGAGTTGACCTTCCCTTCCACTGAGCTATTAGCCACATAAAAAGGTACAAATCTGCTCAAAATAGCATCTGATGGGAAGTAAACTTTTATTTTTTATTTTATTTTATGTTATTTTATTTCCAAGTCCTAAACTTCTTTATTTTTTTCCCTTTACATTATCTTGTTGTTTTTGCCATATATTGATATGAATCCACCATGGTTATACATGTGTTCCCCTTCCAAAAAAAATATGGAACGCTTCACCAATTTGCATGTCATCCTTGTGCAAGGGCCATGTTAATCTCTGTATCGTTCCAATTTTAGTATATGTGCTGCTGAAGCAAGCACAGAAGTAAACTTTTAATAAGCCATTATTAACAATAATCAATTAAAGTCTGAAAAGATGAATTCAAGCTATTTTTTTTCCCATTTGACATCATAAATTTTGTAGTGAAGGGCATAACCATAGCTCAAGTGAACAGAGCATTTCTCGAATTCCCAGGCTTCTAGCAGCTCCAGTTCTCAGTGGCCCCCATGGAGAAAGAGAAGTGACCTTTGCTATTTTCCTATAGCCCACTTGCTAGTCCTACATGGACACAAAGGAATTTTACAAATTAGCAGGATGATACAAACCGAGGAATAGAGAAGATCCAAAAATAGGAGAGAAAATAACAACTTCAAATATGTGCAAAGATCAAGTAAGAGAATATAACAGTGATTAAACAACACAGCCAATGTAAAAAATAAAATCCTTTGGGAATGGGCTTAATTTTTAAAATATATGACCAAGAAGTTTTTAAAATATTGTTAGTTCTTTACATATCACACATCAAACTCACTTTTTTTTTTTTTTGCAAACTACATAGGGAATATCATTCCCTGAAGACACATTTTTCGTAAAGAAAATTAAAGGCCACCATCGTTGCTGCTTCCCAAGGTTCCAATCAAACCTAAAGAACAAAATGGCCAAGTCAACTTCCTGCAAATAAATGACTGGCAATGGCCAGAGAAGTGAGGTTTGGAGAGCATAGGTGAAAATTACCAGATAGCATTCAGACATCCTCTTCTCAAATGGTCTCAAAAAATGGGACACTTGACACAGGGAGGGATCAGGATGGCTGATGTAAACAGTGCATAAACACTGTTTATATAAAGTGTTAATATAATGAGTCTCCATTAAGAATATGTGCTGGCAGGGGTTTACAAGAAATAAATTAAAAAATAGCTATTTAATTTTTATTAATATATAATTGGTTTACAATGCTGCTTTAGTTTCAGGTATAGAGCAAAGTGATTCAGTGATATATATATGTATATATGCATGCAGATATGTGTGTGTGTGTGTGTGTGTATGTATATATAGTCTTGTTTTTATATTCTTTTCCATCGTAGGTTATTATAAGATATTGCATATAGTTCCCTGTGATTTACAGTAGGTCTTTGTTGGTTATCTATTTTATCTATAGTAGTGTGTATATTTTAATTCCACGCTCCTAATTTATCCCTCCATTTCCTCTTTGGTAGCCATAGCTTTGTAAATAAATGTATCTTTGTTTGCATTTTGGGAAGCACTTTATTCCCCAAGAATAATGTATGCAATGTGAAAATGTGCACCATCAACCTTCAGTTTGGCATCATAATGTCAGAGTCATCAGCTAGTGATGAGAGTTAGGTCATAGAAGGAAAATGAAATACTCTCTTTCTCTTGGAAACTTTTTTTTTTAATGTTGAAAATTAGAAATGGTTTCCTTTATATTGCCGGGCAGCTCTGTGGGAAGGGAAGATGTTCATGTATAGTGTTTAAGCTATCTCTTCAAAATAACCACTTACCTATTTGCCATATGCTTAAATTTCTACACATTAGAGTCACTTTTTCCAACCTCATTTTAGACAGACAGGCTCAGAAAGAAATTTTGTGTGAGGATGAACATAACTCTCCTCAAAAGCAAGATTTGTATTAAACCACCTTTCACATTGGGCTTCCCAGGTGGTGTTAGCGGTCAAGAACCCACTTGCCAATGCAGGAGACACAAAAGAAGTGGGTTCGATCCCTGGGTTGGAAAGATCCCCTGGAAGAAGGTTTGGCAACTCACTCCAGTATCTTGCCTGGAGAATCTCATGGACAGAGGAGCCTGGTGAGTTAAGTCCATAGGTTCACAAAGAGTCAGACAGGACTGAACTGAAGCTTAACTCAGACAGGACTTAGCATGCACACACTTTTCACATTTGTTGGATGTGGAAGAAGTTAAAAAAAAAATCTGACATATAATAAACTAATTTTCAATACAAGTTGGTTGAATACAGACTAAAAATCTTCTAAAAAAATTATTCTAGAGTTAGTCTCAGACTGAGGGTCTCTGTGTTACACAACTCTATTCTATTCTCATTGCAGACTATGTGAATGTGGCAGCAAAGTTGTTTAAGCCTGCACAGCTGTACATGGCAGCACCATCTATATCTCTATGAGCATAAGTGAGACCTCTAGGCAATTTTGAAAGAGAATGATTTTAACTAGTGCAGATGGCTAGTTAAGTAGGCTTCTTAAATAGCCAGTGAACACTGGGCGTATGAACAGGCCCTCTCCAACTTTTTGTGATTTCACCCTGATTTTTAATAGATATGGAAGTTTTCAAATCATCCTTTCAGGAATACAACTGGCATTCTGTCTGTGAGGACTGTGTATTTATTATTATCACTGTCTTTCTCCAGTGTTCTTAATTGATTTCTTCTCTTGAACACTATTGACCAGCAAAACAGTGAATGAAAATGTTTTAATCACAGATGCTTCATTTACATGTAAGACTTGTAACTTATTTATCAATTTAATACACATTATTTTTTGACCCTTTACTTAAAGGTGAACGTTGCTCTTGGGGGTAGATCATAGGACTGAGAGTTCGGAGGATTAGGAAACTTGTCTCTGGTTCACAAGAGTAGTGCCAGGGCTGTGACAAGGCCCCACATTTGCTTGGACCTCATCTATTATGTTTTCCTTTCACCATCTCTTGGCCCTGACAAAACCATGCATTCCCTTCATCAGCCAAGTAGAAACAGGCATATAAACATTTTTTATTTGTTTATTTATTCTTTTGCTAAAATATTAAAGGAAATGCCAAACAAATTCACTTCTCCAGGAAAGAAGGAAGATAAGATCTGTATTTTGCTCTTATTTAAGGTGGGTTCACTTCATGAAACTTGGCCAGCATATGTGTAACGTGATTCAGATAACTCCCTTATCCTAATCAACCCAACCCCAAATGTGGGAGAGTCCTGTATGTATGTTTCCTCATCCCCATGGCTCAAGTGACTGTGGTTTGCCTCACACACAAACCCACTGCAGACTTCCAGGAAGGCACCTCCTTCCAGCCAGTTAATCAGCACCATGTTCCCCTGCTGCAGTCTGGCTAGACTAAGTAGACAGTGTCACTATTAAGCTGCGGAGGATCAGATGCCATGTCACACATGCGGTTTCAGAAGAGTGGTTATAAGAGGGACAGCAGCCTCCCTGCCTTGTGACACTGTGATG
This sequence comes from Antilocapra americana, assembly GCA_007570785.1. Lineage (NCBI taxonomy): Eukaryota > Metazoa > Chordata > Mammalia > Artiodactyla > Antilocapridae > Antilocapra > Antilocapra americana. Next base: position 16,897,256 of record ML662445.1, read on the forward strand.
GCTGGCCTTGTGGACAAGCAGCCTGGAATCTCATTAGCCTATTTTCTGGCTGTAGCATTGCATGTTAAACATCTGTCTCCTTTGATTGCAGTTCTTAGCTTGTGGCCTTTGGGGAGCATGCCTCTAGTCTAAATGCCTTGTTACAACTCTAGTTTTCAACAAGGAGGGGAAGACTTTTCAAACTTCTTTGCTTGTCTGTCCAACTGGAATGTCACCAATCAGGTTTTCCTCATCTGCAGCCACTTTTTATCATTGTCCAATACAATTTCCTTTCTATTTACATTCATCTAACAGATCACTGAGGGTTTTATTCTTATCCTGGCCAAAATACTGTGCAGATCTTTTTTTCTGGTTTATTTCACCATGCTTTGCCATTCTGCTTCCTGTGTCAGGAGTCTTATTTAAAACCAGGTTCTGGAGCATCCTTAGCTTTGCTTCCCACTGATTTGATTTGCATAGGACCAGGTAATCTGAATCTCCAGTTTGCTAGTTAAACAAGCCAAGTCTTGTAAATATCAACATTCTACACCTGGGTCAGTTAGTATAATTACATGCCATCAAGTATGCTACTAATGAGGCTGGTTAATATTTTTGGGGAGAATCTGATAACTAAGTACACCTTCTTAATTTTAAACTCTACCACTATCAAGAACTCTAAAGAAAGGAGAACCATTCCCATTGCCCTCAAACCATTCTACAAAGATATTTATTCCAATCTAACAGGCACTTGATGGTGATTTGGGGCTCAGGGGTCAGTATTCTCCTACTGTGTCCCTTAGAGGTGTTTCTAGGAGCCTGTGGCAGCCCCAACTCTGTACTTCCACAGAGATGGCTCATGCTCCATTACTGTCAGGCTAATGTGTGTCATGTATGGATATGAGATTTGGACTATAAAGAAGGCTGAGCGCTGAAGAACTGATCCTTTCAAATTGTGGTGCTGGAGAAGACTCTTGAGAGTCCTTAGGACAGCAAGGAGACCAAACGAGTCAATCCTAAAGCAAATCAATCCTGAAAATTCATTGGAAGGGCTGATACTGAAGCTGAGGCTCCAATACTTTGGCCATCTGATGTGAAGAGCTGACTCACTGGAAAAGACCCTGATGCTGGAAAAGACTGAAGGCAGGAGGAGAAGTAGTCCACAGAGGATGAGATGGTTGGATGGCATCACCAACTCGATGGACATGAGTTTGAGCAAACTCTGGGAGATGGTGAAGGACAGGGAAACCTGGCAAGCTCCAGTCCATGGGGTTACAAAGAGCTGGACCTGACTTAGTGACTGAACAAGAACATCAGTATGTGTCACTCTTACTTGTGCAGGCAAAATTCCATGATAATAGGACTGTGTTTAATGCATGGTCCTAGCATTATGCTTGGCACTCTGTAGGGACTCATTGATGTTTGCTTATTTTTATTGAATCATATCTAGGGCTAGTATGATGTAGTGGGCAGCTCATGGACTTAGAAAGAGGATCAAGACCCCAGAGTGCCAGCATTTGTTTGTGGGACTGAGGGATTTTCACTCTCCTGAGACTCAGTTTCCTCTTCTGTAACTTCCTACCAAATATTGTCATTGCAAAGACTGAATGAAGTAAGATTAATGAACCACATCCTCCCCTCCTGCCACAATGTCTAACACATACTGACACAAAGCTGAACCTGGGTTTCTTTTTTCTCTTCTCTTTCCCCTTGATACTGATTTTGAAGGTGACTTTGAGAGACATATATCATTTAATGGGCTTCCCTGGTAGCTCAGCTGGTAAAGAATTCGCCTGCAGTGAGGGAGACCTGGGTTTGATCCTTGGGTTGGGAAGATCCCCTTGAGGAGGGAATGGCTACCCACTCTAGTATTCTGGCCTGGAGAATTCCATGGACTGCATAGACCATGGGGTCACAAAGAGCTGGACATGACTGAGTGACTTTCACTTTATCCTTTAACATCCAAGCCTCCCAATAATCCAAAGCCTCCTTGTGTTTCAAGTATTCTCAGCTGTAAGTTAAGTGACCTGGAGCCATTAATGATTCACCCATTGGTCTTAAACTAATATGCCCCTAAAGGTACTTTGGTAACACAAGCAAAGGAAAGGAGAGGATTGAACTGTTTATTCTGTGAATTTGATTGATGTCGACAGGCAATCTGGACAGCTGAGGGCCAAATGCACATTTTTTTTTTATTTTTATTTCAAGGCAGGATTGATTTTGGCCTGAATCATATGAATAACTGTGTTAACTCCCTGAAGACATGACTTTCATTTTGTGGGTGTAGACAGCTATATGAAGCAAGTATTATTTTAACCTCCTCAAAACATGGAAACTCTCAAACACAGAGAGGTTAATTGGTTTGACAAATGTCACACAGCTCTCAGTCCTGAGGCTGAGAGACAGCCTATAGTTCTCCAGGCTATTCCTTTTCTCAACCCATTACAGAAAACTATTACAGCTGCTTAAACACATCTATACTTTAAATATAAATAATAACCTTTATAATCACACATTCCTTTCCTTTTGGGTATAGAAAATCATAGTCTGAAGCTAGTATAATAATGAAGTGATTACATATGAAGAATTTTTATTTTGTCCATTATCTAAATGTCACATATTCTCCTGTGGTAAACTAAGTCTTTGCACTTAGGTTAACCAGACAATAGATGGTTGGGAAACAAACAAATAAAGGAGGCTAAAGCTTTTTTTCTTTTTTAAATCAAGTGATCAGTGATGCTATTGTGAGTCATGAATTCATTCACTCAATTAAGTGATTTAAAGCTCCTTCTATGAGCATGGTTCTGTACAGTAGAAAGACAAATACATCTCAGGCTCCCACTGAAGTGCACTTCTCATAAGAATGAGTGAGGGGAAGCTGTGGGGAGAAAGATCAATACCAAGAGTGGAAAGGACTAGGATTCCCATCCTGGCTTTACACCAACTGGACAACACCACTGCCCGTGAAGAAAGGAAACTGTAGTATCCCATTTGGCTAACATGAATGGGTTTTATTTAGAAACCAGTGAGATCATGTAAATGAAATGACTGAAAATGTTGAGTAACTCTATGAATGAATTACTATAATCTTTCTATTAAGGGAAGAAGACAAGTCTGTGATTAGTACAGGCTGTATTTAAGCACCAGCTCCATGGAATGAATGTTATGAACTCTCTGAGTCTCAAGAAGGAGAAATTCATATTTGCATTGGTAGTTGAAAATAACCCTTGTGTTGAGACTGGGTCTTGGATTGGAGTTTTCATTTATACGGTACTCTTAGCTTGTATGCTAACAAATATAACTCTGTACATTCTCAGTATATATACTCATATAACCTCATATTTCATGAGCTATCAGGGAACAGGTTATTGCTCCTATTTTTCCTTTAGGTAGTTTGAAGTCCACATAGGTAAGTTCAAAATCATGCTCAAGATCACATAAGCTACTTTTTAAAGATAGGATTTTTAACCATGGGCAGTAGTATTGGAATTGTCCTCTTCAAACATAAACATAATTTCATAAAGGAGATGAAGGAGTGTGTTATATTAAGCTACTTGTTTCCATTTTGTGGAAGAGGATGCTGAACTAATGCAAGTCTTTGAATTACCTGTAGAATTCAATCATAGTTGTATGTATGAAACACCCCTCACAAGTAATTGAAAGCCCTTGTACACTACATTTAGTTCTGCCTCAAGTGTTATTGCACTTCATAGCCAGTTGTTTCATAATACTGGAGCCCTTCGGAATGTGGAAGGAACTGGGTACAAGATAGGACGTAAGATATTTCGAAGCTACTCTTAATAGTTTAAGGACTAATTTGCTCTGTGACTTTGAGCAAATCCCTGAATTTCCCTTAACATTCCTTCATTTAAAACTGGAGTAATACGCCTTCCCCTACTTCCCTTAGAAGTGAAAAGATCATGCATGTATGTACTAGAAATAATAAATACCAATACAAAGGTTAAAATGCCTTACAAAAGCAAATTTTTTTCTTAGCAGGTTACACTGATGACTAGTATAGGAAAAGAAAGCATATGCAATCATCAATGAATGAAAGGGTCATGTGTATCTACCTGCTGCTGCTGCTAAGTCATTTCAGTTGTATCTGACTCTGTGCCACCCCATAGACGGCAGCCCACCAGGCTCCGCCGTCCCTGGGATTCTCCAGCCAAGAACACTGGAGTGCATTGCCATTTCCTTCTTCAATGCATGAAAGTGAAAAGTGAAAGTGAAGTCACTCAGTCATGTCCAACTCTTCGTGACCCCATGGAACAGCCTACCAGGCTCCTCTGTCCATGGGATTTTCCAGGCAAGAGTACTGGAGTGGGGTGCCATTGCCTTCTCCATGAGTATCTACCTAGTAGGTTCTATAGAGAGGGCAAAGAAATATGACAGAATCAGGGAATTTAAGTGGGTGCATCAAGTTAAATAGGTGGGATAACTATATACGGGCAAGCTTACACTCAAAGTATTGCTCATTAAAGACCAATACATGGTGCACATCTTAGAAAATGCAAACCTTCAGAGGGAAGAAATTTAGTTTTCATAGAAAAGACAGGTCTGACAAATTGGTAGGACAGAGAAGGGCCAGAAGAAGGAGTCATCATTTCTGTAAAGCAGACTATAACCTCCATGAGGATGGGGCTGTTGTTCTGTCTTGTTCATTGATGTGTCCCAGAGTCAGCTGCCTTGTTGAGGCACCATGAATATGTGTGAATGGATCAGTGGTCTGCAGGTGAAAATGAGTCAGTGTAGTAGAGCAAGCTAGGTTATCTTCCTGAAAGAAAAAAGTTCACCATAAAGTTTAGGAGATTTTAACATTGAAAGTAAGTTGCAGCCAAAGCCAAGAATAATATGGAATAGAAGAACCAAATCCTCCTAGTATTTGGAGCCATGAAGAATCCTAGCAATGTTAAATATTGTAATCTAGGTTCAACAGATTCCCAGGCAGGGAAAGATTTATAGAGGTGGTCTAGGGAATCTGTGACACCCTTCCCTAATATGAGTTGTGCAATTGTGTATGCAAATGTGGCTCTCATGGCTGGGCTTAGCTTTCTGTTAGATGCCTAAGGTGGTACATACCATGAGACAGAAAAAGAGATCCTGACCAATGTCCTGAAAGGCCAAGTACATAGCAGCTTTGTCCATAAGGAATCATTTAATTGGATATTGTTATGACATTTGCAGAAAATTCATAAATAATTATATTTAATTTCGTGTCATAGTGTTTCAAGTGTGTATGTGTATGTGTGTGTTTACCACATTTCAAAAATATCAGCTTTTCCTCTGGCTTTCTTGTGCATGTGGCCCAGTTCCAGTCAGATTATAGGCACTTAAGAGTGGTTGTGCAAATAAAAATACATATGAATTCATCAAGTAATACATCCAGCTGAAACAGCTTTTTTCCTAACTCATGTGAAAACACTATGCTTATTATTGCATTGAGATTAGTCTCTTCTGCTATATGGTTGAACATCTTTAATGGTCAAATACATCTTCAAATGCTTGTGAGGTTTCAGTGTGATGAATTCAGTTTCAATAACCCTTTCTTAAGGACTTCCCAAGTAGTTGAGGCTACTAAGATAGCAGACCTAAAAAATATCTCCATACATGCCTTTTTACCTAGGAAGAAATATAAGGCTATCTTGAGCATCCATTCCCTACAACCAGAAATTATGAAAATAAAATATGCAATGTGAATTTTTCAAGTAAGAAGGCATTCATTTGCATTAAAAGTAAAGGAGGAAATGGAAAGATGAATTGGCAATGTCATTTGAAAACTGTAAGTGGTGCAACCCCCCCACCTCCATGAGGAAGAAATGAACATCCATCAAGCATGGTAAAACCATGGTCATGAACACCTCAATCTATAAAAATTAACCCAGAAATAAAGACTGAAAACTGACTCTGAAATTCATTCAGTTTTAATTTTAGCAATTATGCAATTGCTTTTATATAAATGTATCTCAGCAAGATGTAAACAGTATTATTAGAGATTTCTGATGGATCTTCAGCTCTTCTGAGAGATGAGCATTGCCTTATCCCCAGCAATTTTACCAGTGGCATTCACTGAAGGTGTACTGATAAATGGAAACATGCTTGAGACTTCTCTTTGTAGCAGAAACTAGAGTTTCCTAACATCCTTACTATGGTCTTCTTGTTTTATTGCAGCAACAATAATCTGTATAGAATCACAAACAAATGATGCCAATCACAGTGGTGGAAATGTATATACAAGACAGAAGCAAACATCTGATATGTTGGACTTACTAGCTAAGGCTGCAGGAAGACCGATGTTGCTGCACTTCCAGTGATGTAAGCTGAGGATCTCAACATCTTTGTGCATTTTCTGGAAACACTGAGGGATGCAGTATTGGATCTGACAGAGCAAATAATCATGTACCTGCTGAGAATTCTGGTTAGGTGAGATGTAGAGCTTTGGGACTCAGGTTTGAATGGGTGTGCAGGTCATCTTTGATCTTGAATTTTGAAAAAGCCTATATGAAGCCAGGTAGGATTGAGAGTTGTGAAATTGGCTTTTATTGCTTTGGAGGCAGAATGTGCCAACTTATGGCACCTTTGATCAAGGGTGAGTGGCTGTTGCTTTAGTGACAACTGGAAGAAAACTGCTCATTGGTGCTCTGGCCTTCAGCAAACCCTCCCAGGCTTGGACAAAGGCAGAGAAGGGCCTTAACACACTGCATCAGTCTACAGACTCCTACAAAAGCACCCACAGTTAAGGTAAGAAAAGAATACATTTGTGAGTAGCGACCCTTTAGTTATCTACTTATATTTTGAACGTTGCTTCATTAGGATGGTGGTAGCTTCACCAAAAGTATTAAGGTCCAATCAATGCCTGGTTGATTATACAAGTATTACCAGCTCTGCAAATTAAATGTACTAGATTCAAGAAGAGATGGGTGACAACTATATTGGAGTATTCATCTCTAAGCTTTTTCTTTGATTTTATCTTGTACCAACCTGTGCTCCCTCCTGGGTGCACTGCCACATGGCCTCATCCCCCTCACTCAGGACAAACATTGACCCCATGGAAACCACTGAAAGGCAAAGCTGCTTCAGAGGTGATGACTAAATGCTATAGGTGAGTTAGTGTTATTTTCTGCTCCTAAAATACAAGAACAGTTAGTTTTGGAAGTGGATAGACAGAGACACATGACTGAGTGTTTTGAAGAAAAATAAGATTTTAAATGAAAGATGGCTCTTGTTAAACTAGAGTTCAGAATTCTATCATCTTTTGTCCACTTTCAAGCCTCCAATTTGCTGCTATATATGACCCAAACTGATTAATCCATAAATAAAAATACCCAAAGAAAGTCTAGCGATTATTATGGTTATATGTTAGACTTCATCCAGGTTTAATGCTTTGTAATACTCTGCACTGGAAGTCTTTGAAGAAGACAGGACTGGACCCAAATTCTTCCTGCCTTAGGATCAACGCTTAGGTCAGTACATACAGCCCCACCCTGTGACTCCTTGAACACCGACCTCTGCCCCTTGAGATCTCTTTTGACTGTCTTAAAGAATGACCTCATATTGATAGGTCTTAGAGTAGCTAGTCTAATCAGTCACTAATTCTTACATTCCAAATTCTTCTAGAATATATTTGGTTCTGTTAGCCCCCCCCACCCCCATTTCTCTACATTGAGCTATTATAACATTCTCCATCACTGACCCACTCTCAAAATCCTGCCAGTAATTGAGATGCTAAGCTCAAGGGGGTTAAACTGAAGGGAGTTTAATAAAAAGACCATTCTCAGAGGTGAGTGCTTGGCTAATGAAGCCATAAGGATTCAATGAAGGGCCCACACTAGCAAGAGCAGAAAGCCAGGACTACCCTGAAGGAGTCTCATGCCAAAAGGCTGGATCCAAAAAGAGGGCCTTCCTGATAGTTGTATGGCCATAGGAGAGTAGGAACACTGATAAATGTGTGGGGAGGCTGGGCAGTATAAATATAGCAAACTCTTCCTCTCTCTGCTCTCAGCTTTATGCCAATGCCATCCATTGTTGATTCCCTACCAGCAGTGAGATGACTAGGTGCCTGGACACAGTGGTCAGTGCAAGACAGAGAAGAGCAGAGAATGTGTATGTGTGTGTGGAAGGGAGCAAATCAAGGAGGACCAGCCCCTGCAAACCCATCCTCCACAAATGAACCAGAATCACATCCCTGACATGTTCTACTTAGCTGATCCCTCCACTCAACAAATTGCTCCCTTTCCTCCCCTTCTCACCTACAGAATCAAGCTCAAGCCTGATACTCAAAGTCCTGTGTGTTCTTGTCCTGCTGACCTCTCTGACATCATCCCCAGACACTCTGACTCCTTGAATTATTTTAAACCATTATATTGGATTTTGGTAATTCTCCTCACTGACAAGGTCACTCCTTGCCTTTAGACTTTTTTTTATGGAATTTTCTCTGGAATATCATTTCCTCTCTATATGCTGAATAACCTTCAATGTTCTCTCTTTTTGAAAGTCTTGGCCAAAGCTATACAATCCTATACATGAAGCTGACCTTTGAATAATGTGAAGGCAAGGGAAACCAACCCCCACACGGTCTAGAATCTAACTTTACAGTCTGCCCTCTGTATCCCTGGTTCCCCTATATCAGAGGTTCTACATCCTCCAAGTCAACTAACTGTGGATGGTGCTGGACTGTACTGTAGTATTTACTACTAGAAAAAAAATCCAGGCATTAGTGTGTCTGCACAGCTCAAAGCTGTGTCCTTGAGAAGTGACCTGTATTTCTTCTTCAGAATTTACCCTATACTTAGATTGGACTGTGTGAAATTTCTGTTAATTTTCTAATGAAAAAGGAAGTTGATATGTAGAGTCCTTCTCATACTGTTTATGAAGTTCTCATGGCAAGAATACTGAAGTGGTTTGCCATTTCCTCCTCCAGTTGACCACATTTTTGAGTATGCTTCACTATGATCTGTCATCTCAGTTGGCCCTGCATGGCATGGCTCATAGCTTTGTTGAGTTTCACAAGCCCCTTTGCCATGACAAAGCTGTGATCCATGAAGGGATCACAATGCTTTTGAATTGTGGTGTTGAAGAAGACTCTTGAGAGTCCCTTGGACTGAAAGGAGATCAAACCAGGCAGTCCTAAAGGAAATCAACGCTGAGTATTCATTGGAAGGACTGATACTGAAGCTGAAGCACAAATATTTTGGCCACTTGATGCAAAGAGTTGACTCTTTGGAAAAGAGCCTGATGCTGAAGGCAAAAGGAGAAGAAGGCGGCAGAGGATGAGATGGTTGGGTGACATCACTGACTCAATGGACATGAATCTAAGCAAACTCCAGGAGATAGTGGAGGACAGAGGAGCCTGGCATGCTGCAGTCCATGGGGGTCACAAAGGGTGGGACACGACTTAGTGACTGAATAACAAAATGAAGAGTCCTATCTCTCTTGACCATAGGAAAAGTCTCCTAAAGTCAGGGCAATCTCCTAAGAGGGTTTATTCCTTGTCGGGTAGCTCAATAGCTGCAGATGGTGGGTGATTTGAATCTGCGTATGCAACTGAAGTGAATAAAGGTCCATATTTTATGTTTTCTGGGATATGAGGAGCAGGGACTATATGAAGCTTGATATCTCAATGTCTGTTGTTTGGATTTTGTCGGTTCTCATAAGCAAGATAAATGGGTGAAAATGGTCTTTCTGATGCTTTTTCTGAACTTAAAGCATCTCAGCTTTTAGAGGACTCAGTTTGTAAGACCTAACCACTCATTTCCATTTTTGTTTAAGAATTCTAAGAGTTAACTTAATAAAATGAGGCAGTCAATATAATTGATCAAATATCCTCAATAGCAAAATACCAAAGGTGAGACAGTAGGCTTTATACAAAGCATATTAACACACAAAATTAACTAGATAGAGGCTGAAGTTCCTGGTAGTTTCCTAAACATCCCTTGCAAAGTGAAAGCTGGTGCTGATAATGTTTGATGTCATTCAAAGTACAAGGGCTTGCGGAAGCGGAGGTCTGAATGGAGCTGACAACCAGACATGGCATTTGAAAGGCTGTAGATTTATGGCCTATTTCCAAGTCACTTTGCCTGCTGTATTCACAAAAAAAGAAAAGAGAAATGCCACCTGACCAAAAATGACCAATGAGTGTTCATAAATCTCTCTCAGTTCTATCAAAACTAAGGTTTCCGTGGTAATTCTCTTATAAAAAGAAATGTAAAATTTATGCCAAAATGGGGGGTGGGGGTGGAGAGAGGAGGTGCCTGGCAGCATTCAGGAAGCCAAGGCTTTTGAGCAAAATCAGCTCATGCTTCTTTCCCTAGGAGTCACATTTTGGCTCCTGTTTCCTGAGAATACCATTTGTTGTGAAAATATAAGGATGCAGCCTGTGTGTAGTGTGCGATTTAAATCCCCCATCCTGTGCCCCCCGCTGCTAAGTGACGTGGGTCCTCATCCCTTCACGCCTCGTTAGGGCCAGGCTGGGCCAGCTGGCCGGGCTGTCCCTGTCCTCAGGCCCAGGCACCATTGTCCCAGAGCTTGCCCAGCCCGCATCCCTTTGAAGCTGCTCCAAAGAAACTTTATCCCTCTGTTCCAGCTGGCGTTTCATTAAGCCCAGGCTTCACAGGATTTTCCACTCCCATTGACACATCAGAGCAAAGATGTAGCCATTAAAATAATGAAGAAAAAGGGAGCAAGCAGAGGAAAAACGGTTCTGAGGGGAAATTGAAAGGAGTACAAGGTTATTTAAAAAATAAAGGCTAACTGCAAAATAAAATAAAATAAAATAAAATCTACCCACTTTCTCGTCTGTTTCTCTGTATTCCTCCTCCTACTTGTGTGTGTCTTAAGCTGCCCAGTTTTTTGACAAAGCTTCATAAGGAGTGACTTCAGAGAGGGCCTAGTTCTATGAAAAGGCGGATAGTCAGAGGTCTAAATCAGAAGCAGCTGATAAGAATCCCAAAGACATTCTGAGTATGCACGAACACAAGGGAGCTGTGTACTGAAGATCTAGTGAATCTAAAACCTCACCTTCTCCCTTGCTTGGAAACACATCATTGCATCTCTTGCTAGTAAGATAGCAAGCCCTCCAGAGTTATTAACCACCTCCAGTGTGCCCTCCTTATGATTTTTCCCTCTCTATTCCAGATCATACTTGTCAAACTTCTTCAAAGGAACATTGGCTCCATACTCATGTCACTATAATATCATTTTTGATACTTACCTACTTCATGGGTAATGTATCTGTGATATTTCCTCTCCAAAATTAGTTTATAGGTTTAAGAATCAAGATCATTGTGTGTCCCTTTGTTACTGTCTCTAAACAAAGACTGTGCAAGAGACTCCACTCAAAATTTATATTTGCCATAATATCCTTCCAAGGTTTCAGATGCAGCTAGATCAACCAAAGATATGGACAAGAAAGATGTCATGGAAGGGCTTTAAGCTCCTAAAACAGCTGTGACAAAGTCCAGGCATTAAATCTATATATTTTATCCTTGTCAGGCCTCATTCAGACATTGTGATTTCATTAACAAGCTTGCTTTTCTAGCTTCTCCTCCCACAGGAATTAGAAGCAGTGACCTAGAAGTCAGCTCTTAGATATATGTCTGATGACAGAAGGGTATGTGACAGCTGACATGTAACTGAAGGAAGAAACAAACCAAAAAAAAAAAGCAAAAACAATGAACAAGCATATTGATTCACATTGTAAAAACTAGTTTCTATTAAAAAAACATATTTTCAAGGGTATTCAACAATTTCTTTTAAAATGAAAAATATATGTATTCTTGAAAAACGTACTACAGAATGATTAAAATTTATTTTTGTGAAGTGAAATACATCAGGCATTTACAACATTTATGTGTGTGGTCCCCCCTACCACTCACTTTAAGTATTTCAGGTAGAATTGAGTGTTCAGTTTATATTATTTTGAAATCAGTGCTTCTTTATCATTTAAAAACTATTGAAAGAAATACTCTTTTGTTGTGATTAAGCCATGTATGGACATTAAGGAAAGTTTACAGGGTTCAAGAAATGCCTAATAGAGTAGTGATCTGGTGGAAATATTTAGATACAGACTAAGGCAGGACCACACAGAAGGGGAAATTTGTCCTGGCGAATGACAGACCTGTGCCCAACTCCTAACTCTCCTTTCTCATCTCTGATATTATGTGACTCTGGTCAGATTTTCCAACATCCTCTAGGTCACACCTGTGAGAAATAAGTGAGATTTTATATGTTCTAGAACCCTCATCAGGCTCACAAGCAGAAAACTTGTCAGGATTTGGTTGTCTAGGGAAGCACTCAATACAGACTTGAACAAGCATCTGGGGTGGGGCTGAACAGAATCTTAAGGAAAAACATAATTGATCCATTGATTTACATATAGGAGTTAATTCTCTGGAAGATTAAAAAAGGGGGTAAAAAATGTTGCACTCCTTAAATAAATAGCTGTTTCTTTAGGAAGATAAGACACATATATGAACCAACATTTCCAGAATAAGGCAAAGAGATGATGGAATATTGAGCTGGAAATGAAATTACTCTAGTTAAGTCAGTCATTGGTTGACTTAATGAGGGTTGGGCATGCCATGGAGGTGTTTGGCAACTGTGGGACTGGATGGTTTGGGGATGAGTACAAGGGGCAATGCAAGTGGGTGTGAGGGAGAGAAAACGCATGAGTGGGGAGCAGCACAGGAGGCACGTGTAAGCTGCCTGGGCAATCAGTTAGAGCCTCCTGCTGCTTCCTATCTGGCACCAATACATAGATTTGCAGCATCCCTAAGTCACAGGGTCACACAGAGGCTTGAAGTATTCACTTTGCCACTTATAAACTCTGGGACATTGTGCAACTAATATAACATTGCAGAGCCTCACTATCCTCATCTCTAAAAATAGGTTACTATCTGCCATGAAGAGCTGCAAAAGATTAAATGTGAAAATGCTTAATAACCACTTGGCATTGTGCCAAGAATGAGCAGCCCGTATATAGCCATTTTTGTTAGTTCAGTTGTTACCTATTGTGTATCATATCCTTCTATCCTCTTATTTTTTCACATCACCTCTGGCATAGATGCTACCTGTCTCTCATATATTCCTTGCACTAATTTTCTTCTATCTTTAGCTAGTAACAATATTTTTAAATTTTATTTTTTAAAAATTTTCTTTACTTTATTGTGTTGGTTTTGCCATACATTGACATGAAACAGCCATGGGTGTACATATGCACCCCCTCCAGAACCCCCCTCCCTCCTTCCTCCCGATTCCCTCCCCCTGGGTCATCTCGGTGCACCAGCCCTGAGCATCAACCCTGGGCTGGCGATTGATTTCACATTTGATAATTAAAATGTTTCAATGCCATTCTCCCATATCATACCACCCTTGCCCTCTTCCATAGAGTCCACGAGTCTGTTCAATACATCTGCGTTTCTTTTGCTGTCTCACATGCAGGGTTCTCATTACCATCTTTCTAAATTCCATATATATGTGTTAATATACTATATTGTTGTTTTTCCTTCTGGCTTACTTCACTCTGGATAATAGGCTCCAGTTCCGTCCACCTGAGTAGAACTGATTCAAATGAATTTTTCTTTAATGCTGCAATTAATCTCTAAAACATACAAGCAACTCCTGCAGCTCCATTCTAGAAAAATAAACGACCCAATCAAAAAGTGGGCCAGAGAACTTAACAGACATTTCTCCAAAGAAGACATAAAAATGGCTAACAGTGTGCAGATGACATGATCCTCTATATTGAAAACCCTAAACACTCTACGAGAAAATTACTAGAGCTAATCAGTGAATATAGCAAAGTTTCAGGATATAAAATCAACACACAGAAATCCCTGGCATTCCTATACACCAACAGTGAGAAATCAGAAAGAGAAATTAAGGAAACAATTCCATTCACCATCGAAACAAAAAGAATAAAATACTTAGGAGTATTTCTACCTAAAGAATCAAAAGACTTGTATATAGAAAACTATAGAACACTGATGAAAGAAATCAAGGAGGACACAAACAGATGGAGAAATGTACCGTGCTCATGGATTGGAAGAATCAATATAGTGAAAATGAGTATACTACCTAAAGCAATCTATAGATTCAATGCAATTCCTATCAAGCTACCAGAGGTCTTCTTCAAAGAATTAGAACAAATAATTTCTCAATTTGTATGGAAATACAAAAAACCTCGTATAGCCAAAGCAATCTTGAGAAAGAAGAATGGAACTGGCGGAATCAACCTACCTGACTTTAGGCTATACTACAAATCCACAGTCATTAAGACAGTATTATACTGGCACAAAGACAGAAATATAGATCAATGGAACAGAATAGAAAGCCCAGAGATAAATCCACGCATCTATGGACACCTTATCTTTGACAAAGGAGGCAAGAATATACAATGGAGAAAAGACAACCTCTTTAACAAGTGGTGCTGGGAAAACTGGACAGCCACTTGTAAAAGAATGAAACTAGATCACTTTCTAACACCATACACAAAGATAAACTCAAAATGGATCAAAGATCTAAGCATAAGACCAGAAACTATAAAACTCCTAGAGGATAACATAGGCAAAACTCTCTGCTATAACCCAAAGCGGGATACTCCATGACCCACCTCCCAGAATACTGGAAATAAAAACTCAAATAAACAAATGGGACCTAATTAAAATTAAAAGCTTTTGTACAACAAAGGAAACTATAAGCAAGGTGAAAAGACAGCCTTCAGAATGGGAGAAAATAATAGCCAATGAAGCAACAGACAAACAATTAATCTCAAAAATATACAAACAACTCCTGCAGCTCCATTCTAGAAAAATAAACAACCCAATTAAAAAGTGGGCCAAAGAACTTAACAGACACTTCTCCAAAGAAGATATAAAAATGGCTAACAAACACATGAAAAGATGTTCAACATCACTCATTATCAGAGAAATGCAAATCAAAACCACAATGAGGTACCACTTTACACCAGTCAGAATGGCTGTCATCCAAAAGTCTACAAGCAATAAATGCTGGACAGGATGTGGAGAAAAGGGAACCCTCTTACACTGTTGGTGGGAATGCAAACTAGTACAGCCACTATGGAAAAAAGTGTGGAGGTTCCTTAAAAAGCTGCAAATAGACCTGCCATATGACCCAGCAATCCCACTGCTGGGCATATACACCGAGGAAACCAGAATTGAAAGAGCCACGTGTACCCCAATGTTCATCGCTGCATTGTTTACAATAGCCAAGACATGGAAACAACCTAGATGCCCATCAACTGACGAATGGATAAGAAAGCTGTGGTACATATACACAATGGAATATTACTCAGCATTAAAAAAAAATTCATTTGAAGCAATTCTACTCAGATGGACGAAACTGGAGCCCATTATCCAGAGTGAAGTAAGCCAGAAGCAAAAACAACAATACAGTATATTAACGCATATATATGGAATTTAGAAAGACAGTAAGTAGAACCCAACATGGGAGACAACAAAAGGAATGCAGATGTATAGAATAGACTCGTGGACTTTGTGGATGAGGGTAAGGGTGGGATGATATGGGAGAAGGGCATTGAAGCATGTTAATTGTCATGTGTCTAATCAATCGCCAGCCCAGGATTGATGCTCGGGACTGGTGCAGCGAGATTTCCCGAGGGGGAGGGAGGAGGGAGGGGGGTTCCGGAGGGGAAGCATATGTAAACCCATGGTGATATCATGACAACGTATGGCAAAAACAATAAAAAAAAAAAATGGCTAACAAACACATGAAAAGATGCTCAACATCACTCATTAGAAGAGAAGTGGAAATCAAAACCTCAGTGAGGTACCACTTTACACCAGTCAGAATGGCTGCAATCCAAAAACCTACAAGCAATAAATGCTGGAGAGGATGTGGAGAAAAGGGAACACTCTTACGCTGTTGGTGGGAATGCAAACTAGTACAGCCACTATGGAGAACAGTATGGAGATTCCTTAAAAAACTGAAAATAGACCTGCCATATGACCCAGCAATCCCACTGCTGGGCATACACACCGAGGAAACCAGAATCGAAAGAGCCACGTGTACCCCAATGTTCATCGCTGCATTGTTTACAATAGCCAGGACATGGAAGCAACCTAGATGCCTATCAACTGACGAATGGATAAGAAATCCGTGGTACATATACACAATGGACTATACTCAGCATTAAAAAAAATTTATTTTCAAATTGAGGTATAATTAACTTGTTATATTAGTTTCAGGTATACCAAGTAATGATTTTACATTGCATACCATAATTTTATTCATTCATCACCAATGGACACAGGTGTTTTCCATTTCTTGGCTATTGCAAACAATGCTTCAATAAACATGTATCTTTCAACTCAGTATTTTTATTTTCTTTGAACAATAATCAGAAGTAGAATCGAAGGATTTTACAGAAGTTCTGTTTTTAATTTTTTGAGGAACATTCATAGTGTTTTCCAGGCTTCCCATGTGGCTACAAAGAAAGCTGAGAGCCAAAGAATTGATGCTTTTGAACTGTTGTTTTGGAGAAGACTCTTAAAACTCCCTTAGGCTGCAAGGAGATCCAACCAGCCAATCTTAAAGGAAATCTGTCCTGAATATTCACTGGAAGGACTGATGCTGAAGCTCCAATAATTTGGCCACCTGATGTGAAGAACTGATTCATAGGAAAAGACCCTGATGCTGGGAAAGATTGAAGGCAGGAGGAGTAGGGGACAACAGAGGATGAGGTGGTTGGTTGGCATCACCAACTCGATGGACATAAGTTTGAGCAAGCTCCTAGTGTTGGTGAAGGACAGGGAAGCCTGGAGTGCTGCCATCCATGGGGTCTCGAAGAATCAGGCACGGCCTAGTGACTGAACTGACATATGACTCAGTGGTAAATAATCCACCTGTCAATGCAGAAGCCACAGGAGACACTGGTTCAGGCTCTGGGTCAGGAAGATCCCTTGGCGGAGGAAGTTGCAAACCACTGTAGTATATTCTTTCCTGGATTATCCCATGGACAAAGGAGCCTGGTGGGCTATAGTCCACGGAGTTGCAAAGATTTGAACACAACTGAGCAACTGTGAATGCACGCACATACTGCTTTTTGTGGTGACTGTACCAATTCACATTCCCAACAGCAGTTCACAGGATCCCCTTTTCTCTGCATTCTTAGCAATACTTTGATTTCTTGTCTTTTTAATAATAGCAATTTTAAGAGGTATGAAGTGACATCTCATGGTTTTGATTTGAATTTCCCTAATGATTAGAGATACAGAGCATCTTTGCATTTACTGAGTGGCCTTTTCCTTTGGAAAGAAATGTCTATTCAGAACACTTGCCAATTTTTTTCAAAAAACTTGAATATCCTTTTTTGCAATTGAATCATGTGAGTTCTTTATATATTTTGGATATTAACTCCTTATCTGTCATATAAAATGCACATATTTTCTCTCATCCAGAATGTTGCCTTTTCATTTTGTTTTTCTTTGCTGTGCAAAACTTTTAGTTTGATATAGTCCTAGTTGTTTGTTTTTGTTTTTGTTGCTATTGCTGCCAAATTTAAAAAAAGTAATAATGATTGCTAAGACCTATGTCAAAGAGCTTACCACCTATGTTTTTTTGCTTTAGGTGTTATATGCAGATCTTTAATCCATTTTGAGGTAATTTTGGCTATGGTATAAGATAGTGGTCCAGTTTCATTATTTTGCATGAATATTTTTTTACATTCTTTTGTTGATCTGGTTTTCTCAACACCATTTATTCGAAAGACTTTCCACTCCTTGTAATTTTTTAATTCCTTCATTATAAATTAAATGACCATATATATCTGAAATTGTATATCTGGGCTCTCTATTCTGTTCCATTGATCTATGTGTCTATTTTTCTGTGCAAACACAATACTGTTTTGATTACTATAGTTTTGTAATATAATTTGAAATCATGGAGCATGAGCTATCTAGCTTTGTTGTTGGTGGTGATGGTTTAGTTGCTAAGCCATGTCTGACTCTTGCGACTCCATGGACAGTAGCTGCCAGGCTCCTCTGTCCATGGGATTCTCCAGGCAAGAATACTGGAATGGGTTGCCATTCCCTTCTCTGGGGAATCTTCCCAACCCAGGAAACAAACCCAGGTCTCCTGCATTGCAGGCAGATTCTTTACCAACTGAGCTACCAGGGAACACTATTTAGCTTTGTTATCCTAACTTATTATTGTTATGACTATTTGGAATCTTTGGTGATCCAGTATAGAGTCTGTTTGTTTTTTCTATTGTTGTTTTTAAAAAGGCACTGAATTTTGATAGGAATTGCATTGAATCTGTAGATTGCTTTAGGTGATAGGGCTATTTTAACTGTATTAATTTTTCCAATCCATGAGCATGGTCTCTCTTTCTATTAATATTTATTTATATTTTCTTCAATTTTGTTCATAAATTTCTTATAGTCTTCAGTATATATGTCTTTTATCTCCTTGGTTAAATTTATTCCTAGAACTGTTTCATAATACAGTTTTAAATTAGATTTTTTTCTTAAAAAAATTCTGTTTCTGATAGTTTGCTATTAGTGTGTATAAATACAGTATATTTTTGGAGTTTTACCTTGCAAATTTATTGAATTATTAGTTCAAACAGTTTTTTGATAAAGTCTAGGTTTTTCTGTACATAATATCATGTCATCTACAAATAGTAATGGTTTTAAATCTTTCTTTCCAATTTGAATGTTCTTTGCTTTTTTTTCTTGCCTAATTGTTCCAACCAGCACTCCCAATATTATGTTACATAAAAGTGATAGACTGGGCATCCTTTTATTCCTAGTCTTAGATGAGAAGTTTTCAGATTTTATCACAGATTATGAAGTACCTATAGGCTTATATACATGGTATTTATTATGTTTATAAATATTCCCTCTGTATTTACTTTATTGAAATGATCAAAAATAGATGTTTAATTTTATCAAATGTTTTTGTCTGAATCTGTTGATTTCACTCTATGATTTTTATCTTTTATTTTGTTAACGTAGTTCATTATGTAGACTGATTTGTGAATGCTGGATCATTCTTACATCCCTGGAATAAATTTTACTTGATCATGATGTATGATCCTTTTAATTTATTGTTGAATTCTGCTTGCTAATGTTTTGTTAATTATTTTTGCATCTATGTTCACCTGGGATATTGATCTGTAATTTTCTTTTCTTGTGATGCCCTTGTCCTGTTTTGGTATCACTGTAATGCTGGCCTCATAAAATATGCTTAGAAGTATTCCCTTTTCTTCTATTTTTTTTGTAAGAGTTTAAAAAGAATTGGTATGCATTGTTATGGATTCTTTTTTGAATAGTTCATAGAATTCAATAGTGAAGTTGTGTTGTCCCAGATGTTTGTTTATTTTGAGGTTTTAAATTGCTGATTCAATATCCTTACTGGTACAGATTTTCTAGTTCTTTATGATTTAGTCTTAGATATATTTCTAGAAATATATACATTTTTCAGGTTGTCCAATCAACTGATATATAAAAATTTAAAAGTGTATCTTATGATCCTTTGTATTCGGTGGTCTGAAAAGTAATATATCCTATTAAATTTCTGATTTAATTTATCAATAGTTGAATTCTTTATCTTGGTGAGTCTACTAAAGTTTTGTCAATTTTATTTATCTTGTCAAATAATCAGCTCTTGCTTTTATCGGTCTTTTCTATTGCTCTTTTAGTCTCTAGTTTTTGTTTTTTATCCTCATCTTTGATATTTCTTTCCTCCTACTAACTTTGGGTTTTACTTTGTCTACTTTTTCTAGCTCCTTGAGGTGTAAAGTTAGGTTGTTTATTTAAGAGTTTTCTTCTTTCTTTAAGTAGGCATTTATTTTTAGAAACCTCCCTCATAGAACTGCTTGCACTCCATCCCATAAGCTTTCATTTTCATTTCTATGAAGATTTTAATTTGTATTTTGCCTTTTATTTCTTTGTTGACTCATTGGTGTTCAGTGGAATGCTGTTTTATCTCCATATATTTTTGAATTTTCCAGATTTATTCTTGAAATTATTTCCAGTTTCATACTGTTATTCTTATAAAAGATCCTTGATGTGATTTCACTTTACAATGTATTAAGATGTGGTTTGTGGTCTACCATTTGATCCATCCTGGAGAATATTCCATGCATTCTTGCGAAGAATTTGTATTTTGTTGCTACTTGATGAAATGTTCTATATATATCTGTTAAGCCCATTTAATTACTGTATCATTTAAGTTGTTTCCTTATTGGCTATCTGTCTGAATGATCTAGCCATATACGTAAGTAGGGTATCAAAGTCCCATGCTATTACTATATCGCTGTCTCTTTTTCCTTTTAGATCTGTTAATATTTGCTTTTTATATTTATATATTCTTATGTTGGGTTCTGAATGTTGAGCTTTAAGCCAACATTTTCACTCTCTTCTATCACTTTCATCAAGAGGCTCTTTAGTTCTTCTTCACTTTCTGACATCAGGGTTATATCATCTGCATATCTGAGATTATTGATATTTCTCCTGGCAATCTTGATTCCAGCTTGTGCTTCCTCCAGCCCAGCATTTGGCATGATGTATTCTGCATACAAGTTAAATAAGTAGGGTGACAATATACAGCCTTGACGTACTCCTTTTCCTATTTGAAACCAGTTGATTGTTTCATGTCCAATTCTAATTGTTGCTTCCTGACCTGCATACTGGTTTCTTAGGAGGCAGGTCAGGTGGTCTGGTATTCCCATCTCTTTCAGAATTTTCTACAGTTTGTTGTGATCCACATAGTCAAAGGCTTTGGTATAGTCAATAAA
Source organism: Antilocapra americana (assembly GCA_007570785.1). NCBI lineage: Eukaryota > Metazoa > Chordata > Mammalia > Artiodactyla > Antilocapridae > Antilocapra > Antilocapra americana. Next base: position 16,918,008 of record ML662445.1, read on the forward strand.
GCGGAAATAGATATTTTTCTGGAACTCTCTTGTTTTTTCGATGATCCAGAGGATGTTGGCAATTTGATGTTTGGTTCCTCTGCCTTTTCTAAAACCAGGTTGAACATCTGGAAGTTCACAGTTCATGTATTGCTGAAGCCTGGCTTGGAGAATTTTAAGCATTACTTTACTAGTGTGTGAGATGAGTGCAATTGTACGGTAGTTTGAGCATTCTCTGTCATTGCCTTTCTTTGGGATTGGAATGAAAACTGACCTTTTCCATCTGGTCCCATTACTTCATTGCAAATAGAAGGGGAAACGGTGGAAACAGTGGCTGACTTTATATTTCTGGGCTCCAAAATCACTGCAGATGGTGATTGTAGCCATGAAATTAAAAGAAGCTTACTCCTTGGAAAGAAAGTTATGACCAACCTAGACAGCATATTAAAAAGCAGAGACATTATTTTGCCAACAAACGTCCGTCTAGTCAAGGCTATGGTTTTTCCAGTGGTCGTGTATGGATTTGAGAGTTTGACTATAAAGAAAGCTAAATGCAGAAGAATTGATGCTTTTGAACTCTGGTGTTGGCCAAGACTCTTGGAAGTCCCTTGGACTGCAAGGAGATCCAACCAGTCCATTCTAACGGAGAACAGTCCTGGGTGTTCATTGGAAGGACTGATATTGAAGCTGAAACTCCAATACTTTGGTCACCTGATGTGAAGAGCTGACTCACTGGAAAAGAGCCTGATGCTGGGAAAGATTGAGGCCAGGAGCAGAAGGGGATGACAGACGATGAGAAAATTGGATGGCATCACCAACTCAATGGACATGGGTTTGGGTGAACACCGGGAGCTGGCGATGGACAGGGAGGCCTGGTGTGCTGTGGTTCATGGGGTTGCAAAGAGTTGGACACAACTGAGCAACTGAACTGAACTGGTTTTGGGTTCACAGGGCTTCCTATGTGGCTTAGTGATAAAGAATCTGTTTGCCATTGCAGAGATGCTAGAGTCGTGGATTCAATTCCTAGGTCAGGAAGATATTCTGGAGGAAGAAATGGCAACCCACTTCAGTATTCTTGCCTGGATAATCCTAATGACAGAGGAGGCTGGCAGGCAACAGTCCATGACATGATTGAATTTCTGAGCATGCACACACACGTTGTTGGTATAAACATTTACAAATGTTATGTCATCTTATTAGATGGACCCTTTTATCATGAAATGCCCTTCTTTGTCTCTTACTACAATCTTTGTTATCAAGTATATTTTGTCCAAGTTACCCAACTTTCTTTTGGTTTCCTTTTGCATGTAATATCTTTCTCTACTACCACACCTTCAGTTTGTTTATTTTTTATATCTGGAGTGTGTCTCCCATAAGCCATATATAGGTAGGTCTTAATTTTTCTTTCATTCACTACTTTCACTATATATTTACCATGAGATTTATGCTTTTGTATGTTTTCCTGTTACTTATTAGTGCCACATTTCTTTAGCTTTTGCTTGTCTGGAAAAATCTTCATGTACCAGACCCTCAGGTAAAAGCTTTTAAGAATGAAACTATTTACAGTCCTGTGGGACTGCAAGTATAAGGCCCTCTGACTCCCATAGTCAGGGGATCTGAAGTGTCCTTTGGGCAGCAGTCACAAAAATCAGGACTACAGATAAGTGTATAATCTTCATCCTGAATGATTCTGGGTAGATGTAGAGAGGCAGAGGGAGAGTGCAAAGATCGCCTCCCTGGCCTATGTTCCCTGAGAACACCTGTGTAGCCTCTAGATGGATACCAAACCTGATGCCTGTCCCAAAGGCCAAAATTCCAAAACTAACATGTTAGCCTTTTTTTCACAGAAATACTGGATAAGTGCTTGAATCTTCTGTTTGTACAATGCCCCAACGCTGGTGACCTGCCAAGAATTGTGTCTCCATTTATTACAGTCCTGTAGACAAGCCCCCTGGCCACCAGATCTAGGCAATCATGGGGTAGTCTCTGAGTGGCAACAATAAAAACTATGGTAGTAGACATAAGAACTAAGGCATCAGACACACGTGGGAGCTTCCCTCCAAGATATACTGATGCTCTGAAGCACAGTGAAAACAGAGTGCAAATATAGGACCCACCCTCCCAGTCTTAGGAAAGTTTACAGTCAACTCTTAGATGTGTGTTTAACCAGAAACTAGCTCCACAGGCTGCAGCTATAATTATAAACTACTAGACCTCTTTCACAGAAAGATTGAGCTTCTGGGTCTGTTGCCTTTTGCTGTACCTTCAGGGTGATACTTGTTTAAAAACTCTTTCTCTATTGGTTACAGTCCTATGGACCCCTTTAGCATAAGCCCCTCTAGCCACCAAAATCAGGTGGCATAGAGGTGTCCCCTGGAAGCAGGCATGGCCATCTGGGCAACAAAGTTTATAAGCTTCTTATCTGGAAGATGCTGGCAAGCTGGAAAGAGGCAGTGGGAGAATGCAAAATTGTATTCACTGTCCTCCATTTCCTGAGAGTATCTCTGCAGACCCCTATAAGTACATGCCAATCCTCAGGCTAATGTTTCTGGACACAGAAAGACTGGGTTTGTTTCAGTTTGCTATCTGTGAAGTGCTTTGAGAGTAGCAGTCTGCCAAGAACTGAATCTGACTACTCCAGTTGCATAGGAGCCCAGAACACAAGTCCTCCTGACTTCCAGAAGCAAGTGATTTTGGGGTGCTCCTTTTATGGCAGCCATGAAAAGGAGGCCAGTTCAGTTCAGTTCAGTCTCTCAGTCATGTCTGACTCTGTGACCCCATGGATTGCAGCACGTCAGGCTTTCTTGTCCTTCACCAACTCTGGAACTTGCTCAAACTCATGTCCATTGAGTTGGTGATGCCATCCAACCATTTTATCCTCTATAGTCCCCGTCTACTCCTGTCTTCAATCTTTCCCAACATCAGGGTCTTTTCCAATGAGTCAGTTCTTTGCTTCAAGTAGCCAAAGTATTGGAGCTTCAGCTTCAGCAGCAGTCCCTCCAATTAATATTCAGGACGGATTTCCTTTAGGATTGACTGGTTGGATCTCCTTTACTACAAAGGACACAGAGTCTTCTCCACCACCACAATTCAAAAGCATCAAGGCTTCAGCAGTCAGCTTTCTTTATGGTCCAGCTCGCATATCCATACATGACTACTGGAAAAGCCATAGCTTTGACTAGATGGATCTTTGTTGGCAAAGTAATGTCTCCACTTTTTAATTTTGCTGTCTAGGTTGATTGGTCATAGTTTTTCTTCCAAGCAGCAAATACTTTTTTTTTTTTTAATTTCATGACTGCAGTCACCATCCTAGTGATTTTGGAGCCATCCAAAATATAGTCTCTCACTGTTTTCATGGTTTCCCCATCTATTTGCCATGAAGTGATGGAACCAGATGCTAGGATCTTCATTTTTTGAATATTGAGTTTTAACATTAGCATCCAGCAGATGCTCTAAAATGAGGCAGGAGGTAGAACATATATGTGCTAAGCAAGTGTTCAGTGACTCAGTTTTGTCTGACTCTTTGTGACCCTATGGATGGATGGTAGCCTGCCACATTCCTCTGTCCATGGGATTTTCCCAACAAGAATACTGGAGTGGTTCCCCATTTCCTCTTCCAGGAATACATACATAGAGCCATGAAAAAGAAAAATAAAGAAAGAGAGAGAGGGGTAAAGAAAAGGAGAAAGGAAAAAGAGAAAAAGAAAGAAAAGAAGCTAACAGAAAGGGAAAAAAAAAACCCACATGATATTAGCTGGCTTTAGCAAGGCAGAGGCACCCCTCAGCCTCTGTCCACAGAGAATAGCTCAGTAGACCACTACTCCTCAGGTTAATGCTTTAAGATTAGGAAATAAGTCTCACATTCACATGAAGTCTGGACAGTTTCCAATGGGCTCCTTCTTCACTGAGCCTGGAGAAAATGGGCTTGTGTGCCAGCCATTTAGGAGTCGTTCCTCTGTTTGCCATGGCCCTTCTGATCTCCGGCATGCGGGCCGTTGGTTTCAAAGCTAGATATTTTGGGAACTTGGATACATCTCAGATAGCAGTTTTAAAAGGTGGAATCTCTGGTGTCCAAACACTTCTCTCCCCTGGGAGGAACTCCAGGTTTTGAGTTCCCTCTCCATAGTGGGTCACTGTGCTGGGAGGCAAAATTTATGGCAAGATTGTTTTCTCAGTCTTTCCTACACTCTTTGGTTGCCCAAATGAATGAATTCCTCTGCCAGTTTTTGGCTTAGTTTTGTTTGTTTTAAAGAAATTTTCCCCATATATAGCTGTAAATTAAGTATCTCCAAGGAAGGAGGTAAGGTTAGGAACTTGGTCGTCAGGTGTCGCCATCTTGAACCAAAACTCCCTAAAGGCACTGTTAAAATTATTCTCTACCCTTCAGTCTCGTCTCTGCTCCCCCACTTATATCAGCTTTCTATCTTCCACATCATCCTTCAAGTTCTACATCAAGTCATAACTTCTCTTAAAACCATCCTAAGATGCATGGGCTCATTTTTGGTGCACATTTTAACCTCTACTATAGCCCTTGCTATCAACTGCATTGTATTATAATTTCTAGTGCAAGAGACAATTTCTCATTGACTTGTGAGCCCTTATGAGGCCGGAAGACTTTTTGTTAGATTTAATTTTCCCCAGGGTCACTCTACATAAGCTTGATGAGATGTGCCTAAAGCATCCAATTCTCTTTGTTTTCTTCTTGAAGATAGAAGTCAAGGTTACTATTTCTGTTTTTAGGATGCACTTATATTTTTCACTATATGAGAAATCTTAAAGGGAAATGATTTAGTAATCAAAATAAATTATCTGACACTTAGACAGTCTTGATCTCTTAGAGCATCTTGATAAATGGACAATTTTTTGTTTTGATGTCCTAAGTTAAAGAAGGTCCTAATCATGGTAATTTATGATTCTTGGATTAGAGATGTTGTGGTGTATGTATGCATGTGTGTGTATCCAAATACCATGAGACTTTGTATTGTCTGGCTTCATGCATGTTTTTCAAGGTTAAAAAATACATTAACCAGAGCTTATTTAGCTTTGCCTGATATGATAACTTTTATTGTGTGAGTAAGTGGGGATTTTTTTTTTAACAGAAACCAAGTGTGCCCTTTGGATGAATTGATTTCCTCAATCTCATGGTGAAATATTGCATTTCAGTTGTCAGTTTTGATTTATTGTTTCTTTAAGCATTAAATCTTCCTTTGCATTTTTATTGGTTTCATTAAAAATGTTCTGTTCATCTTTTTCATGGCCATCTCCATAAAGCAAGGAAGGCTTCTGTGAGGGATCTTTGGGAGACACACAGTGTCCCCTCTTTTCTGCAAAGTCTTCCTGGTTCATGACCTCCTGTTGGCTGCATGTTCCAAAGATCAGCAAACAACCCCCCAAAAAAATTCTGTCTGCTTTTGTTTCAGAATTTATAAAATCATGTACTAAATCTTATAACTTTGGTGTGTAATGAAACACAGAGCATATGTCAGAAGAGTGGTGCCCAAACAGTAGTGGGCTTGAATGGTTTTTCCTGCTAGCAAATGTGTTACATGAGATTTGACCCTTAAATTGAGCACTGGGAGAGATAAACAGGGTAATCAAAAGGACTCTCATACAATCCCAGGAACCTGGAGCCATCTGGTCAAGAAAAGAATAAATCAGTAATGCTACTGGAAATGGTCTCCAGAGACCTTTGAGGATTGGTTTAGCATTGCTGTCTCTCAATTGTGAAGCAGAGAAAACTGACAGCAAAGATCAGGAAACCAACTCTAATTAACACACACACAGCAAAGGGCTCAGAAGTCCTTTCAGACTGAAATGCCTTGCACCAGAGGGACTAAAATTCAGACAATTATTCAAAGTCCCCTAGCTTGGTAAAGACATAAATAAAAGCATATATTGATTGTAGGATAGCTTGTGATGTTCTGATACAGAAAAACAAACAAAACAGCAAAAATAGAAACCTTATTTAATCAGAATTTAACAAAGCAGAGCTTTTGGCTGTGTGGCATCACTTTGCTGCCTTCAATTAAGAAAACCAGTGCCTCTCCCATCTCTTTAAGAAGTCTGTCTTGCCTCAACTTTTTACACATATGGCAAACTGAGAAATTAACAAAATCATGTGAAATGGTAAAGCAGAGCCATTTTTCTTTTATGTATACTCTTTTGAAACTTAGTTAAAATAATTTTACTTGTGCATGCATGTATGTTGTCACTAAGTCATGTCCAACTCTTTGTGACCTCTTGGACTGCAGCCAACCAGGCTCCTCTGTCCATGTAATTTCCCAGGCAAGAATACTGGAGTGGGTTGTCATTTCCTTCCCCAAGGAGTCTTCCTGTCCCAAGGGTTGACCTCACATCTTCTCCATTGAAAGATTCTTTATCACTAAGCCATCAGGGAAGCACCTTACCTGTTGTACCTATTTTGAAAATACATACCTTTTAAAAATTTTATTGAAATATAGTTGATTTATAATGTATTAGTTTCACGTGTACAGCTAGGTGATCCAGTTATACATATATACTCATATATATTCTTTTTTTTAGAGTTTTTCCATTATAGATTATTCCAAAATAGTGAATATAGTTCCCTGTGCTATATAGTTGATCCTTGTTGATTATCTTTTCCATATATAGTAGTATGAATATTTTAATTCCAAACTACCTAATTCGTCACTCCCCCACTTTACCTTTGGTAGCATAAGTTTGTTTTCTATGTCTCTGAGTCTGTTTTGTAAATAAGTTCATTTGTATAATTTTTTAGATTTCACATAAAAGCAATATCATATAATATTTGTGTTTCTCTGTCTGACTCACTTCAAATAGCTGCATCAAAAAGAATGAAAATACATGTTAAAGCCATTTTAAGCTACTCTGATTCAAATCACCAAAAGATAACAGAGTAGCAATACAAATTAACATAAAAAGGTGTGTATAAATACTGTTTTGATTTATTTTTGGAGAAGTTTTAAAATCATCCCAGATACATTTCCTTTTACATCACATAAAACATTTTGCCTAGCTTTTGCATTTTGAAACAGTCATTTGGGAGATCCAACCAGTCCATCTTAAAGATCAGTCCTGGATGTTCATTGGAAGGTCTGATATTGAAGCTGAAACTCCAATACTTTGGCCACCTCATGCAAAGAGTTGACTCATTGGAAAAGACCCTGATGCTGGGAAGGATTGGGGGCAGGAGGAGAAGTGGATGACAGAGGATGAGATGGCTGGATGGCATCACCAACTCGATGGACATGGGTTTGGGTAGACTGTGGGAGGTGGTGATGGAAAGGGAGGCCTGGCGTGTTATGGTTCATGGGGTCACAAAGAGTCAGACACAGCTGAGCGACTGAACTGAACTGAACTGAATGGTCAGTGATCACTTAATGGTCAGTGATCCAAGTTTCCTCCATCTCACACCACTGCGCTGGTCCACACTCTGTCGGTAGTTGTGCAGCGGGCCTCTCATCCACCAGTGTTCTCTTGTATTCAGCTCATGCCTAAGTGCTGAGTGCTCACTCCCACAAACTGCTCCACTTAGAAATGTCTGAGTTGCAAGAAAGTGTGAAAGAAGGTGTCTGCCTGTCCTCAGAGTTTATGTTCTGGAGGGAAACTAGACATGAAGATAAGTAACAAAATTCTGGAGAGTATTGCCAGTGAAATTAAAGACACACGATCTGGTTGGGCAAGTAGAAGCATATGCTCTGTCATTTGGTCCCATCACATCCAACACTGTGACTCAATTTTCTCTCCTGTAAAATGAGAATTACGATGGTATTCAATGTGTAGATTTGTTTTGATGCTTAAATGAGTTAAGGCAAATAAAGCAGCTAAGAACAGTGCTCAGCCCCTTTATAGCATCCAGGAAACAACCATCATACTCACATTATTCCCCTTGTCTTGTCTGTGATGATTATTATGTAGTCCCGTTAAGAATGAACTCTAGGGGGTGGTCCCAAAATAGTGGAGGGATAGGATGGAGAGACTACTTTCTCCCCCACAAATTCATCAAAAGATCATTTGAATGCTGAGCAACTTCCACAAAACAAGTTCTGAATTTTGGTGGAGGACACCAGGCACCCAAAAAGGCAGCACATTCTCTTCAAAAAAAGGTAGGACAAAATATAAAAGACCAAAAGAGAGACAAAAGAGTTAGGGACAGAGACCCATTCTGGGGAAGGAGTCGTGAAGGAGGAGAAGTTTCCAAACAGTAGGAGACCCTCTCACAGGTGGGTCTGTGGGGAGTTTTGGAATCTCAGAGGGCAACATAACCAGGAAGAAAATAAACAAACCCACAGAATATGTGCCTAACTGCAACTGCCAGTGGAGATGTAGCCCAGAAGCCTGCATCTGCCACCAGTGAGCGGGGCCAGGACAGGGAGGTGCGGACGGCATCATCAGTCCTTAGGGTAAGGACAAGGCCTCAATGTCCTGAGGACAACCTGAGGGAGATAACGTGAGATAGCAACCCAAACTGTGGGATTGCCAAAGAAGAAAAAAGTAGAAAGAGAGAGAACTTTCCCTTGAAAGGCTCTAACTCGCAGCCTGGCCTGCTCACAGAACAAAGGATTGAGCGAATACCAAAGGAGAGCTAACCAGCTGCATGGCCCCTTCCCCCCTCCCCACCCCTTGCCAAAGGCAGAGAGGCAGGCATATGACAGCCAGAGCCAGAAGACAAGGGGCTGCTCCAATCTTGGCCCCAAGGAACAGCATCCTCCACCAAACTGTGAAAGTCTCCTAGTTACTAGTCATTTCTTCCTGGGATCCTGGATGGTTGACATCTGCAGGAGGATCACAGCCTGAGATCAGCTCCCCAGAGGAGACACACAGCACTCTTTTATCACCTGCTATTACTTTGAAAAAATACCCTATGTTAAAGCAAACTTCATATATATATTTTATAATTTTTGTGATTGATTTTGTTTTGTATTTTTAATATAGTAATTTTTAGAGTCTAAACTTTACTCTAGATTTTTAATCTTTGCTCTTTGGTATTTGTTATCAATTTTGTACATTTAAGAATCTAATCTTCAGTATTCATTTTCACCTAAGGGTGTGACTACTGGCTTGAATGCTTTCTCTCCTTTTGACACTCCCTTTTCTCACCCAGGTCACCTCTATCTTCTCCCTCCACCTTCTCTTCTCTACTTAGCTCTGTAAATCTCTCCAGGTGTCCTGGGCTATGGAGAACAGTTAGGGAACTGATTACCTGCTAGACTGGTCTCTCCCCTGTTGACTCACCCCTCTTCTCATCCGGATCACCTCTATCTTCCTCCTCCCTCTTCTCTTCTCCATGTAAATCTGTGAGCCTCTCTCGGTGTCTCTCACTGTTGAGAATTGTTTCACCATTAACCTAGATGTTTTATCATCTGTGCCGTATGGATAGAGAAGTCCCGAGGCTACTGTGAGAATAAGAATTAAAGCCAGAGGCAGGAGGCTTAACTCCAAAACTTGAGAACATCAGAGAACTCCTGATTCGAGGGAACACTAATAGACAAAAGCTCATCCAAAAGTCTCCATGCCTACATTGAAACTAAGCTCCACCCAAGAGCCAACAAGTTCCAGAGCAAAACATACCATGCTAATTCTGCAGTAAAATAGGAACACAACCCTGAACATTAAGACAGGCTGCCCAGAGCCATACCAAACCCACAGACACCTGAAAACTCACTACAGGACACTTCATTGCATTCCAGAGGGAAGAGATCCAGCTCCACCCACCAGAACACAGACTCAAGCTCCTCTAACCAGGAAACCTTGACAAGACACTCATCCAACCCAACCCACAGGGAACAGGCTCCACAATAAAGAGGAACCACAACCTTCCAGCTTACAGAAAGGGCACCCCAAACACAGCAACTTAAACAAAATGAAAAGGCAGAGAAATATTCAGCATGTAAAGAAACATTGTAAATGCCCACCAAACCAAACAAAAGAGGAGGAGATAGGAAGTCTCCCTGAAAAAGAATCCAGAATAATGATATTAAAAATGATCCAAAATCTTGAAAACAAAAGGAATCACAGATAAATTGATTAGAGAAAAGGATTGAGAAGATGCAAGAAATGTTTAACAAGGACCTAGAAGAAATAAAGAGTCAATCAATAATGAATAATGCAATAACTGAGATCAGAGGCACTCTGGAGGAAACCAACAATAGAATAACTGAAGTAGAAATTGGATAAGTGAGGTGGAAGATAGAATGGTGGAAATAAATGAAGCAGAGAGGAAACAAGAAAAAAGAATTCAAATAAATGAGGACAACCTCAGAGACTCTTGGACAATGTTAAATGTCCCAACATTCATATCATAGGAGTCCCAGAAGAAGAAGACAAAAAGAAAGGCCATAAGAAAATATTTGAGGAGGTAACAGCTGAAAACTTTCCTAAAATGGGGAAGGAAATAGCCACCCAAGTCTATGAAACCCAGAGAGTCCCAAACAGGTTAAACACAAGGTAAAACATCCCAAGACACTTATTAATCAAACTATTGAATATCAAATATAAAGAGCAAATATTAAAAGCAGGAAGGGAAAAACAACAAATAACACACAAGGGGATCCTCATAAGGATAACAGCTGATCTTTCCATAGAAACTCTTCAGGCCAGAAGGGAAAGGCAGGACATACTTAAAGGGATGAAAGAGAAAAGGTTTATAAACTTGAGCTCCAAACAACAACAAAATAAATGGCAATGGGATCATACTTATCAATAATTACGTTAAATGTAAATGGGTTGAATACCTCAACCAAAGACAAAGACTGGCTGAATGGATACAAAATCAAGACCCCTATATGTGCTGTCTCCAACAGACCCACCTCAAGCCAAGGGATACATACAGACTGAAAGTGAAGGGCTAGAAATGATTTCAATTATTTTTAATTTACTAGGGCTAGATTTATGGACCAGGATGTGATCCATCATGGAGAATGTTCTATGAGCACTTGAGAAAAGGATGAAATTCATTATTTGGGGGTGAAATGTCCTATAGATATCAATTAGGTCTCACTGGTCAACTACAGGGGAAAAAAAAAACCTATTAAAAATGTAAACATATGGAGGCTAAATAATACGCTTCTGAATAGCTAACAAATCATGGAAGAAAACAAAAAGGAAATAAAAATGTGCATAGAAAGAAACGAAAATGAAAAACTGACAACCCAAAACCTATGGGACTCAGTAAAAGCAGTGCTAAGGGGAATGTTTGGAGCATTACAACCTTATCTCAAGAAAAAAGAGAAAAATTAAATAAATAATCTAATTTTACACCTAAAACAACTAGATAAAGAAGAAATAAAGAACCTCAGGTTAGCAGAAGGAAAGAAAGAGAGAAAGTGAAGTTGTTCAGTCATGTCTAACTGTTTGCAATCCCATGGACTATAGCTCACCAGGCTCCTCTGTCCATGGAATTTTCCAGGCAAGAGTACTGGAGTGGGTTGCCATTTCCTTTTTCAGAGGATCTTCCCTATCCAGAGATTGAACCAGAGCCTCCCACATTGCAGGCAGATGCTTTACCATCTCAGTGACCAGGGAAGCTCTAGTAGAAGGAAAGAAATCAGAAAAATTAGGGCAAAAATAAATGAAAAAGAAGCAAAGGAGACCATAGCTAAAATCAATAAAACTAAAAGCTGATTCTTTGAGAAGATAAATAAAACAGACAAACCATTAGCCAGACTCATCAAGAAAAAGAGGGAGAAGAATCAAATCAACAAAATTAGAAACAAAAATGGAGAAATCACAATAAACAACACAGAAGTATAAAGGATCATAAGAGACTACTATCAGCAACTGTATGCCAATAAAATGGGCAACTTGGAAGAAATGGACAAATTCTTAGAAAAGTATAACCTACCAATAATGAACCAGGAAGAAATATAAAATCTTAACAGACTCATCAGAAACATGGAAATTGAAACTGTAATAAAAAATCTTCCAACAAACAATAGCACGAGACCAGATGGCTTCAGAGGTGAATTCTACCAAAAATTTAGAGAAGGGCTAACACCTATCCTAATCAAACTCTTCCAGAAAATTGTAGAGGAAGATAAACTCCCAAACTTATTCTATGATGCCATGCTAATACCAAAACCAGAAAAAGATGCCACATAAAAAAAATACAGGCCAATATCACTGATGAACATAGATACAAAAATCCTCTACAAAATTCTAGCAAATAGAATCTAACGACATATTTAAAAAGATCATACATCATGACCAAGAGGTGCAAGGATTTATCCTAGGGATGCAAGGATTCTTCAACATTCACAAATCAATTATTGTGATACACCACATTAACAAATTGAAGGATAAAAATCATATGATTATCTTAATAGATGCAGAGAAACCCTTTGACAAAATTCAACATTCATTTATGATAAAAACTCTCCAGAAACTAGGCATACAAGGAACATGCCTCAACATAATAAAAGCCATATATGATAAACCCACAGCAAACATTATCATCAATGGTGAAAAATTGAAAGCATTCCCCCTAAAGTCAGGAACAAGACAAGGTTGCCCACTCTCACCACTACTATTCGACATAGTTTTGGAAGTTTTAGCCACGACAATCAGAGAAGAAAAAAATAATAATAAAAGGAATCCAATTTGGAAAAGAAGCAAAACTCCCACTGTTTGCAGATGACATGATCCTCTACATTGAAAATCCTAAAGACACCACCAGAAATTTACTAGAGCTAATCAATGAATATAATAAAGTTGCAGGATATAAAATTAATGCACAGATCTCTTGCCTTCCTATACACTAACAATGAGAAAACAGAAAGGGAAATTAAGGGAAAAAATCCCATTCATTATTGCAATGAAAAGAATAAAATACTTAGGAATAAATCTATCTAAAGAAACAAAAGATCTAAATAGAGAAAACTATAAAACACTGATGAAAGAAATCAAAGATGACACAAATAGATGGAGAAATATATCATGTTCATGGATCAGAAGAATCAATATAGTGAACATGAGTATACTACCCAAGGCAATCTATAGACTCAGTGCAATCCCTATCAAGCTAACAATGGTATTTTTCAGAGAATTAGAATGAATGATTTCACAATTTGAATGGCTATGGCTTTTCCAGTAGTCATGTATAGATGTGAGAGTTGGATTATAAAGAAACTGAGTGCTGAAGAATTGATACTTTTGAACTGTAGTGTTGGAGAAGACTCTTGGGAGTCCCTTGGACTGCAAGGAGATCCAACCAGTCCATCCTGAAGGAAATCAGTCCAGAGTGTTCATTGGAAGGACTGATGTTGAAACTGAAACCCCAATACTTTGGCCACCTGATGTGAAGAGCTAACTTATTTGAAAAGACCCTGATGCTGGGAAAGATTGCAGGCAAGATGAGAAGGGGACAACAGAGGATGAAATGGTTGGATGGCATCATCGATTCAATGAACATGAGTTTGAGTAAACTCTGAGAGTTGGTGATGGACAAGGAGGCCTGGCATGCTGCAGTCCATGGGGTTGTAAAGAGTCAGATACAACTGATTGACTGAACTGAAGTGAACTGTCCCAGCAATCCCACTGCTGGGCATACACACTGGAGAAACCAGAATTGAAAGAGTCACATGTACCCCAATGTTCTTTGCAGCACTGTTAACAAGAGCTAGGATATGAAAGGAGTGTACATGTCCATCAGCAGACAAATGGATAAGCCTGGTTCATATACACAACGGAGTATTGCTCAGCTATTAAAAAGAACACATTTTAATCAGTTCTAATGAGGTAGATGAAACTGAAACCTATTGTAGTGAAGTAAGTCAGAAAGAAAAGCACCAACACAGTATATTAACACATATATTTGGAATTTAGAAAGATGATAATGATGATCATATATGTGAGACAGGTAAAGAGACACAGGTATAAATAACAGACTTTTGGACTCTGTGGGAGAAGGCGAGGGTGGGTTGATTTGAGAGAATAGCATTGAAACATGTATATTACCATATAAGAAATAAGTCACCAGTCCAAGTTTGATGCATGAAACAGGACACTCAGAGCTGTGCACTGGGCCAACCCAGAGGGATGGGATGAGGAAGAATGAGGAAAGGGGTTTGGGATGGGGGACACATATACCCATGGCTGATTCATGTCAATGTATGGCAATAAACACTACAATATTATAAAGTAATTAGCTTTCAATTAAAACGGGAGAATGGCATTGAAACATGTAAATTATCAAACGTGAAATGAATCGCAAGCCCAGGTTTGATGCATGATACAGGGTGCTCAGGGCTGGTGCACCGGGATGACCCAGAGGGATGGAATTGGGAGGGAGGTGGGAGGAAGGTTCTGGAAGGGGAACACATGTGTACCCATGCAGATTCATGTCAATGTATGGCAAAACCAAAACCATAATGTAAAGAAAAAATTAATTAATTAATTAAAAATAGAAACAAATTAATTAATTTTTAAAAACTCAAAAAAGAAAAAAGAATGAACTCTAGTTTTGTTCTGTTTGTTTGTTTTTCCTTAGAACTAGATGTTAGTTATTTAAAGATTTGCTCACTGCTTTGCTTTTTTTTACTGAGATATCAGCCCACCACTGTGGGGGTAGTAGAGAAACAGAAGATACTGTTTCTTTCAAAAGATCTCCTAGTATATATGGAAAGACAAGCAGCACCCACATGCATGTGCACACACACACACACACCCACATGGCATGTAATGACAGCACAGTACACACATAAAGTGATTAAAAAGAGCGTTTTCAATTCTGTGTGGAAAGACGATGGAAACCCAACTATATATAACTAGCCTGTTAACATTACAATGTCATCATGAACTATGATTACAATATAATTTTTGCCCAACTTCTTGTTTTCTCTGAAGTTAGTAATTGTCTCTATAATTTTTGTTTGTTTGTTTAGTTTCCTAACTACCCCAAATGTTTCTGAGAACACATTTTTATCTTTAAATCACTAATGTGCTTTAAGTCACTAGTGTCATAAAGTTACTAGTGTCATCATTTTCCTTTTCTATTTTTTTTTCATTTTTCTTTGGATATATCTATCATCTGTGGTGTTGGAGAAGACTCTTGAGAGTCCCTTGGGCTGCAAGGAGATCCAACCAGTCCATCCTAAAGGAAATCAGTCCTGAATATTCATTGGAAGGACTGATGCTGAAGCTGAAACTCCAATACTTTGGCCACCTGATGCGAAGAACTGACTCACTAGAAAAGACCCTGATGCTGGGAACGATTGAAAACGGGAGGAGAAGGAGCCAACAGAGGCTGAGATGGTTGGATTGCATCACTGACTCGATGGACATGAGTTTGAGTAAGCTCGGGGAGTTGGTGATGGACAGGGAGGCCTGGAGTGTACACTCTAGACACATCTATAGATTGAAAGTGAAAGTGTCCAGTCATGTCCGACTCTTTGTGACCCCATGGATTGTAGCCTACCATGCTCCTCTGTCCATGGGATTTTCCAGGCAAGAGTAATGCCTGCTGCTGCTGCTGCTGCTCAGTCGCTTCAGTCGTGTCCAACTCTGTGCGACCTCATAGACGGCAGCCCACCAGGCTCCCCCGTCTCTGGGATTCTCCAGGCAAGAACACTGGAGTGGGTTGCCATTTCCTTCTCCAGAGGACCTTCCCGACCCAGGGATCGAATCTAGGTTTCTGTATTGCAGGCAGACACTCTACCGTCTGAGTCACCAGGGAAGCCCTATAATGTTAAGATTACCCATCACCATCATTCAGAGAATTTCATAAGCCCAATTGCCTGAATCACATATCTTCATCTTTGTTATTTAACTAAAAACATTTTCTAACAGCTTTTTGAAAAAGAGTGATTCAGAGATACATTCTTAAGAACTCAATGTCTGAGCACATCTTTATTTTTCCTTTACATTAAAAAACTGTAATTGGAGGGTAATTGCTTTACAATGTTATGTAAGTTTTGACTGTACAACAACTGATTATTTGGCTGGATGTTAAATTCTAAGGAGAATGTGTGAATTCGAAATATTTTCTTTATTCCCTTTTAGGCTCAGATACTTCCTCTGGAAAAATGAGATATGATTCTCTTTCAAACATCCCTCCTTTTTAGTCTATAGAAAGTTAGGATCTTCTCTTTGACCCTCAAATTCTAGAATCTCACAGTGATATCTTTGCTGATACTCTATGTGATATTTGGTGCCCTCTTTTTATAAAATATGAAAATATATCCTTTAGATCTGGGGAGTTCTCTTGCATTATTTCTATGATAATAATGCTAACTGTGTTTCATCCATTCTCCATTTCTCTAACTCTTATTATTTTTGTCCTATAATCTTGTACAGATGTCCCAGCTTTATTTTACCTTCACTCTTTTATGTTCTGTTGTCTTCTTGTTTGTCTTTTTGGAAGTTTTCTTTATCTTTTATTGCTTGGGTTGAACTATTAAAATTTTGCTGTACATTTTTAATTTTCAATATCCCTTTCTTTTTCTCAGTGTGTTCCTTTTGAGAAGTGTTCAATTTCACTTCAAAATGCAATGTCTTCACTCTTTGAATTTTAGACTTTCAGAAATTTTTCTTTTGCTCCTTACATTGTTTCTTCTGGTCTTATTTTATCCCTTTGCATCAATGTGTCTTTTCTTCTTATTTTTCAGGCCTCCTGCAACCATCTGGTGATGACTTGTGATATATTCATTATCAAGAGTGAGGCACTAAAAACTGATCTGCATTTCAGTGCTCATGAGCAAGGATTGTCAAATTGCGGGTGTCACTCTAGGTTAATCAGGGAGTAACAGCTCGTTCACCATGGCCATCCTGTCTCTTGAGTCACAAATACTGATTTGAGAAGTAAAAGCTCAATTTTCGGGCATTCTTTAAGGTGATAAGGAAGAGTAGGCTAGGATCTGATTAGTTTTATAACTATGCTTTCATGAGTAATCTGTTTTTTCTCTTTTATATTACTATTAATTTTTATTTGTATAATATTGTGTTGGTTTCTGCTAAACAACAGTGTGAATAAGCTATAATTATACAAATATTCCCTTATTCTACCCCTTACCACCTTTCTAGGTCATCTCGGAATTACAGACTGGGCTCCCTGTGTCATACAGCAACTTCTCACAAATGTCTATTTTAATTACAATAGTGTATATATGTTGTGTCTACTTTCTCCGTTTGTCCCACTCACTTCTTCCCTTACTGTGTCCCCAAGTCCATTCATTCTCTCCATCTCCTTTCCTTCCCTGAAAATAGGTTCATCAATACCATTTTTCTAGATTCCACACATATGTATTAATAATCCATTTTTGATACATTTTTACCTTGACTTTTAGCTGAGGCTACTATGTATATGGTCTCATTGCTCCAGAAAACAAGCTTCCAGTCTTTTACCCCATTGGTGCACTGAGCCTCCTGGCTGTGCAAAATAAGGACTGGTGCAAGTGTGTGTGCTTGCTAAGCTGCTTCAGTCCTTTCCTATTCTTTGTGACCCTATGAACTGTAGCCTGCCAGGTTCCTCCATGCATGGGAACCTCCAGAAAAGTTGCCATGCCCTCCTCCAGGGGATCTTCCCAACTCAGAGATCAAACCCATGTCTCTTATGTCTCCTGCCTTGGCAGGCAAGTTTATTTACCACTGGTGCCACCTGAGAAGACCAAGGACTGGTATTTAGGTTATTAATTGTTCCTATAATGACTTCCAACCTACTCTCAAGTTTTAAGCCCTACTTAGCACTTTTAACCAAGGTACTCATGTTTCTAAATCAAATGTTTCCAAGTCTCTGCCATGAATAATTTGGCCAATATTTGTCTGTTTCTTGCAAGCATTCAGATTTCTGGTTCTTCTGAAATGTTTAGACGGTAGCTTCCTGTTGATTTCATTGTAATTTCTCAAATTTTGCTGGCATCTTTTATTGGCTCTTCTCTCTGTGTGTGTGGATATGTGTGTGTGTGTGTGTATAATATATTATATATATTATAATTATATATATATATAAAATTTGCCTCTTTTGATGTCCTTCTGTGGAGGGGTTTCAAGAGGGAATTTTAGATAACAAGTATGCTTAACACATAATGTCTATCTGAAAATCAGGATAGGATTTAAATGATTGCATTCCAGACCCTAAGGAAGTATACTGTGGGAGATGTTGTAGGGTTAAATCATTTTATATATAATTTCTCAAGTCATAATATGGTAGATTCAACCTAGAATTTTTAGATGAACACTCATCATTATAAATAAATATTTATTTGCCTAGGGATTGTGAAACCTGATATTTATTAACATATTTTCAAGAGTCATTGCAAAGACAATAGTAGCCATCATGTTTGCTTCTTAGTCTCTGGAGTAGTATCTCCATAGCCATGAAATTTACTTACCAGAATTCTCTGATATTTCATTTTTCTGAAGAAGATTATAGAAAAATGTGTTAGAATTAATTATATCAAGTGTAACTGGAAACCCTAATGTAAAACATAATCACCAGAGACATCTTGAAAATATTTACTCTGACAGATCCAGTTCACCTAAATACCCATCTTGCTAACATCAACAATTTTCAAAAGCTTCAATGTGAATTGTGTACCTTGAAACATGCATGTCTGAAGAAGATGAAAATTTCATAGAAGGAGCTAGTAATGTGTGCTTTCCATCAGAAAACATCCTTCATGTGGGGTAGTAGAAGAATCAAGTCATAAAGCTAGAAAAAGTTCCATTAAGTTCATGGTTTTTGTATCTAGCTAAAGATATTTAAGATCTCTTTTTTACAGCCTTTCTTTGTCAGAAGTGTTCACAGAATGATAGGAATTGACTCATTTGAGAGATAAATCTTCTACTGAACAACAGAAATGGTTAGAAACATTTTTTCCTTGTAATTAATATGGAAACTGTCTCATGCATTATCTTTGGATTTCTTTTCATTGTTTTATTATTTCTGTTTCCCTCTTTCCTTTTTATGTTCATATTGTTAAAAAGTCAAAGTTCTGACCTGCTCTAATAGATTAGTGATAGCATCTTCAGTAAAATTAAAAAAAAAAGATTATCAGGAAAGGCCTATGGAGCTGGCACCTTTGGGATACTTATATCATTGAGATTTCCTTTAACATTTAGTAATCCCTGTATAAACCACAAAATTTAGAGAATATGTGCATGTGTGAGGGGGCATACATATGTGAGTGTGTGAATGAATGTGTGAATGTGTAACAGATTGGTTTCATTTTGTTGCAGAAAAGATTAGTGGAATCTAAAGTATAAGTCAAAATCTTTGACTTATGTGGATCACAACAAACTGTGGAAAATTCTTAAAGAGATGGGAATACCAGACCACCTGACCTGCCTCCTGAGAAATCTGTATGTAGGTCAAGAAGTAACAGTTAGAACTGGACATGGATACATCATGTGAAATGCCAGGCTGGATGAAGCACAAGCTGGAATCAAGTGTTTTGGGAGAAACAACAATAACCTCAGATACGCAGATGATGCCACCCTTATGGCAGAAAGTGAAGAAGAACTAAAGAGCTTCTTGATGAAAGTGAAAGAGGAGAGTGAAAAAGTTGGCTTAAGACTCAGCATTCAGAAAACTAAGATCATGGCATCCAGTCCCATCACTTCATGGCAAATAGATGGGGATGCAATGGAAACAGTGGCAGACTATTTTGATGGGGCTCCAAAATCAATGCTTATTGTGATTGCAGCCATAAAATTAATAGATGCTTACTCCTTGGAAGAAAAGCTATGACCAACATAGACAGCATATTAAAAAGCAGAGACATTACTTTACCAACAAAGGACTGTCTAGACCAAGCTGTAGTTTTTCCAGTAGTCATGCATGGATATGAGAGTTGGAGTATAAAGAAAGCTGAGCACCAAAGAATTGATAATTTTGACCTATGGTGTTGGAGAAGACTCTTGAGAGTTCCTTGCAGTGCATGGGGATCCAACTAATCAGTCCTAAAGGTCCTGAATATTCATTGGAAGAACTGATGCTGAAGGTGAAACTCTAATACTTTGGACACCTGATGCGAAGAGCTGACTCATTGGAAAAGACCCTGATGCTGGGAAAGATTGAAAATGAGAGGAGAAAGGGATGACAGATGATGAGATGGTTGGATCGCATCAATGAAGCAATGGACGTGAGTTTGAGTAGACTCCGGGAGTTGATGATGGACAGGGAGGCCTGGTGTGCTGCAGTCCATACGGTCACAAAGAGGCGGACATGACTGAGTGACTGAACAGAACTGAAGGTATAAGTAGGACCCATGGACAACCATGTCAACAAAATATATGAAAAGCAGTTCTAAACTTGATTCTGGACTTGCAAACAAGGAACAACCTGTATGACTGACTCCACTGTCATCTTGGAACAGGACCTCAGTCTATTTAGTTTTTCTTGATATTCTCAAACTCTCATTTTTCTAAAATCTTACCAGTCTCCCTAAGTGGTGATCTTATGCTGCTGCTGCTGCTGCTGCTGCTAAGTCACTTCAGTCATGTCTAACTCTGTGCGACCCCATTAGACAGCAGCCCATCAAGCTCTTCCATCCATGGGATTCTCCAGGCAAGAATATTGGAGTGGGTTGCCATTTTCTTCTCCAGATGACCTCATGAATATCTTCCTATTAAAATTTTGTACCCAATGTATTACTTGCCACAGAGGGATTCACACTGAGGTGAAAAGCCTTGTAGAGATCATTCCCACCCTAAAGGATCAATCATGATGGGCTTTTGCACATTAGTGCTGGATGCATGACTTGAAATTATCTTTTTGGTATCTGTCAAGTGAACTCCATAGTCTTGTGCTTCATGTTTCTCCTTGGCCTGTCTTTCCTTTTTGTTCAGTGATTCTGTCTGCAAACAAACGGCACATAAGCAACATCCACATCATACATTTTGGTCATGTATGACATCATACATTTTGGTCTTTGGCTTCAATATTACAGTGAGGCTGCTATGGCTATTTCTCTCCAGCATTTTCTTGTTTACACATAGACTGAGAATCTAACAGGAAAATTAGGTATGGCTCTTTTCTATTCTCTCTCTCCCTCTCTCTCAATGTCTCTTTCTCTCTCTCTCCAATTGCACAAATTTGACACATAACAAGGCATATAGTATGGTATGTATATATATTGTAATTTGGTTGTTGCTCTAATGATATGTATCACATTATATGCTTAGTACAACAGTATCTTCTATATTCCATATACTGTACATTAGATCTCTATGGCTTATTTAGTACTCATTACAAGTTTGGACGCTTAAACACAGTCATTCTTATTTTTCCACCCATGGTGACCACTGTTTTACTCTATTCTTTTGCAGGTTTGACTTTTTTAGATTTCATGTTCACATGATAGTATATAGTTCTCTGTCTGACTTTGTTTAGCATAATATGTTCAAGGTCCGTCCATGTTGTTGCAAATGTCAGAATAGCCTCCTTTCTCATGGGTGGATAATATCCCATTGTGTATAGGTCTTTGTTATCTATTCACCCATTGATACACATTTGGGTTGTGGCCTTTTTTTGGGTATTGTGTGCAAAGTTACAATAAACATGGGAGTACATATATCTCATTGAATTTCTGTCTTCATTTCTTTTGAGTACACACACAGAAGTGGAATTGTTGGTTTGTGTGTAGATCTATTTTTAATTTTTTGAGGAATGTCTATATCTTCTCTCACATCTTTTAAACTCATGGCATTTTCTAACTCTCAGGTTTCTTCCTAGGGTGCAGATTCCATATAATCAAAATGTCTTTGTTCTCACCATTTTCCTTTCTTGGAGGCCAAAATCTATGCTCTATTTTGTGGTATTTCCCACCCCCCAATTCTATCTATGCTCAGTGTCTTCTCTTTTGCCTTAAAACATGAACATTTTAAATGCAAGCACTAGTTGATCCCTAACATATCAATAAAAAATGTTTTAAGGAGAGAAAGACCAAGGGTGACACTATAATATTTCCAAATAAGAATCATTAAATTTCATCATAACATTAAAAAACATTCCTTAGTTCATATCATGGAAATGCATGTGAAACTTTGGATCTTCTTTAGGTCAAATCTTTTCGCCTATCATACTCTTACAGTGTCTTATCTGTCCCTGTTCTGTTTTTTTAATATAAAAATTTTACCACCTATGATTCCATTATTCATTATTTCCACCCACAACATTTAAGCCTCTAGAGATCAAAAAGCATTTCAGAAAAAAACTTTTTGGCGGTTGTGTGTTAGTCTCTCAGTGGTGTCCGACTCTTTGTGACCCCATAGACTGTAGCCTGCCAGGCTCCTCTGTCCATGATATTTCCCAGGCAAGAATACTGGAATGGGTTGCCATTTCCTTCTCCAGGGGATCTTCCCGACTGAGTAATTGAACCTGGGTCTCCCACATTGCAGGCAGACTCTTTACCATCTGAGCCACCAGGGCATTCAAGCTGTACCTCTATAGGTTTGCAAGTTCACATAAAGAGCTGGCAATCAATCAAAGTCTTATTAGTTAGCAACTAGAGGAAAGTGAGGAAATGGGAAGGAGGCATGATTGCAGGTTTGTATAGTTTTTCCCTTGGGAGGCAGGGCACTGCTAGCACATCAGAGGAGAGCCCAGGGATGAACCTTGGAGGTGCTGGGTTGGTAGTGCTTCTAAGTAAGTGCACATAGTTTCAGAATTTCAGAATATTCAGGGCAATGTGTAAAACAAATGAATAAACACACCAAAAAAGCAACAATTTTGGGGAGGCAAGTATCACCTAATCTTCAACAGGAGGAAATAACAGATGATATAGGTGAAAATAATCATTCCCCAGAACTGCATTCAGTTGCTGGTAATCAGCAATGGACATGGTGGTGGCTTAAACAAGATAGGCTGTTGTTGTTTTTCCTTCATGTGAAAGAACTTCAGAAGTGGAGAGATGAGGGCTGGCATGATGGCTCCATGGTATTTTCAGATCTTCTCAGTATTTCTACTTTCTGAAATAGTGCCGACAAACTTAAATCAATAGGAATTCAGGTAAGGGGGTGGAGCAAAGGGCAGTTTCCGATTTAATGAGCTTAGAAAGTCCCCTGCTTCGAAATGATGAACATCTGGAATGGATAGGGTGAGGGCAGGTGACATGAAGCCTTGCATTAACCACGGGTGTTCGGGAGCCCTTTCAGCCTCTTGACAGCAGAAAGACAAGGTAGTGCTATAACCAGTATTTTAGGTCTGACATTGATGTGAAGAATGGTTTTAAAAAGATGAAATAGGAGTGAAAGGACTTTGAAGTAGTCTTATAAGAGGAGTGCCATTTGGAATAGAAAAAGAGAATTGCAAGCTAGGTGGCATTTTGTGATTTTTATTTCATTTTAACTATAATCATGATCCATGAACTCCATTAGGAATCCATTGGGAAACAAACTAGGAAAGTAAATAGACTGGTTTAATTATTGTCCTTAGCATCCTAGCCACTGAGTGTGTCATACTTCTGCCTACATTTTGCACTCTATTCCTTCATAGAACTCAGGCAGGAAGAGTAAGCAGCCACCATGGGATGTGATGAGAAGAAAGTCAGTACCAATCTCCCTACCATATCAGAAAATAGAAGCCTCAACACCCTGCTCTCTCTGTATTGTCTTTTTGATCTTCAAGAGTCTGCTGTTAAATGTAACTAACCCTGTGAGGAAAACTATACTGAACAATAGTTTTATCTTAACTTTCAGGGCAGTTAAAAGTTTATCAGGTCCCTAGGACACAAGCTAGAGTATGCATGTTTTGAAGGGAGAAAATGGGAGGATGCTCAGAAGGAAGGATAAGTGAACTGAGACTTCTCTGACACATGGAAGGAACTCAAGGCCCTCAGCTGTCTCTGTGTCTCTGCTAGGCCCAGATGAAAAGTTAGTATCAGACGGTAGTTCCATAAATTTTGCTGTCCCTGGATTTATCTGAAACTTCTCTGTGACTCTTGGAAAATCCCTGTACTCCCTTTATCCATCTTTCTCTTATGAAGAACCAGAGTGATGGGTTAAACAGGTTATGGAAGAATAAAGAGAGTGAGTGATTAGAGCAGCTTGAGATTTTTGTGAGATTTAGGGTGTTAGCTGTTGACAGGATGGCACTGGAATTGGAGATCAGCAGTAACCTTGAGTCCTATGATAAGATGGGCTCTCCATAGCCCTCAGCATGTTTCTGTCAGTCTGGATTCTGTTCCTAAGGAATGAGGCTTTAGGAGTCACTGGGAGGCTATTCCTTGCTATAGATGCCATAGATGAACAGCAAAGATATAAGTGAGCATATATGTGTTTCTGTACAAAGCATGAAAAATACACAGCACTGATATGGCTGTGCTCCCTCCAAGCGGGGCAGGGGGTGAGAATTGTGTTTCTCACAATACCTGGCCATTCATTTGGAAACAGAGCATTGTTACAACTAAATGCTGAGGAATCACTGATACACTCTACCATGTCACAGGTGAAAGCCTAACTCTAGAGATCACAGAGCTTGGAGAGGGAAGAACTGGGTGGGTGGAGAGATGCAGGAAGAGAGTATTAGGAGGGAGAGGTGCATATTAGGAATAGAAAGGACATTCTGGGGAGCTATATTTCTTGCAGTCTAATTGCTCAATGTTTTATAGAATCTGATCATTAGGGAATCTTGGGCATGATTCCGCAGAGATTGTCTTGTGAAATAAAGCAAGAGGCTATTAAAAAGAAAGTTTAAATATAGCTACAGGGAGACATCCTTCCTGACAACTTGACAGATGTCTTGGAATGACGACGCCTTCCTTCATCGCTAATTACAAAATCATTTGTTTTAAGGAAAGGACAAAAGAGAAGTAATTATGAAAAACATGATTCTTAAGGGATAAAAAGATAACATCAGTTTAAAACACGGAAGCAATCATAACCACTTAGAATCATTATTAGTTTGGTGGAACCAATGACAGGTTGCTTTTTAGAAACCAGAGGGAATGGGGCTCCTGAAGCAGAGGGAAGAAAACACTCAGTTTCTTGTTATGCTAAACTTATCCCCAGACTCCCGAGACTTCTTTGATGAACAGTTCATTAAAATTTCCGACCGCAGATGAATTTGAGCTAAAATACACAAATGTTTTAATTATACATTCCTTTTTAATTACACTAATGACTTGTAATGTGTTTATGTTGGTTTAGAGTTTAATTTCTTCCCTTAGATTAGGTGGTTGACTTAAGGACTGTGCTTTTCAGTAAAATAGCATGATTCATCAATGTTTGATTATGAATTAATGCCCAAATGCAGAAGAGCTGCTGCCAGTGGAGGGATGGCCCTGCTCGTGCACAATTGCCTTTCCTCTGGGGCTCTGGGGCAGAGCATATCTTGCCATCTTGCAGGCATAAGTGTTGGGAGTTCTGAGAAGGGTCCATTTACATGAGAAGAGTGAGAACTGGTCCACAATCGGGTTGTGAGAAGCTAGGTACACACTTCATATTTTTCAACTTCTCTTATAGCCTCTTTGAGATCTCTCATTTTGAGGTCTCTAACTTTATCCCCCAAATTACCCTACTACTTCAGCCAATTCTAGCATAAAGAATAAGATTTTGATAAACAGTTCACATATATATATGATTCAACATGAATATTCCTGCCCAAAGTTTGATTTCCTGAATTGGGAAGATTCATGGAGGAAGGCATGGCAACCCACTCCAGTATTCTTGCCTGGAGAATCCCCATGGACTGAGGAGCCTGGCAGGCTACAGCCCACGGTGTTACAAGAGTCAGACATGACTGAATGACTCAGTACAGCATAGACTCCAGCTGAGACCAAATCTTGGGCTTTCCTGGTGGCTTAGCTGGTAAGGAATCCACATGCAGTGTGAGAGACCTCAGTTCGATCCCTGGGTTGGGAAGATCCCCTGGAGAAGGGAACAGCTACCTACTCCAGTATTTTGACCTGCAGTATTCCATGGACTGTATAGTCCATGGGGTCACAAAGAGTCAGACATGACTGAGCGATTTTCCCTTCATTTCATTTCAAACTTTGATATTTATATTTCAAAGGACAATTCT
The DNA here is from genome assembly GCA_007570785.1 of Antilocapra americana. Taxonomy (NCBI): domain Eukaryota; kingdom Metazoa; phylum Chordata; class Mammalia; order Artiodactyla; family Antilocapridae; genus Antilocapra; species Antilocapra americana. Next base: position 16,943,944 of record ML662445.1, read on the forward strand.
TAAATGTTACAAGTTATGCTAATCCTTAAATTTTGGTGTCCTTCTCACAAGGGTTGGAAACTAGGCAAATATTTCCATTTATCCCTCTGTGCAGTGGATACCAGTGATTGCTTTCCTTTCCCAGCATCCCTTTGCCCTACTTTAATAGGAAATTATCTTTTTTTTCCCTACAGTGAAACCATTGCATGCACACTGATGAAACCATCATCTCTGTACCCACAAGGAGCTTGGCCTCTTATGACCCAGGTTAACCCATCAGAGTACACAGTCCTCCTAGCCACACAGACTGATTTGACATAAGCATATCACAGAAGCAAGATTACTCAAAGTTCTTCCTCTGGAAGTTTTTAAAACATTTATTCATCAACACATATTTGGTTTATAACTCTATATCATATCACAGGTACCACATTATATTTTGCCTTCTGTATACTCTACAGGATGCTCACCACCAAAAGTTCTGTTTCCATCTGTCATCGTACAGTTGATCCTCTTTACTCTTTTTGCTGTCTCCTCTCCAAAGTTTTTTTTTTTTTTTTGCCAAGCTTGTTATACCACACAGAATATGACTCCCCCATGCATGTCCACGTCCCAATCTCCAGAAGCTGTGAATAGTCTATCTTACCTGGCAAAAGGGACTTTGCAGATAGAACTAGGCTGAAGATCTGGAGATGGGAAGATTAACCTGGATTATATGAGCATGTCTAATGTAATCACAAGCATTCTTATAAGTGAAAGAGAGAGGCAGGCGAGTTAGAGATATGACAATGAAAGCTCACTCAGAGTGATGTGATAGCTCCCTCTGAAGATGAAATGAGGATCCACAAACCAAAGAATGTGGGTGGTCTCTAGAAGCAGAGAAGGCAAGAAAATGAATTTTCAGAGTCTCCCAAAAGGAATGCAGCCATGCAGACAACTTGATTTTAGCTCCAGGAAACCTATTTCAGATATTTGACCTTCAGAACTGTAAGATAATAAATTTATCTTAAGTCATCAAGTTCATGGTAATTTGTTATAGCAACAATAGGAAAAAAATACACCTATCCAGGAAATGCTATCTTTCAGCTGTGATCTTGTTCTGAAAACCATCATGTCTGTACGTGGAAAGAAGTTATTGAGACAAAGCCTTCTTTGCCAAACCTCTGGTTTGTGGTTCTCTGAGTTGAATTTCTGTACCTGGGGGAAAAAAAAGAGCTGGTTATTATATCCTTTCAATATGTTTGTAGCAAGTGAAATATGCAACCTAAACAAGATTTTCTACTAGTTCATAGTGTTGTGGTAATATTTTGTCACCACATACAAGTTATATATTTGGATTAAATCCACAATCATATTTGTATCTATGCTAATTTTTGTATTCTTGCTATATTCTCTCCAAAACTGTTCTGAATGTTACAGAAAATAGGGGGGAGAATGGATATCATCTCAAATGGATGTAATAATGGCACATGTAACATGAATGCAAAAGATGTACCTGGGTACAGACATTTAAGATAACTGAGGTGCCTGAAATTACATCATTGCAGCATCTTCCCACTCTAAACAGACACATGACCACCTTGGCCAGTGACATTCATTTTGTCTAAGCTGCGTGAAGTAGGCTTGTCATCAGAGAAACCCAAGATATGTCAAAACTCCTGAGCGCTGAAGGAAAGGAATTTAACACAAATATAGCTCAACACAGCAGAATGAAGGTCCAACTCTGCAAGGATTTGCATGTGAAAGAATAAATAAATTTTTTTCCAGATGGGGGGCTAAGTAATCAGGGCACTGACTTAGAGATTGGTGATTCAGAGGAGGATGGCATCACAAAGTGTCCCTCACAATCTGAAAACAAAACAACAAAACAAAGGTTATCTGGAGGGTCTGACTCACCCAAGGTTCTCTGTAGGCCCTTGTCTTGCCATCTGACAACTTAAAGACAGTTGTATTCAAAAAAGCTAGGCTTTCAAGTAGGAATCTAGGGGCCCTGGTGGAAGAAAAGCAGGCAGTAGTCAATTGGGAACTTAGCTACATAGACCTTGATGCCCTTCTACTCTTCCTCTTCTATGTGTGCTGCCTTTAAAATTAGACTTACTTGGCAATGGGCTATTCCATATTCATCTCTTATAAGGAAAATTAATTTTAACATATGGATAATCATTTATATGTTAACATGCATTTAGTTACAGATTTTTTCCTCCAGTGTGGAGGCTTTGATGGAGTTTGTAGGGATCATTCATTCAAACAACATTTGCTGAGTGTTTTTTATGAGCCAGGCTTTATACTATGTGCTTGGAATACAAACAGAAATCAGAGAAAATATGTTTCTCTCCCCAAGGATTTCATGGTCTAAAGTGAGGCTGGCAGGGAGACTTGATCTGCCATAATAGGTTGAAAGGTTAAAGACAGATATTTTCTTATTTTCCTGTTTTACCAAACACAAATCCACTAGATCTCACCTGTTCTTGGAAATTCCACAGCCAACCTTTCTTGCCACTGTTTCAAACACTTTCCTAACTTTGTGTGTAACATCAGCCCTTCATCGTTCACACACATATTCCAAATATACATGAAAAGGATTATTTTGTTCATTTTCCTTTGATTTATTGATGACCTAAAAAGATGAAATAGAAGTTGTTATGACAGAAATTTAAATCTATAACGAGTTCCCTGATCTCAATTTAAAGCCCTTTCACTACATCATGGCTGAGTAAACTAAACATACATTCACCTAGTAATAGAGCATAGGGCTTATGGACTTCAAAAACTACTGACTTTCCTCCTAAGTTTATTGAATACAGTTCGAACAAGTATTTCAGCCCTGCCACAAACTTGGCTCGACTCATTCTCCAGGGGTGTTCCATCCCTCAGCTACTGAAAAGTTTATGCCCATAATTTCCTGAATCATTCACGTGCTTCCCTTCCTACCTCGCTGCCTCTGCTGTTGCCCTTCTCTATCACAATGCCCTGTGAGTTTCCTCCTCTTGTAGTGACTTCCTAGTAAATTTCAGTGCTTTCTCAAGTCTTTCCCAATCTCACCAGCCCAGAAATTTTCTATAGCTACATTATTGAACTTTGCTTGTGCTACTCAAATGACTCTTGTCTCATTCCACCTTCTATCACAGGTATTTTGTCACTGTCTTATCTCTTCTAAGAGAAGGCAGAGATTATAATGTATATCTGTGGATTTGGCAGTCACCAACACAGTGAATACTGGGCATTATAATATCTGATCAATGATTGAATGGATTGAATTGGATTCAGGTCATTGAGAAAATGAGGAGACAAAATCAAAGCAATGTAATTACAAAACTTAGCCTCTCTGAGGTGGGTGGCTGAGGCCTGAGAGTAGAGAGCCTGAAAGGAGAATGCAGGGAAACCAGTTCAGAGATTTGCACAGTGACTCTGGTGAAAAGAGATAAAAGTACGCTCTCTCTGGAAGAACTGGGACAGGAAGGAAATGAGTAAATTGTAAAGGCATTTCTATCCAAGACATGGTGCAGGTAAGAGATAAAGAATGAGGCTTTTGCTTAGGTTACTGAACATGGTAGTAGCACAGGAAAAATGCACAGACCATCACTGTCAGCCTGTTAAGTGTGTTCTTTCTTGTTGATGTAAGGTCTGAGTTTGTTTTTGTTTTTATAACTGCAAATGGTTTGTTACTTTGCTGAAGGTCCTTCATATTCTCTGGGGCACCAATACCCAACTATTTAAACTGTATTTCCAGGAGCTCTTGTACTCTGTATAGTTGCCATACAGACAGATATGTGGGATCTAGAAGAAACAGCATTGTAGCCAGTGTCCTGGGACCACCAACAGAACCCCAGCGATCTCACTCGGGTTGATTTTGATAACCGCAATTGACATAAGGTCTCACTTGAACAGAAGTTTTCTACTGTTCAAATGTGTCTTGAAAGCTTTGCTCGAGAGCTGAAGTAAGCAAACTATGGCCCATGAGTTAGGAATGGCATTTACTTTTTTTTAAAGCACAGTTTTTTTTTGTTTTGTTTTTTTTTTTTAAAGAACAAGAAAAATACAAGAAGAAATCTTTGCAACAAAGGCCAGTTTTGGCCCCCTGCAGAGCCTTAAACATTTACAAACTGGTCTTTTAAAGAATACATTTTTCCAGCATAAATACTTAAAAAATAAAAGTTTTTTTTTTTTTTAATTCTTTTCCCAATAGTTTGGCCAGAGTTTGCCATTGTGGATGATGTTTGCTGGCATTATTCTTCCATACCCTGTAGCCTTTCCTTATTAACCTTTTTGATCTACTTTAGCCAACTGGAATTCTTGAACCCTGTTTTTTATATCAGTGGCCAGATCCTCCTCTCTCGTAATGCTTATAAACCACTTCAGGATTATAGCCAGAGCACTTGAAAATATTTATGCAATAAACAACTAATTTTTCAAGGTAGTTATGGTTATACATATTGTGCAGGAGATATCTTAAAATTCCAAATAAAGTACCTTATTTTAGTTATATGGCATGACTTTCCAATCACAGCAGTCACCTTTTCATAGAGGTACATCAAGATAAATAGAGCAATATCCATATTTTACAGTCTATAAAATTCAAATCTTTGCTTAAAAAAAGAGTTTACATGCAATGCATACACCAGCTTGCAAGTTTATTTATCAACATATATTTATGCAATATGTGCATTGTAAAGTTCAGGCATCAGTTTTAGGTTCTGAGCAAATATTTACAGCCTAGATCCAAACAAGGGTGAGTGCCTATCAAAAACTTTTGTGGCAGGTGGCTGTAGTTCATGGAGAAAAGTGTTACACGGGAGCCAGCACCTCAGAACATTGAAAGGGTGGAAAGTTTCATCTTTAGGAGTGAAGATTTATTTCTTCCTCAGAGTCACACTTTTCTACCCCAACTGCAATCTGGAGGTTAAGATGCACAATCTTTTACCCTACCTCTACCTTTTACCACATTTTAAAAAGATATGAATACTTAATTTATATAGAAGCAAACATGTTTGATAATGTGCAAAATTTACCTTCTCCAAGTGTGTGTATATTTCCAACAGAATCAGAAACTTCAGGCAAAGCCATGGGAATATAAAAGCAGAAATTTAAGAATATGGTGGGTAACAGTTTGAGATTTTGAGATGGAGTTTTATGGTTACCTTGTACTTATCCAAGGAGTAATTATCCAAGTACTCCTACTTGATAGCTGGTCCAGGCTGAGGTTGTGGGAGGGTTGCTGGAGATTTGGATGGACAGTAAACCTGGTTTATGGCCAGGGAGGATAGTGTCAATAGCAATCCATGTGACAGCAGGCTGGAGTAGTAACAATATCTGAAGCCAATAAGAAATCTGAACAAGAATTCCCTGGCAGTCCAGTGGTTAACAGTACATGCAAGGGGCATGTGTTTGGTTCCTGCTCAGGGAACTAGATCTCTGGATGCCATGCAGCATGGTGAAAAAATAACCCAATAATAATATCAAATAAATTTGAAGTAGACAGAACATTTTTAAAAGACTAAGGGAAAAAATCTGGAATAAATTTCTTTTCAAGTGGTGAGGCAAAAAGGCAGAAGCCCAATTTGAAGAATGTGGATGGAGACGGGGACTGTCATACAAGAGAAGCAAGAAGTTTGGAACCCTGAGAAATGAAAAAGTCCTCAAGCACAAAATATGGCTGCACTCTTTGTCCATTTGTGGCTACAACTGCTCATTCCAGACCCTTCTAGGCTTGGCAGGGAAGGTTTATTAGAGTTAAGAACATTCAAGATACACTCTCTGACAGTGTGTCTCTGGATGAGGAGACCAGGGTTTCTCACATTTGCCTAAACATCTGAGGCACATTCTGGAGAGGGGACTTTGTTCTAGACACATCACCACTAGGCACCCTCACTCTTTCCGTGTACTGTAAGACTCAACAACAAAGTAGGGATTCTTTTTCTTTCTCCTTTTTTTTTAAATCTCCAACCGAAATAGTAGACTTTCACTGGGGCCAATTTTGAAAAGTCTCTGGAGTTGGTCTTCTTCCATGATATCTCTCAGAATAGTGAAAGAGGCTTCAGTTGTGACACATGGAGCTAGTATTTTAGGTAAGACTCTGGTTTAGGGGACATACACAGGTTTCTAAGATTCAAATAAGTTTATTTCAAGTTTTATTTTGTTTTTTTTGGTCTTATGTGGTTTCGTTCTGAAGAAATGTATTAGGGCAAAATGAAATATTGAAACACGATGAAGCCCATAGTAATCAAGCATTTAACCTCCCCCCTGCCACAAATTATAGAATAGTTGACAGACAATGGGGGTTCCTGCTGTAGAATTGCTGGTACCATATTCATCATTATATGGATGCCATTGATGGAAAGTACATGAGTCAGAAATTCTATCTCAGGAGTTCACCCCCAATGTATATTCTACAGAGGTGGCCAAAAGGTGCTACTGTGGTAGCCATCAGTGTAAAATATCAAGAAAGGCAGTTCAAGGAATTATGTGGAGACACCATGCACGTAGATCAAGACTATCCAATTCAGTGGCCAAAGAGATGCTAAATGATGGTATTTTTAGTTATTTATAGCATTCAAGAATGACTAGATGGCTGCCTCTCACAATTTACCACCACAGGGATGAAAATAGAGAAGCAGAGAATAGAACAGTGGTTACCAGAGGAAGGAAGGTGGGGGAAACAGGGAGATGATGGTCGAAGGTTACAAAGTTGCAGTTTTATAAGATAAAAAGTCTAGAGATCTAATGTACAGAGTTACTAATATGTTATTGAATCCCGGAAACTTGCTAAGAGAGCAGATTTCAGATGTTTCATCCCCCCACACACAAATGCAAAATGTTAACTACAAGAAAAGATGAATATATTAAATAATTTAACTACAGAAATTATTTCAGTATGTGTATGTATATGAAATCATCATGATTTACACCTTAAATATAAATAACTTTGTTAAAAATTATATAAGATCAACAACAGAATGGCACTGAGACAGTGTAAGTAGCCTTATTGAAGGAACTCTCTTCCTGATGGGATTTGCATGCTTATGGAGGATTCACCAAGGACTCTAGGTGTGGCTGCCTAGGACCTGGTCATAGTAATGCCCATCAGACTCATGAAGATGAGTTTGAGTAACATTGATTCCCCCAAGGTGTGGATGAATGTGATCTATGAGGCATACTACCTTGGATCTGCCAGCCTGAATTGCTCAGAGAGAGTTAAAAAAAAAAATGTACAGCCTGACCACTGTATATTTTTTTTTTAACTCCAAGATCTCAGTTTTCTTAATCCATAGAGCTCTCAGAGAATGTTCCCCAATTATTTCCAAAGAGTGTTTTTGGAACCTTGACTGTGAAAAATCTGGAAGCTTAGAAGTTAGCTGTCTCTGATAGAACTTGTAGTTTGGGGACTGTATCCATCCAGGACAATCTCTTGGGCACAGTAATCTTGCCATGAGCCTCTGGGCTGAATATGACCAGGAAGCCAAGGAGCTCATGGGGCAGTTGGTTTTAAGTCATCCCTGTCACTTAGGCACCCATGGAAGATGCCTTTATTTTAAATCAATACCTTATATTTCAAATCCATGTGAATTTCACTACCTCCACTGATTTTTATGTCACTTAATCTTTACAATCACTTATGAGGTAGAAATTATGTCATTTTTAAAAAGAGAAATTGAGGCTCAGAGTTATTAAATATTTTGTTCTTGATTACAGTAAAAAGCACCAGTCACTAAGGAAACACATCCATTGACACCTCTGTATTAACAGTGGCCCTAAACGCAGATGTGATACTCTGCCCCCATTCTCATGATAATAAAATAATGATAGTTACAGTCACTGAGCGCTTATCATTTTTCAGGCATGTGCTATGGCTATTCTTCTGATTGAGAAAAGAATCTAATTATCTCATTTACCATGAAGTATTAGACATCGAAAATAGCTTAATGAAGTCTGCTCTTAGACCGTTTTCCACTTTTAAAGAGATATATGGGTAGAGAAATGTGTAACCTAAAGGAATAAATGACTGTGGAGTGCTAAGCCTTATAATAGGTAGTGAAAGAAAGATTTGGGGGTCAAAGATGCTTCTAGAAGTCATTCTTTCTCTTTTATTTTCCACATTATTCCATAATCAGTCTTCCAACCCCAATTTTAGTCAAAATGACCCTAAAGCAAAAGCAGACTTGAAAAAAATAGTTTAGTAGATGTAATTGTGTGCAGAGTCAAATGATAAACAATCCCAACCCAGTTATCATGTCTAAAATTCAATTATTGGAAATTAATTTCTTGACCTCTTCAATTAATTTTATCTCAGGATCCAAATATTCTGAAAGGTCATATACTTTTAGATATTATCAGTTACACTGCGCTGTGAATGAGATTACTGTTTATTGGCTCTGAAAGTTAGTTGAAAAGCTTTTTCCACTGAGAAGTAGAAACCAAAAGAAAGCAATTGGTTGACATATTAATATTTAAACAGAGCTCTAAGGGGGAGGCTTATAAGACTGGGGGAGGGGTGGGGAGTGTCTGCATGATGCATTGTGGAAGTAGAGTCACTGGGAGGAGTGGCTGAATTGAGCGAAGTCTCGGAGGGTCAGTTTTAAGTCAGGGACCCAAGCAGGGGAAAGGGAGGATCACTGCCATGAAGTCTTGGATTGATTTTAGCTCTGCTGTGTCTTTCTGTCTGAGCCACATCCTGACTATCTAAATCTGTTTCTTTAACTCTAAACTGAGAAAACAGTAATGGAGGGGTGAGGGGAGCAGTTATTTTGTGGATGGAATTAGATACTCTCTGTGGAAGTCATTTGGGGAGGCTAAGTTCTGTACAGAGGTTGACAAAAAATTCTTGAATGATGAGGACCAGCAAGAAAGTGGTGAGTTTGAGATTTCAGCAAGTTCTCAGTCTTGATGAGATAACCCTCAGCTTCCTAAAGTGGTAAATTGAAAAATCCCATGCTGGACAGTTTGTAGATTAACTTTTTCATGCTGATGTAAACTCCAACAAACCACAAATTAGTAGCCTTCAGGAAATCAGTACAAGGCCAATGAACACATGATGTCCAATCCCTGAAAGCTTTGTAGCATCTGTGGCCTGTGTGTTAGGTGTTCATAAAAAAAAAAAAAAAAAATCTTTAAAGTGATTGCACTAAACACTGGATTCAAGTGATGGCTGTTTGGAATAAACAACTTGGGAATGATCATCTTCATGGCAAAGAATCTTCTTGTTCACCAAGACAGATGGCTAAGTTGACTGGGTTGAATAAGGAACCAGGAAAGTTAATATAGATATGTCAGATGCTGACTTTGACTTAAGACCTACAACCACTGGTAATATCTATATCCATAGATGAAAGAGATGTGAGTCTAAATGACTGAATTTTCAGTCATCTTGTCCACTAAATTGACACAACCAATCTTTTATGAATAAAGTATGACAGATATTCATGTTTTTAAAACATAATTTATATTTCCTCTTTGTTATAGATTCTTCTTTATTCTCTAGGTCTGCTGTAATGAGTTTGCAGGTAGGCTTTGGCAGTCAGTGGATGAGCTGACCTCTTGACTGTTTTCTCTAGTTCATAGTCATTACCATGTGAAGAACATACCTTTCATGTTGGATTGACATGTGGCTTCTGTTGTCTCTCAATAAACACTCAGGACTCACAAATCAAAGGTTTGCATCCTCTGTCCAAATTGTAATGCTATTGATTACAAGTGCAGCCTCAGGAGGTGGGGGATTTTAGGTTTAAGTGTGCCCAGATAAATATGCCTAGTGGCATATTCTAGTGCATAAAAAATTATGTCCAAATGTCTGCCATGTTGAAAAAAGCAATTTAAATTACATTATATTCCTCCTCACAAGCTCCCCATCCCACAACACACAATCCTTGCATGTATATCTCCAGACCAGAAATCAGTCACACTTGAAATAGCAGCAAATAAAACCAAAGATACAATCAAAACTTCAAGTGTTGAGAATACTCAGGCATATGGGAACATGGACTAGAAATTGTTCTAGTCTTTTTAATAGATAGAAGCTGGAGTAACTTTCAGCCTCCTCATCTGCCTCAAAACCTGATGCACCCAGCATATGGATGCCTGAAATAAATCTTTGAAAAGGAATACAATTTAATTATTTAATTATTTAGTTTTTCATTTTATAACAAAAGATTAGGCACAGTATAAGAAAACAGAAAGGCACCCATGGTGAAACACATTATTTCTGGAATCAAACAGAACTGAGAATAAATTCTGGCTTGGCCCCTACAAGTTTTCTAACTATGAATAAATTACAGGGTGCCTGATTGTCCATTTTTTCATGCATTGATTGGGATCAAGAGCATTAACCTCATCTATCAATATATCAATGGCATTTTCCACAAAACTAGAGTAAATCAAAAATTTGTGTGGAAATTTAAAAGACTGTGAATAGACAAAACAATCTTGAGAAAGAACACAGATTAGAAGTATTGTGCTCTCTGACTTCAGAGTACCTTGCAAACATACAATAATCAAAACTGTATGGTACTGGCATTGACTTATAGATCAATGTAAAAGAATAGGGAGTCCATAAATAAATCCACACACTTGTGAACATTTAATCTACAATGAAGGAAGCAAGAATACACAATGGAGAAAACATTCTCTTCAATCAGTAGTGTTGGAAAAACTGAACAGCTACATGTGAAAAAAATGAAAGTAGAAAAATTTCTCACATGATACACAGAAATAAACTGAAACATTATTAAAGACCTAAATGTAACACTCCTAGAAGAAAACATAGGCAGAAACTCTTTGATGTAAACAATAGCTATATTTTTTCCACCTTTTTCCTAAAGCAAAGTAAGGAAAAGCAATAAACAAATGGAACCTAATTAAACTTAAAAGCTTTGCACAACAAAGGAAAACATCAAGAAAATGAAAGATAACGTACTGAATGGGAAAGGATACTTGCAATGATATGGCCATATAAGGGGTTAATATCAAAAATATATTAACAACTCATACAACTCAGTATCTAAAAACAACCAATCCAAATTAAAAAGGGCAGAAGACCTGCAGAGACATTTTTCCAAAGAAGACATACAGGTGGCTGACAGGCACATGAAAAGATGCCCAATGTCATTCACCATCAGGGAAATACAATCAAAATTATAGTGAGGTATCACTTCACACCTGTGAGAATGGCTACCATCAAAAATATGACAAATAAGAAATGTCAGTGAGGCTCTGGAAAAAAGGGAATCCTTGTACACTCTTGATAAGAATGTAAATTGGTGCAACCAATATGAGAAACATTATGGATATTCCTCAAAACACTGAAAAATTAAACTATCACATACTCCAACAATTTCATTCCTGGCCATATATCTGAAAAAGTGAAAACCCTTATTTGAAAAGATACCTGCACCCAAATGTTCACAGCAGCATTATTTATAACAGCCTGAATATGGAATCAACCCAAGTACCCAGTAATAGATGAACAGATAAAAAACATGTATTGTATGTATGTATTCACACAATGGAATACTACTCAATAATAGGAAAGAATGAAATCATACCATTTGCAACATGAATGGACTTGTGAGTATTACACTTAGTGAAATGTTAGGCAGAGAACAACAAATGTCATTTGTCATTATCATTTGTCATTATTATTTATCATATGTGGAATCTGAAAAATAAACAACTGAGCATAGAAAAACAGAAACAGATTGACAAATATAGAAAACAGACTAATGGTTACCAATGGGGAGAAATAAAAGGAGAAGGACAAGTTAAGAAGTTACAAACTCTTATGTATAAAATAATCTCCAAGGATATATTGTACAGCACAGGAAATACAGTCAATATTTAAAAAAAATATTTTACAATAACTTTAAATGAAATATAATCTACAAAAACCCTGAATCACCCTGTTGTATACCTGCAAGTAATATAATACTATAAATCAACTACACTTCATTAAAAGATATGTTACAAAATAATATTCACCTCATAGTATTGCTTAGGATGTTATTGAGACAGAGTAGGGAACATAGTCTGTATAAACAGCACCTATAATTTACATTTGACAAATGGAAGTCATCACAATACTACATAACTGAACATATGATGGCCCAGAAGGTAAAGTGACTCCCTCTAAACACTCAAACATGTTAGGTTCATGAGTCAAGGCAAACTGGAAGTGGTCAAACAGGAGATGGAAAGAGTGAACATAGACATTTTAGGAATCAGTGAACTAAAATGGACTGCAATGGGTGAATTTAACTCAGATGACCATTATATCTACTACTGTGGGCAAAAATCCCTTAGAAGAAATGGAGTAGCCCTCATAATCAACAAGAGTCAGAAATGAAGTACTTGGATGCAATTTCAAAAACAACAGAAGGATCTCTGCTCGTTTTGAAGGCAAACCTTTCAATATCACAGTAATCCAAGTCTGTGCCCTGACCAGTAAATCTGAAGAAGCTGAAGTTGAACAGTTCTATGAAAACTTACATGACTTCTAGAACTAACACCTAAAAAAGATGTCCTTTTCATTACAGGGGACTGGAATGCAAAAGTGGGAAGTCAAGAAATACCTGGAGTAATAGGCAACTTTGGCCTTGGAGTACAGAATGAAGCAGGGCAACAGTTAATAGAGTTTTGCCAAGAGAATGCACTTATAATAGCAAACACCCTCTTCCAACAATACAAGAGAAGATTCTACACAAGAACATCACCAGATGGTCAATATCTAAATCAGATTGATTATATTCTTTGCAGCCAAATATGTAGAAGCTCTATACAGTCAGCCAAAACAAGACCTGGGAGCTGACTGTGGCTCAGGTCATGAACTCCTTATTGCCAAATTCAGACTTAAATTGAAGAAAGTAGGGAAAACCAGTAGACCATTCAGGTATGACTAAATCAAACCTCTTACAATTATATAATGGAAGTGACAAATAGATTCAAGGCATTAGATTTGATAGAATGACTGAAGAGCTAAGCACAAGTTCCTGACATTGTACAGGAGGCACTGAACAAGACCATACTCAAGAAAAAGAGATGCAAAAAGGCAAATGGTTGCCTGAGGAGACCTTACCATTAGCTGTGAATAGAAGAGAAGCTAAAGGCAAAGGAGAAAAGGAAAGATATACCCATTTGAATGCAGAGTTGTAAAGAATAGCAAGGAGAGATATCACTCAGTGATCAGTGCAAAGAAATAGAAGAAAACAATAGAATTGGAAAATCTATTTATCTCTTCAAGAAAATTAGAGATACCAACATTTCATGCAAAGATGGGCTCAATAAAGGCCAGAAATGGTATGGACCTAACAGAAGCAGAAGATATTAAGAAGAGGTGGCAAAAATGCACAGAATTACTATACAAAAAAGATCTTCATGACCAAGATAGTCACTATGGTGTGATCATCACCCTAGAGCCAGACATTCTGAAATGCAAAGTCAAGTGGGCCTTAGGCAGCATCACTATGAACAAAGCTAGTGAAGGTGATGGAATTCCAGTTGAGCTATTTCAAATCCTAAAAGATGATGCTGTGAAAACTGCTACACTCAATATACCAGCAAATTTGGAAAACTCAGCAGTGGACTGGAAAATGTCAGTTGTCATTCCAATCCCAAAGATAGACAATGTCAAAGAATTTTCAAACTGCCACACAATTGCACTCACCTCACACACTAGTAAAGTAATGCTCAAAATTCTCCAAGTGAGGTTTCAATAGCACATGAAACGTGAACTTTCAGATTTTTAAGCTGGATTTAGAAAAGGCAGAGGAACCAGAGATCAAACTGCCAACATCTGTTGGATCATAGCAAAAGTAAGAGGGTTCCAGAAAAATATCTACTTCTGTTTATTGACTATACCAAAGCCATTGATTGTGTGGACCACAAAAAACTATAGAAAATTCTGAAAGAGACGTGAATACCAGACCACCTTACCTACCTCCTGAGAAATCTGTATACAGGTCAGGAAGCAACAGTTAGAACTGGACATGGAACAACAGACTGATTGCAAATTGGGAAAGGAGCACATCAAGGCTGTATATTGTTACCCTGCTTATTTAATTTCTATGCAGAATATATCATGAGAAACGCTTGGCTGAGTGAAACGCAAGCTGGAATCAAGATTGCCTGGAGAAATATCAATAACCTCAGATATGCAGATGACACCACCCTTATGGCAGAAAGTGAAGAAGAACTAAAGAGCCTCTTGCTGAAAGTGAAAGAGGAGAGTGAAAAAGTTGGCTTAAAATTCAACATTCAGAAAACTAAGATCATGGCATCTGGTCCCATCACTTCATGGCAAATAGACTGGGAAACAATGGAAACAGTGATAGACTTTATTTTCTTGTGCTCCAAAATCATTGTAGATGGTGAATGCAGCCATGACATTAAAAGACCCTTGCCCCTTGAGGAAGAAAAATGCTTTGACCAATATAGACAGCATATTAAAAAACAGAGGTGTTACTTTGTTAGCAAAGGTGTAGTCAAAGCTATGGTTTTCCAGTAGTTATGTATGGATATGAGAGTTGGACCATAAAGAAAGCTGAGCCCCTACAAACTGATGCCTTTGATGCTTTTTGTTGGAGAAGACTCTTGAGTGTTCCTTGGACTGCAAGAAGATTCAGGCACTCCATCCTAAAGAAAGTCAGTCCTGAATATTCATTGGAAGGACTGATGATGAAGCTGAAACTCCAATACTTTGGCCACCTGATGTGAAAAACTGATTCATTTAAAAAGATCCTGATGTTGGGAAGGTTGAAGGCAGGAGGAGACGGGGATGGCAGAGGATGCAATCGTTGGATGGCATCATCGCCTCAATGGACATGAGTCTGAGTAAACTCCAACAGTTGATGATGGACATGGAGGCCTGAGGTGCTGCAAAGAGTCAGACATGACTGAGTGGCTGAACTGAATTGAACTGAACTGAATTGAACTGAACTGAGCTCATGGTCATAGTTCCTGAATGAGGAGTCCACATACAGTAGAGGCAGTTACAACATAAGCCCACACAGAGAGAAAGGAGAGATTTGCCTTCATGCTAAACAGGAAGTCATTGACACTGGCCAATATCATCCACATTTGAATCCTGTGTTTTATACGGCACAGGTCTCTCTCTAAGTCTGTACCCACTGCAGATATGGGGATGTGGCTGCATTGTAGCTGCTATTCCTCTGTTGCCCTGTGGGTCTTGCCTCTGCTTCCTGACACAAAGGGCAGTCCACAGGAAATGATGCAGTGATCACTGAGGGTTTGTGTCCGCTTCCAGCAGAGATTCTCTTCTCTTTCAGCAGATGCTCTTTCCAACCATAGCATCCAGTGCTCAGAGTGTTGCTACTGAGTACCAGGACAGCCTACCATAAATTCTGCCTGTAGTGCCCCTCATTCTCCTCATCTGTCCTAATTGCTGAGTTCACTGGCTCATTCTTTCAAGGAAAGTCAGTCAATCTAACCACAACTCGGTTTAATTTCTAATGAAGGTCTCTCTTCTTACCACCATCACATTGGAAATTTCAAATCTTGACTAGGATCTTGTAGAGAAGTTTTGAGCCAAGGGGATCTTTCACATCTCTCTGATAATTCTTTATATACTTTTCTATTCTCAAGATAGCTGGTTCTGGTTATATGTAAAAATAAAAAAAATAGGTAATTAATCAGATGAATAGTGAAAAACTAATCAGCACATAAATGTTAACACCATCGCCACCCCTTAAAAACCACCCTAGGGGGCAGAATGGGCACTAGATACATGGAGAATACTTTGTGTAATGTAAATCATGCTTCCCTGATGGCTCAGCTGGTAAAGAATCCGTCTGCAATGTGGGAGACCTGGGTTTGATCCTTGGGGTGAGAAAAATCCCCTGGGGAAGGGAACAGCTACCCACTACAATATTCTGGCCTAGAGAATTCCATGAACTATATAGTCCATGGGGTTGCAAAGAATTGAACACAACTGAGCGATTTTCATTTTCACTTGAGAGGCATTAGGTGCAGGGCTGATGAACCTGACTTTCCAATCAACTTCCAGGGTTGTATCTTAGCTCTGTAACTTTCTATCTGTTTGACCTTGGACAAATTACTTGATCTCTCTTTGCTTGTTTCTTTATATGTAAAAAGAGAAATGATTGCATTACTGGACAGTGCTGTTTACTCCAGTACTCTTGCCTGGAAAATCCCATGGACAGAGGAGCCTGGTAGGCTGAAGTCCGTGGGGTCGCTAAGAGTCAGGCACGACTGAACGACTTCACTTTCACTTTTCACTTTCATGCATTGGAGAAGGAAATGGCAACCTACTTCAGTATTCTTGCCTGGAGAATCTCAGGGACGGGGAAGCCTGGTGGGCTGCCGTCTATGGGGTCACACAGAGTTGGACACGACTGAAGCGACTTAGCAGCAGCAGCTGTTGTTAAATGTTAAAGGAATAGCACTATAGCACTCACACAGTGCTTGGAACAGCTCATGACAAACAGGCAGTGAGATTTAGCTTTTATTATTAATGCAGGATTAAGTTCAATGCCTTTGGCATCAGGTGGACTATGGTTGGAGTTTTGAATCCTTCATCTCTGGGACCCTGAGCAAGTTATTAATCTCCCTATGC
Organism: Antilocapra americana; assembly: GCA_007570785.1. Classification (NCBI taxonomy): domain Eukaryota; kingdom Metazoa; phylum Chordata; class Mammalia; order Artiodactyla; family Antilocapridae; genus Antilocapra; species Antilocapra americana. Next base: position 16,960,499 of record ML662445.1, read on the forward strand.
CTCAGTTTTCTCATCTGTAAAAGAACAGCAATAATTATGCCCACTACTTCTATAAGGAAGTTGTGGTGATTAGATTAAATACATTACTTAGCACATCATATATTCATAATTGAGAGTAACTACTGATTACTAATGAATTAGATTGACATTTCATGTTGAATCCAAAATCAGCATTTAGAATGATCAGTGTTATTTTATTTATGTGGTTATTTTCATAAAGTCTTGATGTAATGATGCACTTCAAAGTCTGGCTCAAATGCATCCTTATCTGTAGCCTCCTTCACCAAACATTGCAGTTTTCCATAATCCTGCTTGTGAATGACTTATGGTGCATTAGTTTGCATATAGTTTATTTCTCCTGAAAGGAAGAGACCATCATATATACCTTTTTTCTTCTTTATTTGCCCCACAATTTGGCAGAATGTCCCACAACATAGCAGATAGATACTGGTTCTTTAAATTCTCCCATGGAGGCCATCAATTTTCTTCCTCTGTAGCTGTTTATTCCACTACTGTTTCAGTGGTATGCTCTAAACTTGATTAACAGTCCTTTTCCTTCAGTTACGAGCTCAGTAACTTCTCAGTGGTACATGGAAAGGGCACATGAGAAAGATAGGCTTCAGATACCTCAAGCTTTTTTTTTTTTTAATAAAATAGCTTGAACCAGAAGTTTCAAAGCTGGTTTTAGTCTCAGGACAGAGACAAGACCCTAAGGTCTGTGTTTGTTGTCATTGAAGCTCCTCATAGATCTGATTTGACTTGACATTGTTTCTTTCTCCTTGCCTCGAAAAGACTGATTTCTTCAGAAAATGGATGTCTGTAGAAATTAGGACAAAGTACTTAATATCAAATACTGCTGAGGAATTTTTCAACTTTAATTGATTATGATCATGTGAGGCTGATTCTTACTTAAAGTATATATTTCTGCCCATATTTTCCCCCAAATTTGGAATTTAGTCATTAGTGTAATCTACTGGACATGAAACAAAAGACTGGTTCCAAATTGGTATAAAAGTAAGTCAAGGCTATATGTTGTCACCCTACTTATTTAGCTTTTATTCAGAGTACATCATGAGAAATGCCGGGCTGGATGAAACACAACCTGGGGTCAAGACTGCCTGGAGAAATATCAATAACCTCAGATATGCAGATGATATGCCATATCACTCTTATGGCAGAAAGCAAAGAGGAACTAAAGAGCCTCTTGATGAAAGTGAAAGAGGAGAATGAAAAAGCTGGCTTAAAACATTCAAAAAACTAAGATCATGGCATTCAGTCCCATCACTTCATGGCAAATAGATGGGGACACAATGGAAACAGCAACAGACTTTCTTTTCTTGTGCTCCAATATCCCTGCAGATGGTGACTGCAGCCATGAAATTAAAAGACGCTTATTCCTTGGAAGAAAAGTTATGACCAACATAGATAGCATATTAAAAAGCAGAGACACACTTTGCCAGCAAAGGTCTGTCTAGTCAAAGCTATGGTTTTTCTAGTAGTCATGTATGAATGTAAGAGTTGGACCATAAAGAAGGCTGAGTGTCAAAGCATTGATGTTTTTGAACTGTGGTGTTGGAGAATACTCTTGAGAGTCCCTTGGACTGAAAGATCAAACTAGTCAATCCTAAAGGAAATCAACCCTTCATATTCATTGGAAGGACTGATGCTGAAGCTGAAGCTCCAGTACTTTGTCCACCTGAGGCAAAGAACTGACTTATTGCAAGAGACAGTGATTCTGGGGAATACTGAAGGCAAGAGGAGAAGGGGACAACAGAGGATGAGATGGTGCATCATTGACTCAATGGACATGAGTTTAAGCACGCTCTGGGAGCTGGTGATGGACAGGGAAGCCTGGTGTGCTACAGTCCATGGGGTTTCAAAGAGTCAGACACAACTGAGTGACTGAAATGACTGAAATCTTTATAATCTTCCTTAGTGTTTCCAGTCCAATAACAATGATGGATTTTGTTGGGTCAACTCAAACTTCTTAATAATATATATGCAATAGACCTAGGCACTCACTGTGAATATGCACTCTTGGCACTGATTTAGGAAGGTGGTTCTGCCTGAGTTATAGCCGGAGAGATACCTTCACAAGTCTCATGCAGAGATCATCAAACAAAAGCCAAGCATAATCTTTGGTCCCTTGTAGCCCAGCTTTAATATGTGTTGGACTAAGTAAAACAAAACTCAGCAACCAAGTGTAATTTTAAAAGAGTTAAAATGTAGGTTCTCTTCTTCATTAGATTTTTCAAAGACCATAAATAGTTTTTCTCTAGTGACTCATAGTAATATTTCACAGCATTCTTTTCCATTCACTTGTGCTACAACCTAGACTGGCATAAATGGATGTAAGTGTTAAGTGAAGGGTTAGAAAAACAGAAAACCTATGAAGGTAAGAATAAAGCAAGTGAGGACACCATGGAGGGATATAGATAAGCCCAATAATATTGGTAGTATTCCCCAATTAGCATAGCTTTGTTATAATCTTATATTATTTATAATAACAGAATATTTCCCTAACATATGTTCATACTACACATACAAATACATATACACACACATATCAGAGGGAAGTGTCATAAAAAGTAATACACCTTACTGATTGATTGGTTTAGTGAATAAGAGAAAGGTGTGCATGTTCTACATATAGCTATTTTACTGTATGAATGTGATCGCATAGCTTCATGATCAGTACAAATTGGAGAGGAAATGGGGAAGTTATTCATTCATCTATCCATTCATTTATTCACAAAAGTCCTTTGGATGCTTACCAGAAGCCAGGCACTTTTCTGGAGACTGGGACCACATTCTTGAACAACAACAACAAAACAAAGCCCCTGATCCCAGGAGCTTACATTTCTTGGGAGGAGTGGTGACAATAAAGGTATAATGAAAGAAGTATTATGAAGAGCAGGATAAAGGGACAGAAACGGATTCTGTTTTACATGGGGTTTCACAGACACTTTCTCCTAAAAGGTAATATCTTTGGAAAGATCAGAACCAAGAGATAAATGAGATTAGAGGCTAGATAGATGGGCTGAAGGGAGGCAGCAACAACCCAACATTGTTTTTTAATACCTTCATTCCATTTATGAATGGAATGCTTTTTTTCTTTCCTTCTTCTATTATTTTTTTTCTTAAGAAATCCTGTGCTTCTTGAAATGTGAAATAGGTGAAGGAAAATACAGTTCGGGACCATTAATTGTGCTTTCTTATTGAGTATATAAATTTGATGTCAAACGGGCCTGGCTGAAATGGTATATATTTATTTCAAAAATATCATTTCTGTGAGGCATTGCTGCATCATCCTATTGATTTAGGGATGGGTGTGATTGTGCCTGATGCTTTTATGAAAGGCAAGCTATTAACAAACTAAATTGAAAAACTAGTGAGTCTGCCTTTCCAGGCCCAATCCAGCATGCTGCCCATGTGAGGCTTAAATGGGAAAATACTGTAAAAAGACTTATTTTAATGTGACAGACTCCTCATTGCAATCCATAAACCTTATTTGCTGTGAAGAAAAAAAAAATCCTACAAGATAGAATTCTCATGCTTGGGCAGCAATCTCCCTCTGGTTTCTCTCCCATCCATAGCAACATTAATCTTTTCATTTCAGAAGCTGACTCTCTTTGACCTTGTTGGACATTAGGATTAAAATCATGTGTAAGACAAGACAGCTTTAACAGAGTCAGAGAAACCATGGATGCTAACGCAGAAAGTCATTGGAAGTATCCAGGAACTGAAGATTTTGCAGAATTCCTGCTGTGGGGCTGGAGGCTTAAACCTGGGGTATGACATCTGTGAGACAGTACTTTTTACCTTGTTCCAGTTTGACTTCGCTTTGCAGACAGAAACTGAGGCATGATGACAAGGGATGACACTTGTCTACTATTATACAGCACACCAGTAGCAGAACTTATGTCCCAGAGCTTTGCCCAATCAACCGCACTAACTCTTTTATATCCCACCTTCCTATGAATGCAAGAGTTATGTGGGCTTCCCTGGTGGCTCAGATGGTAAAGAATCCTCTTGCAATGTGGGAGATCTCGGTTTGATCCCTGGGTTGGCAAGATCTCCTAGAGAAGGGCATGTCAACCCACTTCAGTAATTCTTGCCTGGGGAATTCCCATGAACAGAGGAGGCTGGTAGGCTATAGTTGATGGGGTCACAAGACTTAGACACATCTGAGCGATTAAGCACACACATTCCTGTGGCCCATGAGTCAAAGTGGATGGTCCAGGTAAGTGCTTGAAAGTGCTTGAAATTTTAAATAGAGCAAAATGCTTATGTGAATTCACAGGAGATATACTTGGATTTTGATAAACAGAAAAGGGGCCTGTTGGCAGCCTCTTGTCCCAATAAAGCCATGAGGTCATCCCAGAGACTTGTGCCTCCAATACTAAATGGTTTCAATCCTAAATGGTATGAGGGGTATGTCAACAAGAAAAGCTACTGAACACTTTCCTGTCCTTCCAAAGATTATGCAATGGGACACTTCTTTTTATGATAGAGCTAAAATTTAGATATCACAAAGATTTGTGTTTTTTTTTTCAAAATCCACATCAGAGGAAATGACTCCACAAATGTATATTGAAAACTTGATGTTTTCTCAACTCTTCATCATGTTATTCATGAGGTAACAGAATCGAGAGGTAAGGTGGCTTCAGCTTCCTGTTTAAGGGCCCCAATCTCAGCTGGAGGAGGAGATGAAGGACCCAGCCATGGGGTGCAACTGTGTGCCTCAAGGGCTGGGAGGTGGAGAAGACATTCAAGAAGCAAATGATGAACAGTGTGACTATAGAGCCTTCTCACTCCATGGACCATGTTATGTAGCTCCCACTATAGCCTCTGTTGAAGGAAAATCAGAGAATGAGGTTCAGTTCTCTTCACTTACTCAGTTGTGTCAAACTCTTTGTGATCCCATGGACTGAAGCTTCCCTGTCCATCACCAACTCCTGGAGCTTGCTCAAACTCATGTCCATTGAATTGTTGATGACATCCAACCATTTGATCCTCTGTCATCCCCTTCTCCTCCAGCATTCAATCTTTCCCAGGATTAGGGTCTTTTCCAAGGAGTCAGTTCTTCACATTAGGTGGCCAAAAAACTGGAGCCTCAGCTTCAGCATCAGTCCTTCCAATGAATATTTAAAACTGATTTACTTTAGGATTGACTGCTTTAATCTCCTTGTAGTCCAAGTGACTCTCAGGGGTTTTCTTCAATACCACAGTTCAAAAGCATCAGTTCTTTGACACTCAGCTTTGTTTATGGTCCAAATCTCACATCCATACATGACTACTGGAAAAAGCAGAGCTTTGAATAGACAGACCTTTGTTGGCAAATAATGGCTCTGCTTTTTAATATGCTGTATATGGTAGTCATAGCTTTTCTTCTTAGGAGCTGCTGCTGCTGCTGCTAAGTCACATCAGTAGTGTTTTGACTCTGTGCAACACCATAGATGGCAGCCTACTAGGCTCCTCAGTCCCTGGGATTCTCCAGGAAAGAACAATGGAGTGGGTTCCTAGGAGCAAGCATCTTTTAATTTCATATCTGAAGTCACTATGTGCAGTGATTTTGGAGCCCCCCAAAATAAAGTCTGTCATTGTTTCCACTGTTTCCCCCTCTATTTGCCATGAAGTGATGAGACTGGATGCCATGAACTTAGTTTTCTTAATGTTGAGTTTTAAGCCAGCTTTTTCATTCTCCTCGTTCACTTTCATCAAGAGGCTCCTTAACTCTTCTTCATTTTCGGCCATAAGGGTGGTGTCATCTGCATATCTGAAGTTATTGATATTCTCCTGGCAATCTTGATTCCAGCTTGTGTTTAATCCAGCCTGGCATTCTGCATGATGTACTCTGGATATAAGTTAAATAAGCAGGGTGACAATATACAGCCTTGATGTACTACTTTCCCAATTTGGAAACAGTCTGTTGTTGCATGTCCAATTCTAACTGTTGCTTCTTGACCTGCATACAGGTGTCTCAGGAGGCAAGTAAGGTGGTCTCGTATTCCCATCTCTTGAAGAAGTTTCCAGTTTGTTGTGATCCACACCGTAGTCAATGAAGCAGAAGTAGATGTTTTTCTAGAATTCTCTTGCTTTTTCTATGATTCAAGGGATGTTGGCAATTTGATGTTTATATCCTCTGCCTTTTCTAAATCCAGGTTGTACATCTGGAAGTTCTCGGTTCATGTTATGTTGAAGCCTCACTTGGAGAATTTTGATGTGGGTGAGGGACACTAGCATGTGGGATGAGTGCAATGGTAGGGTAGCTTGAACATTCTTTGGCATTGCCTTTCCTTGGGATTGGATTGAAAACTGACATTTTCCAGTCCTGCAGCCACTGCTGAGTTTTCCGAATTTGTTGGCATACTGAGTGCAGCACTTTCACAGCATTATGTTTTAGGATTTGAAATAGCTCAACTGGAATTCCATCACTTTCACTAGCTTTGCTCATAGTGATGCTTCCTAAGGACCACTTGACTTCACACTCCAGGATGTCTGGCTCTAGCTGAGTGCCATCATGGTTATCTGGGTCATGAAGATTTTAGTACAGTTCTTCTGTATATTTTTGCCACCTCTTTTTAATATCTTCTGCTTCTGTTAGGTCCATACCATTTCTATCCTTTATTGTGCCCATCTTTGCATGAAATGTTCCCTTGGCATCTCTTATTTTCTTGAAGAGATCTTTCATCTTTCCCACTCTATAGTTTTCCTCTATTTCTTTGCATTGGTCACTGAGGAAGGCTTTCTTATCTCTCCTTGCTTTTCTGTGGAACTCTACATTCAAATGGGTATATCTTTTCTTTTCTCCTTTGCCTTTAGCTTCTCTTCTTTTCTCAGCTATTTTTCAAGGCCTCCTCAGACAACCATTTTGCCGTTTTGCATTTCTTTTTCTTGGATATGGTCTTGATCCCTGCCTCCTGTTCAATGTCACAAACCTCTGTCCATAATTCATCAGGCACTCTGTCTATCATATCTAGTACTTTGAATCTAATTGGCACTTCCACTGTATAATTGTAAGGGATTTGATTTAAGTCATACCTGAATGGTCTAGTGATTTTCCCTACTTTCTTTAAGTCTGAATTTGACAATAAGGAGTTCATGATCTGAGCCACAGTCAGTTCCCAGTCTTGCTTTTGCTGACTGTATAGAGCTTCTTCATCTTTGAATTTAAGTAAATCTTTAATCCTGTATAAATTTTGAATGTCTCCTGTGGAGACTCGGGTCAATGGTGGCCTGCTGCAGGGACAAGGGCTCTCGTTGCTGAAGACCAGAGATGGCCTGGTCTGCAGGTGTGTGGCATTAACCCTCTTGGAGGAGGTCTCCATTAGCCCCACCATAGAACTGCTGAGCAGAGGACCCACAAATTGCAGAACAATTATACCAAAGAAATTCTCACACTGTTTAGAACTTTCTAGGACCCACAACAGATTTCCCAACGTGGGGATCTAGCAAAGCGATTGAGAACCCCCAGGGAATTGGCCTTTGGAGACCTATGGGATTTGATTGCAGAACTTCCACTGGACTACATAAACAGACTCTTAGAGAGCACAAACAAAACTATGTGCACACCAGGACCCAGGAGAAAGGAGTAGTGTCCCCACAAGAGACTGAACTAGACTTGCCTGTGTGTGTCCAGGAGTCTCCTTGGGAGACATGGGTCAAAAGTGGCTTGCTCTGGGATCGGTGGCACTGAATATAACAGTAAGGGCATTCGTTATTTTGAAGGAGGTCACCATTACCACCATTACCCCTACCATAGTTTGGCCTCAGGCCAACCATCAGGGAGGGAACATAGCCCGACTCATTAACAGAAAATTGGATTAAAGATTTGCTAACCATGGCCCTGCCCATCAGAACAAGGCCCAGATTCCCCGACAGACAGTCTCTTCCATCAGGAGTCTTCCACAAGCCCCTTATCCTTATCCATCAGAGGGAATGAGATAAGAGTATATAAAACTGCCAGGAGTAAGACCAGTGCCAGATCTAATATTTGGCATGAGACCAATTAGGGAAACATTTCTCCTTCCTTTCTTCCTTCCCTTCCTTCCTTACTTATTTTCTCCCTCCCTCCATCCCTTCCTTCTCTCCTTCCATCCCTGTGTTCCTACTTCTTTCCCTTATCTTCTCTTCCCTGCCTCTGTTTTTATTTCTCTCTTTTTTTTAATTGGAGTACAACTGCTTTACAACGTTAGTTAGTGTGTTAGTTTCTGCTGTACAACAAAGTGAATCAGGATATATATACATATATCCCCTCCTTCTTGAGCCTCCCTCCCTTCCACCCCCATCCCACCCTGTAAGTCATCAGAGAGCTCCAAGCTGAGGTCCCTGTGCTATACAAGAGCTTCCCATCGGGCATCTGTTTTTGGTAGCATATATAGGTTCCCCCTTCTCCACACCATACCTCTTTTGTTCTGTTCTTCCTCCTAACTTGATAACAGTGTCTGCAAAGTCACTCATGGTAATAGACGCAGCTATGAAAGAAAGGTATCCTGAAGGGAGCAGGGAAGCCTTTCTCATTACATTAGGAGGATTCTGTCCCTTTTGGAAAGAAGGAAAGGGGCACAGTAAGTGGCAGTTCTTCCCCAAGGAAAAACACTCTCTGGAGTTATGTCTGGGCTCAGTTCTCATTCTTCAGAAGTTAGGTGACCTTGGGTTCCCCTGCTGTGTCAACCCCAGCCTCATGGATACATTTTGGCGATGTGCAATGAGAAGTATCTGCTCGTCACTTACTCTGCATTTTGTTCAAGTTATACTTCATTAAAGCAGAAAGTGCTCTGAATTTCCCTCATTTTCCCTCACTAATCCTTATTTTGCCCTCTCCCATTCACCCTCCCCTTCTACTTTATGTCCTCCTCTTCTTTCCCTCCCTCCTGCAACACACATACTCATTTCTACTGGCTGGAATTTCAAACGACTTCCAACTAGACACAAAGAAATCCCGTTTCTATGCACAGACAGCCTTCAGACTGATGGCCCCATTGCATTAGCATACAATAAAACCCAGCAGGGGGTACATCTCCCACTGTGATCCTGGGTCTCTGTGCCTCAGGGGGGTGGGATGGTTCCCAGGGTGCAGCTTCTCGCTCTTGTAATGAGGCAATTGCACACTTTGGTGACAGCTCCGCAGCCTCAATGGCAGCTGCAATCTCCATGAAAGGAGAGGGCAGAGGTCGACCTCATGCATCTTATGATCAGGAGGGGGTTTCCTGGTTTCACTTCTTTAATCTTTCACTGCCCTGAGAAACGCTTGAAATTCTAACTTGTATTTATCAGGAGTTAGACAGTTTATATTGAGAGGGGCATTATTCCTAGAAATTCCTCATTAAAAATATAAGGGTGATTCAATTAAACATTTACACTGCTGCACCTGCTTGCCAATCCTATATGAGAAGAGGGTGGAACAGTGATAATGGAAAAAAAGAGTGTGTTACCTTTTGGCTGCTAGAGAGTTTTTCAATACAACACTACTCTATATTGCCAGTGGGGCTCCTGGGTTATTCCAAAGCCCAGTGTTGCAGGACGTCAACACCCAGAGTTCAAGTTCCTCCTGGCCCCATACTTGGCACCAACATAAACTCTACGGCCACCATGGACTCAGATGGACTTCTCCACTGGGCTGTTTGGCGCTGTCATGCCCCAGCTCTAAAGCTGCCATGGATCCTGCACCCCAGTCTTCTCTGGCATAGACTCACCATGATCCCATGCTTGAAAGTAATGGTCAAGTAGTTCTTTGTTCAAACCTGTGACAAATGGGTCTCTGGAGGGGAGTGAATTGAACTCAGCACATATCCACACTTTGAGCTGGTCAGCTCTTATTGTTTCTATTTTACAAGAGCCCAGAGAAAACAGAGCTGAAATGTAGAAAGTTCCATTTCCCCTCTATGTGATATTACCCCCTCCCCAGAGAGGGAGTGGACAGAAATAAGCAGGTTAACATTCCATGGGGGGAAAAAAAAATCGACTGTCAATTCCAGATAGAATTAGGACAACTGATACATGCAGGGCCCGTGGTGAGAAAATGTTGTATAGCTGGATTCTACCCTAAATTCTTTGCCTAAAATCTACCTACCTTCTCTCCTGCAGTCAGTTCAGATCTGAATCTGTTCTCATAGACACACATGGATTCCTCAAGGCCATGGAGTCTTACAGTCTCTTCTTTATGAGAAGTCACTGACCGCTGGATTACAAATCACTCCTTAATACAATATTAAAGCACCCTAATCGACCAACTTCTAACTACAGGAAATTACTGTTTAAATAAAAGCAGGAGAGTTTCCCGTTGCATAAGGGTAGATGTCTCTGACCACAGAGGGTCTGGTCCTGAGGAAGACAAGGAAAGGAGGACGTGGGGTCTTTGCTCTCAGACTTCCTCCAGGAGAAAACTGAACATCCTGTGTTAAAGCTGGTGTGTTCTCTTAAAGGGCCAAGTCAGGCATTTTGAGGCTTTCATGATTCTGTCCTCAGTTGGTCCAAGATGATAACTCTGACAGCTACAGCATTCCCTTGATTATAATTTTGAAATTAGTCTTACACCCATCTCTTCTCACCAAGAGTACCTGAATATCTGAGAAGTGCCATCCCAGACCTGAACAATTACCATAACCTCTTCACAGGACTCTTCCTTCCTCAGCCACAGTCCATGATGCTCCTGTACAATATTCCTACCAGAGTCCTCTGGAGATGTCCTTCCTTATAATGCTCTCATGATACTCATGTCTGATGGAGGAAGTCCCAATTCCTTCATTAGGCATTAAAGGCCATGGAACTCTACAGACTCAACACTCACCTGCAGAATTCTTCCCTCTATTTCCCATGTACCCCTGATAAGACAGCACTGCAGGGATCCCACCTCATGCCATGGCCCTGGCCTTCCTTCTGCTGTTATGTAGCACTGAAGAATAAGGAACCAGAGATCAAGCTGCCAACACCCATTCAATCATTGAAAAAGCAAGAGAGTCCCAGAAAAACATCTACTGCTGCTTTTTTGACTATGCGAAAGCCTTTGACTGTGTGGATCACAACAAATTGTGGAAAATTCTTCAAGAGATGGGAATATCAGGCCACCTGACTTGCCTCTTGAGAAATCTGTGTGAAGATCAGGAAGCAAGAGTTAGAACTGAACATGGAACAACAGACTGGTTCAAAATCAAGAAAAGAACATGTCAAAGCTATATATTGTCACCCTGCTTATTTAACTTAAATGCAGAGTACATCATGAGAAACACTGGGCTGGGTGAAGCACAGGCTGGAATTGAGATTGCCGGGAGAAATATCAGTAACCTCAGATATGGAGATGACACCACTCCTATGGCAGAAATGAAGAAGAACTAAACAGTCTCTTGATGAAAGTTAGAGAAGAGTGAAAAAGTTGGCTTAAAGCTCAACATTTAGAAAATAAAGATCATGGCATCTGGTACCATCACTTCATGGCAAATAGAAGGGGAAGCAATGGAGACAGTGGCAAAATTTATTTTGGGGGGCTCCAAAATCACTGCAGAAGGTGACTGCAAAGATGAAATTAAAAGACACTTGCTCTTTGGAAGAAAAGTTGTGACCAACCTAGACAGCATATTAAAAAGCAGAGACATTACTTTGCCAACAAAGGTCCATCTAGTCAAAGCTATGGTTTTTCCAGTAGTCATGTATGGATGTGACAGTTGAACTATAAAGAAAGCTGATTGTCAAAGAATTGATGCTTTTGAACTGTAGTATTGGCGAAGACTCTTGAGAGTGCCATGGACTGCAAGGAGATTAAATTAGTCCATCTTAATGGAAATCAGTCCTCAATATTCATTAGAAGGACTGATGCTGAAGCTGAAACTCCAATACTTTGGCCACCTGATGCAAAGAACTGACTCATTTGAAAAGACCCTGATGCTGGAAAAAATTGAAGGCAGGAGGAGAAGGGGACTATAGAAGTTGAGATGGTTGGATGGTATCACCGACACAGTGGACATGAGTTTGAGTAACTCCTCCATGAGTTCGTGATGGACAGGGAGGCCTGGTGTGCTGCAGTCCATGGGGTCACAAAGAATCAGACCCAACTGAATGACTGAACTGAACTGAAGAGCAAGAGAGACAATGGTATGGTTTAGGGTCATTATCACCAGATAGGTGTTACACAGAGGAATTTGAATACTATTTCTGCCCTTCCTTCCTCTGTCCCCTTTACTTAATTAATAAATATTTTTCTAATCCTTCTTCCTTAACTTGAAGTTAGGTATAATCATTCATTTCTTATGAGGTTGTTGTATGGATTCAGAAGCTCGTGAATATATAAGTATTTGGCATATAGTAGGGGCTTAATACATAGCAATTATTACAATGATTTTACTCTTGCAGATCCCCTCTATTCCAGCCAACCTGTCTCAAGGGCCTTGTTTAAATTTTACTTACACCATGAAACTTTTTTGATAGCACTAACTCTAGTTAACTTTTATCTCTTCTAAATTCTTTTAGTGCATTTATAAGATACTTACTTGGCACTCACTTCTTTGTCTTAATTACCTTGTCAAGCACATAGAGTCTGTATATCAAACAAGGTTGATAGAGAGTGTTCCCTACATCTATCTTTTCTCCCTCCCCACCTAGAGGCATTTTCCTGCACTGATCCTTGAACCAGTTCCAAGTGATTCAGAAAATACTGAAGCTACTCTGAACCTCTGTGTAGGCACCACTCTCCCCATTAACATTTTCCAGAAGATGTCCTTATTATTTTCAGGTAAGCTTCCAAACTGGCAAAATATGGGTTAAACCATCTGCTCCCAATTTCTTTCCTCCACGTTCATAATTTGCTTGAACTTCAAATTCAATATCCCCCAATTCTAGCAAAAATGAACTTCAGTCAAGGCTCATGTATATGACTCTAGTCCTGGGAACCGATGTGGTAATCCAGACATGGTGTAGGAGTGAGATCCTGCCTACAACCCCCAGCTGGAGGGCCTGAACTGCACATTCTGGAAATAGACTCTTCCCAGGGCTGTCCCAGTGTTCAAAGATCAACAGCTGTCCAAAGCTCCTATGTCTTGTGTTTTTGTGCTCTAATCGCTCTGGGCATCCTTTCTGTGCCAGCTTAAACCCCTGAAACTGGATATTATTTACTTCCATGGGAAAGAGAGGATGTAGCCACATTTGAGTGCTGAATCTTGTTCTTAGGCGGCCTGCTTATAAGGCAGTTTGTTAAGCAGATCTAGTTAAAGATGCCTTCCCCTACATGCTTCACTCTGCTGGGATGAGCAAAATTTGTGCAGCTAACCCCCAAATCTAAAACAGAACGTGACACATTCTACAAAGTAGTACATTCTAGTCATCTCTGCCCGCTTCCAAGAATGTTTACATTTCCAGCTATAGATGGGGGATTTTCTAAACAGAACTCGTTTTATTATTAGATTGATTGAATTAAACAATTTCCATGGAAAACCCAAGCAGACAGTTACAAAGGCACGTGGCTTTGTGACTGTGGGCTTCGTGAGAGGTAGTTTTGCTGCCAACAGGCAGGCAAGTGGACAGCCCCTGAGTTTTGATGTGAGCAGGCAACTTCGGCCTCCTACCCATCCCTGATGTTCACTTTTCTGTGACCTTGGGAAAGTCACTTATCCTTGTGAGGATTAATGAGTTAATCTCAGGGGAAGTACTTTGAGATCACTGGCTGACAGGTGCTGTATAAGTACAAAGTATTATTATTAAAATGTCACTATACTGGCTGCGTTTGTTCTTGAGGGCACGGAGGCAGGAATGACAGCCCTGGGTGAGTGGATAAGGATTACATAAGACAAGGAAGTACAGAGTTCTGCCACAGAAAGTTCTATCTGCTAATACTACTCTTCTCCACTTCTACCCCCACTCAGTAATCTTCTGACTTGTCTGTGAACAGAGGCAAGCTTTATTTTCCTAAAATGAACTCTGCAAAACAGTATTTTAGCCAGAGGCTCTGTATCCATATATCTTTCCGGTCCTCAGTACAGCCTTGGAAGTAGAGGCCAGAAAAACTTATTTTAATGTCTCCAACACCTCCATTTTTTGCTCAACAAGCCCAGAAATATCCCTCTGGCTTTCCCCACACATGAACAAAAATAAAAATAGAGAGAGAACTTGTAAGCCTGGGGTTCTAAACAGTAGAACTCCCAAACTCCCTCTCTTAGCAGAATCTTCCATCTTTTCTTTATGTCTCATTTTTAGTTTACTTTATCTTTGTTCCGAAATAAAAGCTTGAAGAAATAAGGTATCATTTATCAAAATTTCTGACAGATAGTAGACACTCAAAAAGTTGATAAATGAGTGATTTGTATTCATTCTTCCTGGCTATCAAATTTCTTGTTGTTGTTTTCTGTTGTTTAGTCACTAAACTTTATTCAACTCTCTGTGACTTCATGGACTGCAGCACATCAGGCTTCCCTGTCCTTCACTATCTCCCAGAGTTTGCTCAGACTCATGTTCATTGAGTTGGTGGTGCTATCCATCCATCTCATTCTCTGTTGCCCCCTTTTCTTCCTGCCCTCAATCTTTCCCAGTATCAGAGTCTTTTACAATGAGCTGTTTTTTCATATCAGGTGGCCCAAATATCAGAGCTTCAACTTCAGCAACAGTCCTGACAATGAATATTCAGGGTTGATTTCCTGTAGGATTGGCCATTCGATCTCCTTGCTGTCCAAAGGACTCTGAAGAGTCTTCTCCAGCACCAGAATTCAAAAACATCAATTCTTTGATGTCCAGCCTTCTTTATGGTCCACCTCTCACATCCATACATGACTATTGGAAAAACAATAGCTTTGATTATATGGAATATAAAACTTCTAGGGCATATCAATGTATCAAGAAAAAAAAAAAAGCTTTTGAGACCTATGTCCTTTGAAATAAACCCAGAATATGAAGGGCCTAATTGTTCTCCTTAAAGAACATCTTGTGTTTGAGGGGAGATATGTACCCAAGGGGAAAGGCAAGGATTTCATGGAGTGGGGGACTTGATGGTAAAAAGATGTCATCAGTGGTGGGGACAACAGGAAGCATAGATGAGAAAAGTGGAAAAAAGAAGTCAGGGGAAAAGATCTACATTAAGAAAGTATCTAGGAAGAAACTCAGTGGACAAGCAACATCTTTGAGGGGATGCAAAGTGGATCAGGCTATACCTGTGTCCATGGATAACCAGGAAGATTGCTTTCAGCTGAGGAGTGATAGAGGGGCTGCCAGGAGTCTTCCTCAGCCCTAGGTGTAGTCCTGGGAGTTACAGAAGTGTTTTTTAAAATTGATTTTTTGTGTTTGTTTTGTTGTTTGTTTATTGGTTGTTTGTTTTCTTAAAATAGGTAGTTTGTGACCTTTATATGGGGAACAAAGGCATCTAGAGCAGTTGCTGCACAGCATTACATAACTCTGTCTTCAAAATTCCTAAAAAGCCCTAGTCAGCTCCTGCCTGAAAAGTAAGTTGAGTTCTAAGGAGGAGGCTGAACATCCTTTCTTTATTACAGGCTGTAATCCAAAGTGGGCTCAACTTGTGGAGCATCAGTCCTTAACCGGACAAAGGGAGAGGGCAGGCTGCACAGTCCTGGAGAGCAAGGAGGCTGCCCCTGAGATTTTATTTGCAGAGCTAGGATGTTACCAGTGCCAGCTCTAGGTAGGAAAAAGAAATGGTTCTCTATCAAGAGCTATGTGTGGTTAATTGCTCTTAACTTTTTTTTAAATTATTACCTTATAACATTGCTTATATACATGTAACTTTCCTTGGCAGCCTTTTGAGATTTTCTCACAGAAAGGGACAACTACATGAATGGATTTAAAGACACAGAAAAGAAATTCTCATTTTGTGAAATAGTTGCCCTCATCTCCTGTGTGGCATCCCCTTTGCATCCTCTTTTTATGAATATTCACTGTTGAGCTGGGTTTCCCCACAAACCTCCAGGACATATGTCCCTTTTAAGCAACCTTCCTCTCTAACAAGAGACCCTTTTTTATTGTCCATACAGGCATCACATGTGCTTCCCTGCTGCCTCAGCAGTAAAGAATGCACCTGGAATGCAAGAGCTTCAGGAGATGCGGGTTCCATCCCGGGGGGTCAGAAAGATCCCGTGGAGGAGGGTATGGCCACCCACTCCAATATTCTTGCCTGGAGAATCTCATGGATAGAGGAACCTGGTTGGCTACAGTCCATAGGGCTTCAAAGAGTCAGACATGATTGAAGTGACTTAGCACGCACATATGCATCACATCCTCAATGCTGCTACGTGATTAACTAGAGTAAAGACTGCACCACTTACACAGTAATATGATTTTTACAATCACATCAATGTGCTTCTCTAAAGGGAAATATAGTGTGAGGATGTTAGAAGTCCATGGAGGGACAGTATAGAAGGCATTTAGAGTAGAGGTATCCCTTAATCATGGTTTCTCAGCCTCCACTATTGAAAAGCAAAGATAACACTGGCAGTTAAATGCACTGACAACTTTCTAAATAGTTCTCTTAATTTACAGACATAGATGACGTGCCAGATTGAAAGACACTTGGAGGCCAGATGGCCAACTGGTAGCCAGAACTCAAGCCCAGCTTTAAAGACACATTCACAGTACCAGGTTGTTCTCTAGATCCCATTCTATACCTGCCTTGCCATGAGATTTACACAGAAAATTCTCAATTTCTGGGTTTCTGTTTCACACCCTGTAAAACAGGAGTTGGATTAATGAGTTTTTGAAAGGGAGGATTTTTTCAGCTTTTCAGGTGTTCTAATTCTGTGTCTGCGGAATCACACATATGCATTTTACATTCATCTACATATATAGAGCCTGGGGAATTTGACTTTATCATTTCCTCAAGATTCCCTATGCCATGATGGTTTACTCCCAGTATAATGATCTTTAGCATGTCAATGATTCAAATACAAGGACATTTTCTTAGGCCTTCATTGTTTCAGAGTGAAATTGAAAGAGGGAATCCAGCTGTTTATATGCAATATGCAGCAATTATGAAGTTCATTTCCAGAAGCCACTGTAACCATGGCAACCTGTAATTCTGGAAGAATAGAGACAGGCTGTAGACTGACTTCCAATGGGGCCAACTTTTAACCAGAGATGGCTCAGGAAATGCTGATGAGGAGCCTGAGCTGTTTACTTTAAATTAGAAGCAGGTTTTTTTTGAAAGTCAGACTCCCTTAATCCATAACTTCAGTCCTTCTTTAAAGTTCAGTTATCGGTGAAACTCAAATTTCTGGATTTGCCTGAGTCTGCCCTAGAGGGCTAAGTAGTTCAAATGAAACAAGAGCCAGCATTGTATTGATGTTTATTTCATAGTGCCTTAAACACCAAACTCAAAGTCATAACATCAAACTGACTGAACTTTAAGCTAGTGTTGCAGGAACCTCAGAAAGTTCAAATGAGAACCAGAGAACCCAATCTCTTGATATACAGTGTTTCTAAGCACACCCTGACGGCTCTGATGTTTTGAGAAAGAGAAATGGATAAGAATCATGTTAAAAATGGGTGATTTTCTGATATATTTCGACCTCATTGGCCAGAATGGAAGTGGGAATTCCTGAGAGGTGAGGAGTGCAGGGGAGTGGCACCTAAAGGATAGAGATATGGTAATTCTGAGTCAGGAATTATTTAAAACAATGTGATCAGTTACAGAGTTGATTGTCTTTTTATTACCCCATGTGAATCTTCTCTGACTAATGGTGGGAATCTCTGAATACTCAGGGAATGGGACATGAGCAGCTAAGGGTCAAACTTAAATACATACAACCCCCACATGCACCCTGGGAAATTCATGGCGATGAAATGCTAAAAGACTGCGAGCTGCAAAGGCATCAGAATTGGAATTCTGCTGTTTCTGCCTCTTTTGACACTGTCTTTGATCCTTGATGGCAGCATGCTGGGCATGTGCAAATACCACAGATTCTGGAGACTGTGTTAACTGGAAAGGGAGAGGAAACCTGGGCCTCTCAGCCATGGGATCACCTCTCTAAAATTTCTGGAGGAGTTAAGTCAGGTGTGCACTCTAAATAGGTTGAGATGTACCCTTTCTGGTTGAGGGCCTTATTTTTCACTCATTTGCCTGAAAGATGTGCTGACAGTCTTGCACACATCTGAAGTACCAGATAGATGCAAACTAATACATACTTCCCAGGATGAGTTCTCTGTCACTCAGGGAGGCAGCAACTAGACTTGGGAGGCAACTGGATAGGTAACATCCAGAAAGATTTGACTGTGTCAAGATTCAACACACATGCATGTATGATCAGTTGTTCAGTTGTGTCCGACTCTTTGTGACTCCATGGACTGTAGTCCACCAGGCTCCTGTCTATGGGATTTCCCAGGTGTGAATACTAGAGTGGGTTTCCATTTCCTTCTCCAGGGGACCTTCCTGACTCAGGAATCAAACTCACATCTCCTGTGACTCCTGCATTGGCAGGTAGATACCTTACCATTGAATAAGATACATTAGAGATAAGAGATAAATGCATACAAGGCAAATGCAGACAGGGATTGTAAAGTAGGTTTTGAGCCAGGTGCAGAGTACATCACCTGTGGGGCAAAAGAAAGGCCTCCCATAACAAGTTCATGTCACCTGGCTCCCATCTTAGCCCCTGTGTGGACTCCTGCCAGTTGCGACTACATTTGCCGAGAGTTCTGTGTTCCTTCTGATAGGATATGGCTCTTCCTACCAGGCTAGACTGCTGGTGTTTCCTGTCCTGATTCTGAAGCTGAAGATAGACCTGCCTAGCAGAGGGTAGTGGAGAAGGAAATGGCAACCCACTCCAGTATTCTTGCCTGGAGAATCCTGTGGACAGAGGAGCCTGGTGGGCTGCTGTCCACGGGGTCGCACAGAGTCAGACATGGCTGAAGCAACTTAGCATGCATGCTTACATTGGAGAAGGAAATGGCAACCCACTCTAGTATTCTTGCCTTGAGAATCCCAAGGACGGAGAAGCCTGGTGGGCTGCTGTTTACGGGGTCACACAGAGTCGGACACAACTGACGCGACTTAAGAGCAGCAGCAGGAGCAGCAGCAGAGGGTAGTAGAAGGGAACACAGGTTTCACAAGATGAGTCCTAGATCTGCCACTTACCTGTCACACCCAGAACAATTTGCCTCACTTTTATATATCATCTGTAAAAGGGCTAATCATGAAACACTACTTGTATGGTCATTGCATACAAAGTTCTAATCTTGATGCCTAGCCAAAGGCAGGGCTTCACTAATAGCAATATGATATGTTTAACCCTTAAATGTATGTGGAGATGGGGGGTAGGTCAGAATTCATAGGAGCTATGACAAACTGCCTCCACCACATGCCTGAAGAAAGCAAGATCAAGAGCCCAGGAAACCAGAAACAGAAGACAGGGTCCAGAAATAAAATAATACCAGTCTTTGAAAGACAGGCAACAGATGACATTCTTTCACATTCAAAAGAAGACAGTCAGCAAGCAGGTTTAATGAAAGAATATAGTGTTGGACACAGAAAGCTGGGTTTAAATATGAGTTGGAAGAGCAAGGCTGATGATTCTATCAGTGGTGTGGTGTCTTGGAGGAGGTCCGTTAGGATCCGTGGTCGGTGGAAAGTACCCTGCACAGTTGAGTTGGTGGGATGACCAGGTAGGTCTGGAAAGAATAGTCACTGTGAAAGTTTGAAACAACACTGTTACAGAAAGAATACAAAAAGAAGACCAGATTGAAGATGAAACTTCATAAAGCAAGTGAAAATTGAGCGATTTCCTAAAGGGAAGGTTGAAAAAGGAGATGCAATTATCTGTGTGAGTATGGGGGTTTGGCAAAACAGGGGCAGGTGAAAACTCAAGAAAAATTGAGAGATCAGTAAAAATGATAATTTTGGCTGAGATGGAAAGATCTTATAGGATATAGTGTTAGGCAAGGTGAGGGAGATAGACTGAGGTCAGCTAGTAAATTTTTATCATTATTTTATAGGCAATGGAGGACCAATAGAATCTGTGGCAAGGGATGCAAAACTAATATTTAATATTTGGCATTTTCTCCTGCCCCTGCCAATTCACATCTAACCCCATGACTGCCTTCCCAGAGTAACTCAGGTTAATAACTTTGTGAATGTATCATTCAATATTTTCCATGTTCACATGAATGTATGAGCATGCACATGTGTGTGTGTTCAGACACATTATAAAAATACAAATCCATAAATGGGTCAGGTCACTATTAAAAACAGGATCATCTCTATATATTTCTACATCCTTTCTCACTCATGGAAATCCCTCTTAATCAACTTCTATTGTGCTAACACACTAATTTATTCTTCTAATGGCTGCGTAATAGTCTATGGTGTGATTAGACCGTAAGTTATTCAACCATTTCTAATTCCTTGGTATTCATTTTCTCCTCAAGGATTTTTTGTTTGTTTCTCGAATTGCTTTTTCTATTTCAAAACCCTCTGCAGCAAATACCTTTGTGCATATGTGTTTAAGTACTGGTGGATTTCCTTATACTGGATAGATTCCTATGAGCAGCACTGCTAAGTCAAAAAACATATACATTTTTTTGTTCTGTGCTCAGTTGCTTCAGTTGTGTCTGACTCTTTGCAGCACCAGGGATTATAACCCATCAGCCTCCTCTGCCCATTGAATTTTTCAGGCAAGAATACTGGACTGGTTGTCATTTCCTACTCCACGGTATGCATTTTTAATTTTGATGAATTATTCTAGATTGCTTCACTCACATTTCTAATGCTGCATATGAAAGGACATGTTTTCTCTACATCCTTCTCAGCATTAGCTGTTATTTTTCTTTCATTTCCTTTTTCTAGTTATATAATGATATCTTGTTATTAGTTTAATTCGAATTTCTTTGAATCATTGGTGAATCTGAACATCTTTTCATCTATTTCTTAGTCATTTGTAATTTCTTTTCTGCCAATCATTCGCGCATACACATTATTCATTTTTATTGGGATGTTTGTCTTTCTCTTGTTGAAAATCTTATAATTTAGAGATATTAACCTTGGCAGGAGTTTGGCACAATTGCCCGGAGGAGGGAGAGATGAAGCCATCAGGAAACTACCACTTTGGTCTGAAAATAAGGTGATATGAGCATCTTCTAAGGCTCAGATCCTTGGCAGTACAAAGAAAGAGCTGGGTAAATGTTTTGAAAAAGGAATGACAGACCAAGAAATTGACTGGATGTGGCTGCAGTGAGTAAGGGTGGGAAGAGATCACAGACATTTTGTGGTTTTGCAAGTCTGACAGTTGGGAAATTGGCTATTACATTAAAAAACCAGGGAACTCAGAGGAGGAGCAAGAGTGGCAGCAAAGAAGAGTCTGGCTTACAAATGAGATGAGTTTGAGGTAATAGTAAGTCGTCCTGATGGCAAATGAATTTGTAGGAGTAGAATTTAGGAGAATGATCAGAGATTTTTAAGCAAATGGAAGAGCTCTATGAAAAAGACTAAGGCAAGAGACAAACATGGCAGAGATGTTGTTTTTCTCAGTCATGGGCAGCAGAAGGAGGCATGAAATCTCAAAGAATTGGTTTGCAAACGTGCCCTAAAGACCCAGATCGTATCATATTAAAGAGAAGGCCACACAGAAATCGTGTGTAGAACGGTAAGACTTTGGAACTGGTTGGCCAGACTAAGCAAATAAAAATACAAGTTAGCCAGTTAACTTTGAATTTTAGATAAATAATTGAATAACATTTTAGGATAAGTATGTCCCACTCAATATGTGGGACACA
This sequence comes from Antilocapra americana, assembly GCA_007570785.1. NCBI lineage: Eukaryota > Metazoa > Chordata > Mammalia > Artiodactyla > Antilocapridae > Antilocapra > Antilocapra americana. Next base: position 16,982,189 of record ML662445.1, read on the forward strand.
CTCATATTTAATATATTCAAAACTTGGGGTATATCTATCCTAAAATATTCAACATTAGATATACACTGATGTGAAATGAGCACAATAAAAGACAGAAATGGTATGGACCTAACAGAAGCAGAAGAGATTAAGAAGAAGTGGCAAGAATGCACAGAATAACTGTACAAAAACAGATCTTCATGACAAAGATAACCACAGTGGTATGATATCTCACTTAGAGCCAGACACTCGGGAGTGCAAAGTCAAGTGGGCCTTAGGAAGCATCACTATGAACAAAGCTATTGGAGGTGATGGAATTCCAGTTGAGCTATTTCAAATCCTAAAAGATGATGTTGAGAATGTGCTTCACTCAATATGCTAGCAAATTTGGAGAACTCAGCAGTGGCCACAGGACTCAAAAGAGTCAGTTTTCATTCTGATTCCAAAGAAAAGCAATGAAAAGGAATGTTCATACTATAATTACACTCATCTTAAACACTAGCAAAGTAATGCTCAAAATTCTCCAAGCAATGCTTCAGCAGTACATGAACTGAGAACTTACAGATGTTCAAGTTGGATTTAGAAAAGGCAGAGAAACCAGAGATCAAATTGCCAACAGACACTGAATCACTGAAAAAACAAGAGAATTCTAGAAAAACATCTACTTCTGCTTCATTGGCTACACCAAAGGCTTTTACTGTGTGGATTGCAACAATCTCTGGAAAATTCTTGAAGAGACGAGAATACAGGACCACCTTAACTGTGTTTTGAGAAATCTGTATGCATGTCAAGAAGCAACAGTTAGAACCAGATATGAGACAACGGACTGGTTCCAAATTGGGAAAGAAGTACTTCAAGGTGTGTATTGTCACCTGCTTATCTCTAACTTACATGAAGAGTACATCATGTGAAATGCCAGACTGCACAGAGCACAAGCTAGAATCAAGATTCCAGAAGAAATATCAGTAACCTCAGATATGCAGATGATTCCACCCTTATGGCAGAAAGGGAAGAAGAACTAAAGAGCCTCTTGATGAAAGTGGAAGAGGAGAGTAATAAAACTGGCTTAAAACTCAACGTTCAAAAAGTGAAGATAATGGTATTTGGTCTCATCATTTCATGGAAAACAGATGAGGAAACAATGGAAACAGTGACAGACTTAATTTTCTTGGGCTCTAAAATCAATGCAGATGGTGACTTAAGTCATGAAATTAAAAGACACTTGCTCCTTGGAAGAAATGCTATAACAAACCTAGACTGCATATGAAAAAGCAAAGACATTACTTAACCCACAAAGGTCCATCTAGTCAGTCAGTTAGTTCAGTCACTCAGTAGTGTCTGACTCTTTGCGATCCCATGAATTGCAGAAGGCTAGGACTCCCTGTCCATCACCAATTCCTGGAGTCTACCCAAACCCATGTCCATCAAGTCAGTGATGCCATCCAGCCATCTCATCCTCCATTGTCCCCTTCTCCTACTGCCCCCAATCCTTCCCAGAATTAGGGTCTTTTCCAAGGAGTCAACACTTCACATGAGGTGGCCAAAGTATTGGAGATTCAGCTTCAACATCAGTCCTTCCAATGAACACCCAGGACTGCTCTCCTTTAGGATGGGTTGGTTGGATCTCGTGCAGTCCAAGGGACTCTCAAGAGTCTTCTCCAACACCACAATTCAAAAGCAACAATTCTTTGGCACTCAGCTTTCTTCACCATCCAACTCTCACATCCATATATGACTTCTGGAAAAATCATAGCCTTGACTAGACAGACCTTTGTTGGCAAAATAATGTTTCTGCTTTTAAATATGCTATCTAGGTTGGTCATAACTTTCCTTCCAAAGAGTAAGCATCTTTTAATTTCATTGGTGCAATCACCATCTGCAATGATTTTGGAACTCCCCAAAATAAAGTCTGACACTCTTTCCCCATTTATTTGCCATGAAGTGATGGGACCAGATGCCATGATCTTAGTTTTCTGAATGTTGAGCTTTAAGCCAACTTTTACACTCTCCTCTTTCACTTTCATCAAGAGGCTTTTTAGTTTCTCTTTACTTTCTGCCATAAGGGTGGTGTCATCTGCATATCTGAGGTTATTGATATTTTTCCTGGAAATCTTGATTCCAGCTTGTGATTCTTCCAGCCCAGTGTTTCTCATGATGTACTCTGCATAGCAGTTAAATAAGTAGGGTGACAATATATATGCATCCTTGACATACTCCTTTTCCTATTTGGAACCAGTCTGTTGTTCCATGTCCAGGTCTAACTGTTGCTTCCTGACCTGCATACAGGTTTTTCAAGAGGCAGGTCAGATGGTCTGGTATTCTCATCTCCTTCAGAATTTTCCACAGTTTACTGTGATCCACACTTTCAAAGGCTTTAGCATATTCAATAAAGCAAAAATAGATGTTTTTCTGGAACTCTCTTACTTTTTTGATCATCCAGCAGATTTTGGAAACTTGATCTCTGGTTCCTCTGCCTTTTTTAAAACGAGCTTGAACACCTAGGAGTTCAAAGGTCACATATTGCTGAAGCCTGGCTTGGAGAATTTTGACCATTATTTTACTAGTGTGTAAGATTAGTCCAACTGTGCGGTAGTTTGAGCATTCTTTGGCATTGCCTTTCTTTGGGATTGGAATGAAAACTGACCTTTTCCACCTAGTCAAAGCTATGTTTTTTCCAGTAGTGATGAAGAGCTGGACCATAAACAAAGCTAAGCACTGAAGAATCAATGCTTTTGAACTGTGATGTTGGAGAAGACTTTAGAGTGTCCCTTTGACATCATGGAGTTCAAATAAGTCAATCCTAAAGGAAATCAATCCTTAATATTCATTAGAAGGACTGATGCTGAAGTTGAAGCTCCAATACTTTGACTGCCTGATATGAATAACTGACTCATTGGAAAAGACCCTGATGCTGGGAAAGATTGAAGGCAAGAGGAGAAGGGGAAGCAGAAGATGAGATGGTTGGATGGCATCATTAACTCGATGAACAAGAGTTTTAACAAACTCTGGGAGTTGGTGATGGACAGGGAAGCCCAGCATGCTGCAGTCCATGGAGTTACAAAAAGTAGGACACTACTGAGCATCTGAACTGGACTGGAAAATTATTCACTTACCTGAAATTCCAATTTAAGTGGGCATCTCTATTTTATCTGACAATCCTACTTTGCAGTTTAATACACTAGGGATTGTATCCTTGCTCTGCCATGTAATGCCAAGCAATCATTTCACCATCTCTAAAGAAATGATATTTTTTGAAATTGAAAAGCTTTTAATAACAATATTCTGGCAGTGAAATATCTGAATATCTCTTTGCTCTCACTTTACCCATCAACAACAATGCAAAGATTATTGATGTCCATTCATATCTAGCCACTCTTCCAACAAATACTTATTGAGCACATGTCATGTGTAAAAGAAAGTGCTGGGAGAAATGTTCATAAAATAACCCCAAAGTAACTTGGACATCGGGTAGTGATTGCAGAACCATCAAAGTTTTAAAGCATGCTAGGAGATTTTAATTGCTTAAATTTATTTTTTATGTATCATTTACAACGCTAGCTCTCCCATCTACTTACAATCTCTATTAAGCAGAATGTTAATTCCAATCTCAGTAAATATCAATTGAGAAGATACAGTGTGGGGGTCTTTCTCTCTAATAAATAATACATCACTTATCATCCCTCAACCAGCTTATATTCCTTGAGGATCATACAAGTCTCCCTTCTGATGCTAACATCAGACAAGATAGCTCATAGTTCTTTAAATGTTTTACTACTAATATTTATAGAGTATTTGGGACTTCCTGGTGGCTCAGATGATAAAGACTCTGCCCACAATGCAGGAGACCTGGGTTCATCCCTGGGTCAGGGAGATCCCCTGGAGAAGACAATGGTGATCCACTCCAGTATTCTTGCCTGGAGAATTCCATGGACTTATGTGCCTGGAGGGCTACAGTCCATGGAGTCGCAAAGAGTCCTACACAACTGAGTGACTAACACTCCACACACACACACACACACACACACACACAAGGTAGAAATAACTTTTGTGACCCCAACTTCTCCTTAGACCTTGCCATAGTCGATTTCATTTCTTTCATACTCCATGTCAGTTTGATGGTGTGTAATAGTCAACTATATGTTTCCACAAGTTGCTACCTTTGGTAAGTTATCAGCTAGTAATGGAGAAAATTTCAAGATTTTCATTATTTCTTGCAACATTACATATCATGCAATAATGGGGGAGAAGAGCTCATGGTTGTATGGTGGTGCATTTGGGAGGAAGCAGATGGGCAGGATGTGAATGGAGAGCAGAGGGTATACTATGATTGAAGGTGTTCGGTGTAGTTAGGGAAGCTTCACCTGGGCTACTCTTAGTTGAGCGAGGAGTCTGAGGTCAAGATCTGCGGACTTACTAACCACTTAGCCTTCTCTTCATTCTCTTCCGTAATCTGGGCTGAATGACATCCTAATTCAGCAATATTTGTAGAACTGTAGGCGCCAAAGACTGACTGTTCTAGGGGCTGAGAACACAACTGTCAATAGATCAGATAACAGTTCCTGTTTTTACGGAGTATTCACCATAATGCACATGAAGATAAATTCATAACACCACGATTGTCTCTTGAAACAATGCAGTATTTAAAAAACACTTTCACACGAATGCTTCCCCTTGAAAACTGAGATCAACAGAGGGTTATTGCTATCATATGGGTATTGTATTACCAGATATTCTGCCCAAAATACTCAGCTCCTGTTGACAAAGGACTTAACAGCTACAAAGGTGTGACTGCTTAGAATAGCCACTTGCTGAAACAATACAAAAGCCTTTTTTTCCCAAGTTTGCAACCAATAGGTAGAAATAATAGCAAGAAGAAAATAATCAGAAAAATGCATGCACACACTCGGCACTCAGCATATACATTTTTAAAATATGTCATTTACTTTTACAAAATATCTATGAGTTATGTAAGAAGATGAGAAGCATTCACAGTCTTTCTTTATCTCTTTTAATAGGAAAGAAAGAATGGCCTTCAGATGCAGGTGGGGGTATCATGATGCATAAGCAGAGGAGGCATAAATAAATGGAAAGACAAAGAAGAGCTCATGGGTGACAAACCATCATCTAACCCCTTCACCTTCCAGAAAAGGAAACTGAGGCCAAGAGTAGATGATACACCTAATCTGACAGCGACAAAGCTAATTTGTGGCAGGTTTGGAAGCAAATCGACCTCTTTCAACCCTCAGTCCAGGGTCTTCTCAATTACATCACATTCTCTCTCCTATTAACAAGAGATCACCTATAAATCATGCTCATGTTAGTAGGGCTGTGCTTTTGAGTCAAGGCAGGAAGCCAAGGCAGGCACAGTAAAAACTGCAAGCTGCAGAAGATGATTAAGGAGCCAGTCATTGAGCCATTTGCCCCAAGTGCCTGTCTATAAGGGCTCTAAATCAACCCTATAAACGTGACCAATGGAGAAAATTATATTTACCAGGGAAAGATTGAATGCAATTTTCCAAATACTTTGATAAGCAGCCTAAGAGTGTACAGATGAAGGTGAGATCCTTGTGTAGCTGGCCCTCATATTTACAGGTGTCTAGACTGCCTTCCAAAGTGAGTGGTTCTGATTATCTGCTCTACTGATGGACCTGTGGTATAGGGTCTGCCAGCAACTATCACCTGCATTGCTTTGTTTTGCATACCATTCAACTTTCACTTCATACAAACAGTAAACCAGTACATAGAGACTATCTCTTGAAAGAAGACCAATGTACCACCTTGCCTAACTAACTACATGGTGATCTTTAGATAGATATGTCTTCCGACCAGTGTAAGAAAGTGGCAGTTCAGGGAAAAGTCCTTATATTACTTAATGTCCTTGCCCTGAGACTGACCCAACAATTATCTCTTGTTTTTCAGAACCCTCTAGTTCCTTTTCTGTTGCTGTTTTCAGGTTCCAGCCACTGGTTTCAGGTCCAAAGAAAGATAATAAGAAAAACAAAATTAGTGTATTTGAAAGGAGAATCTTATGGTGTCAACTCTTAAGGCAATAAGAGAAAATGGTTCTACTTTCTTAAATTAACATTTTAAGTGAATAAGTGAATTAAGAGCCAAGGAAGTCTGTACATTTGGACTTGCACAGACATTGAGTCTGAACCTACTTATTCCTCTGATGTCCTCTCATTGTACCTTCTCTGAGGTGTCCATCCTTATTTTTAACAATAAAGAAACTGCATTCTCTTTTACACATATACTGTCTTACACTGTAATGTCTGAGTTTATTGTAAAAGATATGCCCTGAGGCTTCACATGTGGATAAACAATAAAATTGTTTTCTGGCTTGTCTATTGAGTTTGTATTTTGAAAGCAAAAAATAAAAATAAGATGACAAATATAAAAATATTTAATGAGTAAAGATATCACTTACAGCTTTGTGTTCATAAGACTTAAGCAAAAACTTATCAGTAGTATGTTTCCAGAAAAATTTCCATGCTTATAGCAAGGTCTCATCCGACTTTTCTATCGCCCATTGACTGCTTGGCATCCACACCTTTATTCTCCTTTTAAAAATGAATTTTTCTATTAGTTCAAGAGGGGTTGATATTATCTCTTCAGTGAAAGCATCAGCCCTAATTAGCCTAAGCCAATCTCAAGTCCTTGATTGGTGATCAGTTCAGGGAAAATCATATGACCTAAGATGAGGAAAGGAAAGAGAAATCCTTTCTCCCACCAACCTGAACAGAAAGGGAAGTAGATTTCATTTGGTAGATGAAATTCTGACACAACCACAAGGAGAGTCGACCTTGAACTAAAGTCATCACCTAGGATATCAGAGCAGAGAAACTAAAACAAAAACAACCAAATAAAAGCAAAGGGAACCCATTTGTGTCAGTTCTAATGAGGTGGATGAAACTGGAGTCTATTATGCAGAGTGAAGTAAGTCAGAAAGGGAAAGACATATACTGTATATTAACACACACATATGTAATTTAGAAAGACAGTACTGATGATCCTACATGCAGGGCAGCAAAGGAGACATAGATGTAAAAAACAGACTTTTGGAAACAGTGGGAGAAGGCGAGGGTGGGGTGATTTGAGAGAATAGCATTGAGACAGGTACATTACTATATGTAAAACAGATGACCAGTGCAAGTTTTAAACATGAAGCAGGGCACTCAAAGCTGATATTCTGGGACAACTCAGAGGGATGGTTGGGGAGGGAGGTGTGAAGGGGGTTCAGGATGGGGGGACACATGTACAGCTGTGACCAATTCATGATGATGTGTGGCAGAAACCATCACAATATTATAAAGTAATTATCCTCCAATTAAAATAAACAATTTAAAAATCCCATTTCTTAGGTATATCATCAATTAGCTGTCATATCAACTTTTTATTGAAACCTTAAAACTTTCGTTTCTCAGTATATCAATCAGTAAATTGTTTTTTAAATCAGTTTGAGATTTTAATCTTCTCATTCCTTGCAAGCAGAAAACTCTTAAGGTACTATTGCTCACCCAAGATCTATCAATAAATATGTGCTGGTTTACTGGTTACAAGACTTTCTATATCTAAAGTACACATGCTGTTCTACATGCAGCGAAAGAGCAAACCCATGTTGTTCCACATGATAGAGATACTACAACTATATCCAAATGTTCACTGAGAGGATAATGTTTGCACCTGCTATTCTTATGGAATCTGATTCTTAAGTCTGTGATCTTCTTTTCCCCTTTCTGTAAATACTTAAAGTTTAAAGTTTGTTTTTTAGAGTTTACTTCTCAAATGTTAGCCAGTTACATTGGTCCATAACAAAATGTCCTTTTCCCCTCCATACTAGGCAGTTAACAATGGAATAATAACCTCAGTCTCATCTACATCAAATTGCCAAGCCTTTACCTCTTTTTTTTTTTTTTTATTAAATTTTCCCTCTGTAGTTGTATCCTCAGTGGCCCCTGCTCCCATGACACGATGATGAGTTTGGGATCATTCACGATGTTTAAACTTTTCAGGAACATTTTCCACTTGAAAAATCCTCTTAAAGTGAATATACATCATTGAACATGATTATCCAGGCTTAGAGGAACAATACACAGAACAATATGGCCTCTGTGGAGTTTGCTGGCAATCCTGCCCATGAATCTCTGTTCACACTTACAATTCCATTTTCGATTTGTTGTTGATTAAATACCTTGTCCTTTTCTTCCATCTCTTGAAATAAAAATCTCAGGGTTGGAAGGGACTTTAAGGATCTTCTAAACCAATGCTTCTCAATCTGGTTTGGGATCACACTTCAGATTCAGTCAATCTAAACCAATAGTTATAAGGGGAATTACCCAGGAAGCTTATTAAATACATATGCTCAGAACCTACTCTTACTTAGAGAATGTGTGAAATTTCAAAGTTTCAGCAGCTCTAATGGACACTGTGATTTAAAAATCACAGAAGAATCAGTTTAAAAACCATTAAGAGGTTTTAATTAATCTAACAAATTTTAGAAGTTACTATATATGGATACCCTCAGCAATTGATAATTTGCTATCTTTTGAGAAAATCCATCCTGACTGTGGACAGTTATTTTAGAAACATTTGTCTCAGATTGACCCTATAATCTATCTTCTGGTAACTACTGACCATCAGTTTTAATTTTACCCCTTAGGAACTACATAGATGTCTTAATTTCACCTTTCATCTTTAGTATATACATCTTTAAATGTACAAATATACACAGGGAGCCATTAAAACACCACCACTTCCCTGCTTGTCTTTTTTCCCACCAAAAGAAACAGCTTTATTCCTTTTATCATTTCCATTATGGTTTCAAATGTCCTCACCATCACTCTCATCTTCATTCTCTAAACTTCTTTGTTTTCTGAACATGTCACACTTTTTGCAAAGCAGAGAAAAAAATAATAAAGGGAATTGATAAGTGTGTTTGAATTTAAGCCTTTTGTCCTCATCATGGATTGAATGTGGTCTCTAAAAAGATTTGTGGCTTTCTAATTCTCAGAATCCTTGAATGTTACCTTATTTGGAAAAAGATCTTTGCAGGTGTAATTAAGTTTAAGGATCCTAAGATAAGATCATCCTGGATTAGGCCTGGGTGGGCTCTAAATTCAGTCATATGTGTCTTTACAAGGGAAACATAAGAGAAGCCCATGTGAAGATGAAGGCAAAAGTTGGAGTGATGTATCAGCAAGCTGAGAATGACCTGGAGCCACCAGAGGCTGGAAAAAGTAATGTACAGACACTTCCCTAGGGCTTTCTGAGAAAGCTCCATTCCCCAACATCTTGATTTCCAAACTCTGGGCCCTGAAGTTGTGAGAAGATAAATATCTGCTGTTTTAAACCATCAAGTTTTAGATAATTTGTTGTGACAGTCCTAGGGAGGTACAACAGACATTGATATCTAAAATATAGGGATAAAAGATGGAAAACATTATTAAATAATCACTTTTGATTTTCAGTATGAATTTTTGATGATGAGGTAATGTGTCAGTTTAAATCAAGGAGCAAAATAGTTCTTGATATTCAGAATACAAAGCCAATTTTTACTAAGTAATGATGTCAAATTTTGGAGAATGAAATGGCAACCCAGTCCAGTATTCTTGCCTAAAAAATCCTGTGGATAGAGGAGCCTGGTGGGCTGCTTCCATAGTGTCACATAGAGTCGGACACGACTGAAGCAACTTAGCATATATGCATACATTGGAGAAGGAAATGGCAACCTACTCCAACATTCTTGCCTGGAGAATCCCAGGGACAGAGGAGCCTCGTGGGCTGCCGTCTATGGGGTTGCACAAAGTCGGACACGTCTGAAGCGACTTAGCAGCAACAGCAAGAGATATCAAATTTATTACTCTCTATCACTATTTGAACAGAGACCATTGATAAATCTCTTAAAAGGGTAAAAGACCGGATTCTCAGCACAAAGAAAAGATGGGATCCCTAGGAGGCAGCATAAAGTGCAAATAAAATATTTATAAACTTTATTGTTTTTTTCTTGACAGGATTTAAATCATGGGGGTTGCTATAGAAAGGACAAACCTTGATTTGGGGCAGGCATTGTTTGGTGAAAAATGCAAGAAGGTGAACTGAGTGATTATGGGATTCACAAAGATGAAAATGTTAAAAAAACAGCAAGTCAGAACAGGTACTTCAGGAATATCACTGTCTTATATGATGAACTTAAACTTTTTTTTTTAACCATATTTCTGTAATTAACAGTAGATTGAAACTTTTCTGTTTATGAAATGTACAGAGAATGGAACAATTGCTACACAGATTTAAACATATTTCAAGACCAAAAATTAGTTTTAATTCAATAGGTTAAAAGAGTCTATCTTCATCATTTTTTCAAAACCCAGCATCTATGGAGACACTTTCAGGCTGCCACAATGTATATGTGCTGAGGTTCATTCCAGCTACAGATAGGCATTTGGGCTTTTACCCCAGCCTCACAGAATAGCTTTTCCTTTATTTATAATATTATATATTGATGCCATATAGTATTTCCTTTTTTTAGGAAACAAATTTATTTTTATTTTTCTGAAAACATCAGGAGCTATGAGAAATGAGCTGAATATCTGGTCATACCAGAAGCAAAATACAAATAAAAATAACAAAAGACTACTAAACAAATACATATGAAAAATTGAAGCCTATAGTTGACCCAAAGCAAACTTAAGAAATTTAATATCATAAAGACCTGGATTTGGCCATTTATTTAATAATCATGGTTGGAGGAGGTCACAAGAAGACATGACCACCAACTGAGGTGCAAACTAAACCCAGGTAATAGGAGGTTCTTCACCATCCCCACCTCCTGTCCTAACTTCTGCCCACAGCAGAAATCATTTTCAAGTCTGACTTGTGAGAGTAACGTGCTGTTGCGAACATCTGGACTCAGTTAAGTCTTCTATATAAAATCTTAAGATTCTGGTGGGCAGATGCTAGGACCTTTTCATCCTGTGGTGCCCAAGATCAGCTTCACATGCAAGGTCCTTTGTGTAATAAACCTGCCACCTACCCATCTCATATGGTCTGATTCTTTCATTGATTTCTCTTTGTACTCCATGTATACGGGACAATTTGGGAACCAATGAACACTTGCAAAATATTTACTACATTCTAGACATATTTCTAAGCACTTAAGAATTGCTGACTTATTTAATCTTCATGGCAAATTTATGAGGTAAGTACTATAATTACTCCGATTTTACTGATAAGGAAAATGACAGGGAGAGGTCAAATAAATTTGCCTGTAGTCACACAACTAATATGATGATGTGAGTGGTTTGGCTGTGGCATCTTTGTGATTACTCAGTATCCTTTGTTAATTCTAAATGTATTTTAGGAACACAGGAAAGAGAATTCTTGACTTTTTAGCACTTGATGGACTGATCTGTTGTGATGATGGTGCCAATTCCACTGTTGAACATCTTGTCAAGGCTGGGAAACTTTAAACTTCATGGAAGATATTCACCTGCTCAAGCTCTTCAAAGGAGAGGATCTAGAACAGTGGCTAGAAGGTAAATCATGCTATGTCTTGGATTCTTGAGAGTAAGGGGCGGTTGAGTCTGAATCCAAAAAAGGCACACAAAGGAAAAAATAAACAATATGTGTAAATATTTGATGGACTAAAGGTGGAATAGTAATTAGACACACCCTGTGCTGTGTGAAAGCAGAAATTAATCTGATAGGCAAAATTTTAAAAAATTTGAGCTCTTCCACAACAACTCTAAGATGGTGAATTCTACACCACACATTTTGTGCTAGTAAAAATTGATGACCTGCTGACAGAATTGTAGTGGATAAATGCTCTGCATTGCGTGGGGAGCTGGATTAGATAATCTGTAGGTTTCCTTTCAAATATTAAATTCTGTTTTCCTATGTTTATCTTTCCACAGGCATGCTGAGAAATTGACATGACAATCAAGGAGAGTTTTTGCTTGAATAAATTTTTCAAAATCAAGCCCATGTTTCTCAGGAATTCTATTGTATATCCTTTCCCTACCACTTTCTAAATGTCTATTCAAAATTGAAAGAAATCCACAAGAGCAATCTCTGTCTAATTGCATAATTGCTGCATTTGGGTGTAGTGCTAGTAGAAAAAAAAAATGGCTTGATATCCTGAGATTTTGGTAAAGACTTACTTAATGAAGAATTCAGACTCAAATAACTGTTTATTTAAAACTGGAATTTACTGAAAAACCTCAAACACTTTTTTCCCCTCACTACTGTCACATAATTAAATAATTTGATAATTAATTACTTTCAGGAGAGATAATTTGTTTTCATTAAAATATGTAAATATGCATCTCTTGCTGTGATTTTTTTCTTAATGTTTTTTTTCTCCTAGTGTTGTGATGATGCTCCATGATATAGTGTTCATCAAAGGTTTTAAATTACAGGCTAGAGATTTATGCCTCAGCCCTAGAGAGTATTCCCCCAGTCTCTGCCCCAAAACGGACTCCTTTGCCCTAGCTACTCACTGAACAAATTTCACATCAACCTCAAAGGTTAATGGTTTACTCTCTCTTCCTGACCTTGTGTACTTCAGTCTTCAATTTCCAGAACTTAGTTTTTCTTAAGACATTATTGATAAAAGAAGACAACGGATCAAAAATGTCTAAACAGCAAATCCAATGGAGGAAAAAAACACCAAAATCAAACAAGCAAAAAACAAAAAACTGGTATTTTAGATTATTTAGAGAAGATTGTGTTTTTTAAAAAAGGATCTAATAACACCAAACCTATAGACAACAAAGGTCTGCTGCACACAAGGCACCGTGTATGCATTTGCAAGGCATGAAACATACAAATAAAAAAAATTCACTAAATTCATATTTCTTATCAAAACAAATTATACAATAGGCTGGTTTGGCATTAGAGAGAGGATATTTATGTAGTGGGTAGGCAATAGGGTGAGGGTGTGTTTACTATGTGTTATGCTGTCTTAGTCGCTCAGTCATGTCTGACTCTGTATGACTCCGTGGACTATAGAGTCCATGGGATTCTCCAGGCCAGAATATTGGAGTGGGTAACCGTTCCCTTCTCCAGTGGATCTTCCCAAACCAGGGATTGAACCCAGGTCTCCCACAGTGCAGACAGATTCTTTACCATTTGAGCCACCAGGGAAGTCCAGTGTTTATTATATCAGTATCAGTATCAGTTCAGTTGCTCAGTCCTGTCCGACTCTTTGAGACCCCATGAACCACAGCACGCCAGGCCTCCTAGTCCATCACCTAAAATAATTTCATGATCATCACATCAAAATATGCAAGTCAAGGTAAAAAAAGCAAAACTTATCTTGGGTCACACTTGAGACAAATTATGACATTCAAAAAGATTACCAACTACTAAAGAATATCATATAGAAAGCAAACATGGGGATTACAAAAGGCTTATACCCAGAGATTCAAAGTTGAGACTTGAGATCTTAGTATAGAAAAATTACTAATAATGGCTGCAAATTCTGGTCCATTACCCACATTGCTGGAGAAATCTCTAATTCTTAAGAGTCAAAATGACTTGTAAGGCAGTCTTTTCAGCCTTGTTAGCTGATTTAAATCTCAGTTGAGATTGAAGAAGGGAGAGAAGGCCAAGGCATAATGTAATATCACTAAAGACACATTCTGGTATATGTAGTGGCTACAGGATAGCTATGTTTAACAGAAGGAAAATTTGTACCTGTCTTTTTCTAGGAAAGCACCACCCCTTTCTCTGCTTTTATTTTAAAGAATATATTGCTATTTCATCTTCAAACACATATGTACATGTTTGTCTAGGAAACAAACAAACACAATCTTTGTTTTGGAGAGGTCTTGTTCTTCATCGATTCATTATACTCCACTGGAGAAAGTCGCTTGGCTGTTGGCTATTCTACACTGAAATCATAGCTTTCTGGTCTTTAATATTTTGTATCCACAAAAATAATTCTCTAAAATTGAAAAAGAAGGGCAAACTGAACTACAGTTGTAATGAAATGTTATTTGATCAAAAAGATAACAATCTTCAAGAGAAATTAAATGTCATTCATCCTAAGGGGTTTATTACAATCAGGTGTTGAAATGACTATGCATTACCAAAACTGATTTATTTTAGAGAGTTTATTTTTAAGAAGAACTGACCATATTAGGCAGGAGGAAATATGATATTAGAGAATATGCTCTATTTTCCAGTATTTTTTCTTTTGCTTTTTTTCATTGTTGTTGTTTTTGGTTTACATGGAACTGTTTTTAAGGAGCCTAATCACTTGGTATTTTTTAATTTGTTTTCCAAGTCCTCTTTCCTGTGTTAAGCCCTCTATCCCCAGGCCTTTAAAATGAAATGCTAACAGACCATTAACTGCAGTGGCACTCAGAGGCCTCTCCATTAGAGCCTCTGCTTTGTTAATTAAAGACACACCATCAAGGCTGTGAGGGGCTGAATCATGACCTACCTTTTGAGAGCAGTTTGAAAATGGCTTTTGGCTACGTTATATGCAACTTAATTTTCAAATAAAGTCCAAGAAATAATGAAAACCCTTATCTTTCTCCAACATCTTTGATGATATATTGTGTATATGAAAACATAACAGAGAGGAGCCTCATTTATCTGAGGTCATTAAGGAAGATAATGATATAAGATAAATGGTCTCAGAAAAAAAAAAAAAACAGCCTTTTTTTCACTTAATTATTGGAATAGGAATAGGCCATACTATAGCATGCCATATTTTAATTTTCATTCATTTGCTTCTGTTGTGAAATTAAACAGAATGTATACAGTACATATGTATAGTTCAATATTATAAGCATATTCTCCTCTAACAAGCCTTTCCCATGCCATTCAGGACAGAATACAATGCCAGTAAAACTCCTGAAACAATGACTACTCTGACTTTTACTGTAATCTCTTCCTTGCTGTTGTTTAACCACTTGCTGCTGCTGCTGCTGCTAAGTCACTTCAGTTGTGTCTGACTCCATGAGACCCCATAGATAACAGTCCACCAGGCTTCTCCGTCCCTGGGACTTTCCAAGCAAGAATACTGGAGTGGGTCGCCAGTCCTTCTCCAGTGCAGGAAAGTGAAAAGCTGCTCAGTTGTGTCCGACTCTTCGCGACCCCATGAACTGCAGCCTACCAGGCTCCTCCATCCATGGGATTTTCCAGGCAAGAGTACTGGAGTGGGGTGCCATTTACTTCTCCAGTTTAACCGCTTAGTCATGCTTAAACCACTTAGTCATGCATTTAAGAAAAAAAAAAAAAGGCTAGTTATTTGTGGTCTAGTTTGCCAATTTCTTTAGTATTTTATAAAAGTATTCAGAGAGTCAATATTCCTTTGTGTCTAATTTCTGTCTATCAGCATTATAATTTTAGAATTCATACTTATATATAACTGTGCTTTATTCTTTTTTATTGCAAGTATAGTGATCCATTATATGGAAATGTCGTGATTTAAATTTATTAACAATACTGCTGATGGACACTTTTGTTGTTTCCTAGTTAAAAATACTGTTCCTTATGAACAGTTCTTCATGTATTCTTGTGTGCATTCATAGATGTTATTTTAGTGTATATACCTATGAGAACTGTTTCTTCAAAGGCTAGATATTGACTAACGGTTTTTCAAAGAAGTTATAGTAATTTTCACTTGAATCAACAAAGTATGTCTTTCTCATAATATATTCTAGGCAACATTTGGCAATTTTGCACTTCTTCCTTTTAGTCAGTCTAGATGGTAGAGACTGATATGTCCCTGTGACTTAAATTGAACTCTTTTATTATTAAGTTAAAACAAATTTTAAAATATTTATTGACCAGTCAGACTTTTTCTTTGTAGAGTGTCTGTTCAGTTCTTTTGCCCATTTTTGTATTAGTTTGGCCATCTCTTTTTTTTATCCTAAGGAGAAATCCTTCTTACTATTTTTTTTTGTAAATTAATTTATTTAATTGGAGGCTAATTACTTTATAATATTGTAGTGGTTTTTGCCATACATTGACATGAAACAGCCATGGATGTACATGTGTCCCCCATTCTGAAGCCCCTCTCATCTCCCTCCCCATCCCATCCCTCAGGGTTGTCCCAGTGCACCAGCTTTGAATGCCCTGTTTCATACATTGAACCTGGGCTGGTGCTCTATTTCACATATGATAATAAACATGTTTCAATGCAATTCTCTCACTTCATCACACCCTTGCCTTCACAGAATCCAAAAGTCTGCTCTTTACATCTGTGTCTCTTTTGCTGTCTCACATATAGGGTCATCATTACCATCTTTCTAAATTCCATATATATGCATTTTTATACTGTATTGGTGTTTTTCTTTCGGATATACTTCACTCTATATAATAGGCTCCAGTTTCATTCACCTCACTAGAACTGATTCAAATCTATTCGTTTTAATGGCTGAGTATTATTCCATTGTGTATATGTGCCACAGATTTCTTATCCATTCATCTGCCAATGGACATCAAGGTTGCTTCCATTTCCTAGCTATCGTAAACAGTGCTGCAATGAACACTGGGGTACACGTGTCTCTCTCAATTCTGGTTTCCTTGGTGTGTATGCCCAGCAGTGGAATTGTTGGGTTTTATTTCAATTCTGTTTCCAGTTTTTAAGGAACATCCACACTGTGCTCCATAGTGGCTGTACTAGTGTGCACTCCCACCAACAGTGTAAGAAGGTTCACTTTTTTTTCTCTGCACCCTCTCTAGCAGAGATTTTTTGATATCAAACATTTTGACTGGCATGACATGGTATCTCATGGTGGTTTTGATTTGCCTTTCCCTGATAATGAGTGATGTTGAGCATCTTTTCATGTGTTTGTTAGCCATCTTTATGTCTTCTTTGGAGAAATGTCTGTTTAGTTCTTTGGCCCATTTTTTGATTGGGTTGTTTATTTTTCTGATATTGAGCTGCATGACCTCTTTGTATATTTTTGAGATTAATTTTTTGTCAGTTGCTTTGTTTGCTATTTTTTCTCTTTGTTGTGCAAAAGCTTTTAAGTTTAATTAGGTCCCATTTGTTTATTTCCATTTCTATGGGAGATGAATCATAGAGGATCCTGCTGTGATTTATGTTGGAGAGTGTTTGGCCTCCTCTAGGAGTTTTATAGTTTCTGGTCTTATGTTTAGATCTTTAATCAGTTTTGAGTTTATTTTTGTGTATCGTGTTAGAAAGTATTCTAGTTTCATTCTTTTACAAGTGGTTGACCAGTTTTCCCTGCACCACTTGTTAAAGAGATTGTCTTTTCTCCATTGTATATTCTTGCCTCCTTTGTCAAAGATAAGGTGTCCATAGGTGCATGGATTTATCTCTGGGCTTTCTGTTTTGTTCCATTGATCTATATTTCTGTCTTTGGTCAGTACCATACTGTCTTGATGACTGTAGCTTTGTAATATAGCCTGATATCAGGCAGGTGGATTCCTTCAGTTCCATTCTTCTTTCTCAAAATTGTTTTGGCTATTAGAGTTTTTTTGTATTTCCATACAAATTATGAAATTATTCATTCTAGTTTTCTGAAAAATACCATTGATAGTTTGATAGGAATTGCATTGAGTCTATAGATTGCTTTGGGTAGTACACTCATGTTCAGTATATTGATTCTTCCAATCCATGAACATGGTATATTCTCCATCTATTTGTGTCATCTTTGATTTCTTTCACCAGTGTTTTATAGTTTTCTACACATAGGTCTTTTGTTTCTTTAGTAGATTTATTTGTAAGTATTTTATTATTTTCATTGCAATGGTGAATGGAATTGTTTCCTTAATTTTTCTCTTTCTGTTTTCTCATTGTTAGTGTATAGGAAAGCAAGAGATTTCTGTGTGTTAATTTTATATACTGCAAATTTACTATATTCATTGATTAGCTCTAGTAATTTTCTGGTGGAATCTTTAGGGTTTTCTACGTAGAAGATCATGTCATCTGCAAACAGTGAGAGTTTTATTTCCTCTTTTCCAATCTGGATTCCTTTTATTCTTTTTTCTTCTCTGATTGTTGTGGCTAAAATTTCCAAAACTATGTTGAATAGTAGTGGTGAGAGTGGGCAACCTTGTCTTGTTCTTGACTTTAGGGGAAATGCTTTCAATTTTTCACCATAGAGGATAATGTTTGCTGTGGGTTTAGCATATATGGCTTTTAATATGTTGAAGTATGTTCCTTCTATACCTGCTTTCTGGAGGGTTTTTATCATAAATGGATGTTGAATTTTGTCAAAGGCTTTCTCGGTATCTATTGAGGTAATTGGATGGCTTTTATCTTTCAATTTGTTAATGTGGTGTATTACATTGACTGATTCTCAAATACTGAAGAATGCTTGCATCCCTGGGATAAAGCACACTTGGTCATGATGTATGATCTTTTTAATATGTTGTTGGATTCTGTTAGCTAGAATTTTGTTGAGGATTTTTGCATCTATGTTCATCAGTGATATTGGCTTGTAGTTTTCTCTCTCTCTCTCTCTTTTATTTTTTGGCATCTTTGTCTGGTTTTGGTATTAGGGTGATAGTGGCCTCATAGAATGAGTTTGGCAGTTTACCTTCCTCTGTAATTTTCTGGAAGAGTTTGAGTAGGATAGGTGTATGCTCTTCTCTAAATTTTTGGTAGAATTCACCTGTGAAGCCCTCTGGTCCTGGGCTTTTGTTTGTTGGAAGACTTTTTATTACAGTTTCAATTTCTATGCTTGTGATGGGTCTTTAAGATTTTCTATTTCTTCCTGGTTCAGTTTTGTAAGGTTATACTTTTCTAAGAATTTGTCCATTTCTTCTTCTTATATTTGAGTGAAACCTTTGTAAGCCATATGCATTGCAAAATCCTTTTACTTTATGTGGCTTGACTTTTCTGAAAGTCTCTTATAGAAAACTACAGTTCTTGACTTTAATGTAGTAAAACTGGTTAATAATGTTCTATATGTTTATTACTTTAGATATTTTATTTACACAATGTTTTCATCCTGAATTCATGAAAATGTCTTATGGTACTTTCTAAAGGATTTATTTTCTTATGTTATTTCTTATGATATTTTTAAAAGCTTAATCATTGTATCTTGCATGGTTGGATCTATAATCCATAAAGAAATGATTTTTTTAATTGACGTGAAATTGAAATAGAAATTCTGAGTCATTTTTATATCTAAAGATGTTATTTTTAAAATATTTTATATCTAAAGATTCAATTTTTCCCTATCAAGTTTTATAGAAAATATTATTCTTTCTCTTGCTCTCACATGTCACTCTATCAAAAGTCAAAAATTTACATGTGCCTGGGTCTTTTATGGGCATGCTGTATTATATATCTCTACACTAATATCACACTGTCTTAATTATTACTCAACAAGACTTTCTACATTATTCTCCCAGCATGTGTTAGTCATTCATATTTTTCATATGAATTTCAAAATCAATCCTTTCTGCTCCAAAAAAGTCATATTGGAGCTTTGATTAGGAATTGTACTTAATTTGAAGAAAAATCAGCATTTGCATAGCATTAGACATCTAATCCATGGTCATATTGTATTTCTCCATCTATCTAGTATTTTGATAGTCTTTCAGTTTTAGTAGTCTCAGAAAGGGTTTTTTCACACATTTTGTTAGACTTATTCCTAGGTAATTTAATTTTTTGATCTAGAAAAATGGCATGTATAAATATAGATGAATATGGTTATTTAATTTTATTTTCTGAATATTTTCATTGATGGTCAGAAATAAAATTGATTTTTGTGTATGAGTTTGTATGTAATAACTGTGTCATATTACTGTATGATTCCCAATAGTTGGTCCTTTGAATTTTCTACATATAATATCATCTATAACTAAATATATCTTGTGAATAATGGCAAATTTCCTCTTACCCCAGAATCCAGTTTTTATACCATCTGTCTCTTTTTTCCTCCTTATCATCTATTTAATCTAATCAGTGTATTATCATATGTATTGGCTAGAACATCCCTACACTTGTGGTGAATTAAAGTGGTAGAAAGAGACAGCTTCTTTTCCCTCAAACTCAAGAGGAAAGCTTTCTACATTTTACATTTTACCAGAAACTATGAAATTAGCCTTTCCTTGTTTTAGATACAATTTGTTAGATTATGTTTGTTCCCCTCCTTCCTTTCTATTCCTAGATTTCTATCCATTTTAAGCCTGACTAAATTTTGAGTTTTATTTAAAACTTCTTTAAATCTACTTACGTAGCTGTTTTATTTTTCTCATGTAATTTGCTAATATAGGGAATAACTTTGGTAACTTATTTAGTGTTAAATCAAACTTATGTTCCTGGTTAAAACTAGCTTGGTGACCATAAAAATCAATTTTTGTCTTACTACACTCAGTTTGCTACATCTACATTTATATTATTTTCCTCTTTTATACTGTTCCTGTCTGTTTTGCTATCAGTGGTAGACCCACAAAATTTGTTGGGATATGTTTTTTTTCTATATTCAGCAGAATGCTGGTAAAACTAGAATTATTTATTTCTTAATGTTTGTTAGTAACTATTTGAAACATCTAGACAACAGTTTCCTTTGGGAGAATGTTTTTGATCACTGGGTTAATTATTTTAATGGTCATAGGATTATTCATATAACTATCCTTCATTCAGATATACTTTTTATGTTTTTAGAAATTTGTCCCATTTTAACTGGATTTCTAAGAATTTTGGCATGTTTTTTTTTGTTTGTTTGTTTTGTTTTGTTTGGGGAAGTGGGGCTGTTTCTGTTTTCTCTTTTACAAAATCTTAATTGTTTAATAATCAGCAGGACATGTGGTGACATCTTCAGTCCTGATCTCTATTTTTATGCATTTTTACCCCTGTGAAGTTTGGCAATAATGTCTTTGCAAAGGACCAACTTTTGCTTTGTTAATTCAGTCTTTTTATGATTTCTTTCCATTTCATAAATATGCCATTCATTTTATTATCTACTTTGATCACATTTAAGATATTTCCTCATTCTCTTTCCCATTTTTGAAATGGACATTTAACACATTAATTTACTTTTTTTTTTTTTTTTCTGTTTCATGAGTGAATTTGAGGCTTTATTCACTATAGCCAAACACCAGAAACAAAATTCCCATAAACAGGTGATTCAATAAGTATATCCAGGTATATTCACACAATTAACTCAGCAGAAAAAAGAAAACAAAATATTTATACATGCAACATGGATGAATCTCAAATAAATTATGCTAAACTAAACACTAGACAAAACAGAATGAATATGTGTGATTTTATTCATGTAAAGAGCAAAAGTAGGCTAAACTAATGTATTGTGTTAGGAGTAAAGAAAGATTCTCCTGTGATGGAAATATTCTATTATCTTGATTGTGGTGGAGGTTGCATGGATTTATATATTTGTCAAAACTCATTGAGTTTCATACTTTAAGTCTGTGCCTGGTAGTATTAAAAAATTTACCTCAATAAAAATATTTGTAAAAAAGAACATGTACTACATATTATATTGCAGTAATGTGATGCCCACAGGAATTACTCAGATATATAATGCTGTCTGCTCTCACTTGTAACTTTTTATTGATATTAATACACTGTCCTATATTTTAATTTGTTATTATTGATCTGTGATGGAGTGGGAAACAGAAACCTAGGCATGGGAATTTAGGTGAATGAGTTTCAGGCTCTGAGTGGCTTTCTTGTGTGTAAAATTAATGGATTTAATAAATGAATGATTTTTAGTATGTATTTAGAGAATTACAGTTCTTACTTGCTAATATATAGATACTTTATTTTATCCTGAAAAGTATGATTGCCTAATAAGACAGACAAGAGAATCAATACACAACTGTCAGTGTGCACATATGAAATATATGTTTTGTTTAACAAAAATGGGACAAATAAAGCAGAGTGTCATGTGTCTAAGATGCATGAAAATGTTTAGCAGACTGATAGATTTGATTTTTTTTTAATCTATTAAATACTTTCAACACCATTTTCTAGTTTCTTTTATGTCAATAGTGTTTGTGCTCAATTCCCAACTCCCTTGAATTCAGTTGGAGAAATTTTATGCTTATTCCTGAAGTTACCATCAGATATGGCTGGATACATATTCTCATTTTTCTCAATGTATTTAAGCAGTTGTATTCTCTACCTAGGAGGAGACTTTTGTGTTGAGAGTCTCTGAGGTTACACAGAGAAGTTTGGAATAGATTCTTTGTTTTATATTTCCCCACTCATCAGTACCAAAGTGGCATTATTGTGACTCTGATTTCACGAGGTAGGTTAGTACTCTTTGGGATTGTTTTCTGTCTAGTCTGTTTCTGACAGGCTTTTTTTTTGTGTATAGAGTGCCCTGGGTCTGAACTTGCTTAACAACCCCTTTCTCCAACTCTGGAGTCCAATTTTCTTGCTTTCAAAAAGCAGCCCTGCATAATAAGTCAGCAAATCATTAATTTATACTCTATCCCAAGGGTTGATGTGATCTGCATTTTACTTCTCTAAGATTTCCAATGCGTAAACTGAATGAGGTTATTGTCATGGTAACTGATTTCACGAAACCTATTGGGCTACACCCATCAGCACTTGCAAGACCTGAACTTGCCCAGCTTCAAGACCTAAGAAAGAGCCTAGAGTTAGCAACAGAGACATCAGTTGTTTCATGAGTGGAAGAGTTTACATGTCTGAAGCAAAGTTCTGGAGAGACAGCCCACTGTACACAGCAGACAGCAGGCAGGACATGGTAGCAGTCTTTGCTCTGGGAGTGGATGTAAGAGGGAAGGAGAGATGACCAGTTATAGAGGAATTCACATCAGGTGGCCTCATTAGTTACCAAGGAAACCAGTAGAGAAGCCTGTCCCTCACTGCCCCTTTGATAAGAATAATCACTAGCTAGGGTCTGGGGGCAAGTACATAGGAAGATAACAGGATACAGGTGAAGCAGACAGTGGTCAGGTAGGGGATGTACAGAGAGGAAGAGAATAGCCACTTTGAGTGGCCTGACCATAAAACACCCACGTACCTTCTCCACCGCAAAAGTTCTTGCAGATGGAATGGGTCCTTAGAAGCTCTCTTGTCCAGACCTGACTTAAAGTTTGAACTTGCTCATAACACTAAAAAATTATATTCATTTTCTCTGAAGGGATTTCCACATGTCAGCATTTTCTATTACTTTGTCATTGACTTCTAATGCCTTCCCAGAATGATTTGGTTTTTTCATGAGCAAAGAAGAAAAATGAAAACAGGTGGGGGGGATGGAGAAACCTTGGTATTCATTATTATGCAGCTTTCGTTTTGCGAAACACAATTTATAGCCAAAAGTGTTCTTTTTTGTATTACGTGCCACTTCAAATGTCCAATGCTAAGCAGAAAGTGCTATAAAAGTGTCTGTCCTCATTCAGAGAGTTTCAAATGCTAAACAACAAAGTGAAAAACTGTTATACATGTAACCTTGGTGGCGCTTTCATGGAATATTTATTTGTCCATGATTCTATTCTTAGATCAGTTTTGTGGTTGAATGATTTCCAATTCTAGGGTGGCCTCATCTTGGTAGCCTCATCTTCCTGTGTGAAGTGTGTGTGTGCTTGGTCATGTCCAGCTGTAGCCGGTCAGGCTCCTCTGTCCATGGAACTGCCCTGGCAAGAATACTGGAGTGGGTAGCCATTTCCTACTCCAGGGAATCTTCTTGATCCAGGGATTAAACCTGCATTTCCTGTGTCTCCTGCATTGGCAGTCAGGTTTTTAGCCCTGAGCCACCTGGAAAGCATCTTCCTTTGAAAGTGAAAGTGAAAGTTCCTGTGCTATGCTTAGTCCCTTACTAGAGTGCATTTCCATACCCTCCTTGAAATCTTCCAGCAGGGACTAACATTTCTTTAACACTTCTTCAGGTCCTCTTTCTCCTTCTATCAATTTTGCTTTTGCTTTGGTTCACGTCTCCTCTTGACTTACTTTGAATTGTAGTATATCGTGTGTAATATAATGTAATTGTATGACATTGTAATATGTGTAATATGTGTAATACATAATGTGTGCAATGTTAGATGTTTAAATGTTGGGTGGTTTAAATACAAGCAAACCATAGTCTATTTTCAAAATCTCGTTGATCAAATGGCTTTTGATTGGTTCTGGTTTTTCAAAAAGATGGCTGAAAAAAAAATTAGGGGACAATAGGAGAAATTTGAATAGAAACTGAATATTATACCATATAGGGAAATTGCTGTCAGTTTTCTTAGGAACTTGTGGTGTTACAGTTATTTGCGGCAGCAAGAGAATGTCCTTAGTTTCTGGTGAGGAATGCTGAAATATATACTGGTACAATGTTTAGATTTCTGGTTTTGTAGTGTTCCAAAGAATAGCAAGGAGAGATAAGAAAGGCATCCTTAGCAATCAATCCAAAGAAATAGAGGAAAATAACAGAATGGGAAAGACTAGAGATTTCTTCAAGAAAAATAGAGATACCAAGGGAATATTTTAGGCAAAGATATGGGCTCAATAAAGGACAGAAACTGTATGGACCTAACAGAAGCAGAAGATATTAAGAAGAGGTGGCAAGAATACACAAAAGAACTATACAAAAAAGATCTTCATGACCCAGATAATCATGATGGGGTAATCACTCACCTAGAGCCAGACATCCTGGAATGTGAAGTAAAGTGGACCTTAGAAAGCATCACTATGAACAAAGCTAGTGGAGGTGATGGAATTTCAGTTGAGCTATTTCCAATCCTGAAAGATGATGCTGTGGAAGTGCTGCACTCAATAGGCCAGCAAATTTGGAAGACTTAGCAATGGCCACAGGACTGTAAAAGGTCAGTTTTGATTCTGATCCCAAAGAAAGGCAATGTCAAAGAATGTTCAAACTACCGCACAATTGCACTCATCTCACACGCTAATAAAGTAATGCTCAAAATTCTCCAAGCCAGGCTTCAGCAATATGTGAACTGTGAACTTCCAGATGTTCAAGATGGTTTTAGAAAAAGCAGAAAAAACAGAGATCAAATTGCCAACATCCACTGGTTCATTGAAAAAGCGAAAGTTCCAGAAATACATCTACTTCTGCTTTATTGACTATGCCAAAGCCTTCAACTGTGTGGAACACAATAAACTGTGGGAAATTCTTAAAGAGTTGTGAATACCAGACCACCTGACCTACTTCTTGAGAAATCTGTATACAGGTCAGGAAGCGACAGTTAGAACTGGACATGGAACAACAGACTGGTTCCAAATAGGAAACGGAGTATGTCAAGGCTGTATATTGTCACCCTGCTTATTTAACTTCTATGCAGAGTACATCATGAGAAATGCTTGGCTGAAAGAAGCACAAGCTGGAATCAAGATTGCTGGGAGAAATATCAATAACCTCAAATATGCAGACGACACCACTCTTATGGCAGAAAGTGAAGAGGAATTAATAAGCCTCTTGCTGAAAGTGAAAGAGGAGAGTGAAAACATTGGCTTAAAGCTCAACATTCAGAAAACTAAAATCATGGCATCTGGTCCCATCACTTCATGGAAAATAGATGAGGAAACAGTGGAAACAGTGTTATACTTTTATTTTGGGGGCTCCAAAATCACTGCAGATGGTGATTTCAGCAATGAAATTAAAAGACACTTACTCCTTGGAAGGAAAGTTCTGACCAATCTAGATATCATATTGAAAAGTAGAGACATTACTTTGCCAACAAAAGTCTGTCTAGTTAAGGCTATGGTTTTTCCAGTAATCATGTATGGATGTGAGAGTTGCATGGTAAAAAAGCTGAGCATCGAAGAACTGATGCTTTTGAATTGTGGTGTTGGAGAAGACTCTTGAGAGTCCCTTGGACTGCAAGGAGATCCAACTGGTCCATCCCAAAGGAGATCAGTCCTGGGTGTTCACTGGAAGGACTGATATTGAAGCTGAAACTCCAAAACTCTGGCCACCTCATGTGAAGAGTTGACTCATTGGGAAAGGCCCTGATGCTGGGAAGGTTTGGGGCAGAAGGAGAAGGGGATGACATAGGATGAGATGGCTGGATGACATCACTGACTCGATGGCCATGAGTTTGAGTAGACTCCGGGAGTTGGTGTTGGACAGGGAGGCCTGGCGTGCAGAGATTCACGGGGTCACAAAGAGTCGGACATGACTGAGTGACTGAACTGAACTGAACTGAAACATTGTTTATAAAGAGAAAAACACAAATATGGCCAAATGTTAATAACTAGGATTAAAATATATAAATATGTAGGTCTATTATATTTTTCTTTCCATTTATCTATATTTGAAAATATCCACCAAATGAGTTGATGGAAAGAGTCACATAGCTGAATTATTTATTCTCTTATTACATCTTGAGAATTTTGATCAGCACCAGCTAAATATGAATGGTCCTTTTTATTGTTCCAAAAAAGGGTTTTTTTCAAAAAAAAAAAACAATAATAATAAAATGCAACAATCAAAATCTAGCTCTCTGAGAGCTATGCACAGAAGTGGCTTGCTAGATCTATATCACTAAGTCTGTATTTGAAGCTAAATAATATATGGACAATATCTTAGCAACTCAAAGAAATGGTAATCTCTTGGGTATGCTTAAAAAAGCCTAAAGAATACTTGGACATTCTCTGGACTTAGAAACATGAATAGGATTTCAAGTACAGTGTGGATGGTTATTTAGCAACAGCAAAAGGGCCAAGAAAGTGGAGTTAGCAATCACTTGGATAGATAATGCTGATGCCGGGATAATCAGAACTCAGAAGCTAGTAGTGGTCCCAATGGGCCCACAGGTATGGCTTCTTTGGTGTGCTTAGTGTCCATAAATTTTTGTCTCCGAATGGCTTCAATCCAGGCTGTAGCACTTTATATCTACTCTATCTTTAAAAATCAACTTCACATACAATAAAGTTCACATATTTATGTGTACAGTTTGATGAGGTTTGACAAATGTATAAATCTTGTGGCCAACTCTCCAGTTAAGACAGAAATTATTTACATCACTTCAAAAGCCCTTGTGTACCACTTTGTGATTAACCCTCATACTATGCTATGACCAAGGGCAGTGCTGGTGCTGATCTGATTTCTATTATTAGAGATCAATTTCACCTGTTTGAGAATTTCATGTAAATAAAGTCATACATTATAAGGTCTTTTGTGTATTTTTTTCTAATTCCCCCTATAATTAGACAAAAAAAATATTGTATTATTTGGAAATATTTAGTTTTCAAAGGAGTTTAGTGGACTGTAGCCCATGAGGACACAAAGAGTGGAACTTGACTGAGCAACTGACACACATTTCCACATATTTGGGACTTTCTAAATATTTTAATTTTACTGAATTTTTGTCAGAAAATATAGACATAAAATTTCAATTTTTTTTCTGAAATTTATAGATACTAACTTAATGGTCAGACCTATGGTTTACGAGGGGGAAAATTCTCTGTACACTTGAAAATTATGTGCATTCTGCAGTAGTTGTGCCTGATGTTTTATGAATGTCAAACAGTACAATTCATTTAAAAGCATCGTGAATACCTTCTATATTCTTATTGATATTTTATCTATGTTTTCTACCAATTTATGATGGAGAAGTGTTCAAATGTTCAATTACTGTAACTCTCCAGTTTTTTCTCTGTTTTTGCTTCATTCATATTAAAGCTTTGTTCTTTAGTACATGTACATTTCTGATTGCTTTATGTGTTAATGAATTTTTCTATTTATTATTATGAAATCCTCTTCTCTCTACTGATACTCTGTCTATTACTTTCTCTGATGTTAATTTAGCCATAGTATCTTTATTGTGATAACTATTTGCATTGTATATATTTTTTAAACTTTTCTTTTTTAACATAGAGTCTTTACATTTAAAGTAGGTTTCTTATAGTAGTACATACTTAAGTCTTGCATTTTTATTTGCTGTGACTGTATCTGCCTTTTCGTTAGTGTGTTCAATACAGTTACATTTCATGTTCTTGTTAATAGGTTTGATTTTATGTCAATTTGTCCCTTCCAGGTTTTTGTTGTTGCTTTTGTTATTGTCTATCTGTTCCTCATATATCAACTTCTTTTCAGTTAATTGATTTTTAGTTCATCCTTTATATTCACTGATTTTGAATTAGTATTCCATTTTTTCCCCTCTATTGAATTTTAGCTGGTTGCTCTACATCAGAATTGAGCACACTTTTTTTTCAAAGGGTCAGATAGAAAATATTTTTAGTATTTGGGGAACTACATTTGAGTCCTGTTGTGTATTTATTTTGTTTGTTTGTAGGTTTGTTTTCTGAAAATCTATAAAATTTGAAAATAGTATTCTTATCATAGACTACACAGAAGCAGGCTAGACTTGGAAAGTGGGCAATAGTTTAAGCAAATTCTAGTGGTAAAATATTCATTGTTATTTTATAAAAACTATTTATAGTCAATATCTTATCATGTTATACTTAACAGTTCCCAATTTACACTTTCCAATTGGAATATCTCATGTCACAAATGTAATCATCTTACAACAATATTTCCATTTGCCAACTCCCCCACTTTACAAATAGTCCTTTATGCTCTTGAAGTCATTTCATATAAAAATAATAATATTGGGTTGACCAGAAAGTTCATCAGTTTTTTCCATACCATTTTCTGGAAAAATCTGAACAAACATTTTGGCCAACCCAATATTATTATTCTTGGTCTACATACTAGTCTTTTTTTTTTTTTTTTAACAAATCTAATAGTTTTTATATTAATTTATATATTTTTATTTTTTTTGCATTTTACCTTGAGAGTTCTATTTTATTTTATTTTAAATTTTCTTTATTTTATTTTATTTTTTATTAATTTTTTTTTTAATTTTTTTTTTTTATTTTTTTTTTCGCCATACATTGTCATGATATCACCATGGGTTTACATATGCTTCCCCTCCGGAACCCCCTCCCTCCTCCCTCCCCCCGGGAAATCTCGCTGCACCAGCCCGAAGCATCAATCCTGGGCTGGCGATTGATTAGACATATGATAATTAACATGCTTCAATGCCCTTCTCCCATATCATCCCACCCTTACCCTCATCCACAAAGTCCACGAGTCTATTCTATACATCTGCGTTCCTTTTGCTGTCTCGCATGTTGGGTTCTCGTTACCGTCTTTCTAAATTCCATATATATGCGTTAATATACTGTATTGTTGTTTTTGCTTCTGGCTTACTTCAGTCTGGATAATAGGCTCCAGTTCCATCCACCTGAGTAGAACTGATTCAAATGAATTTTTTTCTAATGCTGAGTAATATTCCATTGTGTATATGTACCACAGCTTTCTTATCCATTCATCAGTTGATGGGCATCTAGGTTGCTTCCATGTTCTGGCTATTGTAAACAATGCAGCGATGAACATTGGGGTACACGTGTCTCTTTCACTTCTGGTTTCCTCGGTGTGTGTGCCCAACAGTGGGACCTAATTAAAATTAAAAGCTTCTGCACAACAAAGGAAACTATAAGCAAGGTGAAAAGGCAGCCTTCAGAATGGGAGAAAATAATAGCCAGTGAAGCAATGGACAAACAATTAATCTCAAAAATATACAAGCAACTCCTGCAGCTCCATTCTAAAAAAATAAACGACCCAATCAAAAAGTGGGCCAAAGAACTTAACAGACATTTCTCCAAAGAAGACATAAAAATGGCTAACAAACACATGAAAAGATGCTCAACATCACTCATTATCAGAGAAATGCAAATCAAAACCACAATGAGGTACCACTTTACACCAGTCAGAATGGCTGCCATCCAAAAGTCTACAAGCAATAAATGCTGGAGAGGATGTGGAGAAAAGGGAACCCTCTTACACTGTTGGTGGGAATGCAAACTAGTATAGCCACTATGGAGAACAGTGTGGAGATTCCTTAAAAAACTGAAAATAGAACTGCCATACTAGTCTTTTTAAGAAATTATAAGAAATAAAAATTACTGTGTCTATTTTCATACTTCATATTTCCGGTGCTCTTTTTTTTTTTCCCTATAGGTAAGAGATTCTGTTTGGTATTGTTTTCCTTCAGCCTAAAGACTACCCATTACCTTTTCCACAGTGCATGGCAGTTGGCAACCAATCCACCAGCTTTTGTTTACTTGAAAATATGTATTTACTCTTGTTTTAAAAGCATTTTTTTCTTATGAAGAATGCTAGATGAACAGCAATACTTTCCTTACCTCTTAGTTTTATTTGATTCTGCTTTATATCTTTCTGATAAAAAAGTAAAATATAATTATTTTAATTTTCCCCCTGTGTAATGAGTTTTTTCTACTTTATACCTGCTGTCAAGATTTTTTTCTTTATTGTTGGCTTCCAGCAGTTTGATCATAATAGTCTTAGGTGTGATTTTCTTCGCATTTATCCTTTTTAGGTTTCTCACCATCTCTTGGTTGTGGAAGTTAATATGCTTCATTAAATTTTGGTAAATTTTCAGCCATTAATTTGTTAAGTTTTTTTTTTCTTTTTCCTTTTGTGATTGCAATTATTTATTAGATTATTTAATATTGTGCTAAACCTTCAGGAAGTTTTGTTCACCTTTTAATTCATTTTCTTTATTTTTAGAATGAATAATTTCTATTGATCTGCTTTAAGTTTGCTGCTTTTTATCTTCAAATTATTATGCTATACATTGAATTCTTTATTTTAACTTTTGTGCTTTTTCACGTAGTTCTTTTTGAATTTGCTATTTCTCTCTCAAGACTTTTTGTCTACCCATTTATTATCACTAAATTTGTCTTTAAGTCCTAGATAGTCATTCTAATAATTCTTTGAAGTCTTGGTATACTACATAAAGCATCTGAGGGAGTTGACAGCTTGAGACTGGTATCCACTGATAGACTTTCTTTCTTTTTTTTTCAATTCCAGCCTACATAGTCTTATTTCTTTGCATATTAATGATTTTGGCATACACTAAATATCAGACTTACTGGAAAAATCATAGCTTTAACTAGATGGACCTTTGTTGGCAAGATGACATCCTCCAGTAACCTCATTTTATGAGGTATTTTTTTAAAAGTTTCCCTCTCCCAAAATCTTTTTTTTTCCTTGTGTGTTTGATATTTACTTGAATATATGACATATTAACTTATATTTAGGATTTTTCATCCACTCTCTAATTTCCCCTCAGTGTTTTTCTTTTTACTTAAATTCATATTCTTTTTTCCTTTATGTTGGAGAGCTTTTTAAAAATTTTCTAATGATATTTACATAGAGATTTATACTTAAGTGCACAATAACAAAAAGCTTGGAAGCTATATGTGGGAGTGATGGTAAAATTTTGTTTATTCTGAACTGTATTCTAAGGCTATTAGAAACTTGGCCATTTTATTGGAAATCCACAAGTGGCAGTATCTACATTTATTTCTCCAAAGAGGGAAGCTTGATACCTGATGTTGGTCAGGAGGTGATAACAATGGTTGCCAGTACTCTGAAGTCAATTGAAAGATGGAAACAGGAAGATGTCATCATTCAAAAAGTAGATTTTCACTTAATGTCTGTGCTTTTATTACCTTGTTTGATTATCAACCCAGCCTCTAAACTCTAGCTTCCTAAATTACACTGATGATGCTGGTCATCTGTTATTATCTCATCTCACATCATCTATGTATAGATTTATATCATTTTTAATTTATCTTCTGTTATTTTGATATATAACAGAAAACTTAAATCACCATTTTATTGAAAAAAGTTATTTTAAATTTAATTCAATTTTAACATCTTAATCTTTTTTTCTTTTTTAATTAATTTATTTTTTTTCCTTTACATTATCATGTTGGTTTTGCCATACATTGACATGAATCTTCCATGGGTATACATGTCATCTTATTCTTATAAATTTGAATTTTAATGTTAACAGTATGTCATATTTAAATCAACTATTTAAGTAAACATATCAAATTTTGAGGTCAAACATAATTCAATTAAAAAATTTAGGGTTTGGTGATGGAGTGTCAAAGATTCTTAACAATTAAGAAGATAAAAGATGTTGATGCAAGAAGTAAAATAGACCTACTGAGAGAGATGTGGCTTCCCCAGTGACTCAGTAGGTAAAGAATCTGTCTGCAATGCAGGAGGCACGGAAGACTTGGGTTCAAACCCTGAGTCAAGAATATATCCTGGAGAAGGAAATAACAACCCACTCCAGTATTCTTGCCTGAAAAGTCCCTTGGACAGAGGAGCCTGGAGGGCTACAGTCCATGGAGTGGCAAAGAGTTGGACACACTGAGCAACTCATTAGCAGCATCAAACAAGAAGTATGCAGCCAGAATTAGAATATGAGTGAAAGTTAATCTGGGAATTAAGAGTGGTTTGCAGCTGAGACTGCATGAAATTAATGAAATAAGATCAGGAAGCCCTTATTCAACTAAGTTAACAGACTTGGTTTGGAGCACAGACTTCTTTGTGACATGAGTTTGCTTCCCATCACATACATCTCGATCCCATCTAAGGGAGGAAAGGAAAAATGTTTAAAAAATTAGCTAAATTTCAAAAGAAATTGAGTTTTTCAATATTCATTTATTTATTTGTTCACTGATGAATTCATTCATTCAAGAAACATGTATCAAGACTCTACAATATAATAGTTCCCATTCTCTGCAATAGGAAGCAGACAAAAGTCCACTGCCTCTTGGAACTTCCTTAGCTGAGAGAGACTGGTTAAGCTAGGTGTGACTGAGATAGTTAATTGTTATTAATAGTTATTCTTTGGCCTATCTGACAGATACAGCTTTAGTAGAAAGCTTAGAGAAAAAAAAAACCTACATTTTTTGCATATTTCTTGCGTTATTGCACCAACTATAATTAAACCAGTTTTCACATTATTTTATAGTATTTGAAGTCAGGGTGTATTTATTAATTTAATGCCTATTTTTAAACATCCATGATAAGCCAGGCACTATCTTAGTGATAAGAATACCACTGTGAGCAATTTTATATTTGTATCCCTCTTGTCTTCTACATGCTATATATATATAAAATATTTGGAGGGGAAAAACAAAAGACAGAAGTAATGATTCTTGCCCTAGAGAGTCTCTGGAATTATTGTTCAAGGCAATGAGGTATGTGGGTGAGGAAGTCTTCACCATGAGTCAATGAGGACATTCAACATAAGGACCACCACAGGTCCAGGATCTGAAGTCTTCCATGGTTCCTCTGATACCCATAATGATCCACTTTCCTATGATATGCCAGGAAAGAAAGGATTTTAAGCATTGTGAAATCCTGGGCCCCACCTGACTCTTTTTTTTTTTTCAACATCCAATGCATCTTTGTGTTTAGTATGAATATATCATAGCCTTCATATCTACGTGCAGACTCAATGGTAAAAGAACTTGCAGGAGACCCAAGAGACATGATTTCAATCTTTGGGTTGGGAAGATCCCCTGGAGGAGGAAATTGCACCCCACCTCAGCATTTCTGCTTGGAAAATCGCATGGACAGAGAAGCCTGCCAGGCTACAGTCTATGTGGTCGCAAAGAGTCAGATATGACTTAGCAACTGAGCATATGAACATACATGTATATGCATACACATGATACATCTTAGGAAGAATCCTTGGTTTTCAAAATTATCCATTTCATGAGACAATTGCTGGGTTACTCATATTATTGAATACAGTGACATTAACCAGTTAGAAAAAAATTAGAATATTGAGATGCAAAATATAAACTGAACCCTTGTGATTTGACTAAGTCTTTAAATAGTAATGATTGTCCTTTTTATGGACATTTGACTAATTGGTAAGTCATTAGTCACTTGATAAAACTTTTTTCAATGCCTAATATGTGCTCAACCTTGAAGTTCTATATATGCATTAAGGGATATTTACATTTCATGTTGATAAAATTGCATGATAACAATTGCTATAAACTTAATACTTTTCAACAATTTTTCTTCATTTATTTCTTTCAAATTTCTAGGGTAATCTATGGCTCTCTTAATTCTGGCATTCTTGGATTTAATAGAAAAGTTTCATGATTTCTTGATTTACTTCTTTTGCTGTATCTTTTGTACTCTTTTTTCATTTATCTTCTCCGGTTTTGTCTTTTCAGACTAAAGGCTTCTCCTTTAGAGTCTATTTCAGTTTATTAAATTCACTATTAATGGCTCTTGTGAAATGGTTACCTTATCATTTTTCACCCCTCTTTTTGTCTTCTCTTTCCTTTCCTCCTTTTCCTCCTCAAGTATACCTCCACCTTGGGAGAACTTGTAGGCTCTGGCCATGCTGCGGTTTACATCCGTCACTAGCACTGCAGCCTCCAGCAACTTTTTATTAAACCCAGTGATGTAGTGGGCACTTTGGCCAAAGCTGTCCACATGATGGATAGGAGCATGTCTCCAGGGGCCTTTCCCTTGCAATGAGATGAGATTGGCTGATGTTTGGAGATGAAGCCTTTCCCCTCTAGGTCAGTGCCTGCAATCCATTCCAAGTCAGAGGGGAGAGGAAGTTATTACCAGTCAGTGGCTGTTTCGTGGTCACTGGGAATTCTATGACTGGGAGAGTCTCATCCCTCTTTTCTCTCTATAGGACCACAGTTCCTATCAGCTAATACCAGTGACTATGGTATCTGTCTCAGAGGAGAGGCTCTGAGCAAAAATGAACTGGAGTCAATTAACTAAATCTTGACGTACAGTGAAAAGTGAGGCAGATAATTATATTCTTTGGTTTCCCTAGGTGTAAAATATGTAGCACCATTGCCTTACAGGAAGACATCCAGCCATATAAACTATTGAAGCATAACTCTGAACCCAGAAATAAGTAGGGATGGCCCCATAACAGTAAAGAAAAGAGAATCACAAAGCCCATGCACTTTAATCCACATACACAGATGGGAAATCATACATTTTTAGAGGGAGCCATATAAACTAATAGTTATCAAGCACATACTACACACCAAGAAGTTCATGTCCATTGCCTCACTTAGTGATCATGTCAGTATTATGTACCATTTACAAAGTTTTTACATTGTCACAAGCATGTGCAAAATATTTTATGTTTATTACCTCATCTTACCCTTTAAAATGTCCTGTGATATCTTTTTATTTTATCATTTTCTCTAACTGATATGAAAGAGGTTAAGGAACTTGAAAAAAAACGAGGAAGTTAAAATTCAGTGAATTTGAGCAAATTGTTCAAGGCTACTCTCTTACCAGTCATGCTGTTCAATGCCAAAACTCATGCTGTTGCCATTTCACCAAAAATTGAGAATGTATTAAGAGTTGCTGGCTCCATGCAGGATGCCCATTGTGCGTGCATACTAAGCCACTTCAGT
The DNA here is from genome assembly GCA_007570785.1 of Antilocapra americana. Lineage (NCBI taxonomy): Eukaryota > Metazoa > Chordata > Mammalia > Artiodactyla > Antilocapridae > Antilocapra > Antilocapra americana. The sequence goes on from ML662445.1 coordinate 17,017,341, forward strand.
CGGTTCCTACTCTTTGTGACCCTATGGACTATAGCCATGGGAACCTGGTGGGCTGCCATCTCTGCGGTTGCACAGAGTTGGACACAACTGAAGTGACTTAGCAGCAGAAGGGCTATAGCCTGCCAGGCTCCTCTGTCCATGGGATTCTCCAGGCAAGAATACTGGAGTGGGTTCCATGCCCTCCTCCAGGGGATCTTCCAGACCTAGAGGTGGAACTCTTGTCTCTTATATCTCCTGCACTGGCAGATGGGTTCTTTCCCACTAGCATCACCTGGGAATTCCCTAGGATGCCCATATAAAGACACACACAAAAAAAGGTGAAAAGTAGAGCTAATGGCAAGGGAGAAAACAACAGAGGCAGGTAAAACATAGTTTAGAACTTTTCTTTGGGTAGCACATACTTACTAGCAGTATTATTCTATTGGGTCATGGCAGGAAATTGATATTTATGTTGATGAATATGAGGTATCCAGAAATGGTTAATTTTTTTCAATATTTCAATTTTGACAAGAAAAGTAAGAGAATGTCAAACAAAATTTGCGTGAAAAAAAATGATGCCCTCTAAATTGCACTAGAAATTAAATTCACATACTGGGGAATTTTCCACACAGGATGTTTAAAGAGAACTATAATCCCACAAAATGTATGACTACAGAAAATCCAGATATGTCTTGGATGTGTGATTGACTTAACTGAACTTAGAGGATAGCTTGAACTCTAGGAGAATACAGACTGAATTCAGTTCAGTCCAGTTCAGTTGCTCAGTCATGTCTGACTCTTTGCGATCCTATGGACTGCAACATACCAGGCTTGCCTGCCCATCACCAACTTCCAGAGCTTGCTCAGACTTATGTCCATCGAGTCAGTGATGCCATCCAACCATCTCATCCTCTGTCATACAAGTCTCCTCCTGCCTTCAATCTTTCCCAGCATCAAGGTTTTTCCAGTGAGTCAGTTCTTTGCATCAGGTAGCCAAAGTATCAGAGCTTCAGCTTCAGCATCAGTCCTTCCAATGAATATTCAGGACTGATTTCCTTTATGATTGACTGGATGATCTCCTTAGAGTCCAAGATCAAATTGCCAAAAGACTACATTACTATTTTTAATTTTTTTTTCATAACATATTATTGACAAAGTCACAATGGAAAGTTATTCTTAAGTGCTGCTGCTGCTAAGTCACTTTAGTCGTGTCCGACTCTGAGCGACCCCTTAGACGGCAGCCCACCAGGCTCCACCATCTCGGGGATTCTCCAGGCAAGAACACTGGAGTGGGTTGCCATTTCCTTCTCCAGTGCATGAAAGTAAAAAGTGAAAGTGAAGTCACTCAGCATGTCCAACTCTTAGCAACCCCATGTGCCACTAATTATAAATACAAAGTAGTAGTTGTGCCAGAGATTACAATAATTTCTGTTGTTCCCATAAAAAGTTAATCTATACAATAGTAGGCTTCCCTGGCAGCTTAGTTGGTGAAGAATCCACCCGCAATGCAAGAGACATCCTGCCAAGTTAGGAGACATGAGTTTGATCCCTGGGTTGGGGAGATCCCCTGGAGAAGGAAATGGGATTCCTTATCCATTCCAGGATTCTTGCCTGGGAACTCTCAAGGACAGAGGAGCCTAGAGGGCTACAATCCATGTAATCATAAGACTTGTACATTACTTAGTCACCAAACCACCATCACACAACAATATCCATTGTTGCTCCAATTCTTGCTACCATTAATTTCCTCCAAAACAAAATGCAACAATCACCATTGTGAATACCCTGTGTTATAATTCTTCCTGAAGATAAAAACATTCAGTTAATGGTTGTTAAACAAATTCACTGATGAATGATACATATACCATGGTGATGTTTATTACCAAGAGTTCTCTTTGACTAAAAAGATGAGCAAAGTTCAGAGGGCAGATGTGATGATTATAGAAACCCTAAACTTGTTCCCATTAGCAATTTGGCATCACTGGTAAAGTGAGGTCATTGAGGAGAGCATCACTGTGATCAAAGCCACTGAAGAGCAGGGTGTGGGTTGAGAACTGACATGATCCCGGGTCTCTGGAAGCCCATGACCAGAGATGGAAATATTGTTATAAATGAAACTCAGACATTTCAGCCAACTAGACATGAAACTTACTAAAATTATCTTACAGACAAAAAGATAAATATTCCCGATGGCATTGCAATAATTTAATGTTACGTTCATGAAGTGTCATATGATATTCACGATGGCTGAGGTTTTAATTACTACATTTCCAGTCAGTCAAGGGACAAGCAGTCTGTCTGCAAGAGAGGGGCTGCAGCATATTCTTGACATTATATTTTAAAAACAGACACTTAAATAAGGTTTTCAAAAATGTACAAAGCCATAATTAAGTGTTTTTATATCCCATCTACTTTTTGCAATACTCAGAATAAATTTGATTCTCTGTTCAACTCTAAATCTATATTCAAATAACCTTGCTTAAATTTTTGTTAAAATGCTTTATTCAGGATCATAAATAATTTTAAATATCAGTTATAAAGATGACCTTGTTGCGCCTGTGTAAAAATCATGAACACTTCTAAGGAATCATTGGAAGTTCATGACAATGAAGATCTAATCAATATTAGGTCAACTTGTTCACACTTCCATTGGAAGTACAAGCACAATTTTCAGAAAATTGTGTTTTCAATCTCTTGACTGAGAAAAAAATGCCCCTCACTTATGACACCAAGCTTTCTCCAGACCTTAGGAAGACTCTTTACCCCTTCAAGATTTTTGATGGCTAGTAGTTTCCCTTATTTTCTAGTCTTTGGGAGTTTCCACAAAGCTATTCTATAAATAATTCCTCTTCAATTAAACACTTTGAATATGTTATCTCCTTCCTGCCAGTATCCTGTCTGACACACAATTACTATGTATCAGGAATTGAGGACAGAAAAAAAAACTCTCAGTACTATGGTTTGTTCATCTGAAAATGGGGTTGGTGATTATCCCATAAGCCTTTATGAAGATAAAAATCAGATGGAATATTTGAAGTGCTTAGAAATAGTCTCTGACTTTCTAATAAATTAAAACTATTATCATTGTCATTTTAAGTATAATTAATATTTTTAGCAGCACCCTCATTAACTTTAGTATTATTGATGATCAGTGTTATTGGTAAGAATCCTTGCCTTATATTTTCACCATCATTCCTGAGGAAAATAATCCTTTAGGATAATACTCTTCCCAGACATTTTTAAAATAAGTTCTTATATTTGGTAGAGCTTTCAACATCATCCACTTTGAGGAAATAGACTATCTTTATCAGTCTTATAACTATCATTTTTGAATATAGTATGCATACATATATGTGGAGATATTTATTTATAAATATATTACATAATGTAATATATTTTTCTCCCATTTCTTAGGCTATCCCCAGAAATAGAAGGGCATTATTAAATAAACTATTGAGGTATAATTTATATATAATAAACAATATAGATATAAATTATATAATTTAATGTTTTGAAATACATATATATTTATGAGACCATCACAGCAATCAAGAAAATGAACATATCCATCACTTTCAAAACTTCCTTCTTCCCTTAATAATCCATCTCTTTCACTCCTCCCTGGCCAAAATCATCATTCCCAGGCAACTACTGATCTGTTTTTGGCTACTGTAGATTAATTAGAGTTTTATGTAATTTGTATAAATTGACCACATTGTATGTTCTCTCTCTCTCTTTTTTTTTTTGATCTGACTTATTTCACTCTTGCATAATCATTTTGAAAACTGTCAGTCTTGTTGCACATATCATCAGTTTACTCTTTTCATTGTTAAGCAGCATATTCTGTTTTATAGATAAAGTACAATTCATTTTTGCTTTCAGTTATTGATGGATATTTGAGTTGCTTCCAGTTTAGGGGTATTTCAAATAGAACTATTTTGAATGTTCTTGTTACTAGACTTTGCATGGTCAAATGTTTTCATTTCTCTTTTGTAAATATCTGGAAATAGAATGGCTGGATCAAAGGATACTGCATGACTTTTTAAAGAAATTGTCTAACTGTTCTCCAAATGGTTGTATCAACTTACATCACCATGATTAGTGCAGGTAAATTCTAATTTCTTCATGTCCTTGCAAAATTTTAGCCCTTGTAACACATATATAGTGATATCTTACTGCAGTTAAATTTTTAGTGATGTTGACTGTTTTTTCGTTAGTTTATTGTATATATATTTGAGAATTTTGGTTTTCTTTATACTTTCTGGATAAAATTTATTTCTCATGTAAATGACTTCCAAATATTTTCTAATCTGCATTTATATTTTCATTTTCTTTTTACTAAATTTGAAGAGAGGATTAAGTTTTGTTTTGTTTTGTTTTTTACAAATCCTATTTTATCTTTCTATTTTAAAAGATCTTGATTAGGTATCAAACAAAAAAAATGTCTAAACCAAGGTCCTAAATTTTTGTCTAGACACTGTACAATTCAAATTCTACATTTATTTCAATGATCTATTTCTAGTTAAAAGTTTTATATCTTGTTTCAGGTATGGATTAAAGTTTATTTTGCTAGCATATTGATTCTCAGTTGCAGAAGATTTGTGAAAAGACCTTTCCTTCTTTGTGAATTTCCTTTGCACTTTTATTGAAATTCAATTTTCTCTATATTGGTATATTTTGGAGCTGCTCACTGATCTATTTTTCTATCATTGCACCAATATCATATTCCTTTGATTTTTAGAGTTGTGAAGCAGTTGTGAAAACAAGTAGTGTTAATCTTTATGTATTCTTCCTTTGTAATGATAAATACACACACACACACACACACATACATTTGGTGTATGAAGACAGTTCTCTGGTGAGTTTAGGAAAAATCATTAATTTGCAGTCCATCCAACTCTTGTTTTTTCATGTGTGAGAGATGCTCTCTCCCATCTTCTACTTCTCCAAGCTGAAACCAAAAGCTCCCAAGTTTCATTAGTATTATCTAATATATAAAATGTATTTATGCAACTTCCTATGTGTGTGTGTGTTTTGTATGACATAAACATTTATAAACCAACCACCTAATCTAAGGGTCAGAGACCGTTACTATCCTCACATATAGGGAAGGGATAGGACAGGAATGAAGCACAAAAGTGAGTGGAATGGCATCCATCTTTCTGTGAGAGGAGTTAATTATATCAATAGTTGGCAGCTACAAAGGTCTGAACTCGAATATGGTATTGGAATAGCAGATAAATTGGATATAATTATACAGAGCTGCCAAAGGGCCAGTGTTGCTTGAAATACTTCATTTTGTCTTTTTTGTGCCAAAAGACCTAAGGTTAAAGAAGCTGAATCCTGTTTTAACTTCACCACCCCAATCAACAGTCAATAAGCTTGGAAAAGCACCAAATTTTGAGAGCTACCAAGAATCCTTGTAACAGTTCAGTAACATACTTCTCTGTGAAGAGAATTACTGTCTTTGGTAACTATGTTACTTCCTACACTATGTCATTTGTGAACTTGTACGTTGGATACAATTCCAATTGGTAAAGTATACCAGCTTCTTAATTTGTTTTTTTCAGCTTAATTTTTGAGTGATATAATTTTACTGTCTGTTGAATAAATAATTCCCTAATTTACAATCTTATTGATTAATGAATTATTTCACCCTGATTAGGGAAACACTACCTACTTTTAAGGAAAAAAAAAAAAAGACCCCTTTATTGCCTTTCAAAATCTCTAGAAAGGCAACATGGCTCCTCTCTTAGCTTTCTTGCCATTATATTATTACATTTTATTTTCTCTAATAGGCTACAGAAGCCAGTAATATGATAGGAAGTCATTAATACAATATAATCACAGCAGAAGATCAAGCTCATCTCTTTCTCTTTGCATTGTCAAGTGTTTCAATATTTTATTTTATAATGTGATGACCAGAACTGATCATGGTAATCTAAATGTGGATCCAACTAATGCATTGTATAATCAAAGATTTCCTTTTAGATTATGATTCGTTTACATTCCATAGCTTGCTCCATGTTACAATCAGACCCAGCAGAATTGCCTCACTAGGATATTATTCCAGAAAGAAATCGGGTAAGGGGGCTACTGTGTTCATTACATAGCATAGCCCTTAATTGCCCCGGGCCTCAGTTTCCTGGTTCCTGCCACAAACTCACATCCTGCAGGGTTGGGACCGAAGGTGGAAATGATCAGGCAGCAGCATGCAGGATTTAAAAGAAGTTTTTAGAACTGACTAACCACCCTAACTAGAAGGGCAGAGACCCCTCAGCGCCAGCTAATTGCTGACATGCAGGAATGCAGACCCACCTTCTCCAGGGGAAAAGAAAAATCAACATCTCAACAATGCTGGGAGTACGTATTTTCTTAGGAAATCTCTCATTTCTTAAATGTGGAAACTCTTTCAAAACCTTGTAACACAAGGGGCTACAGAACAAACAAAACCACGGACTGCAGACGAAATACCTCACCTCAACTGCCTTTTTTGTACTGGCCTTGTTAGGACATCTCTAGGGATCCTTCCAGCTCTATTATTTTGTGTTTAAAGATTGTAGGTTAGTATGGTTTTGAGAGGAGTCAACTAAATTAATTGTTTAGTCTGAGACCATTTATGGAAGCAGCAGCAGCCTTATCCACAGATACTAATTAAGTGTCAAATTTATGTTCAGGATCCTTGAAAAGTTAAAAGGCATAGGCATTCCTTTCAGGTGCATACAGGTTATTCATTGGTTCGACAAATATTTACTGAGTAATGAAGGTCAATAGGAGCGAAATAATTCCATTTACCTTCCTTCTTCTCCAAACTTATCTATATTTTTGCAAATCCTTATTGCTCTCAGACCACCACAGATGAACCCTACTTTTTAATATTCTTACATTCATATTTTCTGCCTCCTCTGGACCTTTCCCCTCTAGTTACTCCCTTAGCCTCTTGGTTAAGTCCTTCAGTCTCTTTTTGCTACTTTTTCTCAAAGAAAACTATGTTCAATATTTATCATACATGAAATAATAACACGTCTTTCACCACCTTGCCTCCCCTCACTCATTCAGGCCCCCAGTAAACTTCTCAGAGGAGTATCACAGGATGGTTCCACTTAGAGTCCCAGCACAGTCTGTGGCAAATACAACTTACTCTTTCTGACTGGCCTTCTTGAAGGTGTTAAGAGGACAAAGGAGGGGCAGGGACATTGCTGGTCAAATGCAGGAATGAGTAGTAAACTCATTTAACATTCTGCGCTCCAAGAATTCAGGTAGACCAGAAGGCAGAGTGGAGTCACACTGCCAGTGTGTGGAATTTGACATTGCTTCTTTCTAGCTATGTGATCTTGGGCAAATTATTTATCTCTGATATCTCGGTTTCCTCATCTTTGAAATAATGAAACTATTAATAGAATTAACAGGGTCACTCTGAGAATTCAATGTATTCATGAAATCTTTGGATCATACATGACTCATAGTCAACTCTGTATATACATGCTCAGAAATAATAACAGAAGTTGTTCTTCTCAAGTGAGAAAGAGAAGCTATCCTAACAGGTAAAGAGGAATTTAGGAATCTGCCAGTGTTCTTACAGTTAATGAGTGGCTGAGCTGAGAATTAAATCCAAGTATTTTGGCTGCAAAGCCCAAACCTTCAACCAGCCTGCTCTTCTATTTCCCAGTCTTGCTGTGCTTCCTGAAAACAAAGGAAAAACATCATTGCAGTATAAAAGATCACACCAGTGACATTCTATACATCTTAAATTGGTAATAATGGGCACTGTATTATTAATTTCCCTTCTCTATCCCTTGCTAAATAGAAACTTTTCACAAATTCCCTCCCCAGCAGTTTCAGTAAGATGCTTGAAAATTTGTTTTGCTTTGTTGCAGATAATATGCTTACTAAGAGGCATTGTTTTCTTTATGGGGCCAGAACTCCTTCTAAATGTTCAATGCCTTTCTAGTTTTATGACTCAGAGTCGTTGATTATTGACTCTTAACTCTTTTCTCTCACTTTCCAGGTCCCACCCCTCCTGCCTTCCAGCTTCCGCTGTATTTATTCCCAGAGAGGCTAACTTGGATTCTTGAGACAGAAAATACTTTGAGTAACCTGTAGTCAACTTGTTTATAGTCCGTGCTTATACTCCCAAATGGCCTTTGTTACAGTCTTAAAATTTTTGCACAATAACATGATTTCCTTCAGAAATTCTCAACAGTACCGATGTGAGCAGATGGTTGAACTGACCCAAAATTTTGCTTTTGCAGAAGGAAAAGGAAACCCTCGAACAGCTGGCAATATAAGGGTTAAAATTTCTCCTCAGTTGGTTCTAGGTTTAGCAAGAGATGAAAAACAAAGCCAAGAGGAATGGGGGAAATGGGGATGGGGGAGAGATTTTGGGTTGGGTTGGGTTCATTCAGATGAAGCACTGTTAAAGTGAGAGTTAAGTGATAAAAGAAGAAATTGGAGGGTTGTGACCAGCACTTGGAGATTTGGGCTGTGAGAACTCAGAGGCAGAGCTATTCAAAAGGTAATAGCTCTGGGAGTACATTTCTAAAGTGGCTCCTGCCATCTTCCTTTTTACACAGTCAAGGTAAGTCTAGCCCAAGACTGCAGGATCAGATCCTTTCACTAATTAGTTTTAGCAGTTCTTTCAGGTTCTGCTTTTTCTTCTATTCTTTCACCTGGAATGTTTAGTTTTATCTACCCATCACTTGCAGGAGAGGAAGAGTCTCTCTTACTTTATCATATATTTTTTGAAACTATAACTATTACGAATATTTTTGATCAACTTCTTCCCAAAATTCTGATTCTCACTAGTATGTTACAACTATCCACAAGGCATGACCCACACTTGCTCATCTATAAGGCATGATTAGGCAGACATACATCTCAGGTGATGGGCCCCGGAGTTCACACATAGAAAGGGTTAGGAAGTCAAAGGTCTCCATTGGGTGTTTTAATCATTTATTCTAATAAAAGATATGATATAAAAAAAGACTGAAACCAGTTTCCAAAGTCTTCACAAAATATGGATGAATACTTGAAGAAGTCGATATAGTCATTTGGCTGGAGTCTCAAAAGAGGAATTGTGTTACATAAAAATAAAAGAGTATAGTCCAGACATGGCCCCGGGGCCTTGCAGCACTTGAGATGCAGGAGAAAATAAACAGTCTCTGCTTGGGATTTGACCTCTCCAGAGTGGCATTTCCCAAACTTTGAACAAATGAAAGAGAGCTTCTAGAAACTTTTGGAGATTTAGTTATTGGGATGGTCTCATCACAATTAATAAGTAAAAAAGAAGCAGTGTTCTGTGGTGATTCTGAGAACATAGAATGGTTTGCTTAGAAAGAAAGGAGATTTCAAGAGAGTGAAGTGGACAGAAAATGAAAGGAAGAACCACAGAAAGTAGAAAGGTTGAAAGTTACACAAAGAGGGAGGACAATGCCAATAATATGAATAGAAATGAACTCTATCTTATCAATATGAAGAAGAGTAGGCTTGACTTTTCTCTGGATAGCAAACTATCCAGAGAATAGCAAACCTGTACCTCTAGGCTGAGGTTCCTAGAGGTGTAGTCATTTTTATGAAGTTAAAAGATTACAGTATTTGCTAGAGAGTAGGATAAAATTTTGCAAGACCCCCCCCCTTTTTTTTTCCTGTGGTCTGTACATAGCACTCTCTGTGTAAGGAAAGGTCAACCTACTTACCTGGTTGACTTGGAATGAAATCCTAGCAGTAGGAAGAGGTGAAGCAGCTCAGGAGCTCTCATAATGGAATGGAAAAAACTGTAAATGGAAAGGACATGGAAATCTACATTTGAATTGGCTTCTTTTCATGAATGGCTAGGAAGAATGGGTGGTCCTTGGATTCCTAATGCCCAGGAAAGAGTCAACAAGTCATCCCTACAGAAAGGGGCATAATGGGAGGAGATGGAACACTGTGCTGGAACACTCTGACGAGAACCCAGAGCCCAAAGTAAGTTGTTCCCAGTGAGTGGGAGGCTGTTAGGGGCACCCCCTTGTGCTTTACTTTTCAGCATCCCTGTTGGTCAAAAGGCATCTGACAATAAGAACCTAGGTGATATCTTTCACATCCTCCCCCCACTTCCATTCAAAAATGCCATGAATAATTCCTGTCCCATTTCCAATTATATAAAATCCAAGTTTTTCTTTAGAAAGCAATAAAAGGAAACAAACAAGTAAACAAACAAGCAAACAAAAAAAGCAGGCATTTAAGCTTTCCTTAGACTGTTACCAGAAAAATCTTCCAATTTGCTTTTTTTGCTATTTCTTTCCCTTTATCAATATCTTTTAACCTCTGAAGGCATTCCATATTCTCATCTGTCATTAGACAGATATTTGTATTTCTATGCAGTTTCAGAGTTCCTTGTTTTGGGTGATATTATTCTCTCACCATCCCCTTACTGGTAAAACCCTGCTCATTCTTCAAGGTCAAACTTACATATAGCCTTAACTGTCTTATAAACCCTGAGTCTGACTCAGTTACTTTCTATTTAAGTTCTGTACCTCAACTGCGTGTACCTCCTTCAGATAGTAACAGTCCTGCTTTATGTTTTCTCATTAGATTAGAAACCCTCCAAGAGAAAGATTGTGCTTTAGTACCATTTTATTTTCTAGAGCACCCATCTTCATACCTTCATTACAGAGTGTACTTGATGAAAAGTTGATTGATTGACTATTCATATCCAGTGAATAAAATAAGAATTTCCAAGCCTTATAAACATAATTGAGTCTTGAAGAAACATTGTACAGAGATCAAGTATAAATTTATCAATAACCTCATCAGTGACTTCAATGAGTAAATGACCTTTCCAAACCAACCATAGAGACTTTGTCACTTCCTATTGTTTAAGAAGAATCTTGAATAATAAATGCATAGATGTATTCCTGTCTAGGCTGTGGCCAACACATGTAGGTTTTGGGTAACTTGGAGACAAAGTTCCTCTTGGCCTTCAGAGTGAAAAAGGGAGATCTTCCTCCAGGTTCTAGAATGTTTTGTAGGATGGAGGGAAAAGCTTGGCATCTGGCACCATGGAGCACGGATGCTGACACATGGATTACAACCTAATGGAATGTGAATAGTCTGGAACCAGGAAGCCCTCAATAACCACATAGCCGGGCAAGCAGTTTCAATCCTCTGCAGCCCTGTCTTTCCTTTGTAAAATGTGGATTAAAACACCTGCCCTGAAATTAAGTACTTTTATCAGATGCCTCTAATTCACCATTTCAGAATCTCTCAGTCTCATCTGTCTCTTTTCCCGATCTACTAATGTAGTGAACAGTTCCTCTGCCTCCATGAAGCTTCCTGCTGGCTCAGTCTGATCCCCAAACTTTGGGCCAGTACCTCAAGCCTTAGACATGGTATCAGAAGCCACAAGAACCCACTCAGCTTGAATTCTAGGCATGCACATCCCAGATGTTTAGGACAGTCAGGTTAACAACCCACGGGGTGAACTATGACCAACCAAGGTCAGGGACTTGTAGAAAACTCTTCCTCATCTTTGGCCTCAGAGAGTTGATCCTGAAATACCGCTTCCTAGAACTGAACCAAGAGTTACAAACAACCATGGCCAGCTGGTAATTTGTCCTAATATCTGACTCTATCTATCTGTGACTTACTTCTATTAGCCCCAAATCCCTAATTTCTATTCCCTGGGTCTATACTCCCCACATAGCATCATCACACACATGCCTTGTTCTCAGGCTCTGGTTTCTGGGGAGCCTAGACTGAGTCTTAACCTTGCTGATATAACATGGGCAAGAAAGCACAAAGGAAACATTCTTGATGCAAAATGTAAGGTGATAGTAATTTTGATTTTCTCTAGGAAGGTACATATGAAAAAGATATGTATGTGGTGATAGCCCCTTAAGATTTGGAAATGACAGTGAACTTAATTTGAAGTGGAATCTTCTAGAACACTTATAGATGATTCAAAGGACTTTTGTATATGATCACCATGATTCTGTATTCCTTTGGCTGACCTGGTCCAATTGGGTAGAACTACAAGGAATCGCATGCAGATCATAGTCACAACAGTCAAATTCACCCAAGCCGATGACATTGCTCTGTCCCTCGGAAACACGCTACAAGCTGGAAAAGAAACACTCACTAGTGGAAAACAACCAAGAGGCTAAAGAGAGAGATGTTAGTTTTGAACTTTTAAAGAGAACATTATAAATAGCAGAGAAAAAGGAAAGGCAGAAATTAAAAGCAGTAAAAACAAGAGCAAGTTGACAGTGACCCTTTTAATATGACAATTTTGGTGCTTCTAAAGCCCAGGTTTGTGGATATAATAGCTGAGTCCCCGCAAAATAGCCAAGGACCATGGGGTTTGAGCACTTAGTCACAATGGCATTTTAGGTTAAACAATCATTGACTCAGCGGTGAAAAATGAGATAAATTAAAATTATTTTCTTCACAACGGCCGAGGGGCTTGGCAAGTAATATATTGAAGAAATTTCCTGGACATAATAGGTTACATTAATTTTCAACTGCAAAACAATTCCTTCAGCATTATTTTTCAAGGAGAGAGAAAAGAAGAAGGGGGTGGGGGGAACCACCCTGTTACTTGTGCTATTTACTTCTGGCCTAAATGAGAAAACATGTTTCAAAAGGAAGATTAAGAAAGGCGTATCGAGACACAGAGAAAATCCTGACTGTAAAGAATTCAAGCTAATTGGTTACTCATTTGCCTGTTCAAAAATGGTCAGTATTAATCCAAGAACAATAGAAGCATAATGTTAAACCCTCCACTAGGTAAAAAGCACCTTTGTTTGGAATATGGAACAAAAACGGGAGCAAATCTTTCCATCCAAATGTGCTTACCAGTCATGGTAGAAGAGCTTAGAGCCTGTGACTGAGGTCTCTTTGCCCCAGATGCTGAATAATTAAGTGAATACCTCAGCCTCTGAACCTTATGGGGAATAAGGTAAATGGAGTTTCATGGGGTGGTGAGAAGATGGTACCACCAACTGGTATCAGATAGGAACAAAGGCCAGGAGGCTATTAGTCCTACCATCAGCATGCATGCTTCTCTCCTCCCTGCTCCTCTTAAGATCTATCTTACTGAAATGGGCCAAGACCCTATGATCCTTGTCCGCCATGTCTTCTGCCTGACTTTTTGCTTGTGGAAAACTTTAGCTAAGGAATAAGTTTAATCAGAGATTTTAAAAAATGCATAAACAAAGGAAAACAGTCCAACAAAATTAAATATAATAATCATTTAGCTGTTAAGCACAGTCGAGAAATTTTAGTTTCTTCTCAAAAGCTACAGATAACATGCTGTGGGTGTGTGGTGTTGTTGGTATAGTGGTGAGCATAGCTGTCTTCCATAGCCTGTGAGCTGTCCTATAGTTTCGGAAACTTCCACCAGGTGGAAGAAGTTAACCACAGGATGACCAACTATAGCCACGACATAAGCTGCCACAATTCTGAGAATTGGCCTCAAGGAAATGGGAACAAACGACTTTGGAGCTGAAGACTAACTGTGCTAACAGTCAACACGATGGGGTTCAGACCATCGATGGCCAATTTCAACATAGCTGTCAGAGCTGACGGTGCTGTTTCTGCATGTGGCCCCCTCCCTCAGCCTTCAAAACTCTTGCCCGGTGACTGTCAGTGGCGGGGAGCCAGCTTTTGGAAAGGAGTCTGTCCCCCACAACTCCCCGGCTGCCAGCATCCAACATAAAGCAAATGTTCCTTTCCACTAACCTGGCCTCTTTATTGGTTTTTGTACAAGAAGAAGCCAGGCCCCACTTTCAGTTACATTACCGTCCTCAGGTTATTGACCATCTGGCCCAGTGGTGTCCCAGTAAACGTTTAAGAACTGACTCTCTAAATATAGTTCTCACATGAATTTTGGTTGATTTTTCATTTTATAGCAGTGGCTGGAAAACTTTCACTGTGAAGGACTAGACAGGAAGTATGTAAAGCTGTGCAGAGCACATTTCCTGTCACAATTGTTCAGGTCTGCAACTGGAATGTGAAAGCAGCCACCGACAATACTTAAATGAATGAATGCAGCAGTGCTCCATTAGACCTCATGTAAGGCTCTCTCCAACTTTCTATAGTTCTCATGTTGTCAGGGAATATTCATTTTGTTTTGTTTCTTTGTTTTTAGCCCCTTAAAATATAGAAACCATGATTATTCCCACGCTGTAGCAAAAAGTGTGGCAACCTGGATTTGGCATAGAGATTATGGTTTGTCACCTTTGTTTTATAGTAACAATTAAGCTGAACAGTGGTGAAGCAAATAAGAGGTGGTATGTGCATGGGTTTTTCAGTGAGTTGTGAGGGAGCTTCACTCAGATAATTATTTTCAGGTACTGGAAGTGTTTCCTCAATTTTTTTTTCCACTTTTCATAGTGTGATGGCTACAGATGTGACATACTTTTAAGTTGATTCTGTTTAATTAACACTTTCTGTAACTTTCTTGTGTCTCGGCAATCAATGAAAATAACTCAAGTCCTTACTTGTAGCATTTGCCAATTTCCATGGTATAAACATCCCCATTATGGCCAATTTCAAGTTACTAACATGACATTGGTTATGCTATGTGGATGCCTTTTATAAAGAAACTGTAAGAGCAAGGATCTCCTTCTTTATTGTCTTTGCTCCAGGAAGGGTCTTGCACTGAAATAAGCACACACTAGGTGTGTCTATGGACCAGTGTCTCCACTGGATAACTCCATTTGGCTCTCACATGAGGTTTCCTTTAGCTAAAATTTTAGGAATATAATTCACACACTACTCAAGGATCAGGAAGATGTAAGTACGTATGTGTGTTTGTATGTGTGTATGTGTTTATACAGGGTTCACTGGTGGCTCAGACAGTAAAGAATCTGCCTGCAATTTGGGAGACCTGAGTTCAATCCCTGGGTCAGGAAGATCCCTTAGAGAAGGGGATGGCTACCCGCTCCAGCACTCTTGCTTGGAGAATCCTATGGACAGAAGAGCCTGGAGAGCTACAGTCCATGGGGTCCCAAAGAGTCGGACATGACTGAGCAATTAACACTACTATTGCTATGTGTTTGTATATGTATTGCTTTCTTTGAAAAACACTAAACAAAAGTTACCCATATTCCTGCTACCTTTAAAACTGTATAAAGTAAGAATTGAAAAAAAATATCTTTCCGTCCATTTAATCTCCCCTGCGTTGAAATGCACCAATATTAAAAATTTGGAGAGTGTCATTTATGATTTCTTCCTAGTTTTGAAGGTGTAAAAATCTCTCTCACTCTCTCTGCTCTCTAATTTTTGCCCCCTCAACCTCTGTTTCCTACCCTTTTCTAGAATCCTCACTGTCTTCACTACACCTCAGTGAGTATAGACATCCCTCTTGTTCTGGGTCCTAGCCTAACTCCCTGTCTAAATCCAAGTCTCAGTGCAGCCCTCTTGAGTTCTCACCACTGAGCAGGCTCAGGACCCACATTTCCAAGCTGACATTTGCTTTAGTGGGTACTCTCATTCCCTGGACTTTATTTGATCAGTATCCACCCCCAGCACTCTTAGTTTTTTGCACAATGACTTTGTAACTGGCATCCACAACCACAAAATCATTTAGATTTCCTGGAACTAAATTGCTTTCCAGCACTCCAGTGGCATGAAGCTGATGTGGATATTGATTTCTCGTTTGTTAGTGGCTAGTAATGAGGCACCCAGTATGGGCACAAGCCGGTGGAGAGAGTGCCTCTTCTGGGAGCCACTGGCCAGGGGGCGGCCCGCCTCTGCTGCTGCCAATGCTGGGCCCCCTTCCCTATCCCGTGTCCTCTCTGCAGCCTGCCAGGCTTGGGGCTGATGACAGACACCATGATGGACTCCTGCATCTGCAGCAGAACTCGCCAGCACCCACTGTCACCTCCAAAACTGTTCTGCCTTTTGCTGGGGCCCTGAATCTGCAGTGCTCCCCAGCTGGGTTCCCGTGGCAGATTTTGCTAGACAAAATTGCACACAGTTATTTATGCCTGCAGGAAAAGGACTGCCTCAGACAGGCATGTCAGAACTAGCCAGCCAGACACCCAATTATTCTTCTCCGCTTTTTTTTTTTGATTAAAAGAAAAAAAATCAGACAAAAGCACCTTGCACAAAGCAGGGGCAGAGGGGCTGGTCAGGCTTTTTCCCCTTGCTGACTTCGTGTTTAAGCTCTAGAGGGAAAGACCTAGAAGTCCAATACTTCATCCCTGCTCGTGGGCTCCAGGTGAACACACCTGATGTACTGGCATCCTTTTGTGAAAAAGCTTGCTGGTTCCTCAGGATAAATAATAAGAAATATTATTGCTGTTTTAAATAAATACCAGGGTTAGTCTCTGATACAAAAAATAAATAAATAAATAAATAAACCTCATCCATAGACAATTCTCCTAATTTTAGTAACTTACCTAATATAAAAAAAACTCTCCTCAGTTCTTCACATAGGTGTTGCCTTCTCAGGAGGCTTGGTCAGACTACTCTATCTGGGATTGCATCGATCACAGTCTGGGCTCACTTCCTACCATTCTTATACTCCTTTTACTTCTCACATCACCCCCAACATGCTACTGTACTCATTTGCTTCTGTGAATCTCTTCTCAGTAGAACCTAAGCTCCTCAAGGCAAGAATTTTGCTTGACTTGTGTTTTTCTAGAACCTAGAAAAATGCCCAGTAGATGTGCAATGGGTAATAAGTATTTGTTGAGTGAATGCAATAATATCAGAGCAGCCATGAGCTTCCCACACGTGTGTCCTCTCTCCCTCTGTGTGACCATCTCCAGTCTTCTTTCTCCTCCTTCCCCAAGTCGTTCCCATTTACCTCTTTCTCCACCCCCTCTCATAATATAATAATCACCTCCTGGATTCTTCAGCCTCAGTGCAAAGCTTTAATCATTCAGTCATGTGGATTGTGAATGAATAAGTCACTGCTGCAAGAATCCAAGGGGAAAAAAAGCAAAAGAAAAATTTTTTTAATGTTTATATGTGTCAAAATATGTATAACATAAAAGTTACTGTCTTAAACATTTTTTTAACTGACAAATAAAATTGTAAGACATTCAAAGTGTACTTTGCAATGACCCAACGCATATGTCAATATGTTGTGAAAGGATTCCTCTCATCTACTTAATTAACACATCTGTGAGAAATCCTTTCACATTGCATAGATGCATCATATCTACACGATACACACCTTAAATATCTAACAACCCTACTCGTCAAACATACATACACGTGTGTGTGTATAAATAAATTTTAGTGAGAATGTTTAAATTTTACTCTCTTAGCAAATTTTGATTACACAGTACAGTGTTGCCAGCTATATTCATCATGTTTAACCTTAAGTCCTCAGTCCTTATATGTCTTATAGCTGAAAGGTTTTATCCTTTTACCAATCTCTTCCCATTTCCCCAACCACCCAGCCCTTGGCAACCACTTTTCTTTCTCTTGATTATGGATATATGATTATTCATTTGTCTCCTTTTTTATAGATATAATACATTTTAATAAATAACACTTATTTTAAAATACATATAGGGTTCTAATTGGATATATAATTTGTAACTGATCAACTAATTTTACTTTTGCTCATTTTTTGTTTTCTATTTTCTATGGTAATCGGGTATTGCTTTTATAATCTTGTCAATATTAAAAATATTTTTATTAGAGCACTTTGGAACAATATTAAAGTCTCATGTTACCAGAGAAAATAAAATATACTCAAATAGAGTGGTTATGGAGAGTTGGTTCTTGTATATGATCTCTTCATCCATTTCTCTCACCCAGCCCCCCATCCTCTTGCTTCTGGTAACCACCAATCTGTTCTCACTATCTATGAGATTTTGTTTTTTTGTGTTGTTTGTTTTTTATTTTACAGATTCCTCATTAAGAAAGATCATACAGTATTTGTGTTTCACTGTATAAATTACTTCATTTAGCATAATTCCCTTGAGATCTATCAACATTATCACAAGTGGCAAGATTTCACTTTTTTGATGGCTGAATTATATAATTGTATATGTATACACACACACACATATATATATATACATGTATGTACCCCCCCCCACATATGTATATCACTAATTTCTATTTATCCATTAATGTATACTTCTGTTGTTTCCATATCTTGACCGTTATAAATAATGTTGCAATAAACACTGTGGTTCATATGTCTTTTTGAGTTAGTGCTTTCATTTTCTCTGAATATATACCCAGAAGTAGAATTGATAGATCATATGGCAATTTTTTGTAATTTTTTGAGGAACTTCTATGCTGTTTCCCATAGTGCCTGAACCAAGTTGCATTCCCACCAATAGTTCACAATGGTTCCCTTTTCTCCACATCCTCACCAACACTCATTATTTGCTGTCATTTTGATAACAATCATGACAGGTGTGAGGTGATACCACATCATGGTTTTGATTTCCATTTCCCTGATGATTAGTGATACTGAACATCTTTTCATGTACCTATCGCCACCTGCATGTCTTCTTTGGAAAAAAGTATATTCAGATCTTCTGCCCATCAGATATTTTGTTGTCGTTGCTTGTTTTTTCTTTTTTTTTGGTATTGAGTTATAGAACTTTGTATATTTTGTCTATAAGCTCCTTATCAGACATATGATTTGAAAATATTTTCTCCCATTCAGTAGATTGTCTTTTTTTTTTTTTTTTTTTGTTTTTTGGAAGTTTTTTTTTTTTTTTTATTGTTTTTGCCATACAATGTCATAATATTACCATGGGTTTACATATGCTTCCCCTCCAGAACCCCCTCCCTCCCCCCTCCACCCCCCCCCGGGAAATCTCACTGCACCAGCCCCAAGCATCAATCCTGGGATGGCGATTGATTAGACATATGATAATTAACTTGTTTCAATGCCCTTCTCCCATATCATCCCACCCTTACCCTCAATATTGTTGATAATTTCCTTTGAAGTGCAGAAGCTTTTTAGTATGATATAGTCCCACTTGCTTATTTGTGCTTTTGTTCTCAGTGTCAGATTAAAAAAATAGTATTACCAAGACCTTTGTCAAGGAATGTACTTCCTATGTTTTCTTCTAGGACTTTTATTGTTTTAGATCTTATGTTCAAGTCTTTAATCTCTTTTTATTTATTTATTTTTTTGTAATGTATAAGATAGTGGTCCAGTTTCCTTCCTTTGTGTGTGGCTGTCCAGTTTTCCAAACACCATTTTTTGAAAATAATGCTCTCTACCTGTTTTATCTTATTGGTTCCTTTGTCAGAAATTAATCGACAATATATACATGGAAATATTTCTGGGTCTCTATTTGCTCCATATGTATCTTTTCCCAGTGTTATACTGCTTTAATGACTATAATTTTTTAATACAGTTTGAAATCAGGGCACATGATGCCTCCAGCTATCTTTTTTGTCAAGATTGCATTAGTTATTTGGGGTCTTGTTCCATACAAACTTTGGGATAATTTATTCTATTTATTGGAACATGTGAAATAAATATTTATTCTATTTATATTTCAAAATGCCTGTTACATTTTTAATATAGGTTCCACTGAATCTGTGGATTGCTTTAGGTAGTATGGACATCTTAATAGTGTCAATTCCTCCAGTCCATGAGCACTGGATGTCTTTCCATTTGTTTGAGTCTTCTTCAATTTCATTAATCAATATCTTCTAGTTTTCTGTGCACAGGTCTTTTACATTCTTGATTAAATTTATTCCAAGGCATTTTATTCATTTTGATGCAATTGTAAATGAGATTATTTTCTAATTTCTATTTCTGATAACTCATTATTTTTTTTGAAATGTATTTTCATTTAATGATCTTTTAAAGGAAATATGTTTTGATATTCCATATTTTATCTTTCAGGAGGTATGCATGTTTAATAAGCCAAATCCAAATCTATCAGTTCAGTTCAGCTCAGTCACTCAGTCATGTTCGACTCTTTGTGACCCCATGAATGGCAGGACACCAGGCTTCCCTGTCCATCACCAACTCCTGGAGTCCACCCAAACCCATGTCCATTGAGCTGGTGATGTTCATTATTAATTTATAGAACAACAGATTTTTTTGTATTGATTTTGTATTCTGAAACATTACTGAATTTGTTTATTTGTTTTGTTTTTTAGAATCTAGGTTTTCTATGTATAATACTGTGTTATCTTCAAATAGTGACAGTTTTACAATCTCCTTAGCAATTTAGATGCTTTTTTTTTTCTTGCCGTCTTGAGTGTTTTCAAGTGTATAGCTCAGTGGTATTAACATTCACATTGCTGTACAAATATTACTACTATCCACCTCCAGAAGTCCTTTCATTTTTCAAAACTGAAATTCAGTACACATTAAACTGTAACTTCCTGTTCTCTCTTCTTTTTTAACCTCTAGCAAACATCTATTTCTGTCTATAAATTTGACTATTCTAGGAGTCTCACTCAATGGACATGAATTTGAGCAAAGTCCAGGAGATAGTGCAGGACAGAAGAGCCTGGTGTGCTGCAGTCCATGGGGTTGCAAAGAGCCTGACACACACTTAGTGACTGAGCAACAATAACAGCAAGGTATCTCACATAAGTATTTGTCACAAAAGGAAAAATTGTAATTGTAGGAACATCAGGCATCAGTGGATATAAACCTTTGGGGAGAAATAGAACATTCTAAGAGGCCTTAAAATTACATGTACACGTAGTCAACTATTTGATATGTGCAAGTATAGACTTTACCTTGGCCAAGATATGAATGAAGGGAAGAATCTTATCTAAGCTGCCAGAGTGCTCTACAATAAGCCAAAAACAACATATCAAAATCTAGTTTTATGCATGATGTGATAAAATTGTTTATAAGTAAAATGATTAAAGTTTGACAATTAATAATAATTTATGTAATGTTATCTATTTAAATACTCTAACATTATTGATCTTATCCTTTTGTTTCTATAGCATCTCCATAAAGTAGAAAGGTGGAGTATCACTATTTTGTTATATATGTGTCTGTGTGTGTTAGTTGCTCAGTCATGTCTGACTCTTTGAGACTCCATGAACTATAACCTGCCAAGTTCCTCTGTCCATGAGATTCTCCAGGCAAGAATACTGGAGTGGGTTGCCATTCCCTTCACCAGGGAATTTCCCAACCCAAGGATCAAATCTTGGTCTCCTGCATTGCAGGCAAATTCTCTACTATCTGAGCCACCAGGGAAGCCACTTTCTCATGCCAGGGTCTTAACCTGTGCCCACAACCAGGAGGGCTTTTATGTATTACAGTTGTATTAAATTATCACCAAAATGGCATTTTTTAAACTGGAGGGGTGAAGTTGGATGAAACTCACATGTACTGAGGGCTTTCCCTGGACTAGGAAATGTGCTCAGTGTTGCCATAGATATTCTTACCATATGGACATACATTGCAAATTGATTACTTACTACCATGAGTAGACTGCAGAAACTCACCAAGCTTCTGTGCTCCTACTTGAAAAATGGGCATCATACACCAACTTTTCTTTTCTCTTTACCTAACAAGTAATAGAAGTGTAAACAAAGCAGACCCCAAGTGTAGGAGCAGCCTGGATGATGAAGCCAAGCTGCCTGGAAGGATGGATGGATGTGCTGTGATAACATAGGTATATGTCTGCAAACAACACACTACAGTTCTGAAGAACAAAGGACTGTACATCACCTTAAGTTCTCTAAAACTGCAATGGAATTCCTCCTCAACCCATTCATATGGTAAAGTGGGGCAGGGGATAATGCTTATTCGAATCTGCATATTTTAACAACACCCTGTGATTTTAGGGGTCTCATTAGACAAAGAAACTTCTGGATGGCTTCTACATTTTTTCTCAGCTTTGCCTCAATCCTTTTCCTGGTAGAGTCTGGCACGATGTGTATAAAGCCACATAGCCTTAGTGGGGAGAACCTCAACTTCTGTGTCCTTTGCTTTGGAGACACCAAAACATGACAGATTTTGGCTCTGTCATTCTTGTTCCAGTAGGAACTAGCAATTGTTTCCAGCTAATCTAGCCTCTGACTGGTCCTCAGATGTTCTATAATATTCTTCGATGCCAGAGACCAGACCACTCAGTGGCAGCAGAAGCACCCACCCCTGTTCCCATCTTGTCTCCCTGAGCATTCTCTTCACCACCTCACCTTTAAAAAAGGTCCCGTTGTCTTATAATTTAGTATCCATGCCACATGGGAACTGGGCAGAACAAGGTTGTATATTAGTAGGCTACTCTCTGTCCACACAATTTCATCCTCATGATCTCGTTAGGAATGTCTCCTGTTGGCTCTAGATATACTATCTAGTGTTTCCTCTTGGAGTACCTAAAATAATTTAGTTATAATCTCCTCAGTCTTAGGGTTTTTTCTTCAACAGTAATACGTCTCTTCCCACTTTTCGTCTCAAAACTCCTAAGCAGAAAATTTGAGTTCATATCTGACCACACTCATTCTTAATTGTTCCTCTTTCTTTATCACCAACAGTTTTTTTGGTTAGGAAAGGCATGGGCTGTTTTTCTTCTTTCAGATCAAATTCTTCTTAAAGATAAGCTTAAATTACCATCTCCCTTTTCCTGGAGTTAAATTACTGATTCAGGTACAACCAAAAAAACAACTCTGCCGAGTAATAAGAGAATGCAAATCTTAGTGACCTCAGAAATGCTATACCAGCTGCATCCAGGACTTTGGTGTTGTATTAGTCTGCTAGAGCTGCTATAATGAAATAACATGGGAAAGAACTCCAGTCAGAACTTTGTTGATCTCACAGGAGGAACCCAAGGTCTAGAGTTAACAGTGATTTGCCTGAATACACAGTTACTATTGGCAGAGGTTAATGGAACTCAGGTGTTATATTTTAGGATCTCAGTTTCTCCTTTGTGTCATTGATCACGGACAGTTATTTTCCATGTGCTGCAGTATGCAGACATAGAGAGAGGTGCCATATTTGAAGATTTTGTAAATGCAGCAATAGGGTCAGTGCACAATTAGATGCATGGAAGAAGTTCATTTCATTGTTTTGCAAAGAATAAAAAAAAATGTTATTAGTTTCCACTCTGGCATCATATGGTAATGAAGGAGAAAATTTAAGAACTAGTAAGAAGATCTCTCCAAATCTTTTGCTTTTTTTCCTCCTCATTTTGTTTAATTTATTCAACTTAGCTCCATTAATAAGGGGGCATAAATAAATGCTAGTTTATCAATCTTTCATTGAAAAATTCAAGCCATATTTTGCTTTTGCCTATATTATTCCAGAATCAGTAATATCAATTAGATAAGTATCTATGACTCCTTTTTGGAGTAAGTGAAACATCAAACTCTTATGCACACTGTGATCTTTATCCAATGACCTTGAATAACGGAAAAGCTAAGATTAGTGAAAATATTTTTAAAAACTGACTTATCGATAGATCATGATATTACTTTTGCCTTTGAGCCTCATTTAAGGGTCTGTATTGCAATAGCTAGAAGGTCTCTTAGAGTTCACCTAAGCCAACACTCTCATTTTCCAGATGAGGAACCTGCACCTGGGAGAAATGAAGTGAATTACTCGAGGTCACACAGAAAGTCACTCTCCGAGTCTAGCTAACACTCATGTATTTTGACATCAGTTCACTTTCCTATATGGCAGAGTGTCTCAAAAGTAATAGAACAGGGTACTGTTTTGAAAATGTTCTCCAATGGGTTTTAATGTATCCCTTGATTTCTATTTACTTTTTTATCTTTAATACTTAGCTTCAAGGTTAATGGAAGTAGGAAAATGTGGGAGTGATTTCTCAGAAGACAAAGAATCCCATAAATCAGCTTTCTCTCAAGTATGACTTTTTTACCTTTCATTGTAAAAGATGATCTTCAAAGCAAGGTTTTATAAAAGACCTAAGTTTGCTTTCTTCTTCATTAATATCCCAAGAAGTAGACCTAGAGACCCAGGTCCTGAAGATTTCTCACAAGGCTGTGTTAGATGGGGGGAGGAGAAAACGCTCAAGATAGAAGAGTTTCCTCTGTAGAGTATCTAGAGCTCAGTCAATCTTGGGGCTCCTGTATGGCCTGGCACTTTTGCAGAGGGATCCTTTGTAATTAGTGAGCAATGGCATATCCCAAGGCTATTCTGACAGGATTCAGAAGCTCTTGAATGATCCAGAGAATGATCCTGGAGTTAGCTGAGGATTTAGGGTGCTTGCCGAAAAAGACCACCAACAGGAGCAAAATGATTATGCCACTGAGATGTTCAGGGCTGGCAGCCAAAGCCAGACAATGAGGTTCACAGCCAGGTCTCAGAGGCCCACAATGCTAGAAGAACAGAGAAGAGGTTTCATTTGGAAAAAAGTGATTGTTAAACCTCTAGAGCAACAGATGAAGTTATTCGAATGGGCTCCACCCTCCCTATTATGTGAGTGCCCCACCCCCACAGTGGCTTTCTCCTTCTCGCCTCCTCAGCCCTCATCCGAATTTCTATTCTCAAATGTTGTCTCCCTCTGACTACCACCTTATATATCTCCACACTTCACAAGTACTCTCCATGTAACTATAAATAATTCAAAACCAATGAAGCCTTTTCTTCTTGTGCTTATTACTTTTTCTTTATGGGCCTTCTGTTAATTTTGCTTCCTACTTTCTATAGCTTGATTCTAAGGCACATTGCTATAATTATGCTTTGCATATTCCTGACTTCCTTGTCCATTCTTACTCTCCTGTTCCAACTCCAACTTTGGTTTAATTCAGCTCCTCTTCCCTCCAGGGGAGCAGTAGTATGGCCACAAGAAAGCTTCTGATCAATCTGAGATCAGTGATGACAGGTCTCACTGTTACCAGGAAACAGTGCTATATTCCCCCATCAGGTAATTCACATTTTTTCTTACTCATTTTCAATACCCCTTCCTTCAATCACTCAGCTGATTTTCTGGTTACCTCTTCTTTAACTGATAAAATAGAAGTAATCAGAAGAGAACTATTTTATCTTCCTACCTCCAATACCACCATCCTGCCCTCACCTGTCTCAATAAATCCCACCTTCTTTTCTAATACAATAGATGAACTGGTTTTTCAGAAAATCTCTATAGAATTCTTCTCATACCTTCCTGGCTACTCAAGGACATTGCTTAGCCAACTCTCCCTTATATCCTGCATTTCATTTCTTTTAAATCCCACCTGTGAAGAAACGTAAGATATATCTTCCATCTTCCTGAGCTGCATGTCCCCTTCCTGCTGTCAATGTCTTTGTTCCTTTTGTTGATGAAATATTTGGGCAGTTTCTGTGAAAACTGGCTCATTATCTGATGTCATGGCTTTCAAAGTTTAGCAGGAGAAAGGTCCAGTTTAATAATGAGGACATAGTATAGCCTAGCAGGACCATCGGAGAAGGCAATAGCAACCCACTCCAGTACTCTTGCCTGGAAAATCCCATGGACGGAGGAGCCTGATAGGCTGTAGTCCATGAGGTCACTAAGAGTCGGACACGACTGAGCGACTTAGCAGCAGCAGCAGCAACAGCAGCAGGACCATATGGGACATTCCTGGGACAGACTCTCCTCACCTGTATCCTCTGCTGAAGCTCTTTCCTAAAGTACTCAGATAATAGTATCTCATGCACATTTTCTGAATTTTTAAGATACTAAAATCACCATCAAATTAACTACTTGATGATTATGATCAATAGCTCCCAGACCTTTTGCACCTAAGGACTGATAACGTTTACTTCCTGTTACCACAGCATCAGTTAATCAGAGAACTGTGCATGAGCTGATCACATACCTATAACATCCTCCTTCATCTTTCTTTAAAAGCATTTTGCTGAAACCTTTTTGGGAATTTTTGGAGAACAAGCCACCTGTTTTCCTTGCTTGGCTCTGCCGTAAAGCTTTCTCTGCTTTAAAATCCAGTGTTTTGGTTGTTAGGCCTTACTGTGGATAGGGTACATGAATTTGCACTTGGAAAACAATAGAAAGGTCTAAATAGTCAAAACTATAATTTTTCCAGTAGTCATGCATGGATGTGAGAGCTGGACAATACAAAAGGCTGAGAACGAAAGAACTTATGCCTTCAAACTGTGGTGCTATAGAAGTCTCTTGAGAGTCCCTTGGACTGTAAGGAAATCAAACCAGTCAATCCCAAAGGAAATCAGTTTTGAATATTCATTGGGATGACTGATGCTGAAGCTAAAACTTCAATACTTTGGCCACCTGATGTGAAGAGTGGACTCATTGGAAAAGACTCTAATGCTGGGAAAGATTGAAGGCAGGAGGAGAAGAGGATGACAGAGGATGAGATGGTTAGATGGCATCACCGACTCAATGGACATAAGTTTGATCAAATTTCAGGAGATGGTGAAGAACAGGGAAGCCTGGCATACTGCAGTCCATGGGGTTGCAAAGTCAGACACAACTGAGCGACTGAACAGTAACAACAAGAATAGTTTGAATTGCTAATTATCTGTATGCTGATAGAGAGATGATAAATGATAAATAGATATTTTCATACATACTGACATACATATATGGAAATAGAAAGAAACCTAAAGTCTAGAATTTTAAATATTAGCTTGAAATGCACTCAGACTAAAATGTATCTGAAGCATATCACAGTCACGCTTCTTAACAAACTCTTACTCCCCTTTCCATGCCCTCAAAAAAGGACAGAGAGAAAGAGAGAAGAAACACATTTTAGTCACAAGCAATTGCTCAATACAGAAAACTACTGAAGAGGTTATTTGAGAGGAGACCAGCAGGACGAACTGAAACAACCTAATCATGGATTTACATCTAAGTAACTATCATGAAATTCAAGCATTATAACTACAGAGGAAAGATACTCATGTGAAAAAAAAACCATTTTGATACAATAATCAGTGGAAGAAATTGCAGTGCATGCTAATTGTGAGATAAGGAAATGCAGGAGGAGGGGGAAGGGGAAAGATCCCTAAGTAAGAGCAACAGAGGCTGTTTCATTTCTGATCATGCTAATTTGATCAGTAAGTATAAATCTGATTTTGAAAATAGAAAAAGAAGGAACTCTGAGGGATTACCAGAAAATGTGATTCTCTATAATGTATTTGTGGTATAGGAAATACTTTTTTAAATTTTGTGATATAGATTGACTTCATTTTCATTAAAATGCTAACAGAATACCAACATTAATTAGGCTAGAAGCTCTTTGAAAACAAACTTTGGAGAAAGTATATAGACAACAGTTTTTACTGATCTTGTTTTCTGTCATTACCATTTATTTATTTACTTTTGTATCTCTCATTTCATGCTTTCAAAAAAATCATTTAATTTTCACCCCTGCTTCTTTGTTCAAAGTACCTCCACCCTGCCTCCTTTACAGACTCATACTCTGTGAGAAATAATAGCATTGGATTTACTGAGTTATAAACTTATTGGAGCTTTATAAGGCAGATTTCTGGATTCACCCAGAGTTTCTGAATATATTTCAGGCAATGACAATGTTGCTGGTTTGCATCACTCTTGGAGAACCCCTGCTTTAAAAAATACAGTCCTAAGTTGTTGTTGTTGTTGTTGTTGTTTTTCCCAAATATAGACTCAATCTGGATTCCTGGCTCTGTAATTAACTTCATCAGCTAAAGAAAATTTTTATTAGTGAGGTAGCATAGAGAGTGGGAAGACAATGTATTAGTTATATTTCCTGGTCTTAGCTTTACTGTTCTTCCTATGTGTGAGAAAAGCAGTAAAGACAGAAATTCATGTTGATTTGTTTTCTTTGACATTGGAGAAATGCAACAAAGCTTTATTTTCCCATCAGAAAGTCATTTTAGAGATTTTTTTTTTTGGAGGGGAGGAGGAGAGGGCAGTTATGTTTGTAGAAAACTGAGCACTCCGTCCCTTTCTTCCTGTATCCCTTAGTGTAGGTGGTTAGGCATTTCTGTGTAATGAAATTTAAATGCAGTGGTTCCCTCATGCACTTGTGTCAGATAGAAAATATGTTCTGATATGAAGATTTTGTTTATAAATCCAAGCTTATGCTAAAAATGAATAAAATTTTAAGGAAGAATTTCAACAGGACTCTGTAACATTTCATTGCATGTCCTTAACTTTGTACATTGAATACTGCTGTTGATATGGAGGATAAAGTCATAAGTTGGCTTCAAGATATGGTACTTAGCTTAGCAACTAGCACCCAAATCTCTTTGGTTAAAATGTTGGTTCTGACCTACAAGATGAGAACCCCTGCGATGAAGCTTGAACTCTTTGCTAAACAGTTTCCACACCACTTTGTGGGAACTCAAGAAGGAATATCCCGTTCTTCTTCTACCCTGTCTATGGAGTCTTCTCTGATTCAGAGCTAGGACCTAAACCCTATTCCTTCTATTACCAAAAGGTATGTGTCGGGGTCCGACCAATCGCTGCTCAAAAGCCAGTAAACAGTCCAGGTTGCAGAAAGAAAAGTTAGCTTTATTTCAGATGCCAGCAACTGGGCAGGTGGGGAGGGTGGCGGACATATATCCAAAGGCCAACTCCCCACACCAACAAGCAGAGGGTGAGAGCACTTATAGGCAGATTCTGTAGTTGGACTAGCCCTTGTTAGAGTGGGAGGGAGCAAAGCTTTCTTCCTGTGTCCCCCTCCTGCCCACGTGCCTGGCATTTTCTCCCAGGTGGTCTGATCCACACAGTCTGCTTGCTCTTCACAGTCATCACTCATTGGATGGACCTGGCTTTGGACTTTGAATTCCAAAACTCTTTGTAAATCTCATCACAAGCCTTACTTGTAATGTTGTCATATTATTTCTGTGCAGTTATTCAAAGGGTATCATCAATTCCTTGGCATCCCTACTGCCAAGTGTCAAATCAAATTCCTGGAGTCCTGGTACATGGCACTGAATGGCCTAGAACTTGGAGAGCTAGAAGTACATAGATGAGGCTTTTTTTTTTTCCAGTGAATACAAGCAATGATGGACTATTTATATATGAAGTATGGCTATATGAATTCTAACTATTTGTCCTCTCTAACATATATTTAAACATAAGAATTAGAATATGCATAATACATGAATAGATAAATACATGATCTGGTTAAGGAGAAATATATAATAGAAATGAGATGATCAAACACCCAATAAAATAACAAAACCCCACTATAACAGCAGTTTCACCAAAGACAAAAATGTGCTTAAGCCATCACTTCTTGCCATGCTGTCAGTCCCACCAAAACCTTGCTATGACAAGATTCTGTCAATATTGATGCCATTTAGACCTCACTACCTAATTAAAGGCTCTTTTATTTTTTCACAGCCCGTTTCTTTTTGGCACTCTGCATCTACTTTCCTCCAATGTGCCCTCACCCCTCCCCACACTATAGAATACTATAGAAACCCCTTCACCAACATACTTAATACAAAATATATAAAATTGACTTTATGGTTAGTGGATTTGGTTCATGTAATTAAAACACATATTTACTGCATAGTCTTTTTTTGCAGCCTGGCTTCAGTCAACATGTATAATTATAACTACTTATTTATTCAGCTTCTCTTTCAAGTGAGGGCTACTTTGATCTAACCTATGTACATTGCCTGAAAATAGAACATCATGATGCAAACTTCTGGGGAAAAGAACAAAGAGAAAATTGCATACTGTTTTTCTCAATCCAAAAGCAAATAGTTAAATGTTATAGTTTTCAAGTATTTCAGTGATGTTCTATCAAATATTTCTATACTCTATCCCTAAACAATGAACCCGTTGTTGCCTAAGGCTTGTATGTTTGAGATACCTTACTCATGGCACTGTTTTCTGAGTTTTAACATACATACACATACCCACCTTTCCCAGAAAGTGCTTATTTTTTCCTAATTCTCTTCTGCATGGATTATGTAAAATTTCCATAAGATCGTTAGATTATAACCCCTGTTTGAGGAAAATACTGAATTATTACCATTTTTTCCCCATAATCCTGAAAACATGAGTTTCATCTTATAAGCACCTAATTGGTATTTGGAGAACTCAGGTGCAAAGTTTTTTAAGAGAAATGAAATTGCTTAGACTTGTGGATTTGATACCTATCTGTGCTCTGATAGACCTAAAAGAGTTCATTATATATTGAAAAAACCTTCAAAATAAAGTAAATTTTTTAAAAATATAACATATTATTTTTGAAATAACCTAATTTTATGATGCTTAGAAATAAATACTAGATGTCATCATATTTTCTAAGTGATTAAGAATCCAGCTCTTAAGCTGTGGTTGTCAAATAACAAGGACTCCATAAACTTCTGTTGACTGAATAATTTTTGGTATCAGTGAGTGAGTGAGTGAGTTACTGAGGTTACTTATTCGTGTCCAACTCTTTGCGGCCCTGTGGACTGAGGCCCACACTGTAGCCAGCCTCCTCCATTCATGGGATTTTCCACAAGCAAGAATACTGGAGTAGGTTGCCATTTCCGTCTCCAGGGGATCTTCCTGAGTGAGGGGTTGAACCATAGTTTCTCGCATTTCAGGCAGACTCTTTAATGTCTGAGCCACCAGGGAAGCACGTTAGTATAATTTTTATATGAAAAACCAAAAATATTTACAAAAAGTAAAAAAAAAGATGAATTATTAGTAACATTGATTGATCCAAGTAGTATATACTTTATAAATGATATTTATCTACAAGTGTTAGTCTAAAGTGAATAGTATGTTTACTATATATATCTTCTTTATATACTCATCTGTCAATATATAGGTTGCTTCCATATTTTTTTTATTATACATAATTATGTGATGAACATTGAGGTATATACGTTTTTTTCAAGTTTTTTCTTCTTCGAAAAAAACATCCAGAAGTGGTATTCTCGGGTCATGTGGTAGGTCTGTCCTTCATTTGTTGAGGAGAGATCCATAGTGGCTGTACCAATTTTACCTTCCCACCAACAGTACAGAAGAGTTCACACATCCTTGCCAACACTTGCTATTTCTTGTCTTTTTGATAATAGCTACTTTAACAGGTGTGAGGTGATTTTTTTGTGTGATTTTGATGTGTATTTTCCTGATGACTAGTCATGTCTGAGCATCTTTTCATGTCTGTGTTGCCCAACTGTTTGGCTTCTTTGGAAACATTTCTATTCAGGTTCTTTGTCCATTGTTTAATTGGATTATATTCCAAGATACACTTTAATCAATGGCCATTGATGCTGTAACTGGATAGAGGAATGCACTCATCTATAAGCCAAAGGGTGAGAGTAAGGGGCTGCTTCCTATTCTGACCTTCAGTGACCCACTTTGGGAATTTGGGCTTCCAACCCTGTTACTGTAGGCCCTGGGGTCTGTGGGCAAGGAGTTTCCATCAGGGAATTCACTAAGAATTTGTTGACTTTAAAGTGGTGGCTGTGTCAAGTTCACTGTTCTGTCAGAATAGAAGGCATAAAAAGGAGGTGGGCTGCTGATACATAGTAGGAGCAAGAGAGGCATGCCTGGCATGCAAGTGGTTCCCTGGAGTGTATTTTAGTGCTCTTGCGCCTATCACTATAAGTGGATGGGAACATGATGGCATTATGAGAAAGGCAAGATATCAGGGGGTCACATCCCTCTAGGGTGAGGGATCATCCCACCAGACAACCCACCTGGCCCATTGGAATAGCTGATTAGGGACGTGGATATGGGAACTCTAGATGGGAAGACATGATGACATTGTTAGTGTTCAGGACCAACTGCAAAAGCAATTCTTTCTCTGAAAGTGTGACCAGTCAAAATCTTGGATTAGCTATTCCTGGATGATGTGAACTCAATGTGAGAAGTAAGTGAATATAAGTAGTCCATAAAGCAGACTTTAGTGTTTCCTGTTGTTTTCCTCCACCAATACTGTCTTTATGTGACAACACACTCATGTTCACCCCCAACAACCATGGTATCAACAGATAACTGTGTATAGCTTCTGCTTTTTCTTTATATCAGCCCTTCTACTGAAAATAAGTCATCTGGGCTATAACCTCCACCCCATCTCCGCCATCACCAGGCTACATTCATAAACAATGATTGACATGGAAGCAGAATAAACCAGTTCTCTTAGACCAACTCTGTGGTCAAAGTCATCTTCCAGGTTTGCCACTAGTCAGGCTGGAGCCAGGCTCCACTAAAGAGAACATCCCTGCTTAGCTTTCTTCCCTTCCTCTGTCTCGTAGCCCTCTTTATAAGCCTCTTTCACTAGAATTCTCAGCTAGGCATGGCTTCTTGTGAACTGAAGACATACATTTACTTAAACAAACCCAAAGATAGAAATTGAATGATGACAACTCTCTTAACCTAGATGATTTTGTTCTCCAACCACCAAACATGTAAGAAGAATACATCATTTGTTACATATAAAAGTATTTTTTCTCAAATTGCATATATACGAAAGTATTTTTCTCAAAGTGCATAAGAATGGGCAATTAAATACCCATTCTTATGTCATGCACTTTGAGAAGAATATTTCAGTCCCTGAGAAAGAGGACATCTCTTTGAGTAGCTAAACCTATATCCAGAAATAACTAAGTTTAATTAACAAAATTGACATAAGCCTGTTCTCTCTAGATATGTATTATTCAAAGGGTCTAAAAAATAGGTTTTCCATAGTACAGAGAGTTTATGGATGAACATTAACATTAAAATCATAATTGATTTGGATAGGAGTCCATAAAATTTATTACAGATTTGCTTGCTTTCTTAGACAGATGATACTGAATATTATTTCAACTGTTCCTGATGACTCAAAGTTATTGTTATTAACAGCTATTATGGCTGGAATGTACTATAACAGTGATGCCTCTGACTGCTGAAATGTGTTTGGATATATACCAAATGAATTATGATGCTTTTGTTTTGAGTTCTTATGTCTGATTTTGATTGTGTGGCTAGCTCTTTCCATTACTTTACAATGTCACCTGTCTCAATTTTGAGTATACCCAAGCATAGCATCTCCTCTCTCCCTTTCTGTTTGTTATCGTTAGTATTTTATTGGCAGGGATATTAAATAATAATTATCATTATTTAATGCTTACAAAGTACCAGGCACTTTCTAAGTGCCTTGAGTAAGTTAATTCATTTAATCTTTACGAACTCATTAATATGCTTTGTAAATTAAGATTAAATTGGTCCTACAAAACATCATAACATGGCTCTCTTTTGTACCATTTTTAGAAGCTTTAGTGCATGAAGTTACTGACATTTTTTTATTTTATTTCCTCAAAAATTTAATTTTTGCATCCACCCAGATTTTTAGCTATACTTTATATAAATAAAAGTAAGATATTCAGAGACAGTTGAGTTCTAGCTGTGACTATAAACATGGAAAATTATGTGACTGAGACTAAGAATGCAAGGAAGTTAGAGTATAAATCATGTTCAAATGAGATATTGGAGATTTGCTTTTGCAATGTGAGAATGAAGGGCATTCTGAGTAAGAAATCACTTTTATGATGCTACACACTAAATAGCAAGTTTATAAAGTGAGCCATTTAATAATCACAGCCAATAGTTATCAAGTTCTCATTAATTCTATTTTTTCTAAAAGGATGTTCTTCCTTGTTGATCATGGTCATTACAAAGTGGAGTACCTGTGGATGAGGGCAAGGGTGGGATGATAAGGGAGAATGGCATTGAAACATGTTAATTATCATATGTGTAATCAATCGCCAGCCCAGGATTGATGCTCGGGGCTGGTGCATCAAGATTTCCTAGGGAGTGGGAGGAGGGAGGGAGGAGGGAGGGGGGTTCTGGAGGGGGAGCATATGTAAACCCATGGTGATAACATGTCATTGTATGGCAAAACTAATAAAAAAATAAACAAATAAATAAATAAATAAAGTGGAGTACCTCTGATTTTCCCTAATTCCTACAGCTTTGCCAGCAATTTTTAAAATTTAACAATAACAACAAAAAATCAATCCAGTCTCTTTGAATGGTTTATAAAGACTGTTGGTTTTTTTTTGTAACTTTTAGATGTGCCCTTTAGTACACATTCCAGCATTTGCAAGGTCCAGTTGGAAGC
This sequence comes from Antilocapra americana, assembly GCA_007570785.1. NCBI lineage: Eukaryota > Metazoa > Chordata > Mammalia > Artiodactyla > Antilocapridae > Antilocapra > Antilocapra americana. The sequence goes on from ML662445.1 coordinate 17,051,220, forward strand.
TGTTGCGATAGCCTGACCCACTCATTCTCATTCGTCTTTGAAAACAGGGAGGAGACCAACCCAGACTCATTGATCTTTTCTCTCCTTTTATTAGTGTCCCAGTAAAAGTAATATAGCATCACCTATATCATCTAATAAAATGTATCTAAGCTTCTTCTCTGGTTGAGTTTCTATCTTCCTCCAGGGGATGCTGGATTGGTGTCTTCTTGGCCTCGCATTAATCTAAGGCATTCTTTTCATACATGTGTATAACACTCCCTAAAGTACTATTGGTTTATAAATTACACTTGTTGTTTCAGGGCAATAAACGAAATGATAAATGCATGCTTTGTTCAATCACCTTTTTATTCATGAAAGGCAAAACCAAATATTCTAAAAGCATTTATCTACATCAAGAATAAGCTATAAACCTTTCAAAAAAGCTCCAAGTAATCCAGAAAGGAACCACTAATTACTGTCATAGCAGAAAGGATTCAGCAACACTAAATGCTCATAGAACCATAAAATGTCAGAGATGGAAAATCAGATTCAGCATCCTCCTTTTACAAATGGGAAACTAAAGCCTTTGAGAGAAGAAGTGATTTACATAGTCACCCAAACAGTCATTGATGGCATCAATCCTAGGTTCCAAGTCTTCTGACTGTGAATTCATTGTGGCTTCATGAGGTCATAGGTGTTAGGTTAGGAACTAAAAGAGTAGCATAGACCACTTTATCCTCTCCAGAACTTATACTCTGGGCGAATGTCTATTTGTTAGAATGTATTGGAACCTGGAAGGACAAGAAACTCTCAAATACCTTTTTAAAGGTTCCAGTTTGCAAAGGTGGCCTGCAAATTATCTCATCTAATGAAACATGTCAATTCATTTGATGATCTGACTGAGTATTCTGTGACTCCAATGAGGAATGGATTTAAAGTTGGTAGTGGGAGAAGATTTTTTTTTTTAATACAATGTTGGAGGAAAGATCACCCTTCTCTTTAAAGCTAAATTCCAAGATACTGGCTTTAGATCTTTACCAGTCTCTCTGCCTATACAAACATTAGCTGTTACTGGCTCATTTTATCTTGAAAAAATCAAGTGTACCCCTTCAACATTCTCACAGGCATAGGGTTCCCTTTGTTTGAATATTGTAATATGTATGCAATATAAATCAGTATCTAATGAAAAGGGTGGTTAGTAGTACAACCTTCAACTCTGTCAAGTCTGCCACAGGTATCATTTTCCATCTGAGACCAACAAGTATCCATCTGTTGTTTAACTATTTTGGAATAATTTCAAACTTAACATGAATATACCAAAGATGCTGAAAGAAAACTACTCTTAACCCAGTTTCCCCACTTGGTATTTTTTCTAATTGTTCTCTTCATATATACATACCTGTATACATTATTGTCATTTTTAAACCAAGTGAAGGTATGATGATCCATTATTCCCTAATACTTAAGCATATATTTTCTATATAAAAGGTACTTTTCAATAAATGATCCTACACACATCTTAATCAAGAAATTAACATTTGTAAAAGACTAATGTTTAGTACCCTCTCTTTCCTTAAGCGTCTTTCTTTCCTACTTGAACAGCAGACATATAATTCCCCTGTATAAGACTTAAGAGATTAAAATATATATATAATTTGTTAACCTATAAGTATCTATCCTATTTGAAAATAGAATCCATGAACATATTAGCACCTATGATATGTATTAGGATTAGTGGTTGGGCACATTTTTAATAAATCAATGAATATTTTTAAATGCATTTAATATGATGCAAAAAGGATATCAATTGGTAGATGATTAAATGAAGATTGAAAACACTGGATCAAATTAATAAGATGATATTTATCAAGTAAAAATGACAGTCTTGATAGCAAGCATGGGTTTGATAAAATAACAATTTCCATGAAATAGATTCTGGGGATTTCTTTGACTGATGCTTATTTTATCTGCCAGAAAGGAAGAGTGTTTTCAGGTTATACTTGCTTAAGAGTTAAGCGACTTGATTAGTCCAATCACTACTTATTCTATTGGGCAGAGCATATTTGGAGCATGATATTCAACTGACAGTTCCATTGTACAGACAGGATGAAGAGCTGACAAAACAAGGGACAAACAGAATGGCATGATGATATGATGTGAGGAAAAGATGGAATCCTGTATGTAGAATGTGGTGTACTGGAGCTTCAGCATGGCTGCACTAAAATATCTGAGTGATGTTATGTGATTGATAGATTGACTCTTTTTGGTTCCCAAAAGCAAAACTCATACCAAGTGTTAAAACACACAGTAAAGTATGCATTAGCACAATAGAAGGCTCAACTATAAAAAGAGAATCTGAAAACACAAATGATCTACATGGTGAGATGTCAGTTGGAAGGAGTCGATGGATGGAGGGAGACTGATCTTCAGTCAGCTCAGCAACTGAGGAAAGCTTGGGTAGAGTGACACAAGTAATATTTTATCCTATTCCTGTCACTTCCTTGCCACATGCAATAGATATCATCAAGCCTTTGCAGCACTGTCAAAGCTACAGTGTCCAGTTCTACACGTTCCACTTCCAGCATTCATCTCCTCTCTGAGACTTCATTTAGGAATAGAGAATAGCAAATCCCCCTTAGGAAACCACTGTCTATGCTGGTTTCTCCTTCCCCTTTCTGGTAAGCATGTATGACAGTAAAAACATACCTAAACTATCAAATTTATGCATTTCCAGTCAAGATTGACTTCTTGGTTTCAAAATATTTGGTTGGCTAGTCTGTCAGTAAGTAAGGAAGGAGAACTAATAACATTTGTGCCAAGTTAAGTTAGGGTTCTTTACATATGAATTTTCACTGAATCATCAAATAATCATTGATCTTATCTTTATTTTAAAGATGAGGATCAGTATTTAAAATGTCACATCCTCTTTGCCCTAATCTCAACATGATCCATCAAGAAGATAATATTTTTTCTCATTTTGTAGAAGTGGCAATGAGCTCAAAAGTTACTTTTTGCCAGAGACACACAAATGTTACACAATGAAGCCAGGCTTTGAAGGTATCTGGTTTCTGAAAATATGTTTCTGAAACAGTAAAAGAGAGTTTTTCAAGTGAAATGAACTGGAGTGTGTTAATAAAATGTCCTCAATTATTTTTACTATAGTGCCCACATTTTCATTTTTAGCACTAGATTTGGGTTAAGACAAAATATTTCCTAAGAACATACAGAAGTCCCCAAGGGGCATCAGTGTTTTTTCTTTGATGTTAGAGTTTAATAAAAAGGGAGAAATACAGAGTGCACACATAATGGCTAACAAAGATGGTCAATGACTCTGGATAACTAGGAGTGGGTCAGCCTGAGAATTTGGGGTATGCTAGTGATTCCAAGATAAGGAAATAAGGGAGCACAAAAGGCAAATTTCCCATCCTCTATAATTGCTAAAGGCTGGTCTTTGTGGAACTGTGTACTGACAGACACTGAAAAGTCCTTTTGATGCTGATGATATTGAAAAACATGATTTAACTTCTTGTGTTGTATCTTCAAAGGTGAAAATACGTTAATAAATTGAAAGTTTCATGAATAAAACTGTCTTTGGAATTACCTTCCTTATTTGTGCGAATACACTCAGTGAATTTACGATGATTAATGGTAATACGATGAACACCAAAGCACATAATAATGATTTGCTACTTATTATAAAGCATTGCCAATATTTTGTACACCCAAGCAGCACAACATGCAAGAAATTCAATGAAACCTTTTTAAACAAGCCATGGGGAAAGGGAAGAGCAGATCAAGCTGCACTCTATCTCTAGGGACAGAGGCCTCTCTTCCATCATAAATTGATTGCTCTGGCACCCATGAAAGACAAGAGGGGCACTTAGAGGACTGCATAGAGATATGACTGTCACAAAGGAAGTAACAGACAAAGTCTGCCTCAAAGGAAAGTAGTGTTTCTGAATCCTTGGCAAAGACAAAGCTTCCTTCCAGTTAAGAACTTGAGAATTCTGGATAATTGGAAAAAATACAGAAAAAAAAATCACACCTTCAGAGTAATTTGAAAATGTGAAATACCTCAGCTTCAGAATAATTGTATCTTTTTAGAGCAACAAATCTCAGCAAACAATCTCAAGCATTCACTTCCTACTGCAAGGTCTGTGGCAGCTGAATATAAGTCAGGAAAAACTGTGGGGAAAGGAGAACAGAGAACTAATCATGGGGATAATGTAGACATAAAAGCAAGGCAAGATTGCCTAAGTCCATGTTATGTGTAAAAATCTTAAACGTTAGAAAGAATTGTGATAGGTCAGAACACAGTCTAACAGTCTATGGGAAAGGGACTTAAAAATAGTCTTTGAATTACTTAATTTCTGGGAGAATAAAAACAAACAGAGAGAGAGAGAGAGAGGGACTTTAGAAATTGAGTGGTGAAGACTAAAAGATGCAAAAAAGAGAAATTAATGGTCATGTAAGACCAAGGGAACAACAGCATGAAAAAAATCTGAGGACACGTATGTCATCCCCATTACACACACACACATACACACACATACACAAATCCATTAAAGAATATGGACTTTGATATAGTTAAACAATAACAACAACAATAAAAGCAAGCAATCCTTTAAACTATTTAATACTGAAAAATGAACAGGGTAAAAGCTAATAAAGCCATGTAGAATTGTTATTTAAAAATCAGAAAATAAGATTCAATACACCTCAAGTGAAGAAAGTCTCAATGAACAGTTATATACCACGAGAACCATCAGGGACTCTCAAGTTAAATGTGCCCAAACAAAATTTTGGGACAGAGAAACTGCTTTGAATTAGAGATTCACCGTGAGGAATAGATATCAGCCAACAAAAAAAGCTGAGGAGAAAGAAATGAAAAGCAAACAAACAAACAAAAATGGTTTTTTGAACTCAAGAAAGAAATGGAAGGAAAAATTTAACCCAGAAATAGACTAACTTACAAAATGCCCAGAGATTATTATAGCCAAAATAATATTTTAAAATAATCACGAGTCATTGAAGAAAGCCAAAAAAAAAAAAAAGAAGAATGAAACAGATCTTAAAAAAAAAAAAAAAACAAGGAAAGAAATTTAAAAAGTGGTTTAAAAAAGTGGTAAAAATTAAGGACAGGCAAATAAGGATGATGGTAACACACTCAGAGTCCCTAAAGAAAACAAAATAAAGCAGAACAATATTACAGCACTATTATTTAAATATATAACCTAAGGAAAGTTTTCAAAATGGAAGACCTGAATCTATACATTGAAAGGGCCGTGGGTACATTTAAAAAACCCGAATCTGCACATTGAAAGGGCTGTGGGTATATTTAAAAAGTATCCTGGAAAGAAGACCTATGGAGCACCTATACTGTGAAGTATTATTCCATTATTATAAAAAGAATGAAGATGATTTTTATGAACTGATATGGAGTGAATCCAGGTTATGTACTTTTTAAATTGAAGTATAGTTAATTTGAAATTTTATGTTAGTTTCAGGTATATAAAATAGTTATTTAATATTTTATAGATTATATTCCTTTTAAAGTTCTTATAAAATAATGGCTGTAATTTCCTGTGGTAAACAATGTATCCTTATGTGTGTGTAAAGTCACTCAGTCATGTCTGACTCTTTATCACCCTATGGACTTTAGCCCACCAGGCTCCTCTGTCTGGGTTTCTCTAGGCAAAAATACTTGACTGTTTAGTCGTTCCCTACTCCAGGGCATATTCCCAAGCCTGGGGTCAGGGATCCAACCCTCCTTTCTTCTGTCTCTCACATTGGCATTTGGGTTCTGTACCACTAGCACCATCTGGGAAGCCCATGTATCCTTATAGCTAATTCATTAATCTGTTAGTCTCATATCTGTTAATATGTTAATTTTTCTGTTAACCCTATCATGTCACTCCCTCTTCCCTCTTCCTACTGTGACTATGAGTTTGATCTGTGAATTTGTTTCTGTTTTGTTGTATTCACTGCAAAGCAATAGAGGAAAACAGTAGAATGGGAAAGACAGGAGATCTCTTCAGGAAAATGAGAGATGCCAAGGGAACATTTCATGAGAAGATGGGCTCAATAAAGGACAGAAATTGTATGGGCCTAACAGAAACAGAAAATAGTAAGAAGAGGTGGCAAGCACACAGAACTATACAAAAAAGATCTTATTGGACCCAGATAGCTACAATGGCGTGATCACTCACCTAGAGCCAGACACTCTGGAGTGTGAAATCAAGTGAGCTTTAGTAAGCATCACTGAGAACAAAGCTAGCAGAGGTGATGGAATTCCAGTTGAACTGTTTCAAATCCTGAAAGACGATGCTGTGAAAGTGCTACACTCAATATGTCAGAAAATTTGGAAAACTCAGCAATGGCCACAGGACTGGAAAAGGTCAGTTTTCATTCCAATCCCACAGCCAAAGAATGCTCAAACTACCACACAATTGCACTCATCTCACATGCTAGTAAAGTAATGCTCAAATTTCTCCAAGCCAGGCTTCAACAGCACATGAACCGAGAACTTCCAGATGTTCAAGTTGGATTTAGAAAAGGCAAAGGAACCAGAAATCAAATTGCCAACATCCGTTGGATCATCACAAAAGCAAGAGAGTTCCAGAAAAATATCTGTTTCTGTTTATTGACTATGCCAAAGCCTTTGATCGTGTGGACCACAACAAACTGTGGAAAATTCTTAAAGAGAAGGGAGTACCAGACTACCTTACCTATCTCCTAAGAAATCTGTATGCAGGTCAGGAAGCAACAGTTAGAACTGGATATGGAACAGACTGGATCTAAACTGGGAAAGGAGTACATCAAGGCTGTATATTGTCATCTTGCTTATTTAACTTATATGCAGAGTACATCATGCAAAATGCTGGACTGGCTGAAGCACAAGCTGGAATCAAGATTGCCAGGAGAAATATCAATAACGTCAGATATGCAGATGACACCATCCTTATGGCAGAAAGCAAAGAAGAAGTAAAGAGCCTTTGGATTAAAATGAAAGAGGAGAGTGAAAAAGCTGGCTTAAAACTCAACATCCAAATATCTAAGATCATGGCATCTGGTCCCATCACTTCATGGCAAATAGATGGGGAAACAATGAAAACAGTGACAGACTATTTCTTGGTCTCCAAAATCACTGCAGATGGTGAGATGGTGGCTGAAGCCATGAAATTAAAAGATGCTTGTTCCTTGGAAGAAAAGTCATGACCAACCTAGAGAGTATATTAAAAAGCAGAGACATCACTTAGCTGACAAAGCTCCGTCTAGTCAAAGCTATGGTCTTTCCAGTAGTCATGTATGGATGTGAGAGTTGGAATATAAAGAAAGCTGAGGGCTGAAGAATTGATGCTTTTGAACTGTGGTGTTGGAGATGACTCTTGAGAGTCCCTTGGACTGCAAGGAGATCCAACCAGTCCATCCTAAAGGACATCAGTCCTGAATATTCACTGGAAGGACTGATGCTGAAGCTGAAGCTGAAGCTCCAAGATTTTGGCCCCCTGATGCAAAGAACAGACTCATTTGAAAAGACCCTGATGCTGGGAAAGATTGAAGGTAGGAGGAGAAGGAGATGGCAGAAGATAAAATGGTTGGATGGTGTCACTGACTTGATGAGTATGAGTTTGAGAATGCTCAGGGAGTTGGTAATGGACTAGGAAGATAAGGGCTGCAGTCCATGGGGTCGCAAAGTGTGGGACCTAACTGAGCAACTCAATTGAACACTTAGCACCACCTGGGAAGCCCACATTTTCCTTTAGCTTATTCATTTTACCCATAGTAGTTCATAGTAGTTTGTGTCTGTTAATCTCCTACCCTATCATGCTCCTCCCCCTTCCCTCTTCGTATTGTAACTATGAATTTGATTTTTGAATTTGTTTCTATTTTGTTGTATTAATTCATTTTCATTTGTTTTAATTTTTAGATTCCACATACAAGCTATATATATATATATATATATATATATTTTGTTTGTTTGTTTGTTTGTTTTAAATTTTACTTTTTGACCGCACTGTGTGACATGCAGATTCCTAGTTCCCTAACCAGGGATCAAACTCATGTCCTCCACACTGGAAGTATATAGTTTAACAGTTAGACTGCTAGGAATGTCCTCAGGCTATAACTTAAAGTGAAAAAAAAAGTGAAAGAAACATGTATCTGTGACCTCTGTATTCCAAGTAATCCTTTATGCAAACGTAAAATATAGAAATTATAAACTGGAGATTAAGGAGTTTCATTTCCTATAGGGTATGTGGAGGAACAGGGTTGACATAAGAATAAATGGGATTAGTATAGAAGAGCAGTTAGTAACTCCTTTCTGAGTATTCCTTATATATAATTTTGACATTGTGAACAATGTTGATTTTCACATAGTCAAAAAATAAATAATAAAATTATCAAGCAAAATTTGAGAGAATTCAAAATGGAACCAAATATAATTTTAATCCAAATAACCTGACCATTCTGAAGGGGATTAAGAACTAACCAAAAGGATTTTTTTTAATACATTTTGATATATAATATAATGCCTCAGACTAAAAAGCTGTACACAAACATTATTCTCTCGTTAGAAAATTTGTTTTTCACAGTGCTATGGGCCAAAACATTTGAAAGTACTTTATGTGCATCAAAGGATTGGGAAAACAGTAAACGTATTTATGTGGATGTTGAGAGAGAGCTTTTTCACAGTTGAAAAAGGAATTACAAATAAGTAGAGAGAGAACTAGAATGAATTCTCTGGGTTGGTATTAGATATATGAGGTATGAAATATTGGTTTTTCAATACAAATATAAATAGCTATGGAAATATATATTTCCAAGCTCTGGACTTTAAGAGGGCTTAGAGCTAATAATACTCAAGTACAGTGAACCTTTACCTATTCATTAATTCCTATCTATGTGTGTGCTCAGTCACTAAATCGTGTCTGACTCTTTGCTACCCCATGGGCTGTGGTCTTCCAGGCTCCTCTATCCATGGGATTTCACAGGCAAGAATACTGGAGTGGGTTGCCATTTCCTTCTCCAGGGGATTTTCACAACCCAGGGATTGAACCCGTATCTTCTGCATCTCCTACATTCGCACGCAGATTCTTGAAAACTGAGTCACTAGGAGAGCCTGTACTTTAAGAGGGTTTAGAACTAATGACACTCAAGTACAGTGAACTTCATCATCTGTTGATGCAATCCTATCTACTCTAAGACTCAGGAGCTTTCTTTATTTTACTTCTAATTATCAGAATACAGTCCCTTATGAAAAATACTAATGAATACCTAATTTATAATTTACAAAGAACTTTAGCATGTATAGAATCAGTGAAACCCTGCAAAGTCAAGATCTGCAGGGAAATTATAAATATTAAATTGATTAGCATTCTAAGGTTTAAAGAAGTCAGTGCAATGGTTCCCAAATTCTACACATTAGAATCATCTGGGGAGTGTCAAAATGCATGGATATCTATGATACAGTCCAGAAACTGTTCTTTAATTGTTCTGGGGTGCCACATGTTTGGGCTTTCCTGATGACTCAGTGGTAAAGAACCTGCCTGCCAGTGCAAGAGACACAGGAGATGCTAGTTTGACCCACGTGTCAGAAAGATCCTGTGGAGAAGGAAATGGCAACCTGTTCCAGTATTCTTGCCTGGAAAATCCCATGGACAGAGGAGCTGGCAGACACAGTCCATGAGGTCATAAAAGAGTCAGGCGCGACTTAGTGACTAAACAATACCAATACGACATCACATGTACACTGCAATGTTTAAAAGATCCTCTAGTGATTCTAACAGGCAAGCCAAGTTTTTTAATTTGCCAGGGTTATAGAACTAGAGAAGAACAGAACTGGGATTAGTTTAAGGGCCCTTAGTGTATAATCCTGTACTTTAAAAATAATAGTAATGAGAAAAATAGTAAGACTGATAGGAAACACTAAACCAAACTTTTTTTTTTTATTCCTCTAACTTTATTTTTGTGATGTTTAAATTTGATGGCTGCTGGTAGGTGAAAAAGAGTTAGTTGCTAGTCATAGAAACACATCAAGAGGAAGATGACACCCTGAAGGAAGAAATGGGAGAAAGAAGAGGGCCCATGGCCATCCTAATGAAAGGAGAAAATCAGATTGATGAAGTGGAATGTGCTGTGTGGACCTAAGGCAACTTATGTCAAGAAGCTATGGCAACTGTGATTGATTCATAGTGGCAAATGAAAAGTGTTTCTCATCTAGTTTGAGTGAGGAGGCAATGGACCCAGCTATATGAGGTAGAACTTGAGAATGGCCAAGATTCTCCACCAACAGTAGGGCTGGATCACAGAGCAAATCCTTGGGCACTTGCCAGAACATCATCTACGAGAATCTTCGAAAACCACTACGTTAATTCAGGAATAAGGTGTCAATTACTTCGGGTTTCTACTCCAGTGTTTTTGCATTTAACTCTTTTATACTTAGAAGAGATCTAATTAGTCCAGTCTTTTTGCTAAAGTAGGCAGCACTTTCAAATGAAAGCACAAAAACACTAATGCTAACAAGTCTGCGCTACTTTTTGCAACACCTGTGGGCAAAGCCAGGTCTTTTGCACCACCAAAGAACACTTGGTTTATTTATATTCACAAGGAGAAAAATATTTTCTCTAAATTTCAAAACTTTCAATATGTTTTCCACTAAGTTATCTGGTTTAGCAAACAGCGAATGGAGAATAGACAATAGACAGTAAATAGAAGAGAATGCTATATGTGCAACACCACTTCTACTTGGTCACAGAACACAAGAATCTTATGCATATTTTCTAAATAAGAATGTGATAGCTTCCAAGAGTTTCCAATCTGTAAACCAAAATATGACTGGCCGTTTCTCAATCATTCTCTCAGATGTACAGGAACTTTAATTTTATTTATTTTTAATAGTTTAGTTTAATCTCTTCTCTGAGTTTTCTAATCCACTTGATCACAGAGGATATAGTCATATTTATTTCATTGTCCAAATTATCTTTCCAGGTTTAAACCCAGTCAGTTCAGGGATTTCTTTTCTTCTGCTTAGTCACTGAAAATTCACCTAACCTGTCACACACCTTCAGAAGCAGATGTGTGGCCCGGAGTTATCAGTGCCTATCCATGCTCATATTCACTGGGGAGCCATCATTTCTTCTGGGTTTTGAATGCCATCTCCCTTCAGTTGGCATTCCTGGAGACTTTCACTTCCTACCGGATTTCTGGACCAACTTCCTTGTTCCGTTTTCTCCATCATGTTTGTTGTCTTGCATGGTATTCTCAGAGGCATGAAAAAGGTTGATTCCTTTCTTTATCCTCTTTTTGGAGTCCACATGAACCAGGTACCTTTTTACACATTCTTGGTTCCAGTCAATACCACAGCTCAATGTCACAGTGGCACAGGGAATATGATGTGATTCCAGCCTCCCAGAATTCAATCCAGAAAGCAGATGCTGAGCCTCTGCTCTCAGATCCTGGAAGACAACATTCACATTTATTCCTGGACTGCAAGCAGGATCATGTGTATCTCAAGAATATTCAACTTAAGCTCGTTTTTTTCCAACTCATATGTTCTCTTTCCAGTCAATGGGTTCATCATCAATTCCACAGCAGGCAAAAGGAGCTCTCAGGCCACTGCATCTTCTCATTGAATATACTAATTATTAGATAAAGAGTTTGAATTTTGTTTTCAAAAGCAAGGCTTTTATTTTCAACCATTCTTTCTTGCTAATATATGATATGTATCAGAAAAATAAAAAGTCTATTTTCTTTATATTTGCTGAAGTGTTCTATTTCCTAAAAATGAAATGGGAGAACATGGGCTGAGGGTCGCTGAGAATTATGGAGACAGGATAACATACAGGTAAGTACCAACCTGGTGTGTAATACAGTGTGACAGTGCAAAAGCTTACCTTCTACTCCAGTTCCTACCCGAAGATCATAATTCTCATTAGTCAGGACTTACGTGATAATGAGCAGAATATGCACACAGAGCCATCTAGAGAAGATTGGAGAACAGCAGCGTAAAACCTAAGCAGGTTCAGACTAGTGCGCTGGAGAGTGATCGACAGGTTTGGCTACGATAGCAAGTCATGTCACAGGGACTTCCCAGGTGGTGCTACTGGCAAAGAACCCGCCTGCCAGGGCAGGAGACATAAGAGACATGGGTTCGATCTCTAGGTCAGGAAGATTCCCTGAAGAAGGGCATAGCAACCCACTCCAGTATTCTTGCCTGTAGAATCCCATGGACAGAGGAGCCTGGCAGGGTATAGTCCATAAGGTTACCCAGAGTCAGACACAACTGAAGCGACTTAGTACGCACAAGATGACAGGTAGGAGACACACACAATTGGTCAGAGTATAAGTAGACACCAAGGGGATCAAAGGCAGAGAACAGTACTGAGCTGGCTTGAAGGCTGATGCCAGGACCACTCTTTACTTTTTAAAAAGAGAAAAAAAAATTCACATTTTTTTTAGTAATAACTTTATTGAGATAAATTCACATGTTATACAATTTACCCATTTAAACAGGTCAATAGTGTCAACTATATTCAGAGAGTTGTACAACCACCATCACCTTTAATTTTAGAACATTTTCATGGCACAAAGAAAGAAAACTAGTGTCCTTTAGCCATCACCACAAACCTCTTAATCCCCAGTCTGAGGCAAACCCTAAAACACTTTCGGTCTCCATAGTTTTGTCTATTGCTGTTGTTCAGTTCCTAAGTTGTGTCCAACTCTTTACAACTCCATGGGGTGCTTCACGCCAGACTCCTCTGCCCTCTCCACTATCTCCCAGAGCTTGCTTAAATTCATGTCCATTGAGTCAGTGATGCTATCCAACCATCTCATCCTCTGTCACTTCCTTCTCCTTTCCCAGCATCAGGGTCTTTTTCAATGAGTTGTCTCTTCATATTAGGGGGCAAATATCAGAAGTTCAGCTTAAGAATAGAATTTGTCTATTCTGGACAATTCAATGATTGGTATTATACACTAGGTGGCATCTTTCACTGAGCATAATGTTTTCAAGCTACATCCATGATACAGCTTGTATCGGTAATTCATTCCTTTTCATTGTCAAATATTCCATCGTATGGCTATGCTATATTTGATTTTGATCATGAAATTTCTTATCAAGAAAACATTCAAGCATATATAAAAGGAGAAATAATATAATAATACCTATAGATTCATCATCCAGTTTCATTATTAGTATTGACTAATGGCTAATTTTAGTGGTAAAGTATCTGCTTGCCAATGCAGGAGATGCAAGAAATACTCGATCCCTGAGTAAGAATATACCTTGGAATAGAAAGTAGTAAGCCACTCCAGTATTATTGTTTAGAAGGCTCCATGGACAGAGGAGCCTAACAGGTTACATTCCATGGGGCTGCAATGAATCGGACAAGAATGAGAGACTGAACACACATACTTTCTCCAACATTTTCCCTTCCCTGCTTAATTTTAACATGTTTCCCATAAACAGTTTAGCAGAGACTTGTATATAGAGGAATAATTTTCATCACACCTACAGTGTGTATTCCTTAACATCATCAAATACCAACAAGTGTTTCATGTTCTATATTTCTTCATATCTGGTTTATTTGAATAAGATCTCTTAAGTTCCTTGACTCTCTCTTTTTCATAAAAATTTCTTCCTCTACTACTGTGGGCAAGAATCCCTTAGAAGAAATGCAGTAGCCCTGAGTCAACAAAGAGTCTGAAATGCAATACTTGGATGCAATCTCAAAAATGATAGAATGATCTCTCTTTATTTCCAAGGCAAACCATTCAATATCATGGTAATCCAAGTCTATGTCCCAATCAGTAATGCTGAAGAAGTTGAAGTTGAACAGTTCTGTGAAGACCTACAAGACCCTCTAGAACTAACAGCCAAAAAGATGCCCTTTTCATTATAGGGGACTTGAAGGCAGAAGTAGGAAGTCAAGAAACATCTGGCGTAACAGGCAAATTTGGCCTTGGAGTACAGAATGAAGCAGGGCAAAGGCTAATAAAGTTCAGCCAAGAGAATGCACAGGTCATAGCAAACGCTTTCTTGAAAAAATGTAAGAGAAGACTCTACACATGGACATCATAAGATAGACAACATCAAAATCAGATTGATTGTATTCTTTGCAGACAAATATGGAGAAGCTCTCTATAGTTAGCAAAAACAAGACTGGGAGCTGACCGTGGCCCGGATCATGAACTCCTTATTGCCAAATTCAGACTTAAATTGAAGAAAGTAGGAAAAATCACTATACCATTCAGGTACGACCTAAATCAAATCCCTAATGATTATAAAGTGGAAGTGAGAAATAGATTTAAGGGACTAGAACTGATACCTAGAGTGTCTGATGAACTACGGATGGAGGTTCATGACATTGTATAGGAGACAGTAATAAAGACCATTCCCAAGAAAAAGAAATGGAAAAAAGCAAAACAACTGTCTGAAAAGGCCTTATGAATAGCTGTGAAAAGAACAGAAGTGAAAAGAAAAGGAGAAGAGGAAAGATATACCAATTTGAATGCAGAGTTCCAAAGAATAGCAGAGATAAGAAAGCCTTCCTCATTGGAGAAATGTCTGTTAAGTTCTTTGGCCCACTTTTGATTGGGTCGTTTATTTTTCTAGAATGGAGCTGCAGGAGTTGCTTGTATATTTTTGAGATTAATTGTTTGTCCGTTGCTTCATTGGCTATTATTTTCTCCCATTCTGAAGGCTGTCTTTTCACCTTGCTTATAGTTTCCTTTGTTGTGCAGAAATGGCTAACAAACACATGAAAAGATGTTCAACATCACTCATTATCAGAGAAATGTAAATCAAAACCACAATGAGGTACCACTTTACACCAGTCAGAATGGCTGCAATCCAAAAATCTACAAGCAATAAATGCTGGAGAGGAAGTGGAGAAAAGGGAACTCTCTTACACTGTTGGTGGGAATGCAAACTAGTATAGCCACTATGGAAAACAGTGTGGAGATTCCTTAAAAAACTGCAAATAGACCTGCTATATGACCCAGCAATCCCACTGCTGGGCATACACACCGAGGAAACCAGAAGTGAAAGAGCCACGTGTACCCCAATGTTCATCGCTGCTTTGTTTACAATAGCCAGGACATGGAAGCAACCTAGATGCCCATCAAATGACGAATGGATAAGAAAGCTGTGGTACATATACACAATGGAATATTACTCAGCATTAAAAAAAAATTTCATTTGAATCAGTTCTACTCAGGTGGACGGAACTGGAGCCCATTATCCAGAGTGAAGTAAGCCAGAAGGAAAAACAACAATACAGTATACTAACGCATATATATGGAATTTAGGAAGACGGTAACGAGAACCCAGCAAGCAAGACAGCAAAAGGAATGCAGATGTATATAACAGACTCGTGGACTCTGTGGAAGAGGGCAAGGGTGGGATGATAAGGGAGAATGGCATTGAAACATGTTAATTATCATATGTGTAATCAATCACCAGCCCAGGATTGATGCCCGGGGCTGGTGCATCGAGATTTCCCTGGGGGAGGGAGGAGGGAGGGAGGAGGGAGGGGGGTTCTGGAGGGGGAGCATATGTAAACCCATAGCGATAACATGTCATTGTATGGCAAAACTAGTAAAAAAATAAATACAAAATAAAGAGAGCCTTCCTCAGTGATCAGTGCAAAGAAACAGAGGAAAACAAAATGGGAAAGACTAGAGATCTCTTCAAGAATATTAGAGATACCAAGGGAACATTTCATGCAAAGAAGGGCTCAATAAAGGACAGAAATGGTATGGACTTAAGAGAAGCAGAAGATATTAAGAAGAGGTGGCAAGAATACACAGAAGAACTGTACAGAAAAAAGATCTTCACTACCCAGATAATCACGATGGTGTGGTCACTCATCTATAGCTAGACATCTGGATATGTGAAGTCAAGTGAGCCTTAGGAAGCATCACTACGAACAAAGCTAGTGGAGGTGATGGAATCCCAGTTGAGGTATTTCAAATTCTAAAAGATGATGCTGTGAAAATGCTGCACTCAATAGGCCAGCAAATTTGGAAAACTCAGCAGTGCCCACAGGGCTGGAAAAGGTCAGTTTTCATTCCAATCCCGAAGAAAGGCAATGCCAAAGAATGCTCAAACTACTGCACAGTTGCACTCATCTCACACACTAGCAAAGTAATGATCAAAATTCTCCAAACCAGGCTTCAGCAATACGTGAATCGTGAACTTCCAGACGTTCAAGCTGGTTTTAGAAAATGCATTGGAACCAGAGATCAAATTGCCAACATCCACTGGATCATCCAAAAAGCAAGAGAGTTTCAGAAAAACATCTACTTCTGCTTTATTTACTATGCCAAAGCCTTTGACTGTGTGGATCACAATAAACTATGGAAAATTCTGAAAGAGATGGGAATACCAGACCACCTGACTGGCCTCTTGAGAAACTTGTATACAGGTCAGGAAGCAGCAGTTAGAACTGTACATGGAACAACAGACTGATTCCAAATAGGAAAAGGAGTACGTCAAGGCTGTATATTGTCACCCTGCTTATTTAACTTATATGCAGAGTACATCATGAGAAATGCTGGGCTGGAAGAAGCACAAGCTGGAATCAAGCTTGCTGGGAGAAGTATCGATAACCTCAGATATGGAGATGACACCACCTTTATGGCAGAAAGCAAAGAGAAACTAAAGAGCCTCTTGATGAGAGTTAAAGAGGAGAGCGAAAAAGTTGGCTTAAAGCTCAACATTCAGAAAACTAAAACCATGGCTCTGGTCCCATCATTTCATGGCAAATAGATATGGAAACAGTGGCTGACTTTATTTTTGGGGGCTCCAAAATCAGTGCTGATGGTGACTTCATCCATGAAATTAAGAGATGTTTACTCCTTGGAAGGAAAGTTATGACCAACCTAGACAGTATATTAAAAAGAAGAGACAT
Organism: Antilocapra americana; assembly: GCA_007570785.1. Classification (NCBI taxonomy): domain Eukaryota; kingdom Metazoa; phylum Chordata; class Mammalia; order Artiodactyla; family Antilocapridae; genus Antilocapra; species Antilocapra americana. The sequence continues at coordinate 17,068,112 of ML662445.1, forward strand.
TACTTTGTCAACAAAGGTCCATCTAGTCAAGGCTATGGTTTTTCCAGTAGTCATGTATAAATGTGAGACTATAAGGAAAGCTGAGCTCATAAGAATTGATGCTTTTGAAATGCAGTGTTGGAGAAGACTCTTGAGAGTCCCTTGGACTGCAAGAAGATCCAACCAGAAGTTCATCCTAAAGGAAGTCAGTCCTAAATGTTCATTTGAAGGACTGATGCTGAAGCTGAAACTCTAATACTTGGCCACCTTGAGAAGAGCTGACTCATTGGAAAAGGCCTTGACAATGGGAAAGATTAAAAGCAGGAGGAGAAGGGGATGACAGAGGATGAGATGGTTGGATGGCATTACAGACTCAGTGGACATGAGTTTGAGTAATCTCTGGGAGTTGGTGATGGACAGGGAGGCTGGCATGGTGCAGTCCATTGGGTCGCAGAGTCAGACATGATTGAGGTACTGAACTGATAATCCTTTTATAGAAACCAAAATATCTGCCTCACGGCATTACTGTTTGAATTTTGAGGACTGTGTTCCTGTGGTTTTTGACATGCTCTTACTTCCACTGCATTCATAAACTGGTGGTAGAGGCAGAGCCTTTGTCAAATTCAGACAGGGTACTTGGATAGGGATTCTTCATAATAGTGGTGTGCATTGGATCAGGAGGCACCGAAATTTTGATTTTCTTTTCTTTTCTTTCATCTTAAGATTTTGATGTTAAAACTGACCAAGGATTCTTATGCTGTAAACTCTACAATTTAATTATAAACTTTCCAAACATGTGAAAAATACCTGATTACTTTTGAATGTAATTGAGACTTTGTGGCTATTTGTTACAAACTGAGGATATATTGACTCCTTTATTATAACAGTACATAAAAGTTACTGAATAATTGATTAAGGGATATTTTTCTTTATAAACTGTTCAAACAAATAAATGAAAATGAATGTTATATATTTACTGTTTTGAAATCCATAATAAGATTACGTGTGTGCTGTGTGATTAGTCACTCAGTCATGTCCGACTCCTTGTAAACCCATTAGACCCAGGCTTCTCTGTCCATGGGATTTCTCAGGCAGCAATACTAGAGTGGGTTACCATTTCCTTCTCAAGAGTAGCTTTCCAACTGAGGGACTGAACTCATGACTCCTGTGTCTCCTGCACGCTAGTGATTCTTTATCCACTGAGCTATCGAGGAAGCCCAATAAAATTCAGTATCTAGGTAATAATCAACAATGGCTCACAAAACACTAAATGTAAAGCTAGTCAACTGAGGTGGTTTTGTTGATTTTATATCTGACATATTAGCTCTGGGTATGTTCCATGTGTATATCATCTTCTTTGGACCAGCAGACTAGCTGAAGCATATTTTACTCATGGCCATGTTAGAAGTGCAAGAGGACATCAAAACGTGTTCTTTGTTGCCCTTCCCTAGATCCATTCATCATTTTGCTTAAGACAAAGTCAGAAGGTAGGGGGCACATTTTGCCTTTAATTGGGGGACTCTGCAGTTATACCATAAATGGAGGAAGGGTGAAGAATTGAGTCCATACTTCCATATACCAGAGTGCTATAAACGTTTTCCTTGTTTTATTTACTAGTCTTGAGAATAGACTGATTCCCTGGGATCTTCCAAAAGTGATGAATAACTTTTTAGTATCATTGCCAAGTCATGGATATATAAAAACTATATGAATCCAATTAATTTAACTATTATCTTTGTTATTCAAATTTAACTCTTACCCAACCCAGGAAGTTTTTGATAGCTTCTTTGTTTTTTGGTATGAAAATATATCCAAGTTCATAATAAATATTTTCTGTCACAGATCTGAAATCTAAGAACCCCGTTTTCTTTTAGTGGGAGTGGCTCTTTTGAGAATATTATGTGAGTTCTAGATGTGCTCATTGCTAATAGTTTTGCTGTTATTTCCAGCCCTTTTAAATACATGGAGAATACTGTTTTAAAAACCCATATGCATACTAACATTTCAAATTCAAACTTTTGGAGGAGGTGGGTGGCTATATTGTGATCATTGCATCATTTTTTGCTACGCGCAGGCTCAGTAGTTGTGGTGGCTCAACATGTGGGCCCGTATTTCCACCACCAGGGAGCAAACCTAGTCTGCTGTACTGCAAGGCAGATTCTGAACCATGGACCACCAAGGAAGTCCCTCCAATTCAAGTTTTAAATTACAGGTTTTCACTAAACTTTGTGTATATGTGTGTATGTTTATACACATATAGTGTGTTTTATATATATATTCATTTTTATCCCTTTTCCTCACCTATTATTTCTAGAGTTTGACTCTTACAGGGAAGTTATAAAGTAGCTTTCAACTGAGAAAACCAGCATTAAGGTGAGTGGATGATTAAAAGACAGAAGTGTATGTGTAATAGCAAGGAGAAACAGGGGTCACTGGAGAAAAATTCTGCTACTTCCCAGTGTAGCTAACTGCTAAACCTCTTGATTCTGGAATATGGGGATTTAAGGGAATGTGGCCTGGGAATAAAGAATGTTTATAAACATAGATGTGATTCCAGTATTTAGCAGAAAGTTAAGAGTACTGAGGGCTTCTCTGGTGGCTCAAACAGTAAAGAGTCTGACTGCAATGTAGGAGAGCCAGGCTCGATCCCTGGTCAGGAATGGCAACCCACTCCAATATTCTTGCCTGGAGAATTCCATGGACAGAGGAGCCAAGTGGGCTATAGTCCAAGGGGTCGCAATGAGTCAGACATGACTGAGCAACTAAAAGTTTTACTTTTCTTCACCAAGAACTACTGAGCTGCACCCTATCTTGAAGCATGGTGTAATGACAAATCAGTGGCCTAACAGTCCATGGAGGATCAGGTTTTGCAGCCTATAGATCTGACCCTTCACAAACCTGACCCCTGGACTTTTGTATCTAAACTTTACTAAATGTATTCTTGTTTTGCAGGGTGATAGTCACTGAGGCAGCACATACATGGTAATGGCACTGGCTTTGGAGTCAGAGAGCTGGCTTAGGACTCTGCAATTATGTACTCATTTCCTACTGCTGCTTTGGAGAATTACTACACACTTAGTGGTTTAAAACAACACAATTCTTACATTTCTGGAGATCAGAATTTCAGATTGGGTCTCACATTTAAAATCAGTGTCAAGAGGACTGTGATACTTTATGGAGGCTCTCAAGGGAAAGGCACTTTCTTGCCTTTTCCAGACTCTAGAGGCTGTCCCCATGCTGTAGCTCATGGACCATGTCAATCTTCAAAAGCAGCAGTGGCCACTCAAGTCTTTTTCTCACATCCCATCACTCAGATAATGATTCTTCTGCCCTTGTCCTCTTTACGGATTCTTGTGATTACACTGATCCCACTTGGGTAATCCAGTCAGCTGATTAGCAACCTTAATTTCATCTTCTACCTTAATTCCCATTTTCCATGTATCATAGAATATTCCCAAGAATTAAAAAGTAGAGATTTGAGGAAGGACATTATTATGCCTACCACACTAATTAACTCAGTTTCAGGAAATATTTTGTCCATTGTGAACCTCATTCTCCTCTTCTGTATAATGAATAGCTGAGGTTATGTTATATCTTCCTGAATTAACGTATCTCAGTGATGCTCAGAGGATGGAGGGAACTGGTGATTAAAACATCCAGAAAGATTTCTTGTTGATAAAGTGTTCCCCAGGTGATGTCAATACACCCCTCTTCACTACATGCTTATCCATCTTGAAGAATAGCTCTGAAGATTAAGAGAGATAATTCACAAAAACAGCTTGACATAGTGCATGCATGCTTAGTCACTCAGTTGTGTCTGATTTTTTGCAGTCTCATGGACTGTAGCCTGCCAGGCTCCTCTGTCCATGGAATTTTCCCGGCATGAATACTGGAATGGGTTGCCATGTCCTCCTCAAGGGGATCTTCCAGACTCAGAAATCAAACCCACGTCTCTAGCAACTCCTGCATGGCAGGCAGGTTCTTTTACTGCTGAGCCACTGGGGAAACCCCCTAGACACAGTAAGCGCCCAATAGCTATTAGCTTCATTTATTTACTTATTTTTCCTTTTTTGTGCTCTATTCTATTAATAGGAACTGAGTAGTCAAGATTCAGTGAAGAGTCTCTGTGATACCATGAATAAAATAATTAAGATTTTGTCTTAAAATGTTGGTTCCAGCTAGATATTTTATCTCTATACAAAAACTGCTTACATATCCAGATTGTTCTTTCTACATATTATTGTCAAAAACTTGTGGAAATAACTCTGGCATCTGGAACTCTGGCTACCATAGACCCACCTTTCATATGCCACTGTCTTTCTTTGTTTAAGATACTGAAATACCCACTTCACATCCAGTGTTGATAGTGACAGGCATATGACCCATGCCTGGACACCACACTCTAACTACCACCACTACCAAATGCCAGGTGCTGTGCTTTATCGTTTTTTTACACAGACTTCTTCAGCTGTGCATTCCCAGTTCCCTGCTTCATACCTTGCCACACAGACTGCTGCCAAGCTCTTGCCCTATCTGAAGCCAGAGACAAACCATCAAAACTCTTTCAAGACTTTCGAGATGTCATGGCCTCAAAACTTTGAACATGGTACATAGAACAGTCTCCTACCTGAACTTACTAGGGAACTCAGCTTTCCCCTTAATGTATCCCTCTCTTTGTATTTTCCTTCCCTCATGTCACTTCCTGATATATTTTTCCTGATTTTCAGATGCCACATTATCTCAGACTCAGTGTATCTTCTATCTTGTAGTGTAAATACTTATTAATCATTATCTTTCAGTCTTGCTCTATCATGGGCAAAAAATGACAGGAAAAGGAAGAATGAAGATGGTCCAGTCTTTGAAGTTGTCTTTGAAACTGGGGTCAGTGAGAAAGGACAAAAGGAAGAACTTGAATAATGTGCATTCATTCATAGTTGAACAAATTCGAAGAATAATTATTAAGACTCTACCACAATGCACTTTGCAACATGCTCAGTCTTGTGAGGTGAAGATATTGAATAATAACTTTTGAACTGAGAAGGAGCTATGAGACGGAAAAATGAAGGCAGCAAATCCACAAAGTTTATTGTGGGGAACTTACATAGGGATAGAAATAATCTGGTGGACAGTGATCCAGAGGCATTTGTAGCTGTACTTCAGTGCCACAGAAAGGGATGCAAGGGAATTTAAAGGGGACAATGTTAAAAATAGAATCTGACTACTAAGGATAGACTTGTTCACACCAATGGGAACTGGAAGTTTGTCCTTCCTGTAGGGGTCTCACAGGGCTTATCAGATGACGCTCGTGGTAAAGAATCTGCCAGCCAGTGCAGGAGACATAAGAGATGTGGGTTCGATCCCTAGGTCATGAGGATGCCCTGTAGGAGAGCATGGCAACCCACTCCAGTATTGTTGCCTGGAAAATCCCATGGCCAGAGAAGTCTGCCAGGATACAGTCCATAGAGTTGCAAAGAGTCAGACAAGACTGACGCGACTTAGCACACACATACAGGGATCTCATGATCTTTAACCATCCGCACCAGCAAAAGTCACTCTTTCAGTTTTCAAATCAGATGAAGACAAGGGTAAAAGTTGATAGGGAACTTCTCTGGCTTGGACACTTTTCTGTGAGCAGGCCAATATTCAGTTATGCAGAAAGGAGAGTGGATGAAACTGTGGGGCTAAGATGAAGTTGATAAAATGGACTCAGTGTGGCTCAGCCACACCCTAGTCATATATTTATGAAGGAAAAATATCACAGTCTTCCTCTTAGATAACTTACGTGTTCTTGATGAAACAGTTGTTCGAAGATTATCAATACAGGTAAACATTTCAAGGATGGATAACATTTTCAAAGATGTCCCATTGCATTTTGAAAATGTACTAGTAGGAACAGACCTTATAGCTAGGAGGGAACTGTTTCATGAAAGTTGTGAGAAAGAGAAGTAAATAGTCTAAAGAATTAATTTTGGCTAATGATAAATGTTGTTAAATAAAGTTAAACAGAATATAGAATAGACCTTAGTGGAGTGAAAAGAACTTTAGCATGGCCAGTGAAGTCCTCTCTACAGAACTATTTTAACAAAAACATGAATGTTATGAAGAATGAGCACCATAATAATATGAGGGAAAAGTGTCCAGGAAAAGTAACAAAAGTACAAGTACTGCAGTGGGAGGTAGTTGGCTCTGAGGTAGACAGACCCAGAAATCTTTTAAGAAAGGATGAAAAGATTTATGATAATGTCACAAAATCGACAAAAGCCACAGTGTTCATAAACATTGGTACCATGATAAAGATTTTGATCTTTAACCATAAAACCATTAGAAAGCTATTATGACTCTTTAATTTGGCTTGTGAGTATGTGGGGGAAAGAAAAATCTGATTTACATTTGGAAAAGAAACATTAATACATAAGCCATTTCCTTTTTTATTCTGTTACAAATATTGGTGCTCACACTTATTGATCCCCAAGTAGCATATTGCCTCTAGACATTTATCTAGGACTCCAATTGCTAGCCAAAGAAAGTGTGCAGCATGCTGCCAAATTGCTTACCAAAGTAGCTTCCTACTGCTCCACATCTTTGTCAAAATTAGTCTATTGAACATTTTAATGTTTATAAATCATGTGGTGTAAAATAATATCTCCTTCTGGTTTAATATATAGCTTTGTGGTTTCTAATGAGGTTGAGTATGTGCTAATAAATCAATTGGCCATTTGTATTTTCTATTTTGTGAAGACACTTTCAACTATCTTGCCTGATTTCTATTGTCTTGTTTGTCTCTTTTCACCAATTTATAAGTTGTTTATGTGTTCTAAATTTGGTTTATTTGTCTTTTGTCTTGTATGTTTTTAAAAAACTTTATGTTTTCTGTTTACCTTTGAAATTTATATCTCTGTGATATCTGTTATAGACTGAATTTTGTTCATACAAAATTCATATGTTGAATTTCTAATCCCCTCATGTGATTGTACTTGGAGATAACATCATTAAGGAGGTAATTAAAGTTAAATAAGGAGATAAAAATGGAGATCTAGTCCAGGACTCCTGGTGTCCTTATGAAAATAGGAAGAGAGTTTGCTTTCTCCCTGCACATACAGACAGAGAAAAGATCAGTTAAGGTATCATCTTCAAGTCAAGGAGAGAGATCACCCCAGAAACCATTTGTACCTTGATCATGGACTTCTAGCTTCCAGAACCATGAAAAAATAAATTTCAGTTGTTTAGGCCACCAATCTGTGATATCTTGTTATGGCAGTCCAAGTAAACTGGATGAACATTTTTTAATTTAATTTTGTCAAATTCATCAATAAATTTTTATATCAATAGTCTGTGTTTTTTCTCTATCTCATAAACATATGTACTATATTTTATTTTATACAATTTAAATTTTACCTTTTATGTTTAAGGATTTATTCCCTCCAGGATTGTAATTTATATAATGTGTGATTGTGATATTACATTGGATAATATTATATAAAATGTATAATTATATATAATGTGTTATTTAAAATGTATATTATGTCTGTTGTTATATAAATTTTATTATATACATATGCATTTAGTATGAATGACTAATTGCCCCAGTCTGTCTTAGTTCAAGTTGCTATAATAATATACCATAGACAGGGTGGCTTAAACAACAGACATTTATTTCATAAAATTCCAGAGATTAGTAAGTTAAAGATCAAGGTGCCAGCATACCTGGTACCCGTTGAGATCCCCCTTTCTTGTTTACAGATAGCCACCTTGCCATATCCACACATGGTGAAGAGACAGAGCTCTCTGGAGTCTCTTCCTTTTATAAGGACACTAATAATATCATAGAGACTCCAGCTCTCATCACCTTACCTAAACCTAATTAGTAGAAGACCCCACATCCAAATATTATCACACTGGGGGTTCAGGTAAGTTCAGTTCAGTCACTCAGTCATGTCTGACTCCTTGCAACCCCATGAATCACAGCATGTCAGGCCTCCCTGTCCATCAGCAGCTCCCAGAGTTTACCCAAACTCATGTCCATTGAGTAGGTGATGCCATCCAATCATTTCATCTTCTGTTAGCCCCATTTCCTCCTGCCTTCAACCTTTCCTAGCATCAGGGTCTTTTCAAATAAGTCAATTCTTTGCATCAGGTGGCCAAAGTATTGGAGTTTCAGCTTCAGCATCAGTCCTTCCAATTAACACTCAGGATTGACTTCTTTTAGGATGGACTGGTTGGATCTCCTTAGAATTTAAGGGACTTTGAGGAGTTTTTTTTTTTTTTTTACAACACCATAGTTCAAAAGCATCAATTCTTTGATGCTCAGCTTTCTTCACCGTCCAACTCTCATATCAATACATGACTACTAGAAAAACCATAGCCTTGACTAGACAGACCTTTGTTGACAAAGCAATGTCTCTTCTTTTTAATATGTTGTCCAGGATGGTCATAACTTTTCTTCCAAGGAGTAAACATCTTTTAATATGATGGCTGCAGTCACCATCTGCAGTGATTTTGGAGCCCCCCAAAAATAAAGTCAGCCATTGTTTCCCCATCTATTTGCCATGAAAGGATGGTACTGGAGCCGTGATCTTAGTTTTCTGAATATTGAGCTTTAAGCCAACTTTTTCACTCTCCTCTTTCACTTTAATCAAGAGGCTCTTTAGTTCTTGTTCACTTTCTGCCATAAGGGTGGTATCATCTGCATATCTGAGGTTATTGATATTTCTCCTGGCAATCTTGATTCTAGCTTGTACTTCATCCAGACCAGTGTTTTTCATAATGTACTCTGCATTTAAATTAAATAAGCGGAGTGACAATATACAGCCTTGACATACTCCTTTTCCTATTTGGAACCAGTCTGTTGTTCCATGTCCAGTTCTAACTGTTGCTTCCTGACCTGCATACAGGTTTATTAAGAGGTGAGTGAGATGGTCTGGTATTCCCATCTCTTTCAGAATTTTCCACAGTTTGTTGTGATCCACAGAGTCAAAGGCGTTGGCATAGTCAGTAAAGGAGAAATACTGTCTTAATGACTGTGGATTTGCAGTATAGCCTAAAGTCAGGTAGCTTGATTCTGCCAGTTCCATTCTTCTTTCTCAAGATTGCCTCGGCTATACGAGGTATTTTGTATTTCCATACAAATTGAGAAATTATTTGTTCTAATTCTTTGAAAAAGACCTCTGGTAGCTTGATAGGAATTGCATTGAATCTATAGATTGCTTTGGGTAGTATACTCATTTTCACTATATCGATTCTTCTAATCCACGAACACGGCATATTTCTCCATCTGTTTGTGTCCTCTTTGATTTCTTTCATCAGTGTTTTATAGTTTTCTATATACAAGTCTTTTGTTTCTTTAGGTAGAAATACTCCTAAGTATTTCATTCTTTTTGTTTCGATGGTGAATGGAATTGTTTCCTTAATTTCTCTTTCTGATTTCTCACTGTTAGTGTATAGGAATGCCAGGGATTTCTGTGTGTTGATTTTGTATCCTGAAACTTTGCTATATTCACTGATTAGCTCTAGTAATTTTCTTGTAGAGTCTTTAGGGTTTTCACTATAGAGGATCATGTCATCTGCAAACAGAGAGTGTTTTACTTCTTCTTTTCCAATCTGGATTCCTTTAATGTCTTTATCTGCTCTAATTGCTGTGGCCAAGACTTCCAAAACTATGTTGAAAAGTAGTGGTGAGAGTGGGCACCCTTGTCTTGTTCCTGATTTCAGGGGGAATGCTTCCAGTATGGTACTGGCACAAAGACAGAAATATAGATCAATGGAACAGAATAGAAAGCCCAGAGATAAATCCACGCATCTATGGACACCTTATCTTTGACAAAGGAGGCAAGAATATACAATGGAGAAAAGACAACCTCTTTAACAAGTGGTGCTGGGAAAACTGGACAGCCACTTGTAAAAGAACGAAACTACAACACTTTCTAACACCATACACAAAGATAAACTCAAAATGGATCAAAGATCTAAGCATAAGACCAGAAACTATGAAACTCCTAGAGGATAACATAGGCAAAACACTCTCTGACATAAACCAAAGCAGGATACTCCATGACCCACCTCCCAGAATATTGGAAACAAAAGCACGAATAAACAAATGGGACCTAATTAAAATTAAAAGCTTCTTCACAACAAATAAGCAAGGTGAAAAGACAGCCTTCAGAATGGGAGAAAATAATAGCCAATGAAGCAACGGACAAACAGTTAATCTCAAAAATATACAAGCAACTCCTGCAGCTCCATTCTAGAAAAATAAACAACCCAATCAAAAAGTGGGCCAAAGAACTTAACAGACATTTCTCCAAAGAAGACATAAAAATGGCTAACAAACACAGGAAAAGATGTTCAACATCACTCATTATCAGGGAAATGCAAATCCAAACCACAATGAGGTATCATTTACACCAGTCAGAATGGTTGTAATCCAAAAATCTACAAGCAATAAATGCTGGAGAGGATGTGGAGAAAAGGGAACTCTCTTACACTGTTGGTGGGAATGCAAACTAGTACAGCCACTATGGAAAACAGTGTGGAGGTTCCTTAAAAAGCTGCAAATAGACCTGCCATATGACCCAGCAATCCCACTGCTGGGCATATACACCGAGGAAACCAGAATTGAAAGAGCCACGTGTACCCCAATGTTCATCGCTGCATTGTTTACAATAGCCAGGACATGGAAGCAACCTAGATGCCCATCAACTGACGAATGGATAAGAAAGCTGTGGTACATATACACAATGGAATATTACTCAGCATTAAAAAAAAAAATTCATTTGAAGCAGTTCTACTCAGATGGACGAAACTGGAGCCCATTATCCAGAGTTAAGTAAGCCAGAAGGAAAAACAACAATACAGTGTATTAACACATATATATGGAATTTAGAAAGATGGTAACGAGAACCCAACATGCGAGACAGCAAAAGGAACGCCGATGTATAGAATAGACTCGTGGACTCTGTGGATGAGGGTAAGGGTGGGATGATATGGGAGAATGGCATTGAGGCATGTTAATTATCATATGTGTAATCAATCGCCAGTCCAGGACTGATGGTCGGGGCTGGTGCATCGAGATTTCCCGGGGGGAGCGAGGAGGGAGGGGGGAGGGAGGGGGGTTCTGGAGGGGGAGCATATGTAAACCCATGGTGATATCATGGCACTGTATGGCAAAAACAATTTAAAAAAAAAGCAGAAATACATGTTTTCTTGGAACTCTCTTGTTTTTTTGATGATCCAGCGGATGTTGGCAATTTGAGCTCTGGTTCCTCTGTGTTTTGTAAAACCAGCGTGAATGTCTAGAAGTTCAGGGTTCACAGATTGTGGAAGTCTGGCTTGGAGAATTTTGAGTATTACTTTACTAGCATGTGAGATGTGTGTGATTTTGCAGTAGTTTGAGCATTCTTTGGCATTGCCTTTCTTTGGGATTGGAATGAAAACTGACCTTTTCCACCCTGTGGGCACTGCTGAGTTTTCCAAATTTGCTTGCCTGTTGAGTGCAGCACTTTCACAGTATCATCTTTTAGGATTTGAAATAGCTCCACTGAAATTTCATCACTTCCACTAGGTTTGTTCATAGTGATGCTTCCTAAGGCCTACTTGGCTTCACATTCCAGGATGTCTGGCTCTAGGTGAGCAACCACATCGTTATTATCTGAGCCATGAAGATCTTTTTTGTACAGTTTTTCTGTGTATTCTTGCCACCTCTTCTTAATATCTTCTGCTTCTGTTAGGTCCATGCCATTTCTATTCTTTATTGAGCCTATCTTTGCACGAAATGTCCCCTTGGTATCTCTAATTTTCTTGAAGAGATAAATAGACTTTCCCATCCTATCATCTTCCTCTATTTCTTTGCACTGATCACTGAGGAAGGCTTTCTTATCTCTCCTTGCTATTCTTTGGAACTCTGCCTTCAAATGGGTATATCTTTCCTCTTCTCCTTTTCTTTTCACTTCTTTTCACAGCTATTTCTAAAGCCTCCTCAGACACCCATTTTACTTTTTTGCATTTCTTTTTCTTGGGAATGGTCTAGATCCCTGTCCCCTGTACAAAGTCAGGAACCTCTGTGCATAGTTCTTCAGGCACTCTGTCTATCAGATCTAGTCCCTTCAATCTGTTTGTTACTTCCACTGTATAATCATAAGGTACTTGATTTATGTCATACCTGAACAGTCTAGTGGTTTTGCCTACTTTCTTGAATTGATGTCTGAATTTAGCAATAAGGAGTTCATGATCTGAGCCACGGTCATCTCCCGGTCTTGTTTTTGCTGACTGTATAGAGTTTCTCCATATTTGGCTGCAAAGAATATAATCAGTCTGATTTTGGTGTTGGCCATCTGGTGATATCCATATATAGAGTCTTCTCTTGTGTTGTTGGAAGAGGGTGTTTGCTATGACCAGTGTGTTCTTTTGGCAAAACTCTATTAGCCTTTGCCCTGCTTCTTTCTGTACTCCAAGGCCAAATTTGCCTGCTACCCCAGATGTTTCTTGAATTCCTACTTTTGCATTCTAGTCCCCGATAATGAAAAGTACATCTTTTTTGGGTGTTCGTTCTAAAGGTCTTGTAGGTCTTCAGAGAACTGTTCAACTTCAGCTTCTTCACCATTACTCATTGGGGCATAGACTTGGCTTACCATGATATTCAATGGTTTGCCTTGGAAACTAACAGAGATCATTTTGTTATTTTTGAGATTGCATCCAAGTACTGCATTTCAGACTCTTTTGTTGACTATGAAGGCTACTCCATTTCTTCTGAGGGATTCCTGCCCACAGTAGTAGATATAATGGTCATCTGACCTAAATTCACCCATTTCAGTTCATTTTAGTTTGCTGATTCCCAAAATGCTGACATTCACTCTTGCCATCTCCTGTTTGACCACTTCCAATTTGCCTTGATTCATGGATCAAACATTCCAGGTTCCTATAAATATTGCTTTCTACAGCTTCGTACTTGGCTTCTACCACCAGTCACATCCACAATTGGGTATTGTTTTTGCTTTGGCTTCATCTCTTCATTCTTTTTGGAGTTATTTCTCCACTGATCTCCAGTAGCATATTGGGCATCTACTGACCTGAGGAGTTCATCTTTCAGTTGTCTAACTTTTTGCCTTTTCATACTGTTCATGGGGTTCTCAAGGCAAGAATACTGAAGTTTGCTATTCCCTTCTCCAGTGGACCATGTTTTGTAAGAACTCTCCACCATGACCTGCCCATCTTAGGGCTTCAATGTATTCATTTAGGGAGCATAAACAGTTTATAATATAGTCCTGTTTGTTAACAAATTAATTCTGTAATCAAATTCTATACTGTTCTAGTTAGCTCAGTTGTGAACTATGTCTTAGTATCTGGAATGTGTAGTTATTTCAATTATTTCTTCAGAAAAGTATTGTGATTTTTGTCATTTGTTTTTCCATAAATTTTGAAATCAGGTTAACTATTCCACTAAAATTCTTCTGGTGTCTTGGTTGTAATTGAATTGATGCACAGATCAATACAATGAGAATAGTCACATTTTTACGACTGTCAATAAACATTATTTATCTCTTCTTTTAGTTGGACATTCTTTTATAATTTTCTTGAGAAGTCTGGCACATCATTTATTTTATTAGTTCTCAGATACTTTATATTTTTGGATGTTATTGTAAAAGGAAACATTTTATTTTATTATTTTTTCTAAATTATGCTGGTATATAGAAATACAATTGATTGTGTATATTGATCTTACAACACACAGCTGTGTTGCTGAACTCTCTTATTATTACTAATAATTTTTCTGTAAACGCCTTCTGAATTTCATTGTAAATAATCATAACATCTGAAAATAAGTTGTTTTGTTTATATCTTTCTGATCCTATGTCTTTAATTTTTCTTTTCTTATCTTACATTGCTGGCCTGAAATGTCCTTAAAGAAAAGCTTTGACCAGCCTAGAGAGCATATTAAAGAGCAGAGACATTACTGTGCCAACAAATGTCCATCTAGTCAAAGCTATGGCTTTTCAGTAGTCATGTATGGCTGTGAAAGTTGGACCATAATGAAAACTGAGTGCCAAGAATTGATGCTTTTGAACTGCGATGTTGGAGAAGACTCTTGAGAGTCCTTTGCACAACAAGGATATCAAACCAGTGAATCCTAAAGGAAATCAGTCCTGAATATTCATTGGAAAGACTGATGCTGAAACTCCAGTACTTTGGCCACCTGATGTGAACAATAGACTCATTAGAAAAGACCCTGATGCTGGGAAAGATTGAAGGCAAGAGGAGAAGGGGATGACAGAGGATGAGACTGTTGGATGGCATCACTGACTCGATGGACATGAGTTTGAGCAAGTTCTAGAATTTGGTGATGGACAAGAATCTTAGCATGCTGCAGTCCATGGCATTGCAAGCCTCAGACATGACTGAGCGACTGAACTGAACTGAGGTGGGGGAGTTGTGGAAACTTTCAATCCATAGCTCGTTGGTTAAAATCACAAATGACAACCTGGACTTGGTCACGGTGGGGGTGGGGGGGGAGCAGTCTTGTATGACTGAACTCTTGACCTGTGAAATCTGGTGGCATTGTATCAGAATTGACTGGAACTATAGGACACACAGCTGTTGTCTGAGAATTGCTTGGTGTGCAGAAAGAATCCGCACATCAGATTTGGTGATCAGAATCAAAGAGTTTCATTCTGTTTATTGTTTAATAGGGTTTTCTCTGTCTATCTATCTATCTATGGACTTCCCTGGTGGCTCAGATGGTAAAGGGTCTGCCTACAATGCAGGAGACCTGGGTTCAATCCCTGGGTTGGGAAGACCTCCTGGAGAAAAAAATGGCAACCCACTCCAGTATTCTTGGCTGGAAAATCCCATGAACGTTGGAACCTGGTAGGCTACAGTCGATGGGGTCTCAAAGAGTCGGACACAACTGAGCAACTTTACTTTCATATGTATATATATATATATATATATATATATATATATATAT
>ML662445.1:17083146-17135991 GCA_007570785.1 Antilocapra americana
TATATATATATATATATATATATATATATATATATATATATATATATGTATATATATATATACACATATATATATATATATACACACACACACATTTATATCAAATTCTAAAAAATATTTTTAATGTGTTTGTTGAGATATGCTTATGCCTGTTTTCTTTCTAATTTGGTTATGTAATGTGCTACTTTAACAGACATTTACTATTTAATTTACTATTAAATTAAACATTTATTTCTGTGATAAACCCAAGTTATGTGTGCTCAGTTACTTAGTCATGTCTGAGTCTTTGTATTCCCATGACTGTAGCCTACCAGGTCCTCTGTCCATGATATTTTCAGGGCAAGAATACCTGAGTGGGTTGTTTTTCCCTATTTCTTGAGATCTTCCAGGCCCAAGGGTCGAAACAGTGTCTCTTCCATCTCCTGTATTAGCGGGCAGATTCTTTATCACCAGTGCCACCTGGAAAACCTTCCAAACCCATGTTAAACAAAGAAAGCTGAGCACAGAAGAACTGATGCTTTCAAGTTGTCATGCTGGAGAAGACTCTTGAGGGTCCCTTGGACAGTAAGGAGATCAAAGCAGTCAATCCTAAAGGAAATCAATCCTGAATATTCATTGGAAATATTGATGCTGAAGCTCCAATACTTTGGCTACCTGATGTGAAGAGCCTACTCATTGAAAAAGACCCTAGTTCTTATAAAGATTGAGGGCAGGAGAAGAGGGTGACAGAGCATAAGATGGTTGGTTGGCATCATCAATTCAATGGACATGAGTTTTAGCAAACTCTGGGAGACAGTGAAGGACCAGGAAGCCTGGTATGCTCCAGTCCATGGGGTGGCAACAAATTGGACACAACTTAGTGAATGAACAACAAACCCAATTTACCAATATCTAAGTTAAACAATTTTGCCTCTAGTAAGAATGTATTTGCAGCAATTCCCCTTCTTTTCAGTACTAAAGCAATGTTGGACAAATCAGAATAATCTGCTCCTTAAGTTTTGGTTAGTCAGAGCAGATGGTCTTAATACCCTACTGTCAGCACTCAGTCCTGATATACAGACAGGTTGTGTTTGTTTTTGTTTTCTAACTGCAAATACTAATGACTCTGTCTGAGGACTTTCTCTGACTATTGGAAGCCAATATGTTTACTCTCAAGACAGGGTAGCAGTTCTGGAGAGTAAATACCATTGGGAGCTGCCCTCAACTGTAAGAGATGGATGTCAGTTTGGGGCTTGCCAGGTGACACTAGTCATAAAGAACCCGCCTGCCAATGCAGGAGGTATAAGAGATGCAGATTCAGTCCCTGGGTCAGGGAGATTTCCTGGAAGAGGGCATGGCAACCCACTCCAGCATTCTTGTCTGGAGAATCTCACAGACAGAGGAGCCTGGTGGGCTACACTTCAGAGGGTCTCAAAGAGTCGGACATGGCTGAAGCAACTCTGCATGCACATGTATATACCCCAGTTTCCTTTCTACTCAGTGGGAAAGCTTGGAGTCAGTGATTATATAATCCTTTGTAAGTCTCTTCTTGAATCAGGCCTACAGGCAAACTCTTCACCAACTTACTTTTTTTTTTTTTATTAGTTTTGCCATACAATGACATGATATCGCCATGGGTTTACATATGCTCCCCCTCCAGAACCCCCCTCCCTCCCCCCTCCCTTCTCCCTCCTCCCTCTCCCCGGAAATCTCGATGCACCAGCCCCGAGCATCAATGCTGGGCTGCCGATTGACTACACATATGATAATTAACATGTTTCAATGCCATTATCCCATATCATCCCACCCTTACCCTCATCCACAGAGTCCACGAGTCTGTTCTATACATCTGCGTTCCTTTTGCTGTCTCGCATGCTGGGTTCTTGATACCATCTTTCTAAATTCCATATATATGTGTTAATATACTGTATTGTTGTTTTTCCTTCTGGTTTACTTCACTCTGGATAATGGGCTTCAGTTCCGTCCACCTGAGTAGAACTGATTCAAATGATTTTTTTTTAATGCTGAGTAATATTCCATTGTGTATATGTACCACAGCTTTCTTATCCATTCGTCAGTTGATGGGCATCTAGGTTGCTTCCATGTCCTGGCTATTGTAAACAATGCAGCGATGAACATTGGGGTACATGTGGCTCTTTCAATTCTGGTTTCCTCGGTGTATATGCCCAGCAGTGGGATTGCTGGGTCATATGGCAGGTCTATTTGCAGCTTTTTAAGGAACCTCCACACTGTTTTCCATAGTGGCTGTACTAGTTTGCATTCCCACCAACAGTGTAAGAGAGTTCCCTTTTCTCCACATCCTCTCCAGCATTTATTGCTTGTAGATTTTTGGATTACAACCATTCTGACTGGTGTAAAGTGATAACATAGGCAAAACACTCTCTGACATAAACCAAAGCGGGATCCTCCATGACCCACCTCCCAGAATATTGGAAATAAAAGCATGAATAAACAAATGGGACCTAATTAAAATTAAAAGCTTCTGCACAACAAAGGAAACTATAAGCAAGGTGAAAATACAGCCTTCAGAATGGGAGAAAATAATAGCCAATGAAGCAACGGACAAACAATTAATCTCAAAAATATACAAGCAACTCCTGCAGCTCCATTCTAGAAAAATAAACGACCCAATCAAAAAGTGGGCCAAGGAACTTAACAGACATTTCTCCAAAGAAGACATAAAAATGGCTAACAAACACATGAAAAGATGCTCAACATCACTCATTATCAGAGAAATGCAAATCAAAACCACAATGAGGTACCAACTTACCTTTTATTATATTTATTTCCCCTTCTTGTTTTCTTTTCCTACTCCCTTAAATGAGTCTTGCCGTCATTGTCCAAAGAAACCACTTCACTCAAACCCTTGTCTTAAGTTTAGCTTTTGGGAAATTCAAAGACAAAGATACTAAAAATGTAAAACTATCTAGATATGTTTTATCTTTGGAATTATTTAAAATCATTTCAAAATATTAATGTTGTTAATAATGTTTTCTATTTATAATAGGGTCAGATTTGGTTATTTATTTTTTTTTGCAATTTTTTACAAAGCTTTACCTATAAAACTTTCAATGGATTGGATTATTGCTCATAATATAATTATATTCAATTTTTAATCTCTGCTACTATTCCTCTTATGGGTTTTCTTTCTAACTAAACGCTTGTGTCTTGTTTTTATCTTGTTTTATTGATCACCATTTCCAGAAGTTTGTCAACTGTATAAATCTTTTAATGAATTCATTGTAAGTTTTATGATTTTTCTTGGTTGTGTCTATTTTTATGCTGTTAATTTTTGCTTTCTTTAAAAAAAGCATTTCTTCTGTTTATTTCCTTTGGCTTTATTGTAAAGGGTTTTTTTTTTTCTAATATGTAAAATATATTATTGATATTTGGCCTTTTTTTGTAATATAATCATTTAGGATCATTTTTCTGTAATTATCAGTTATTGTCTCACGAATTCTGATATGCAGTTTTTTATCATTATTTTGCCCTAAGTATTTTAAATATCCAGTATGTCTTTTACCTGGATTTTTTCATTATTTATAAATTTATTTTAATATTTTTAGATAGTATTGTATTATTTTCCTGTCTTTGGGTTTTAGCTTTCTTTCACCACTGGTTTTTAACTAATTGTGTTGCCATCAGAGAATATGCCAAATTTTTTTTTAATGCATGTTGAGATACTTTTTAAAGTATATTTTTAAATCAGTTTTAATAAAGGTTTCAAATAAATTGGAAAGAAACCTGTGTTCTTCACTTGTTCAGTTCAATGTTATTTGTATGTCTGTTCAGTTAAGTTCTGAATTGTGTCATTCAAATATCATGTATTCATATTGCCTATTTTTTTCTGCTTGTTCTATAATTGTTATCATGCTAACTATTAAATTTTGATGGTAGATTTAAAAACTCTTCACAGTTTTTTAAAATTTTATTTTGTATATTTTAAAGCTATAAAAGTAGGTGCATATAAATTTAGAATTGTTATACCAACCTGGCAAATTGAAATCTTTATGTAGTGGCACATTTTATATCTACAACATATTTTTTTGATATTAATACATCCAAATCAAGTGCATTTTGTGTAATATTTTCCTGATGCAATGTTTTCAATCTTTTTCTTCTTTACTGGATATATATGTCTTAAATAGGGTTCTTGTAGAAAGTGTATAGATGTATTTTTCATGTAGTTAGTCAATCTTTTATTTTAACTTGAGTGTATAGTCCATTTATATTTATTGTAATAAATTATATATTTGGATTTATTTTATTTTGGAATACTTTCAATTTTCTATATTTCCTTTTCCTGTTTTCTTGACTTTTTTTTAGTTTTTTTTTTTTTAATGTTGTATTTCTGCTTATTCTAGGGAAAAACTAATGCCTGTCTAGGGTTTCCCTTGTGGCTCACCTGATAAAGAATCTACCTGCAATGCAGGAGATCTGGGTTCGATCCCGGGATTGGCAAGATCCCCTGGAGAAGGGAAAGACTACCCACTCCCATATTCTCTCCTGGAGAATTCCATGGCCTGTATGGTCCATGGGGGTCTCAAAGAGTTGGACACAACTGAGCAACTTTCACTAAAAAAAAAACAAAAAATAGAGTAACAAAGCAAATATTAATGCATTAAAATAAAATTTCTGGTCACTGTGAATTAGCAAAGAAGTTGCTAACAATTTCAATGGTAGCTTACACATTTGGATTTTCACTCAGGAAAACTCCTATAGATCAATAACAAAAAAGCCAAACACAAAAACACTTTACAGAAGAAAATTTAAGAATATCTATTAGGCAAATGAAAAAGTGCTCAACAGTATTAGTTGTCAGAATTTGACCATCATGATTTTTTAAATGATTAAAACACTAAATATTGGTGAGGATTAAAGCAACTAGAACTTGTAAATATTGTTGAAAACATTCTGACAGTTTATCCTAAAACTAAATTTACATATTTCTACCCTCTAGCTCAGTAATATAGCCTCCATATTTACTCAAAAAAATGAAAATATATGTTCCCAAAAATTATTGTATAAAAATGTGTTAGCAACTTTATTCACAATAGTAAAAACCTGGAAATAACTCAGGTGTCCATCAACAGAAAAATGAGTAAACAAAAGGTGATTTATTCACTTCATGAAATATCATTTAGCAATAAAAGAACATATTACTAACACATAAAAAATGAATGAATTTCAAAAGCATACCAAGTGATAAAACAACCTCACAGAATTTAATATGTACTGCATGCCTCCATGTGTGAATCTCTAGATAAGGTAAAATGAATTTATGATGGAAAAACTTTAGTATAATGATTGCCATTGGAGAATGGAAGCAGACTTTTACTGGACGTGATATCAGGGGATTTTCTGGGATGATTACACTGTTTTATATTTTGATACAGGTTTATAGTACACAGATATATGCTTTTGTCAAAACTCAATAAAATTTATTTTCAGACTTGTGCATTTCTTTGTTTAAAAAGAAGAAAAAAAAGTGACAGATATGAGTTGAACTCTGGTTGATGACATGTATGCTGGATTACCAAAAGAAAGAAAAGTTAATTCCCACACTTTGCTTTAAGTCTCATGAAAAGAATGAGATGAATGGATGGATAGATGATGGAGTACAGTAAAATGTTTATGATGTAGTCTGAGTGATGAAAGTATAGATATGTAATTATTTTACCTTTGCTTTATGTTTATAATTGATCTTAATAAAATATAATTTGCATAGTGGGAGAGACTGAGAGGAGAAATATTGGCTTTAGACTCCTACCTGATTTTTTTTACTCCTTTTCCTCCTCCTTAAAAAATAATCTGAACATAGCCAGCTAAAAAGGAAATAACAATTTGTATCAAGTCCTTCCTTTGTTCCAGCCTCCAATGGTGTCCCATATCTTTCAAAGCCAAAAAAAAAGTTGTTAGGTCATCTAGTTTGACGCCCTGCTCCCCGCCCCATTATATGCCTCTTTGACCTTAGTTCCCAACACAACGTGGGCTGCTTACTCACATCATCTTCACCAACCTTCCTGTTGTTTCTTAAGCACACGCACACTTTTCTCTTCAAAGGTTTACCTCTGTCTCCTCAATCTGGACCACTCTTCCCCAGACATCCAAGGGTTAGGTCTTTTGACCATATGGAACCTTTTCCCAGTCATCACATCCACAGAGGGTCTTCCCTGCTCACTCCATCTAAACTAGATGCCATCTGCCTATGTACACAATCCCTTTCCTGATTATTGTTTTTTCTTAGAATTCTAAATATTTAGAATATCTCTAAAACACACTATATTTTACTTACCTTGTTTATTTCTTGAATTTTCCCCTAGAATGCATCATAGTAGGAACCATAGCTTTGAGTATGCAGAGCATTGTTGGCAAAGTGAGATCTCTGCTTTTTAATATGCTGTTTAGGTTTGTCATATCTTTTCTTCCAAGGAGCAAGAATCTTTTTTATTTTGCGGCTGCAGTCACTGTCTGCAGTGATTTTGGAGTTCAAGAAAATAAAATTTACCACTGTTTCCACTTTTCCTCCATCTATTGTCTATGAAGTGATGGGACTGAATGACATGATCTGCGTTTTTTGAATTCTGAGTTTTAAATCAGCTTTTTCACTCTCCTCTTTCACTCTCAACAATACTAGTCATCTAATAGAGCAAATGTGGCAAAGTGTTAGGCTAGAGTAAGAATACTCACTGACTACATGATGTAGTCTCAGATTTTTCACTTAATTCTTTGGGTCATCATAATCTTTCCTTTCAAACTGATGGTGTTGTAATAATGTGGGATCTTAAGAAATGCATAAATGAGTCCTTTGTATATATAGAGACACAGGAGAATTGCAAGACAGTGAGTTTCTAGACCTTCTTCCTCTATCTTCCTCTACACTTACCTCCCTTTATTTCTTTGTTTAATATACTGGCCTTCCATAACATATTTCATATTTTATTTACCTAAGATGTTTATTTAAAAAAAACATAAATGGAAGATCCACTCAGATCATTAACAAAAAATTCTATCATTGCATCTGGGAGCAGTATTTGTACTCTAACCATGAAAGATCTAAAGATCAAATCTTGGACCTAGCTCTTTATAATTATATAATTAGACTCCTTGTGTTGGATGAGATTAAAATAGGATCTAGGTAACACGGTGATTTTGTTCATTGTTTTAAGATAGTATCATGTTAGATCATCCAGATATAGCACTTAACATCATGATCAGCATATATTAAATGTTCAATAGGGTTTCATAACAGTTTGCCTTTATCTTTGCAACTTATTTAAGGGTTCTTGGTATAATAGTGAAATCTAAATGTTGTTCTTCAAATAGTCCATTTAATTAGATGTTATGAAGAAACAAAGAAAATTATGTTTGGTATCTTCCAAAATACAAGAAGAAATGAGTTTTAGAAAAAGACACAATCAGTTGCAAACTTCATCCTTACTTGGGTCCTACACTTCCCTCCTGGGTCTCTAGTCACTGTCAAGTATATCTCATCACCAGACTCACATAGATGACAAGAATAAAAAGGTCTGTGCTGGAAAAAATACAGCGAGTAATAAATCAACACTGGGACGGGGTACCAGGCAGGATGGAAGGAGGGGTGATGACATTGTGAATAATCAATGCAACGGGCTCTGTAAGAACATGGTAAAACATCTTACTTAACATGCTTAATAAAGCTGAAGAGAGGAAAGCAGTGATAATGTGGAAACAGGTGATCAGATTGCTGAAGAGCCCTTTGCCTGCACAGTCAGAGCAGGGAGATGAAGAGAGTGACCTCCACCGCACTGGAACCATTTCTGAGCACCCACCCTGCATGGTGCTCATTGTCTGGATTGATACACATACTTCCTCCCGACTCTATGCCAGCAGTTTCAGGAATAAAGAGAGATTATATATATATATATATATATATATATATATATATATAATGTATTTTACATGTATAATATATATATATATATATTAATATATATAAAGATAGTGCTAAGACATGTTCAACTCTTGTGATCCCATGAACTGTAGCCCGCCAGGCTCCTCTGTCGATGGAATTCTCCAGGCAAGAATACTGGAGTGGGTTGTCATTTCCTTCATCAGGGGAACTTCCCTACCCAAGAATTGAACCCAGGTCTCCCGCATTGCAGGCGGATGCTTTACTGACTGAGCTACACCGGAAGCCCAGACAAGCCGCTGATATATATTTGAGAGCTCTCTATCTGTGATTTCCCCTAGAGAAGGAAACAGCAATCCACTCCAGTATTCTTGCCTGGAGAACTCCATGGACAAAGGAGTCTGATGGGCTATGGACGTGACTGAATGACCAACACCTAGCACTAATTGTGGTTAGATCCAGGAACACACAGCAATGCTGCTGCAAAGCAAAAGGACCCTCTCCCTACTTAGAGCAGCAAGATGAAAAGAGAATTCAAAGAGTGCTTATATATTTGAACTGAGATACGGCTTACATTTACTCCAGAATGATAGTGCAAGGAAGAACTAGAATATTCTAGTCCAGCCCTCTTGATTGTAAGAGGGCGGGAATCAAAGTTCATGGAATACTCGTGTCTCTTTCAATTCTGGTTTCCTCGGTATGTATGCCCAGCAGTGGGATTGCTGGGTCATATGGCAGTTGTATTTCCAGTTTTTTAAGGAATCTCCACACTGTTCTCCATAGTGGCTGTACTAGTTTGCATTCCTACCAACAGTGTAAGAGGGTTTCCTTTTCTCCACACCCTCTCCAGCATTTATTATTTGCAGACTTTTTGATAGCAGCCATTCTGACTGGTGTGAGATGGTACCTCACTGTGGTTTTGATTTGCATTTCTCTAATAATGAGTGTATCCCAATGTTCATCGCAGCAGTGTTTCCAATAGCCGGAACATGGAAGCAACCTAGATGTCCATCGGCAGATGAATGGATAAGAAAGCTGTGGTACATATATACAATGGAATATCACTCAGCCATTTAAAAGAATGAATTTAAATCAGTTTTACTGAGGCAGATGAAACTGAAGCCTATTATACATAGTGAAGTAAATCAGAAATAAAAACACCAATATGGTATACTAACGCATATCTATGGAATTTAGAAAGATGATAACAATGACCCTATATGTGAGACAGCAAAAGAGACACAGATGTATAGAACAGTCTTTTGGACCCTGTGTGAGAAGGCAAGGTAGGATGATTTGAGATAATAGCACTGAAACATGTATATTATCATATATGAAGCAGATCACCAGTCCAGGTTCGATGCATGAAGCAGGGTGCTCAGGGCTGGTGCACTGGGATGACCCTGAGGGATGGGATGAGGAGGGAGGTGGGAGGGGGCTTCAGTATAGGAAACACATGTACACCCATGGCTGATTCATGTCAATGTATGGCGAAAACCATTACAATATTGTAAAGTAATTAACCTCCAATTAAAATAAATAAGTTAATTAAGAAAAAAAAAGAAACAAAGTTCATGGAGAACCACAGCCCAATGTCATATAGATAGTTGGTGTCAGGGGAGAGGTCAGGGCCTTGGCTGCCAGTGTAAGATATTAAATTGCATAAAATGCCTTGTACTCAGGAGTTACTCCTAGTAACATCAGTTCTGAATTTGTTAACTTCTCTTTTCTGCATCCAGAACTTAAAAAGAAGAGGAAACATTAGTACTAGACTCTAAAGACATTAGTTAGAAAGCTGGTTCTTTTACATACTGGTACCACTTAGTCAAATTACAAATTTGAGGCCTCAGTGTCTTCATTCCATGTTGAAAAATTAGTTTGGTAGGCTTTCCATAGGTCTAATACTCATAATTTAAAGCATTTTCATTTTGAAATTTAAAATGATCTGCCTGCTTAATAAAAGAGAGGTAAAAACAGGAGGGAAAAAAGCTACTTAATATCATAAGTCCTTGTCCCTTGGTAGCTTTGAAATAAATATGCTATTGTTAAATTCGTTGGTGCCATCTTAGTGAGGCAAACAGAAATACAATGTTTGCTAATTAAACTATGGTTTTTCCAGTAGTCATGTATGGATGTGAAAGCTGGATAGTGAAAAAGGCTGAGCGCCGAAGAATTGAGATGCTTTTGAACCGTGGAGAAGACTCTTAAGAGTTCCTTGGACTGCAAGGAGATCCAGCCAGTCCATTCTAAAGGAGATCAGTCCTGAGTGTTCATTGGAAGGCCTGATGTTGAAGCTGAAACTCCAATACTTTGGCCACCTCATGCAAAGAGTTGACTCATTGGAAAAGACCCTGATGCTGGGAAAGGTTGGGAGCAGGAGGAGAAGGGGAATACAGAGGATGAGATGGCTGAATGGCATCACCGAATGGATGGATATGGGTTTGGATGGACTCCAGGAGTTGGTGATGGACAGGGAGGCCTGGCGTGCTGCAGTTCATGGGGTCACAAAGAGTTGGACACGGCTGAGTGTCTGAACTGAACTGAACTGAATTGAACTATAGAAGTAATAATTAACTTTGATATAGATTGCAAAGTCCTCAGTAGTGGACTCTTGTTGTATAAGTGGAAGCAGTTATCAGAGGCCGAATCATATTAGAAAGGAGCCATTTCAATTGCATCGGGGTGGTGTTGAGTGTATACCAGTCATGGAGTGCCTTTTGCACATGTAATGATATTTTCCTCAGATGCTGCAAGAAAATGGGGCAAACATGAGAACTCATTGCTGTGAGTAGCCTGTGTCTGGGCAGAAAGCTAGAATCTCTTAATCAGCACCCTGGCCTGGGGAGAGGGGTGGTAGGTGGAATGAAATGTTGAGATGCTATCCAAGAGATCCTCTTATAACATTCACAAGGTGAGATGCTCTTATTCCTGTAGTACTTGATTGAGTAGATTGAACTTTTCTCTAGGCAGCTGTTTTGCCCCTAAAATTTATACCAGCAACCCTAGTTGGGGAGATGAAATCTACGTTCAGAATTCAGGATGCTGGAGATGGGGTACACACAGTTCCCATATGCTGACTCAGCACAAAGGAGGGTAGGTACCTCTCAGAATAGCAAGGTCACCTAGAGGGAATGGACACTGCCTCACCACCTCTGATGCCTGCAGGGCAGGTGGTACATCAGATACTATGCTTTCTCTTCGGTCCTGAAAATCATTAAGATTGAGCTATGGAATAACAGGACAGCTGTGTCTCCAGAGAAATAGTAGCTGGGATCTTTCCATACTGTCTCCTCTGGCTCATGCCTATGGTATGCTTACTATGCCAGTTTCCCACCTCCAATGAGCATCTCCTGGATATCATCTAAGATGTGTTTATTTGTTTTGTTTGTTTGTTTGCTTTTCTCTTGATTCCCCTGATTCAAGCCTAACAAGTGATCAGGTTGAAAAAGGATGTAGATGACTGCTGATTGGGGAGTTGATTGAGGACTTGATTGACTCATTTGGAATAACTTGTCCAAATCTAGCTTACCACAGATTCTCACAGAAACTTAAGAGAGAAGCTGTTTTATTATCTAGCCAAAGATATGTGTGAATTTTGTTAGGGATCTTTTTCAGAATATTTTCAATGAGTATTTTATTATACAACAAATTTTCTTTGGAGACCCCCTTCCTCCTACTTACAGCTCTCGCTTGGCTTCTAATTTCAGCCCAAGCTGTGTCTCCACTACTGATTTCATTCCCCATCTCTCTCTAGCCCTCTCCCCAACTAAATCATATCCATATTTTTTTCCAGAATGCAAAATATAGAAACAAGCATCTGTTTGGACAAAATCAGTTTTCACTTGTGAAAAGTGGATGCTTTGTAAAATCACAGGCAACAAGAAAAATGTCAGAGAGTGGAAGCAAATTTTGGAGGGATAATAAAAACCTTCAGCCTGAGGAAGAGGTTTGCTAAAAATTATATCATCAGGACATATACTGACTTCATTTGGTCACTGAGTTCCAACACCTCACTTTAGTGAGGGGTGGACCTCACCTCTGGGTCCCCTGAGGCTTGATCTCTCACAGTGATAAAAGGACTAAAAGACTCCCCTCACTCCTCTGTGTTAAGAGCAGATACGTAGGATCAGTCATTCAATTTAGGGGGTGTCGGTTTCCTTGTTCTCACACAGTGGTATTCCAAAAGCTGTTTTTTCTTACTGAGCAAAGCTGTCCAAAGTCTCACTTCCAAATAGTAATGCTTTGAAAAGTTCTCAGTTTGATTAACACTGTCTAACCTATCTAATCTATAGAAAGAATGCTGTGTGAATACTTGGCTCCTTAGTACCCAGGTCTTCCCATCTTTATAATGTATCTCTGTGAATGTCTTAGGCAATTAATTTGTCTTGGAGAACTTAGAATTCATATTTGGCATGAAGTCTGAATTACCTTATCTGTTATTAATTGAAAGCATATGAGGTAAAATGCCTGGTGCTTGACAGTTGAGTTCAACAAACTTTTATTAGTTACAAACTTCTTATGTGCCAGACTTCAGACAAAATGAAAAAGACACTGATCTCACTGATGATCTGTAGTCTTTAAGGAAGAAAATTTCATATACTGAAATAACTTGTTAAAATTAATGATGTACAAGGGGAAGTTGGAACAAGAGCCTAGACTCTGCAGGTTCTAAAGACTTTCTATAGTCTTTGCGGTATAGCTTCACACTAGCCCAACGTCCCCACATATTAGGATTTCAATACATTTGAACAAACAATTTTTCAAAAGTTTAGGCACTTTTTACCAAAGCTAATGATTTTACAGACTCTGAATTCACAAAACTAGATTCCATGTCTTAAGAGATTGGCTTTGAAATGTCTCAAGAAATTTTTAGCTTTCTTTGTAGAAGTAGTTTTAGGAAGAAAGTATGTTATAGTCTATCATGTATTCCACTGCTTCCATCATTCCTAAAGCAGAAATTGAATAACTTAGAGCTTGTTTTATTTGGAGTTGCTAGAGTTATACCTCACTAAGTTTACTTGTATAAATGCAATGCTGCCTCCTTAAAAGCTGCTTTTCCTCAGTTTAGGTCAACACAATTCTATTATGAACTCCAGCCTGTACATTAAAAGAACAGAGATACAAACAAAGATTGACCCTAAGGAATTTACATTTTAACAGTGCTTATAACGTACTATAATACAGTTATGTGGTTCACACACGCATAACAGATAACATTATGAAAACATGCATAATCAAACATGTAAGTGGAAGGTTTTGGAATTTATGTTCAATTGCTGCATAAATTGAAGAAGCTTTCCTGGAATAGGTGGAATGTGAACTGAACTTTGAAACTCATTATAATTGATGTGAGAAACAATTAAAATGAAGGTGTGAATAGGATCAAAAAACAAAGGCAGCAATTGCAAATAAGCTTGATATTATAAGGTCAGAAGGGTAGGTTGGAATTGAAGTATTCTTTGAAAAAGTGCCTCTTAATTGCACAGGATAAAGACAAAAGTTCTTAGCCAGGAATTCAAATACCTTCAAAATCTAGATCCATTCTGCCTTTCATGTTTTATTTCTTCATGTTCCGCAATGACTAACGATGAGGAATGCAAGCGTGTGTGCTAAGTCACTTCGGTCATGTTGAGTCTTTGCGACCCTGTGGACTATAACCTGCCAGGCTCCTCTGTCCAAGGGATTCTCCAAGCAAGAATACTGGAGAGAGTTGTCATGCCCTACTCCAGGGGATCTTGCCTACCTAGAGATCAAACCCAAGTCCGTTATTTCTCCTGCATTGGTAGGCGGGTTCTTTACTACCAGCACCACCTGGGAAGCCCCTACGTCAGCATAGGATTTCCAGTCTCTATGTACTTTTCTTACATTTGCTTTCTCTTCAGATGAAAAACTAATCTCTACTTTTTATTTCATTCCTCCCAATCAATAATAATTCACCTGTGATAACACTTGTCCTCCTCTGAGCTTAGTAATAATTTATTGCTTATGTATTTATTTTTCTTATTATCTACATCACTCTGATATTCTATTTTTTCAAAACCACTCCAAATTGGAATTGAAAACATCCTGAGGCCAGTGAACTTCTTTTAACACTCCCCATATTTGCCCACATGTTTCTAATATTATTAGTGTTTAACAAATAGTCATGATAAGCTAAGGGACATATGAAAGGTAGATATACTTTCCAATATCTCTGAAATTTTACCATGAAATTTCTCTTCTAACACTGTTTCAAGTACCACATTGGTTCGTGGTCCTGGCTCTACCACTATTTCGCAATGGAACTTTCAATAATCACAGGCTTTTGGGTCTCCAGAATCTTTATTTTCAGATAGTTAATAGGAATTGCCTTGCTCAGTTCGTATCAAGGAAGAAGACTCAAAAATAAAACTTACGTGTTGTAAATACTGACCTGTTTTTAAAGATTTTCTCTTTCAAATGTCCAAAGCTAACACTGTGGGTAAAAAGGCACAAGTTATTTTGATGCAAATTCAAGCAGACAAGAGGACTGAGAAAATAGACCTCAATAAGGGAGGAAGCAATGGCAAGAAGAAGACAATTTTATCACATGAAACATTAAGTGACTCCAATATTGTTTCTCTTGGCAGTTGAATCTTGATGCAACTGAATAATGCTGAAGTCTACTTAACTTAAAATAATTCATCCTCCAAAGCAGATGTGATCACACTGAGCATATGTCATTTTTTAGTTTCTTATGGCTTGCATTTGGATATGACCCATTCCCTAGAATCCTAATTTCTTCTTGCTACTATAAACTTTTGTGATTTTACTCTTAGAGACCCAGAGTGAGAACCCTCACAGCTGAAGAAGTGGATGTGTGGCTGGTCCCAGGAGATAACTAAGTTTGAACTGAAGAAATCTGGTTTGCAGCCCATGACTAGGAGTGGGAATTTATTTTGTGCCCACGGCTGATTGTGGACACCAGTGCCCTATCCAAGACATCATTTAAATACCAAGGGATGAGATACATCACTGCACAGGCATGACGCCTGGCACCCACACTGTCTCCAGATGGCTTGATGTGCAGAAATAGCCTTTGAGATCAAACTCAGTGTGCAAAAGTCCAAACTCGTGATCTGTCCCTCAGGACTTTTCTGTAGTACAAGCACCTTCTGCTGCTTAGAGGCAGAGCTCACAGTTTGTTAGGGTGCAGTTGAATATAGAAATTGTCCTCTGCACCAACAGCACAAATACTGATTGAGGTCCTACTGTCTGCAGGTCACTGTACTGAGCATTTAGGATATAGAGGAAGAGTCTATGGGCCTTCCCCTCAAGAGCTTCCCCTAGACATATACAGAAGTCCCCTCTTATTCATGGGGTATATGTTTCAAGAATTCCAGTGGATTCCTGAAAGCACAGATAGTACCAAACCCCAAGTATACTATTACTTTCCTGTACACCTATGATAAAAGTTTATTTTGTAAATTAGGCACAGTATGATATTACTAATAATAGCTAATAATAAAATAGAACAATTATAAGATATACAATAATGAGATATATGAGTGTAGTCTCTCTCTCTCTCTCCCAAAATATCAGTTCAGTTCAATCACTCAGTCATGTCTGACTCTTTGTGACTCCATGGACTGCAGCATGTCAGGCTTCCCTGAACTTCACCATCTCCTGGAGCTTGCTCAAACTCATGTCCTTGAGTCAGTGATACCATCCAAGCATCTCATCCTCTGCTATCTGCTTCTCCTCCTGCCTTCAGTCTTTTGCAGTATCAGGGTCTTTCCCAATGAATCAGTTCTTCACATCAAGTGGACAAAGTATTGGAGCTGATGCCATGACATACTCCTTCCCCAACATGGAACCAGTCTGTTTTCCATGTCTTATTCTAACTGCTGCTTCTTGACGTGCAAACAGGTTTCTCAGGAGGCAGGTAAGGTAATCTGGTATTTCCATCTCTTGAAGAATTTTCCACAGTTTGCTGTGATCCACACAGTCAAAGGCTTTAGTGTAATCAATAAAGCAGAAGTAGATGCTTTTCTAGAACTCTCTTGCTTTTTCTATGGTCCAATGGATGTTGGTAATTTGATTTCTGTTTCCTCTGCTTTTTCTAAATCCAGCTTGAACATCTGGAAGTTCTCAGTTCACGTACTGTTGAAACCTGGCTTGGAGAATTTTGAGCGTTACTTCCACTAAATGAGGTCAGTTTTCATTTTAGTCCCAAAGAAAGGCAGTGCCAAAGAATGATCCAACTACCACACAACTGCTCTCGTCTTACACGCTAGCAAAATAATGCTCGAGGCTGTATCTTGTTACCTAGCTTATTTAACTTATATGCAGAGTACAGCATGTAAAATGCCGACTGGATGGAGCACAAGTCAGAATCAAGATTGCAGAGAGAAATATCAATAATCTTAGATATGCGGATGACACTGCTGCTGCTACTGCCGCTAAGTCGCTTCAGTCGTGTCCGACTCTGTGCGACCCCGTAGATGGTGGCAGCCCACCAGGCTCCCCCGTCCCTGAGATTCTCCAGGCAAGAATACTGGAGTGGGTTGCCATTTCCTTTTCCAATGAATGAAAGTGAAAAGTGAAAGTGAAGTCGCTCTGTCATGTCTGACTCCTAGCGACCCCATGGACTGCAGCCTATCAGGCTCCTCCGTCCATGGGATTTTCCAGGGAAGAGTACTGGAGTGGGTTGCCATTGCCTTCTGCAGATGACACTATACTTATGGCAAAGCAAAGAGAAACTAAAGAGCCTCTTGATGAAAGTGAAAGAGGAGACTGAAAAAGCCAGTTTAAAACTCAGCATTCAAAAAATGAATATCATGGCATCTGGTCCTATCATTTCATGGCAGATAGATAGGGTGAGCTATTTCAAATCCTGAAAGATGATGCTGTGAAAGTGCTGCATTCAATATGCCAGCAAATTTGGAAAACTCATCAGTGGCCACAGGACTGGGAAAGGTCAGTTTTCATTCCAATCCCCAAGAAAGTCAATGCCAAAGAATGTTCAAACCACCGCACATTTGTACTCCCAAAATATATTACTATTTTAAATTTAATGTCTTTTCCATCCTAACTAAGCACTTATCACCCATCATGGCCACATTTGCAGTTTGAGGTCCACAGCAAAATTAGTGCAAATTTATTTTTCTTTCTTTACAGTTTCACAGGTAGAAGATTTGTTCTTACCATAGATCTTAGCAACCTTAGTGTGTGATTTTCTTTCCTTTCAATGTTAATTCAGAAAACTTTCACTTTTCACTTGGAGCACTTGAAAGCATCTCTTTGGCAGATCATTACTTCTGCATGCTGGGGCCATTGAGTAACATAAGGATTAGTTGTTCACAACCACTACAATACCATGACTGCCAATCTAATTATTGAAAGGGCTACTAAGTGACCAATGGAAGTACATGCTGGACAATGGATGGTTCATGTCCAGGAGTAAACAGAGTAAGATCATGTGAGATTTCATCACACTACATAGAACAGTGTGTAATGTAAAACTTATGAATTGTTTATTTCTGACATTTTTATTTAACATTGTCAGACCACAGTTGACCGTGAGTAAATGAAACCACAAGCAGCAAAACCATGAATAAGCGAGGAGTAATGTTTAAGTAAACATAAATATTTATATGAGTTTGCCTATTAATGCCAAGTAATTCATGTAAAGGAAGAGGATGTCGAATTTCATAGTAGAGAGCTACATGTTGAATTCTGTAGCCAAACATCCCAAAGACAAACAAGCATTGTTGGTATTAAAACAAGAAGTTATCTTCTAAAGCAGTGCTGTCCAACAGAACTTTCTGTGGTGATGAAAATGTTTTGTTTGAACTGTTCAACATGATAGCCATTAGTCACAGGTGGCTATGAGCACTTGAAATGGGTTAGTGTGACTGAGAAAGTAAATTTTAAATTATATTTAATATTAGTGTAATTTAATTTACTTTTAATAGCTTTACACGAGGCTAGTGACTTTCACATTTTTCAAAATAGCTCTTGAATATCTATGACTTATTGTGCACACAAAAACATAGGCACAGAGATGTTGCATTGACTATGCTCAAGGGATAAATTATTTGGAAGCGGTTCTAATTCCTAGCTGAGGAGGTTCTTGAGCTTATGTCAACTTTCATCAAGAAGGAAAGCACTATTCTCATGATATTGGATAGGTTCGATCACTCTCAAATTAATTTTGTGCTCCCTTCAGAAGAAACTGAGAGTCTCTGAATGGAAAAAGAACATTTTATACAAATAAATATATTATTCAACCATAAAAAGGAATGAAGCAATGTAATTTGCAACAACATGGATGGACCTAAGGATTATCATACTAAGTGAAGTAAGTCAGAGAAAGACAAATATCATATGACATTGCTAATATGCAGAATCTAAGAAAATGATACAAATGAGTTCATTCACAAAGCAGAAAGAAATTCACAGACATAAAAGACAAATTTACACTTACCAAAGGGGAAAGGCAAGTGGGAGGCATAATGTAGGAGTTTGGAATTAACATATACATATTGCTGTGTATAATTATACTATATATAACAGATACATTTAATGTATAGCTCAGAAAACTATACTTAATAACTTGTAATAACCTATAATGGAAAAAAATCTGAAAAAGAATAAATTTATATATGTGTGTGACTGAATCACTGTGATGTATACCTGAAACTGATACAAGATTATAAATCAACTATACTTCAAATAAAACATAAATAAAGGAAAAAATAAATTAGAAAAGAAAAGACTGAGAGTCTCTAGACTGTGTGTGTGTTCCACGAGGGCAGATACTTCATCCATATCATTCATTCTCATAATCCCAGCATTTAGAAAAGTAAATGACACATAGTAAGTGATCAAAAAATATGTAAATGAATGGGAAACAGTTTACATATTGTAAATACCTTAACTGGGTGGACTGAGCTAGCATTTGTGGTAAAATTCTGCTAGCTAGATAAGGAGCACTGTCTGTTTGTAGGACTGGCATAAATTAGGCTGATTCTAGCATGGAATCTTACACATTTCACATACTCAGTCAATATTTATTGGATAAACATGTGTTTGTTTCAATAATTTCCTCTCCCAAGTAGCTATTTGGAACAGGAATTTTGTCCACTTATTTTTTTCTCTTTCCCCATGGAATACCTAATACTGGAACCAGCACATTCAAGACTTGTCAAAATTTTTTGACTAGATTATCTTGAAAGGCATAAAGGCATTTTTGAGCAGTCACTACTCTTTTGGAGAGAACAATGTGGAAGGGACTCGAAATTATTTTCCTGTTTTTCATGTCTTTATTCTCCATGGAGTTTTAGCAGAGGTAGTGTTGCAATATAAAGAACATACATATCCACATTGCACAGTGAGATATTGGGGAGTAAGCTGTATGAAGTCCTCATTTCTATTTTATAAATTGTAAAATGTTGTATCTACCTTACCCATCCTCCTGTCTTTCTGTTAATTTTCTGTTAGTTTAATAACTTCTACATATACCTTTTCTATAGAGAACTCAAAATATATTTCCATGAAAATCAAGAAAAAGAAAAGCTTTTTGCTTCCCAGTGATATGAGCACACAGTGATACACTTGATCTTTCCCAGTGGAATGGGCATGGGAATTAACCCACACACTGGCACATGAACTTCTTGTTTCTGCCAAACGTGTCAGCTGAGACAGGGTTGCTAATTTATTTATGGGGACATATGTCAATGTCACTCTGAGAAAATGGTTCCAGGACACATTGAAAAAAACCCAAAACTGACTGCTGTCAGAGCTGACCTTATGTGTAGGTGGAATAGCCACCTGCTTGCTCACTTCTTCGTAATTCAGGCGATCCAGAGGGCCCTGCCTCACCTCATTCTTTGCTCAGAGACTTTCTAAATGAACTTCGTCAGGATTTCCATCTGAGCAAAGTCAGTGCCCCTATGAAAGAAATGTGCCCTATCCTCCTATAACTACTCTCCCCGAAATGTAATCTGAGAACAGATTTTGATAGGGATTGGAAGAAAGTATAAGATAAATAGGTAATACTTAATGCCAGGCTCTAGGTGGAAGAATGGGCATGAAAGAATGAGACTAGAGGCCAGAAAACATCACTGTCTCTAGAGATTCCTGCAGGCACATAATGAAATGTAAGCAATGCCAAAGGTACATCTATTTATGTCTTAAACCCAAGTCTTGGATGCATCAGTCCATATAAAAGTTAATTCCTTTGCAGCACTGACCACAGTCAATTTCCACATCTCTGTCTCAGGCTCCAGAAGAGGCACCGTTTTTCTGCGGGTATCTGAGATCCTTCTAACTTTCTTTAATGCCTAGTATCCAAAGCTGCTCACACTCAGCAGGCAATAAAAGAAGCGAGTGTCCTAGGATCTTCGCTTGTCTTCATATCTCCTGTTCAGTAGGACCATTGTCCCTGTTTCTGTGATCACTGAGTTTATGGACCCTGACTGTTTGGGCTTTTGATATCTATTAGCCTGGCTGACTTCCCTGGAAAGCAGCCTCTGACCTGCCAACTTTCTGTATCTTCCAGCCCACACTTGTGTGATTGAGCCCTCAGCCCTGCCTCCTCCTGGTCTGCCTGAGACCATTGCTGTCCTCTCCTCAGCATGGCCCCCAGGGTCCTGCCTTAAACGACAAAGGGATATCAAAGCTTCAGTACCAGGCTGAGAAAACTGTTAGAATTGCTGTCTTTACAGTGGTCCTTGTGAGAAAGGAAGTAGAAGTCAAGTTCAGATTAGAAACAGTGGCAGAGAGACAGAAGCTAGTCTCTGCTGTTGTCAACTGCATGACCTTGGGTGATAAACTCTCTGAGCTTCAGTTTCCCTATCTATAATTGGGTGATACTAATATCCACCTTGATGGCTCTTGGGAGAATTAAATGTTTGAAAGTGCCCAGGACAAGTCTTGGCACATAGTAGGTAATCAATATGCAGGAGATTCTTTTCTTCCTTCCTTAAAATAACTGAGCATGAGCCCCAGGTGAAAGTTGAGATTAGCTAATATCAATTTGCTTCTTTGCGCTAGAACCTCCTCTTTTACACTTCAATTCTGTAGCCATTACTTTTCTATATTAGAGGTTTCCCCTTACACAATTTGGGCGAAGGATCTATAAAGTTCTTTGATGCTTGGCAACCCAAACATAGGATTCCCAGGACTTTTCCCACTGAAATCACTGGTACATTCTTTGCTTCATAACTGGCTTTCAAAATCAGAGAAGAAGAGAAATATGATTAAAGGGAGACAAAGCAATTATGAGAAAAGACAGGGAGGGATATAATACGTCAAAGGCCTTGAATATAAGGAAAATTATGGGGGAAAGAAGCATAAAAAGAATAGTGGAAGGAGAGAGGAAGGCATATAGTAGGAAGGAAAGGAGAAGGGGAAAATGCAGAAAACTCAGAGGAGATAGGCTTTCCTAATATGATTGGGAGGTTACCAGATTCCAGCCATATAACTCTGAGGCCTCTTTCACTAAATAAGTTTTCCAATAGAAATGACAATTGCAAACAAGAATTTGAGAACCCAGGTAAATTCTCACTCCTTTCAGGAACCCATTTTTCTCTTTTGGTTCATGGTCATTCAGTCTTTGCTCACTCTTCAGATTCCAAGTCTACAATAGAACCTAGACATGTATTGCATTAGGTTTCACATGCTTTATCTTTCCTCCCTGTGTAAATATAAAACTACTCAGCGTCAAAGACTAGGGACTACCTGATCATTGTTCTTTTCAAATGACCTACACCAATGCTTTCAATATAGTCAGGCTTAATAAAATAGGCAGGGTGTTGACTTTTCACCCAAGGATCCATTTGTCATCTAGGAGAGGGGGTGAGTGTTTTCAGCAACATTAAGAGGCCAGTCTAAATAGGGTAGCTTTGGGTGGGCTGCACAGCTTTCTTTGGGACTGAGGAAGCCACACAAAATGGAAAGGGGCTCTATATAAATAGGATAAGGACTGTCTAACGAGTTATAAAAGAATAAGTTCAAATGAGACTAACCTTGGCATTACAAATGCTTCCCCCACAATCCTTACAACTTTGTGTCTGTTCACATATGCTTCTTGTTGTTATTTGTTTTGTTTTTTTAAAAAAATTATTCAGTAGCCTCTCTCCTAGGGAAAATGATCTTTAAATCAGAAGAAAAAATAGCTAGTGTCCTTTACAAGTAAAGAAGTCAGTAGATTAAAAAGTCTCAGGCTTCCTTGATGGCTATGTGGGTAAGGAATCTGCCTTCAGTGCAGGAGACACAGGAGATGCTGGTTTGAACCCTGGGTCAGAAAGATCCCCTCAAGAAGGAAATGGCAACCCACTCCTGTATTCTTGCCTGGGAAGAAGGCAAAGGGTCGCAAAGAGTCAGACACAACTGAGCAGCTAAGCATAACACATACACAGAATGGATAAACAAGGCCTCACTGTATGACACAAGATACATATTCAATATCCTGTGATAAATCATAGTGGAAAATAAAAAGTCTCCAGGGCTTCTCCTGGCAGTCCAATAGTGAAGGCTCCATGCTTCCACTGCATGAGACACAGGTTCTATACTGGGTTGGAGGCATAAGATCCCCATGCCAAAGAGCATGTTCAAAGGAAGTCTGCTCCCCTATCTGCCACTTTGAAATTCCTACACATTCTCTTTTCAGGAAAATTCCCTGACATTAGAACCATAAGTCCTGTACTGTAAGTATAGGAATTTGAATTTGATTATCCTTGATTTCCACCTCACTTGGAAAGAATCACATAGAAAGAACAGCATAAGCAAATTAAAGCAAGTTAAAAGACCTATCTGTGTGAATTTGGATAAATTGGGTAATACTGTCAAAGCTTCTGTTTTCTTATCAGAAAGATAAGAATTTTATCATTTTATAAACTGAGAAATATAAAATAACAGAACACAATGCCAAGTTTATGATAAGAGCTCTGTGAATGCTTGCTTACACACTCTGGATTATTTTGTATATGCATCTTTTATCTTGTGGGTGTTATTGGGACTGAGTTGCAATCTGATTCTATTTAGTCCAAGTTTCTTTTTTTTTTTTTTCATTAGCTTTGCCATATAATGACATGATATCACCATGGGTTTACATATGCTCCCCCTCCAGAACCCCCCTCCCTCCTCCCTCCCCCCGGGAAATCTCGATGCACCAGCCCCGAGCATCAATCCTGGGCTGGCGATTGATTACACATATGATAATTAGCATGCCTCAATGCCATTCTCCCATATCATCCCACCCTTGCCCTCTTCCACAGAGTCCACGAGTCTGTTCTATACATCTGCGTTCCTTTTGCTGTCTTGCTTGCTGGGTTCTCGTTACCGTCTTTCTAAATTCCATATATATGCGTTAGTATACTGTATTGTTGTTTTCCCTTCTGGCTTACTTCACTCTGGATAATGGGCTCCAGTTCCGTCCATCTGAGTAGAACTGCTTCAAATGAATTTTTTTTTAATGCTGAGTAATATTCCATTGTGTATATGTACCACAGCTTTCTTATCCATTCGTCACTTGATGGGCATCTAGGTTGCTTCCATGTCCTGGCTATTGCAAACAATGCAGCGATGAACATTGGGGTACACATGGCTCTTTCAATTCTGGTTTCCTCGGTGTATATGCCCAGCAGTAGGATTGCTGGGTCATATGGCAGGTCTATTTGCAGTTTTTTAAGGAAGCTCCACACTGTTTTCCATAGTGGCTGTACTAGTTTGCATTCCCACCAACAGTGTAAGAGGGTTCCCTTTTCTCCACATCCTCTCCAGCATTTATTGCTTGTAGATTTTTGGATTGCAGCCATTCTGACTTGTGTAAAGTGATACCTCATTGTGGTTTTGATTTGCATGTTTCTGATAATGAGTGATGTTGAGCATCTTTTCATGTGTTTGTTAGCCATTTTTATGTCTTCTTTGGAGAAATGTCTGTTTAGTTCTTTGGCCCACTTTTTGATTGGGTCGTTTATTTTTCTAGAATGGAGCTGCAGGAGTTGCTTGTATATTTTTGAGATTAATTGTTTGTCCGTTGCTTCATTGGCTATTATTTTCTCCCATTCTGAAGGCTGTCTTTTCACCTTCCAAGTTTCTTAGAAAACAATCAGCATCCGAGTTTGGCAGTGATGATGATAGAGGAAATGGAGACACATGAAAAAAACTATAAGGACACAGGATAAGATTCTTCAGTAAGCAGAATTTGTGCATCTACTCATTTAGAAAGGACACAAGACTTTAATTAAAGTATTTCAGATAGAAAGTTTTCTATATCCAAAGTGACTGTATCATTAACCTATATTCCCTTATGGCCCTTCATTTTGTCTTAAGTTTTCCCAATTATTCTTATGTGATAAAAAAAGAACACTGGACGTGATCCAAAAGGTCTGTATTTTAATTCCATCTCTGTTGTTTACTAGCAAAGTGAACAAGGCCTGATGATTTGACAGAATAGTCTCAGATTTCCTATGTGTATTATAAAGACCCTTTGTTACAGGGTCATGGTAAAAGATCAATGAGTTTAAGTCCACCTAGTTACCTTGTATGCAGATGTCATTAAAGAATTGTCTATGGAAGCCAGTCAGTTCAGTTCAGTCCTATTCACTTTCTCAGTCGTGTCTGACTCTGCCACCCCAAGGACTGCAGCACACCAGGCCTCCCTGTCCATCACCAACTCCTGGAGTCCACCCAAACCCATGTCCATCAAGTCAGTGATGCCATCCAGCCATCTCACCCTTTGGCATCCCCTTCTCTTCCTGTCCGCAATCCTTCCCACGATCAGGTTCTTTTCCAATAAGTCAGCTCTTCCCATGAGGTGGCCAAAGTATTGGAATTTCAGCTTCATCAGTCCTTCCAGTGAACACCCAGGACTGATCTCCTTTAGGATGAACTAGTTGAATCTTCTTACAGTACAGGGGACTCTCAGGAGTCTTCGCCAACACCACAGTTCAAAAGCATCAATTCTTCAGCATTCAGCTTTCTTCACGGTCCAACTCTCACTTCCATACATGACTACTGGGAAAACCATAGTCTCGACTAGATGAAGCTTTGTTGGCAAAGTAATGTCTCTGCTTTTCAATATGCTATCTAGGTTGGTCATAACTTGCCTTCCAAGGAATAAGTGTCTTTTAATTTCATGGCTGCAATCACCATCTGCAGTGATTTTGGAGCCTCAAAATTTAAAGTCTGACCTTGTATCCACTGTTTCCCCATCTATTTCCCATAAAGTGATGAGACCAGGTGCCATGATCTTAGTTTTCAGAATGTTGAGCTTTAAGCCAACTTTTTCTCTCTCCTCTTTCACTTTCATCAAGAGGCTTTTTCATTCCTCTTCACTTTCTGCCATAAGGGTGGTGTCATCTCCATATCTGAGGTTATTGATATTTCTCCCAGCAATCTTGATTCCAGCTTGTGCTTCATCCAGCCCAGCATTTCTCATGATGTACTCTGCATAGAAATTAAATAAGCAGGGTGACAATATACAGCCTTGACATACTCCTTTTCCTATTTGGAACCAGTCTGTTGTTCCACGTCCAGTTCTAACTGTTGCCTCCTGACCTGCATACAGGTTTCTCAAGAGACAAGTCAGATGGTCTGGTATTCCCATCTCTTTCAGAATTTTCCAGAGTTTATAGTGATCCTCACAGTCAAAGGCTTTGGCATAGTCAATAAAGCAGAAGTAGATCTTTTTCTGGAACTCTCTTGCTTTGTCGATGATCCAACAGATGTTTGCAATTTGATCTCTGGTTCCTCTGCCTTTTCTAAAACCAGGTTGAACATCTGGAATTTCATAGTTCATGTATTGCTGAAGCCTGGCTTGGAGAATTTTTTTTTTATTATTATTAGTTTTGCCATACAATGACATGATATCACCATGGGTTTACATATGCTCCCCCTCCAGAACCCCCCTCCCTCCTCCCTCTCCCCGGGAAATCTCGTTGCACCAGCCCCGAGCATCAACCCTGGGCTGGCGATTGATTAGACATATGATAATTAACATGTTTCAATGTCATTCTCCCATATCATCCCACCCTTTCCCTCATCCACAGAGTCCATGAGTCTATTGTATACATCTGCTTGGAGAATTTTGAGCATTTCTTTACTAGCATGTGAGATGTGTGCAATTGTATGGTACTTTGAGCATTCTTTGGCATTGCCTTTCTTTGGAATTAGAATGAAAACTGATTTTTTCTAGTCCTGTGGCCACTGCTGAGTTTTCCAAATTTGCTGGGCTATTGACTGAAGCACTTTCACAGCATCATCTTTTAGGATTTGAAATAACTTAACTGAAATTCCATCACCTCCATTAGCTTTGTTCATAGTGAGGCTTTCTAAGGCCCACTTGACTTCACATCCCAGGATATCTGGCTGTAGTTGAGTAATCACACCATCATGATTATCTGGGTCATGAAAATCTTTTTTGTACAGTTCTTCTGCATATTCTTGCCACCTCTCTTTAATATCTTCTGCTTCTGTTAGGTCCATACCATTTCTGTCCTTTATCAAGCCCATCTTTGCATGAAATGTTCCCTTGGTATCTCCTTTGCTATTTTTTGGAACTGTACTTTGGAGTAACATGGAAATTTGGCCTTGGAGTATAGATTGACGTAGGGCAACGGCTAATAGAGTTTTGCTAAGAGAATGCACTGGTCATGGAAAACACCCTCATTCCAACAACACAAGAAAAGACTCTACACATGGACATCACCAGATGGCCAACACCAAAATCAGGTTGATTATATTCTTTGCAGCCAAAGATGGAGAAACTCTATACAATCAGCAAAAACAAGACTGGGAGCTAGCTGTGGCTCAGATCATGAACATCTTATTGCAAAGTTCAGACTTAAATTGAAGAAAGTAGGGAAAACCACTAGACCATTCCAGTATGATCTAAATCAAAACAATTATGATTATACAGTGGAAGTGAGAAATATATTTAAGGGACTAGATCTGATAGATAGAGTGCCTGGTGAACTATGGACAGAGGTTTGTGACATTGTACAAGAGACAGGGATTAAGACCATCCCCATGGAAAAGAAATGCAAAAAATCAAAATGGCTGTCTGAGGAGGCCTTACGAATAGCTGTGAAAATAAGAGAAGCGAAAAGCAATTGAGAAAAGGAAAGATAATCCCATCTGAATGGAAGCCAATAGTGACCCCTACAGAGTGGAAAGGCAGCTAGAAGGACTGTTTCCATTTTTCAGATGAGGAAAATAATGATCACTAAAGTCAGTTTTGAGAGTTAATGACAGAAACGTGATCAGCACTTAGGATGCCTGATGCCTAATTTACTGCTGCCATCTCTAAACAGTATTGGGCTGATCATTTTGTGAGTAAGATTGGAATTGTGCAGGTCCAGTGTCTATATGATGGGATAGACCTGGTCCTGGGTTATTAGATGCAACCAGTCATTTTCAGTTTATTCTCCCATTTCCACCACTGTATCAGCCCCAGAGAACACAGAAAAATCATCTCCAGTCTCACAACTCATGCAAGAGTGACCTCCACTTGTTTGCTGTATTTGCTGGATTCCTACTTTCATGTCATTTTATAATCCCCACCTACAGATGCAATTCATATTTCCATATATTCACAGATAACCAAAATGAATTAGTCTCATCATGTTTTACACCTCTGAGATCACAAAATAACATCACCTATTATCAGTCAGGTGGCTATTAGCTCAGCTATCATAGCTTACAAAGTGAGTAACAGTATTAAAAAAAGAAAAAGAAAGGAAAAAACACCTCCTGGAGGCAATAGTAGAGCACCCTTTTAAGGAATACGGATTCCACAATTCTCTTCATGGTTCAGAAGACAATATTGTTGGCAAATACATGAGAGTTAATATCCAAGTAGAGAAGTAACTAAGAAAAGTCAGAGTTAGAAAAGACTCAGTTCAGTTCAGTTCAGTCGCTCAGTCGTGTCCGACTCTGTGCGACCCCATAGATGGCAGCCCACCAAGCTCTGCCATCCATGGGATTCTCCAGGCAAGAACATTGGAGTGGGTTGCCACTTCCTCCTCCAATGCATGAAAGTGAAAAGGGAAAGTGAAGTCGCTCAGCCGTGTCCAACTCTTATCGACCCTGTGGACTGCAGACTACCAAGCTCCACCATCCATGGGATTTTCCAGGCAAGAGTACTGGAGTGGGTTGCCAGTGAGGACTTCCAAAACCAGTGTATCTTATTTAGGTTTTCTTTTTATGTATATAGAAAAGAGTTTGTTTGATTTTTCATAAAAATCTATGTTTAAAGTCATCTAAAAGAATTCTTGCAATTAAAATAAACTGAAGAAAAACATATCCAATTATCATTTACTTCTCTATTTTCATTTATAAATTTTCTTTTATATCTTACAATAAGTGTCCTGCAAGGTGACACAAAGTATGATGTCTTCCACTAGTAAATCATTCAGATTTCCTTCTCTAGCAGCTGCCTGAGTGCCTTCTCAAGTTTTGAGTCTGCCTACAAACCTGATGGCACTGCCGTCTGTGGTCTGGGGTGAAAGAGTCAATTTCCACTTTTTTTTTTTTTTGTTTGTTTGTTTCCTCACACATATATCTTATTAGATCAGTCCTCTGTCCCAGGGTAGGGCAATTTGGATAGAAAAGAAGCAAAACTGATTTTATAATCAATTCTTCAAATAAATTAAATTTAAAATTATCATTGATGTAAAGAGAAAAAATATAGACTATAATTTTGGAGCTGGTTCCCTTGAATTTCTCATCTGTAAAATAGGTTTTAGAATATTTTTATTCCTAAGTATGCCCAAAAGACTATATGGAATAATACACATGAATATACCTTTAAAAGGTGAAAAAAAATTTATTCAAAACTTACTGTTCACTTTTTTATTTTTCTTTATTATTTGTGTCTGAAGGTATTTTTGCTAAAAGTTCTAACACCAAAATGAGGTCAGCAAACTTTAAAATCAGTTAAATCAAATAAAAAGTTAGTGAAGAACAGCTGGTGAAGGTGCCTTTACTAAACTGGAAAGTTATGAGGAAAGTATAATGAGATTATAGGGAGAACACAGCCCGTCACCCCAGCCCCACTCCATGTTTGAGTGACCACAATCTCATATAGATGGGAACCAACTCCATTTGAACTTGCAAGGACTAAGGAGAAAGGAAACTCAGA
Organism: Antilocapra americana; assembly: GCA_007570785.1. NCBI lineage: Eukaryota > Metazoa > Chordata > Mammalia > Artiodactyla > Antilocapridae > Antilocapra > Antilocapra americana. The sequence continues at coordinate 17,112,147 of ML662445.1, forward strand.
ATCTCAGTCATGGACTGCCAAGATTTTGAAATATTATTAGACCTTGGATCATAAATCTGAAGGCAAAAATGAATCAATCAATTCAATCTTTATGTGCAAATCACTCTGCTAAAACCAACAAAAAATATCTTGATCTTTATACACCAAGACAAATGACTGAGAGCTAATATGATTGGAAGTAGGCATAATAAAATCAATACCTTGTGTTCATGTAGCACTTTAAAATTTACAAAAGAATTTCACATTTTCTTATTTTGTCCTCACAACAATTTGTGAAGGAGGTATTATTCCAATGGTAGATGAGGGAGATTCATCATTTTTTTCAAAGTCACACAGGCTAGTTATGTAACAAAAGATAGGGACTATGGACAATTCACCAGTGCATCCCAACACCTAGCTAACAGTGTGATACTGTATTTAATGTGACAAAAGAGTTTTTCAAAGAGTATCATAGTTCAGATGAGTAAAAGAACATACGAGGTTAGCTGGTTAGGATACACTTCATGGAAACCATGCAGGTTACTTAGGAACAGAGAGGATGGGAAGAATATAAACATCCTTAGTAAGTGGCACATAGATATTCTAGGTGAAAAGAATCAAGAAAATAAAATGATAGAAGCAAGAAATTATGTGGAATATTACAGAGGATTCATGACTAGCTTTATGGCTTGACCTCTAGAGATCAAATTCAAGCATGTCCCTTAACTAGCATAAGTTCAGAAGGAATCGTATGACTTGACCAGGAAGCAGATGGTTCAATCGTGGGTCACAAGGGGCAAGGATGAATTGGTGACATTGCCACTAGGGACACATTGTTGGATGTCTATGGTGCAGCTGCAATGCCTCTGGGTGGAGGTAGAATTAATAGATGGGATGTAAAAACTAGTTAGTCTGTAGGAAAAAAAAATAATGAAACTAGAGACCCTGAACATGCCAAACTAATGCAGGGCTGCAGGGCTTGGCACCTTCCTGCCCCTGCTGTACATATATAGCCATCAGCTTCACAGCTAATAAGCAAGCAGAGGGAATGACAGGCTTTACCTAATGAAAATGGCAGCTATCAGTCTGTGACTCAAAAGGTCTGGCTTCAATTCCTCTTACAGTTGATGACTTGATCCTTGTCGAATTAGTGGGGTTGTAACAAGGAGGCTGTATGTGAAAGCTGCCAAGTGTTCTTTTAAATCCTCTCCAAATTCTCCTTTTTCATGCTTCCCACAGAAAACTGTGGCTACTTAGAAGAATGTGTATTCTTTATTTTCTCTCCCAGAAGAAAGAAAGTTAAGTATTTTTTACTGAATACCTGTCACCAACAGCAGATTAATAGCAGATTAGACAACCTCAAAAAATGTTTAATTGGGTAAACATTTGGCTCAAGAATGCAATTATTTTCACCAATTATCACATTTACCTTTATGAATTTTGTTCATCATCCAAATACAAAGCCATAATATGTACTCATCGTTTATGGTTTCTTGGTAGCCCACACAGCTTCTAATCTTGACTTGATTTATACTCAAACAAATAAAACTCAGATGGTTGCTTTTGATAACATATTCTCACCCTCAACATGGCTTTCGGTGACACATTCTCATCCACAACAAGGTTTGGAGAGCAACGGTGAACAGAATCACTTAGTTAATCTGACTTACAACAGCACAGAGTTTAACTTGCAAATTTCTCCTATGCTTTGAAATATACAAACTGCACTGGCCACCTCAGGCCCCCTCTCCTCAGTGTCAGAATCTTCCCTATTTTCTCACCTCTAGTTCTTACATTTGGAAATGTATCTTTTTAACATATTTTTCAGTATTTTAACAGATGCGTCAAAGTGTTCAATAGAGGTAGAAAGAACAGGGAATCTCATCTTGTTTTACAGACGACAAACCTGAGATTCTGTTAGGCAAAGTTTGGGAGGTATTTGGGGACCAGATCCCTCCACCTCACTCTGAATCTAGTCCTCTACCAAGAATATTCACTCTATGGTTCTCTTCTGTAATCACAGGACTGAAAATCTGGTCAGAGAAAGCTCTAAAAGAAAGGAATATCCGTGCCGTGATCATGTATAAATATAACTGGGCTCAGAGCAATTATGCAAGTTTCCCAAAGCCACAAACTACTAATCAAGGCAAAGGAAATATAACTCAGAACTTTCGAATTTAAGCACAATGAAGAGGCCTTTCTACTCAATGTAATGCCTCAATCAGAAATAGGAAACAAAATAGGGAGCCTTTAATCGCACCCAGTGCAGACTTTTGAGAGTACCCCAGCCGTAATCAGACAGCAAGCAGCGGAATGTCAGCTTGTCCATTCTGGATTTGTGAACAACAGCTTCTGCTCAAAATAAGCGTGAAGTGCTCACAAAGAAATCAAATCAAATCAAATCAGCATTTGACTCCTTAAGGAAATGTTCCCCGAGACAGCAGCCACTATGGCTGTCAGGCAGGGATGTGTGGCTTGCAGGCAGCCATCCATTCAGGCCACTGGCTACCAACAGCTGACTCTAGGAGTAGTATTTGAATCTACCCTGAGGGGGGCCGGAGCCCACAGACAGCTGGGCCATCTGTTCCGATAATACCACATTACTCTCTACACTCCGTAATGAAGGCTCCTGAGTAATCTTTCATCAGAATGACTTCACGGCATTAAAAATGTATTTCAATACATAGCTTGTTTAAATATTTAACCCTCTTCGGCTTTGAGAGATTGATTCAGAGCTGCAGTGTTTATATGGGCAGGAAACATTGATTTTCATATGCATGCATGCATTAATTCAGGAAGACTTGGGCACACACCAAAGGTTTTGATAAATGGATCTTTAAATCTCGGACTTTAATGGAGAATATTGGTTTGCCGCCCAGATCCCATCCCTCTGCCAGTATTTAAATATTTTCAATTCTCATTTCCCGATGGTGAGGAGGAAAGTCAGTAGATGAACAGATTTTAGAGAATTATTTTAGGCAAAGTTTGTTTATCCAACACACACACACAGATATTATTCATTTTGCTGGCCTGCAGTGGGAGCTATTTGTGCATAGGGCTGTCTAACTTTTATTAGATCTGTCTACAGCTCACCTTTTTCTGATAACTTGTCAATAAATTCCAGGACTGCAGTATATAATCAGCACATGGAAGGCCTGGGAACAGAAAACATTCTTTTTTTTTTTTCTAATGTGGGGCATCATTTAAGCTCACTCTTGTACTCAGAATTGGCCTATTTAGGCCCCACCCTCACCTTACTGAGTCTTACATGCTGGGGGTTCTGGCTAACTCTGAACATCTTTGGAAATTTAAATACTTCCCTGGGTTTGGAAGACCAACCTCACCATGCAAGAAGGACTGTAAGACTTGTAAGATGTCTTTACCTCTATATAGCTCATTACTCCATACCACCTCCTTCATCTCTCCAGATATTAGCAACAGCCCCATGAGATGCTTGCATGCGAGCTTAGTCACTTCAGTCGTGTCTGACTCTTTGTGACCCTATGGACTGTAGCCCGCCAGGCTCCTCTGTCCATGGGATTCTCCAGGCAAGAATACTGGAGTGGGTTTCCATGCCCTCCTCCAGGGGAATCTTCCTTACCCAGGATCGAACTCGTGTCTGCCAGCCTTGTCAGGTGGGTTCTTTACCACTTGAGCCACTTGGGAAGCTCCATGAGGTGCTTAACTAACATTCTGCCAACATCACTGAGTAAGTGAGGAAACAGGCCTCCAAGAATATAAACTTTTTCCAAGTGCATTCAGCTGGTGAGTGGTAAGCTGGAGGTCTGACTTGACTTTTTAAACTGTCCACCATTGTTAATGGAGACACTTCAGTCTTCAAAAATACACATTTCTGGATTGACTAGCAAAACTAAATCAAGATCTATTGGCCATATAATTAATATCACACAACGTTTTGGCAATGATAAAACAATGATAAATAGGATAGAGGTCTGCCTTTAAGGAAACTTGAGAAAGAGGTTTGGAGTAGAAAATTAGAAAGCAGAAAGTTAGTATAGGCAGGATGATAAAGATATTGTGATTGTGTATGTAGTGGGAAGAAATACTCTTCAAGAGATAATCAAAGCAATTTTAGAGTTAACAAAGCCCTAGTACAGACTTTCACCACCTATTCAGCAAGAGAATTGTCTTAACAGCCTAGCCTAAGATATCTGCTGACTATAATGAATTAACTTCTTTTCCGTGTATCCATGATGGCACTAGTCAGGTACCCTTCTTGGGAGAAGTGAGAAAATGGTAACCCATCATTTTCTGTTTTGTGATTGACTCGAGAGGAGAATAAATGAGCTGGTGGTGGAAAGTTTCACGGAAGAGAGAGAGAGAGAGAGAAAATGAGCACTGTTTTTCTAATTTAGGTTTAGATTTTATGTCTATCTACATAATACATACACATAGTTCAAAACCACGAAGAGGCCTTAGTGACAATCCTATATCCCAATATACTTCTGATACAGTCACTCTTTGTGTCTTATTGTAATCACCATATTTCTAAATACTATGAAAATGTTTTTAATTTATTTCAGGCAGTATTTCTTATACAACACCAGCTCTCATTTATCACATATGTCCAAACTAGTAAGTCACTCATTTAGCTAAGATAATAGTTATATTAATATTACAAGTATATAAACACTATTCACTTCTGAGCCAAATAATATATCAATACTGAGTTCTCTTTCTTTACAGCAGCTTGCTTACCATCAGTTTTTTTTTAATTTTCTTTCTTTTTCTTGCTTGTTCTATCGAAAAAGCACAGACCTCACATTTTTCCTGAATGTTCTACCATATCAGATATTCTCTTATCTCCTTCTGTTCTCTGAGGACTTTCCTACCAGACTTCTCTTCTTACTACAGTTCAGACATGAACTCTCACCACTAAGATTTTTGTTTTTTCATTAAGCTGTAAGGAATTCGCTTAACTGCTCTCTTGGTATAATCACATTCTTTCCTGGCTATAAAATATTCATCTATCTTGGTGGACTAACTGCATATTTCTAGAGCATACCATTATGTTGCTTCTCAAATAAGAGTGACTGGTAGGTAAATGTTTCTGAACTTTTCTTGTCTTTGTTTTGTCCTCAAATTCAGTTGATAGTTTGACTTGTCTCTGAATTCTAGGTTGAAAATAATGTTTACTTAGAGTTTTGAAAATATTTATTTCTAGCATTTCTTTTTTGCTGTTTTGAAAATACATAAAACAATTACTTTGTATGTGACTATTAATTCCATCAACATTTTCTGTTCTGAAATATCATGATAATTTGTCTTATATGGATATATTATATTTCATGATGCTAGGCACTAGATGAACATTTATCTTTCAGTGCAGAGTTCCACATCCTTAAACTTAAAAAGAAAAAGCTGTTATTATCTCTCCAAGATAGATATTTCTTATGTTTACTCTGGACTCTATATCATCAGCAGTTTAAGTCTTGTGTTTATTATGTTTGTCTTTTATCTTTTTTTTAAAAAATAGTTTTAATTTCCACTGTTTTTGCATAATACTTCATGGTAAAATTTGACTTTATGTTCTAATTTTACTTGAATCCTAAAATATAATATTTTACTTTTTCACAAGCTTTTTTATTTTTAAAAGAAATATTAAATTTTAAATAACATTCTGTATCTTGTATGTGGATTTTATTCTTGTTATAGTTGAAAATAATTATAAGGAGAGTATTTATTTAATTTTGCTTGTTCCCTACATTATCTGCCTCCATCAGATAACTATCTTTTTTTTTTTTTTTTGTCTTCCATTGAGTTGTCCTCATGTATTTAGTAACCTATTGGTCTCTAAAAGGAGTTAACTATGAAGCATGTTAATAGTAAAAATTAGAAAATAGACCCTCCCAATAGAAATAATAGCATAAGTTCAGTTTTCAATGAATCCTTTGTCCCTTGAACATGTGAAATGACTACTACCATGTTTTAAACAATAGCTGAATTTTAAAATAATGTAAATATCACTGTGACCCAGAAGTAGTCAAAAAATACTACAATACATGGGGATAAATTTCTGAGTTCTGAGTGTATGTACCAGAAGAGGCAAGTCTTATGAGTAAAGGGAAGGAAAATCTTTCATGTTAGTTGGAGAGCCTGGGCCCAAAGATAATGCCTTGAGTGGGCTCCCGTACTCATGAAAGAAATAAACTGAGAGCAAGTATTTCTAAGTTTCTAACTTTGCCTCATGACCAGGAACTTAATAAATATTTTAGCTGACTCTTCATAGGTAGGTGATAGCTCTTTTCGGTGGGATGAGAAATCAAGACTGCCCTCCCAACCCTTTGTACTTAACTAGAGCTCTTGAACTAATTAGATGCACTCGTGGGACCTCTACATTGGAGAAGATAACTGGAAAGGGAGGGAAAGAGAAAGAAAATGAAACAACAAAATTCACAATTTGTTGTTATTTAGTCACTAAGTCGTGTTTCATTCTTTGTGACACTATGGATTGTAGCCTGCCAGGCTCCTCTGTCCATGGGATTTCCCAGGCAAGAATACTGGAATGGGTTGCCATATCCTTCTCCAGGGCATCTTTCTGACCCAGGGATCATACCTGCATCTCCTACATTGGCAGGTGGCTTCTTTGCTACTGAGCCACCAGGGAAATCCAAACCCACAATAGAAATATATAAATATAAAGTAAACCTAATATTAGCAGAGTCAACAAAATGCAAAATCAATAAAGTCCAGATGAGGTTACTGTTATAGAACAGGATGACAAAGCTTTATAACAAATATAATTAAAATGTTTTAAAGAAAATAGAATGAAATACTTCCATTAAAGCACACACACAAGATACTACAAAACAAATTAAAGCAGCATTAAAAACTTAAAAAAAAAACTTTATTGAGAAATTTTGGAAATAGAATATGGGAAACTGAAATTAAATAAAGTATTACAAAAATGAGATAAATTATAGACTGAATGAAGTCAAAGAAAAACATGCATAAACAGGAAAATAGTACCAAGGAATTCACTCAGAAAAACAATTCACTCTTAATGTCATGAAATTAATTCAGGCATTATTTCCAAAACTGGGATATACATAGAGATGTTCTTTGACAAAAAAATGGGAATGTGCTTTTTTATGCATTTGACAGGCATTGCATGCTCTATCTCTCACTCTTGGAGATGCATAATTTATATAGGCATATCAAAGTCTATGTAAAATATTTCATGAAAAATAACTTTATTTCATATTTCCCTTAAACTATTGGTTTTTTGCAACCCCATGGACTGCAACCCACCCAGTTCCTCTGCCATGGAATTCTCCAGGCAAGAATACTGGAGTGGGTTGTCATTTCCTCCTCTAGGAGATCTTCCTGACCCAGGATTGAACCCAGGTTTCCTGCATTGCAGGTAGATTCTTTACCATCTGAGCTACCATGGAAGCCCTAAATATTAGTTATTGGATTTTATTTCTAAATACATGATGTATTTTTTAAAAGAGATAATGCCTTGTTACGCCAAATATTGTAGCTTTTCTCCTTCTTTCCCTTTGTCTCTCTTTCCCCTTCCCTTCCTGTCTCTCTCTTTCTCCCTCTCTTTTTCCCTCTTTCAGTTTCTCTCTCTTCCCCACTCCTTCCCTCCCTCCTTCTCTCTCTCTCCCTCCCTTTCTCCCACTTTCTGTCTCTCTCTCCCCCTCCTTTTCTCTCTGCCTTGCTCCCTCTCTCCCTCTCTTTTTCTCTCCTTCCCTCCCTCATTCCTTCTCTCTATTTCTCTCCCTCTCTTTCTCCCTCCTCCCCTCCCCTTCTCTCTGTCCCTCTCTTCCCCTTCTATCTCTATCTTCCTCCTTTTCCCCTTCCATCCCTCTCTCTCCAGCTCTCTGCCTCCTTCCCTTTCTCCCTGTTTCTCTTTCTCTTTTTGTCCCTCATCTCTTTATCTCTCTGTTTCTCTCTCTCTTTTTCTCTCTCTCCCTTGCTCCCTTCCTTTCCCTCTTTCTCTGTTTTTCTGTCTCACTGTCTCTCTTTCTCTCACCAAAAAAAAAGAAAGAAAGAAAGAAAGAAAATATTGTTGCTCCGGCCGCTAGCTGGGCGCAGTCACTCTGGCCCGCAGAGCAATCAACGTGAGCTCCGAATCCACCTGAAAACGGATGAAAGGGGGGTTGGACAAGAGGCACGAAGAACGGCAGCAAGACAAAGGTTCTGATCAAGCTGCAAAACTTTATTGAGCGCAAGGTGATTATATATGGGGAGGAGGGGAGGGAGTGGGAAAAGGAAGCGGGGAGCTCTGACGGGCATGTAGGGAATACGTGTCTTGTGGGCGATTGGCCTGTCGGATATATGTTCGCCGCATGATCCTTTTGGTGATTTGCCAGCCGAATGTATAGCTGGCACGTAATCAGCACCTTATATGGCAGCAGGCTTGCAGCGTTCCGACCCTAATGGCTCTGGCTGATCGCATCAGCCGGCCAGGCCCCAACAATTGTAATATAGTTAAAAAAAAAAATCCAGACTGACAATGATAAAACTAGAATTTTAATTTGACTTCTGTCACTAAAACACTACGTGATACCTGTTACTATTTTTTTTCTAAAAGAAAAAAAAGAAAATAGAGTCATAGTTTATTATCTTTTATAACTTTAATGTTAATTTTTATGAATAAAACATGTCATTTCAATGATATGTGACAAACTAGAGTGAGTGATGCTTTGGTGGAGAGTAAGAAAGTGCTTTCCCTGTTCTCTACAAGTGACTCATGAAGGCAAATACCCTCTTGAGATCCAGGTATGTTAGACCCAGTACTTGGAGGTGACCAGGATGAGCATGAGTTGACTTTAAAAAGAAATCTTGAAAGGGAGGAATCTCGCCTGTCAAGGACACTACAAAATAAAACAAACAAACAAATATAAAATGCTAAGGAAGTCTATGCTGAAATGGGGGTCAGTATTCAAGATGATTACTCTTACAAAGACTCTAAAACCAAAATGAAACTCACAGACATTAAAGTAGACCCAGACTTTGTTACCACAAAGCAGAGAGATTCCTTGCATTTGATAGCCTGTTAGGAAACGTTAAGTTTCCTGTTTGTGTCACTAACAGTGACACAATTATCACAAAGGTGCTAGTTCTTGGGCCTAGGACTTGGCATCTGAATAAGCACAAAGGACCTCCCTGGTAGCTCAGCTGGTAAAGAATCTACCTGAAATATAGGAGACCCCAGTTAGATTCCTGGGTGGGGAATATCTCCTGGCAAAGAGATAGGCTACCCACTCCAGTATTATTGGGCTTCTCTCATTGCTCAGATGATAAAGAATCTGTCTGCAATGTGGGAAACCTGGGTTTGATCCCTGGGTTGGGAAGATGCCCTGGAGGAGGGCATGGTGACCCACTCCAGTATTCTTACCTGGTGTATCCCCATGTACAGTGGAGCCTGGCAGGCTAAAGTCCATGTGGTCACAAAGAGTCAGACCTGACTGAGCAACTAAGCACAGGGTTATTATATAGATAGACTGTTAAAGCAAAGAAACTCAATCATTACAAACAGGGAAAGGAACATAACAGGGTACATGCTAAATAGTTGAGGTGGGTAGGTCAGCTGTAGTCTTTCAACACAGCAGGATCAATCCAGTGTCCTAGAAGGATAGGTTCCAATCTTCAGTCACAATTTAAACAGGTAATGGACACTGTCCAGGCTGAAGGGGATTCTCATTAGTAGATAGAGCACAGAAATGGTAGAAGATCCAAATTACCAAGAAGCCAAGGGCTACTTATTGGATTAGAGAGTCAGTCTCTTAAGTTTTTAAGCTCATAGAAAAGCTCCACTGGATAGTATTTTGGCATACCATCCCAGAGCAGAGTTGCAGAAATGGTATTAGGATACTAAAATAAAATTATCAAGTATTTGCAATATCAGATGGAAAAGACAGCATGGGCCATAAATATGCCATAAATATGCTAAGGATTAGGCTTATTTAAAGCAATCAGATGCCATTTGAAGATCTTGGTTTCTATCTTCCTTCACAATCTACTCTTTATGCATTTTGTTTTATGCTTTACAGTTTGGAGATCATTCTCCTTGATAGATAAAATGGGAGTTAAATAAGAGATGAATGAATCATTCTGTCTTTGCTGTCATTTTTAACAGTACCTTATCTACCCTAAGCCATGTTCTTTTTCCACTTCTGTACAGACTAAAATTACCATTTACCTGAATTCCATATTTGTTCTTTCTTTTCCCCTCCTTCTGGTTTTTTGCTTTCCAAGGAAGTCTCTAAAAGGTACAAGGGCTCTTTTCAGCATATCTGCTTGTTTGCATGTTCCTCTTCCTATCTTTGGTATATGTCCTTTAGAACATGACTTCATCACTTAATTCCCATTTTAGTCACTCTGCTCCAGTAGAGGAGAGTTGAAAATAAAGAGGGGAAGTAAGAATATATGTAATCAGCTAGTATTTTTCTCTTTCAGAAAATGAATACACATATCAAGCATCAGAAAAAACATATACAAATTACCCAATGATAGCTGCCATAAAGAATATGGGATCAGTATGGAACTGAGAAAAATAAAAGTAATTTTTTTTAAATAATTGCTCCCTCTATGAAGCCATCTAGAAACATAACTGATAATGGACAGGAAGCACAGGGAAAGAGACAGGAGTCTGAATACTGATGGAGTGAGGCAAAATCTACACAATAAGCTGTAGTGCCCACGTTGCTTGCTTACTGGTACCCTCACCAGACAGATCAGGGGGACTAGGTTAACTACTAAAGACTGCGTGTTTCTTTCTAAATATTTGTTCCAAGATGATGTGGTCATCTTTCTCCAAGTCTCCTGTCACCATAACTCTTCTAATCAAAGTCTTTTTGAAAGGCAAATTTATCAGCAAGGAGAGGCATGAAAATGCCATACACTGCCTTTTTGCAGCTATGGACTTTTTATAGATTTATTTATATATTTATTTATGTATTCATTCAAGTATTCAACAATGACATCTATGTGTTAAATTCCTTTAATTACAGACATGAAATGTCATTGCCCTCACTTAGCTTATAGTCTAATAAGAAAAAAGATATTACACAATTACAGCTGTGATAAGCTTTTGAGAAAAAAGGTAATTATGCTATTAATACATTTGATAAGAGGATCCAAGCTTATTTGAGTGAAATTTTAGCTGACCCATTTGATGAACAAATAGAATTAGCTGAGAAAAGGGAAGGGAGACACTATAGTAAGAAAGAATAGTCATAATGAGGTCCAAAAGCAGGAGGGAACACAATATTTTAGGACTGATAGAATTCATGCTGTTATAGAACAAGGATGAATTGTCTAACAAGATGTGAGAAAGTCTCAGAGACTCAAAAGGTCTCATATGATTGAAGGTATTTCAGCTTACGTGAAAGAGTTTGGAATTTAATAGAAATTGAAAGTTATCTAAGAACTTAAACAAGAAGGTGTCTTGAATGGATTTATTTCAAAAATATATTATTTGTTGCTGTGCACAGATGTGAGAGATATCAACTAAGAAGCAATTGCAAGAAGCCAGAGGAGATGGAATGCTAGAATGTAGATAGTATGGTAGTAGTAAGGGAGTCATTTCTATTTTGACTGTAGGATTGCAGTGCTGACGGATAGCCTAGCTATTATTGGAATGTGAATAAGGAGGAGAAGTGAGAAGATCTTAGTACTGCTTAATTTTATTTACCTTGGATCAACTAAAGAACTGCTGGTAGAAGATAAGATAATAGAACAAAAAGTATGGTTGAGCAGAGAACATAATTTGGGCAAAAGAGAAGAGAAGGTTTAATAAGATATAAATTGAGAGATGAAAGAAAGATGTTGAGGTAAGTATGTACCATGTGTATAACACACATACTCACAAATCTCTCTCTCCCTTTCTCTCATCCCATTTCTTTCTCCCTCTTCCTCTCTCTCTCATTCATGCACATAACATATTCCATGAGCAAAAACAAAGGTTTTAAATATGTATTTTCATGTTTTGGTGGGGTTTTGAAAAATTTTAATAAAGACAAGTTGATTAGATGTTTTAAATAAAATTTAATCTAAGACTGAATGGTTTAGGCAACTTAGTTTTCTTCAGGTTACAGATAAGACTGAGTGAACGATTTGATTTGACTTTTGAGGAAAAGGAGATCTTCAAGGGTAATAGTTTTCTTACTTACATAATTATCTTTTGCTGAGAAAAATAAGAAAATATTTGAAAAGCTCTCTCTCTGTCTCTCACTCCTGCATTTTAATATTTCCTTGTGTGTCGTTTTTGTGATCTGTATTAGAAAAACTATAACTATGTGTTTTGTCTACTGATTTTCAATATAGTACCTTCTCACAATGATTTCACTTTGCAATTTTGTTTAATTAAATCACAAGTTGCTTTTCACTACACTATATCAGAACAAATTTGAGAATTTCTGTTCAGAAATATAATAGTTTCTCTGACTGCATTGCTATTTCCTCATGTCCTTTATTTAAACACCTTTTTTTTCTTTTTTCACTTAAGACATAGTCTTCATTTGTTATCTTCTAATCATTTCCCTGGCCTCACCAAATTTTAGTGACAGTTTCATCACTGCATTTACATTCTTATGTCATATTTAAAATGCATTCTTTAGACAGTAAGAATTTGGTGTGTTGGTATAGATGACAACTCTTTTTCATTCCTTTTTTCTTCTATTTCCCATTAGTTTATTTTTTTCCTTTTTTCAACAAAATTTACTGTTTTCTATATACTAAGTATTATCTAATAACTAGTATTATGAAAATGTCCAAGGTTTCTTTTCACACATTACCATCTTAATCAGAAAGGAAGAGATAGAAAATAAGCATGAAAAGAGGGGGTGAAGATACATGCTCTTCCGATGAATAAAATAGGTTGATATCATTGTGACTTGAAAGCTACTTTAGCTTTCCAGGGAGGTGACATTTAAGATGATAATGGAATAAGAGGCCATATAAAACCTTGTGAAGGTCAAGAGGGATAACATTCCAGACAGAGGAGATTGGCCGAAGGCAAGAATGAGTTTGGGTTGTGTAAGAAAGAAAAAAAAAAAAAAAGAATCAAAATGACTGAATCCTAATAGGAAGAGGAAGAGAGATTAGAGATGAGGGTCAGCACACTGAGAGCTTTCTGGGCCAGGGTCAGAGGTTAGTATTTGCCCAAATGAAATGGTACATCCTGGGAACAGTGGTATAATCTGGATTATACTTTTTAAAATGAAATGGTACATTTGGGAACAAGTGGTATAATCTGGATTATACTTTTTAAAAGTCCATGCATTGGTCTTTTGGAAGATGACTTGAATATGGACATGTGAAGAAGCTGGAGGCCAGTAGATATTTATTCTGAGAGCTTTGGTAAAAGATTATTAATCTTTCAATTAAAATGACAATGGATGTTTAGAGGAGTGAACCAACTTGAGAAACACTTTGGAGGAACAATCCATGAGACTCTTTAGAGAGGACATGGTAAGCTGAGTAAAAGAGGCAACACAGATGATACCTAAATTCTCTACTTGAACAACTGAGGATATGGAGGGTTTTTCTTTTCTCTCTCTCTCTCTCTCTTTTTTTTTTTTTTTTCTGAAAAATCTTTTTTTTTTTTTCCATGAAAAATTAGGAATTGCCTTTCTCTGTTTTGGCCAGATTAATTTGGGGATAGCTGCTAGTGATTCACATAGAATTTTAAAATATTAGTTGGATAAACTAAACTGTGTTTAGGGAAAGCCTAGGATAGAGATTAGGTATTTGCAAATTGCTATATGGATGCAAAGTAGAGCTATGAGAATAAAGAAGATCAACCAGATATGCTGGAAGAGTGAATGGAGATGAGGAGTGTGTCGGGGATAGATCCTAGAGTTTACCAACCTTAAATATCAAAAAGAGGCACAGAAACAGGGAGAGATAGAGACTAAGGAGGTTAAAGAAAACCCTAGGAAGAGGATAATGTATCCCCATTGTGGAAACTGAAGAAGAAGATGCTATTTTAAAGAGGAGAGATCTTTTAATAGTTGACCCTTACTGATAGATAAACAGTATTCATCAGTGCATGCCCCATGAGACATGTTCTAAATAGACTAATATCTTTAAGGGAAAATTGTTCAGTATTTGCTCATCTATATTAAATAATTTTTTTTCCAGGACTCTAGCTCTCTTCCATTGAGTTTAATTATTTTTTTTTCTTTGTTCATCAAAATCAGGTGCAAGATAATCCTCAGGACAGTAATTCTGCTCAGGGTAGTAAAGACCCTTTCCAGTTTCTCTACTTTTTTTTTTTTTTTGATTTGTGCTCCTAGGCAAATTAGCAATGAAGAGCAGCTGGTAGGATTGGCAAATCAGTAGAGATTATAGGAATCTGTTTAGGCCTCATAGAGATCACAAGATTTGGAGTCAGAATTGGAATCGAGTCTCATTTCTCACACTTACTTTGAGTCTTGGGGTCAAACTGCCATACCTCTCTAAGATAAGAATTTCACTTGTGAAGTAAGGTCAAGGAAATCTACCTCCTTGGGCACATATGAAGATAAAACAAGATAATAAATGGTAAATGCTTAGCACAGTGCCTGGCACATGGTAAGTGCTTCATAAATGTCAACTACTACCAATAAATATTATGACTGCAATTTCAAAACTGATTCATGAAAGGAGAAGAGAACAGGAACTGGATCCGAGAAGCACACAGATTCTGTGGAAGGAGGAATAACGTGGGCCAACAAAGGGCAACAGGGTAGAAGAATCTGTTTTGAATCAAACAGAGGTTACTCGAATAGTCAGCTAGCAATCTCCTTTAGTTACATCCTCATTTCTCAGTGAAACCACAGAAGAGGCATGGGTTTGCCTCCAAAATTACAGAAGAAAACTTCTGGTAAAACTCATTTCTCATGGGATTAAAGAGTGCTTACCAAGTAGCCAGCCCTCCTTGGGTTTTCTGTCCCGTATTTACAGGTCAGCTGCAGCTGTCCAAATTCTCTCACAATGTGTTCCAACCACAGTTTTAATTTAATTCTCTTTCCTTTCTCCTCTTTTCCTCTCCACATTGTCTAAGTGCTAATAATAATAATTCAATTTAATAACATCCATCCTCAAAGAGTACTCAAGCCCATCCGGTCCTCAAGGACACCTAACCCTTCCCCAGCTCACCTCTCAGCTTCTTTATCACACTTGAAGCACATCATAAACTACATCTTCCCCAGACCTTGTCATAAAGGGTGAGGCTAGCGTTGCAGGAATGAAGTCAGGAAATATAACCTTGAACTGGTTTATCTCCTCTCCTCCCTGCCCTTCTCCTCCACCCCCCCCCCCCCCCCCCGCCTTTCCTTTTCTCTTTGACCAGTACTTTTCCTTCACAGTCAGAAAGGAGAAAAACTTAAACTCCTGTTCCCAGTGGGGCTTCCTGGAATGACTCACTTTCTGTTTGGCACTTGAAGGCTGATCTAATGTGAAGGATGCTCAGCAATGATAGCTGCCTCGACAGTCATTAATTTGCTAATAGAAATTGCTTTTTGATGATGCAGGTCAGGATGATGGCCTCTAGTTTGTGGATAAAGAAATTGAAACATGAAATTTTAAATGTCTTCTATGCAGTGACAGTGCTAAGAATAAGTGAGAGAAAGGATCCACTTATCTGGCATTCAGTTCCCTGAAAACTTTAGTTTTTGAAATATAGGAAAAGAAAAGGAAAAAGTGAATATAACATTTATGAACAGCCAAAATAATTATAAAAATGTGTGCTTAGAAGCACCTGTGCACTTAACTCACAGAATTGTGCTAGATTAATTTATTGTCAGTTGACATACAATTTTGACAACATTGCACACTTTGCCTCCAAATACATTAAAAAAATTAAAGCCAGAGATGACTTCAAATAATAGTTGAAAATTATAGAATGGACATTATTGTTGTTAAATCTTTATTTTCATTAGTTGGATCATTCTTTTGGCCACATCATGGATGAGAAAACCAGGATTCTGAGAAGTTATATCATGTAAATTAGGTCACAGAGAAAGTTGAAAAGACAAAATATAACTTCTGTATATATAGCATCCTGATCCATTTGTCTGAAAATGAAAAATATATTATCTACTACATGAAATTGCTTTGAGTTCATGTGTAGATGTATAATATAGAGTTATGGGAGGGTAAATAGAAAAGGTAAATAGTATTTTGCAGAAATTCCTGAGAAGGGGACATAGGCTGTCATTAGTATCTCATTGAAGGTTAATTGACAGACAGTGAGAAACTGGGCAGTGTGGGCAGGGAATTGGGCTAATACAGGCAGTGTTCCCAATTACCACAGGGCACTGAAGCCTCTGCTCTGGGGCTACACATTTTCATTATTTTCTTTTTTAGTGGACTCCAATCCACTAGGCTGTACAAGTCCAATAGACTAGGCTGTAGACATTAGATTGTGTAATACTCAGTGTCACTCTTCCTTCTGCAGTAGGGCATGATGTTCTCAATCTGCTGATGGATACACTCTACTTAGCCTTCAAGGGATTTGGAAGAAGTGACATCACTTGGGTGCAAATTGGGAACCAGCTACTGGGGTCTTCAGACTGACATTTTCTTCTCTCAATTGCACTGATCTCTCTATTAGTGACTTCTACCTCTGGAGATCTTCTGTTGCTTTGCTTCCTACCATTAAATACTGTATGGGCAATGTACCTGACAACATTTGCTGAAAACTAATCTGTCCTCACTGAAAGGAAACTGATCGGAATTGATTTTTAGAACAAGGAGCAAATTTACCTGTGTATTTTGTAGTGAAGGCTGTGCTACTGTGGTAAGCAATTCAGATCTCCTTGTCCACTTAGAGGAGTAAAGTACTATTTCTTCCAGATTGTGGCAATGCTGGCAGCTGAAAGTTCTCAGATGAATTCTTATATGGGAATCTCCTTGACCTGAAGAAAGTCACCTTGACAAAGGTCACACTCTTTTTTGAGAGCATCCCACATTCAGCAACCTGTTCGCATGAGGATATAAACCAGTGAAACAATGACTTCCTTGTCTCCATGTGGAAGAACTCTGAAAGGCCATCCTAGGTCAAGAGCTCTCACAGAACTGTCCTAATGCTTTTGTTGTATAAGCAACAAAATTTTCTTCTTCTTCTTCTTCTTCTTCTACCCCATTCTGCACCCTTTTGTCGCTCATAAGAGTGGTTTCTAGAATACTAGAATTAAAATATCTTCAGATACAGGTTTGCTTCTCTTACCTGGCAGACCTGATTCATCATTTATATCTCAGAACTTGCTTCCCACATTGGTCTTAGTACAAGAACAAAGGACAGTATCCTGCAAAACTCTGCATTAGACCAAGGGGTCTTATTTAGAACAAAGAAGTTGTGGCAACATGTACATAACCATGGATGAGATAGGTTGGGCCTATCATTTCCATGCCATCCAGACGATGCCACACTGCTAGAACAAGCCTCCACTAGGGCACCAGCTTGGTAATATGTCCCATGAGGAAGATGTTTCCATCTTCCAGGACACATCAAAGATTCCAGTTGTTTATATCATGGGTCTGGAGTTTAAGATGAAGAGCTGGGAGGGAACCACTTACTATCCGTTTCAGTGCCTTGAGAAATGTTTGCTTCTCATCTTCAAAAACTGGGGCTCTGCAAGGTTAGAGATCCTAGTTCCCAAACAAGGGAGTCTTCTAACAGAGAAAAAAGCATGAATGCTGTTAAAGTTTAAGCTACAGTTTTCACCCCATCTTTTCAGCTCCATTGTTTCACTAAACCATCAGGAAAGCAAATCAGGGTTATGGATTCTGATTATCAGGAAGAGACAGGGATGCTATTACACTATGCAGAAAAGAATGTGTTGGATGCACAGATCATTCAGTTAGAAACCTCTTGATGTCACTTGGCTCAACTTTGGTGAGTATCCATGGCAATTCAAGACCATCAATTATGGGAGCTCTTCCCACTCAACTGTATTTTACATTTCTTCAGGAAAAGAAGTCCATTGGAATCCTAGAGGGGCCCATTATACAAGGTGTATCTGAGTATAACAAGGTATTACTTAGCATAAATTATAGTGGATGCTGTGGTATGCTCCCCAGATCCCTATCCATAAAACAGAGACCCTCACTCTTCCAGCTTCTGGGAGTCTTGGCTGTTGACAATTCTCAGCTTAATAGCTCTCCTAAAATTCCCCACTGCTGAAGAGCACCATTTCATGCAAGAGTCCTTTTTTTTTTTTAATTCTCAGAGAGTTATCTAGTGACTGATTGATGTACATTCCACAACTTGTATCTTCTGAGAGCACACCCCAATAAATTCATTTCCAGAGGATCCCAACCTCAGCATATCCTATAAATCTCTACCTATCCAGGGAAAGTTGAATTAAAACCAAAGCAAACAAACAGAAAGTAATACTTTTGCCTTCCAGAAAGAAGTTTCAACACAGAAAGTGTTTCCAAGTATCTCTGCTTTCCCAGGGGGAGATATCTGGGGAAGGGATTACTTTTAGGAGGTCATTAGATCATACTTATGCTTTGCTATTCTAAGTGTAATCTAAACACTAACAGCATCAGTATCATCTGGGAGTTCGTCAGAACCATGGGCTTCCTAACCCCATCTCAGACCTACAGAGTCTCAGTGTGCACTGTGTAAAATCCCAGAAACTTTGTGTATATATTCAAGCTTGTAAAGAACTGCTCTAGAACAATAATCTTGAAATTTTTTGAATAACATATTCTTATCATTTAATAAATGAGCATGTACTTCTAATATTTACATTATGTAGAGCAATATAACATTTTATTGTTTGCTATATGTATTTTATATGTGATGATATAAAAATATACAATATTTAATATTTATAATAATTTTGTGTACATTAGACTAATGTGTCATAAACATGAAAAAAGCATTCACAAATACAGAGAATTAAAAGAACAAGGCTTCTTCCTCCCAAGAGGGAGGGAACATATGTATACCTATGGCTGATTCATGATGATGTATGGCAGAGACCAATACAATATTGTAAAGCAATTATCTTTCAATCAAAAATTTAGAAAATTAAAGACAAAGGAATAAGGAAAAAATATTAAGGGCCATTTTTGTTCTTTGTTCTCACTCACTGATAGATTGTAACTTTGTTCCACCAGGCTGTGTGTTTTCCATATTGAAAATTTCTACTCTACTCAATTTCTACAGGACACAATCCTGTGCATAGGGAGGGTCTTAGGAGGTGGGTTAATGGCAATATCAAGATTTGAAAAATTCAGAGATTGTTTTCTCTGTGGGCTGGCAATGGGAAGAAAATTAGAGTGGTTTGAATGATTTTGACATAGCGTGGTTGGCATAGGGTGATGACAGCAACTAAACATGCCCCCGTCTCAAGTAAACTAGTAGATTCTATGGCTAAAGAAACTTTCTCCTTTATTTTTTCATTCTGTGTGATTCCAGCCCAAGATGTTCCCCAAACCTATCCTTTTTTTTTTTTTTTTTACATGGGATACTTGCTATTTGCAGGTATCTGATTGAATTTTCAGCAGCTGCTTAGCAGGTCATTTCATTTGTCAGGTAGGTGAAGGTAAAGAGAATTTATCAACCCCCTAGTTCAGATTCACAACTTATCTGTCACACACATTTCTATAAATATTGTTCTTACTCATCTGGGATGCATTTACAATTAGCAGAATATTATATACATATTTTACGCACATATTTGTATACCTGCATATATATGTACATATATATGTGTATTTCATACACACACATGTAATACTTATTCAGACCAAGGTTTATAGCACTACTCCTCATTTTTCTGGCATGCCCAAATGGACCAACACTATAGTGAAGCAGCAGGTGAAATGACATCTTCAATAATAACTGCATTACTGCTGAAACTTAGGAGTTAGTATGGAACCTGTTCAGGACCCCTGGCATGGGAGCTGAGCTCCACTGTTCCACAAAGAAGAAGCACCCTATAATTTTTACTACAAGTGGAAGGGCAGCCAAATGAAGGGCAACAAATATATTCTAATTTGAGAAAATTAGAAACTTCTCAAGGTAATAACCATTGTGTCAGCTGCCTTGTCAGCCTCTGTCAGCAATGGAATGTTGCACAGGAATGAGGAGAAAAAAAAGTCTCTTTCCAAATGCAAGATAATAAAATTATTTGAGTTAGGAACAGAAGGTCTCAGGAAGCAAAGTAAAATGCTTTATTTTCCAACAAAGGAGCTGATAACCAGGAATAGTCAAGACAGTTGAATATTCTGTGTGGTGGCCAGAGGGCGTTGTTCCAGAATGTTTGAACTGCATGGCTCCTGAGCAGTTAATGATGAAACATTTCCTCAAACCAAGTTTTCATTCCAAACCCTGGTAGCGATATGTAGCGGGAACAATGTATTTCTACTCATGACAGTTGTTCAAGTTCATTCTGTCAGTCCTTCTCAACTCCACACACACAGAAATGGTAAAGAACCTACAGAAAGAGAACCCATAAGAATAAAAAGCTCTTAGCCCAAAGTCCTTTCAAACCTGTTGTTTATGGTGACAGAAAAAAGCTGTGGAATCCAGGGAATCGGCTATTATGGTATAAAAGGGAGTAGAGGGCTTCAGTCAGGATTGGGCATGCGTCTTTCCTTGGTGCTGCAGTGGCATTTTTGTCTTTGCAGGGAAATTAAAAAATTAACTCCTAGATTACTTCATGTAATTATTCTTTTCCTGAAAGCTGTATGACTAGGAGGGCTTCCCTAGTAGCTCAGCTGGTAAAGAACTGGCCTGCAATGCAGGAGACCCCAATTTGATTCCTGAGTTGGAAAGATTCCCTGAAGAGTTGGTCATCTGATGCAAACAGATGACTAATTTGGAAAAGTCCCTGATGCTGGGAAAGATTGAAGGCAGAAGGAGAAGATGACTTCAGAGGATAAGATGGCTGGACATCACCAGTGCAATGATCATGAACTTGGGCAAACTCCGGGAGATGATGAGGGACAGGGAGGCCTGGCATCCTACAGTCTCTTGGGTCCAAAAGAGTTACATATGACTGGGTGACTGAACAACAACATAGGATGAGGAAAATGGTAGAAACAGCCATATGACAACAAACTGAATTGAGCTGATCTTTTAGTTAATCAGCAAGATGAGCAAATTTGATGTGGAACAAAATAAAAACAAACCAAAACTTTTCACTCTAAATGAACAGGCAAATCAAAATTCCAAAAAATTTAAAAACTCAGAGAGTAAATTTGCCAGGCAGCACAATTAATATTTCAAAATATTCATTACAAATTAAATATATTTTACTATTTGACAGATACTTAAGTTTTTTAGTCAGCTGTTAGTTTTCATTTAGTATGCTGAGGACCATTAAAAGATAATGACAACATGCCTTTTATTTGAAAAAATAATTATGGAAACACACAGAAAATGAAAATAAGATCAGAGGTATATAGGTATAATCTGTAAGTTTGGAAGTAAAAAAATATAGTATTTGAAATAAAAATGCAACTGATATGATAACTGTAACCTAGACTTAGTAGAAAAAGTCAGTAGGTTCAAAAATAGCCTAAAGGACAACATTTGGCATATAAGAGAGATAATTTCATAAATTATATGAAAGAAGAGTTAAAGAGAAAATATTCATAATCTCAAGGTAGGTAAAGTTTCTTAAATGTGATACCAAAATCATGTTCCATAACTAAACACATAAAAATAGATTAAGTGGATTTCATTGCATTTAAAACTTTTGCTTTGAGACAAATAAGATAATGAGAAAGCAAATTAAAGACTAGGAGAAAATACCTGCAAATCTCATATGCAGAAAGGACTTACAAATGGAATATATTATACAGAGAACTCTCAAAACTTGATAGGCAGAAAACAAACAACCCTAATAGAAACTGGGCAAAAGTCATGAGCATATACTTCACCCAGGAGTATATACAAAAGGTGAGTATATACAAGAGGTGGATATCATGCGAGTAACCACATGGAAAGATGTCAACATCAATAGCTCATCAAGAAACAAGCAAATTAACACCATCATGAAATACTACTGTACATCTATTAGGAGAGCCTAAACAAAAATTACTACTAATAATAAGAGTTAGAGAGGATGTTAAGAAACTGGCAGTCCTCATATGTTGCTGCTGGGAATGTACAATAGCACATGACTCTAGAAAATCATTCAGCAGTGCCTTTAAAGATATATTTACCATATGACCCAGCCATCCACTCTAGAGTATTTAGCCTAGAGATACAAGAAAAACAATATATGAATGTTCATAACAGCATTATGCATAATCATCAAAAATATGGAAACCACTCAAGTTTTCATCAGTAAGTTAATGGATGAGTCAATTGCAGTACGTGACTAAAAATTATTGTCAAAATATTACACAAACTATTGATGTATTTAACAGCTTGGACACATCTCAAAGGCATCATATTGAATAAGTCAATCTCAAAAGGATGCATAATATATACTTCCATTTGTGCAACATTCTAAGAAAGGAAAGACTTCAGTGACAGAGAACAGAGAAATGGCAACCAGGAATTAAAGCTTTGGAGAAGACGTGACTATAAAGGTATAATAACATGAGGAATTTTAGGATATTGTATAACTATTATGTATCCTGATTGTGGTGGTATATGAACATGAATCTATACACCATATAAAATCACAGAGTTAAAAACCAAAAATAATCAAACCTATCTTAATTTGAAAAATTAAGTTTAAAAAAAATCATCAAACAATGTGACAGATATGTATGTTGCATGCTTCTGCAAATGGTAGGTAATGCATATATATAGAACCCTTGGAACCACCCACTAGTCAAAAAACAAGGCTAAATTATAAAGAATCAATAATATGCAAGTTACATCATCTCTCCAAAAGGCAACTTAAGTCAAAATAAACAAAAAGTTCACTTTGAACAAATCATGTATTTGATATTTGTAAATTAACCCCTTTTGCTTTAGTGAATAAAAAGAAAATGAAAATTACAAAATGCTTAAAAATGAAGGACAATGTAAGTTCAATATATCTTCTAAAATGATCGAGTGTAAGAAAAACCCTTAAACATTTAACAAGAATAGAAAGAGGGCAAATCAAAGTAAGGTACATCTAAAAAACAACTTAATAGGAATTTAAGAACCAAGAGAATGTATCAGTTAAATCTGACACTCTTACTTTGGAATTTTGGGGGTATACAGCCAATATTTTGTAATAACTGTAAATGGAGAGTAACCAATAAACCTTGAATAAGTTCTACTCAGGTGGGCGGAACTGGAGCCTATTATCCAGAGTGAAGTAAGCCAGAAGGAAAAACAACAATACAGTATACTAACACATATATATGGAATTTAGAAAGATGGTAACGAGAACCCTGCATGCGAGACAGCAAAAGGAACACAGATGTATAGAACAGACTCGTGGACTCTGTGGAAGAGGGCAAGGGTGGGATGATATGGGAGAATGGCATTGAAACATGTTAATTAACATATGTGAAATCACTTGCCAGCCCAGGATTGATGCTAGGGGGTGGTGCACCGAGATGTCCAGGGGAGGGGGGGGA
Organism: Antilocapra americana; assembly: GCA_007570785.1. Lineage (NCBI taxonomy): Eukaryota > Metazoa > Chordata > Mammalia > Artiodactyla > Antilocapridae > Antilocapra > Antilocapra americana. The sequence goes on from ML662445.1 coordinate 17,135,637, forward strand.
AGGGAGGGAGGAGGGAGGGGGATTCTGGAAGGGGAGCATATGTAAATCCAGGGCAGATTCATGTCATTGTATGGCAAAACCAACACAATAAAGTAAAGAAAACTAAAAAAAAAAAAAAAAAAAAAATGACAGCTAATAATTCTATTTAAAAAAAAAACATACATTATGTGAACTTTCTGCTGATGATGACTGATATTGTTTTTTCATAAACTTTATTGATTATTTTTCTTTTGTAAAAATCAAAATCAAAATGAGTCTGTGTATGACTGTAAAAAAAAAATTTTAAAAAAACTAAAATAAATTTAAAAATTCCAAAACAAGTAGAAACCCAAACTTTTTTTTTTTTTTCAGTTTT
>ML662445.1:17136091-17157579 GCA_007570785.1 Antilocapra americana
ACCCCCCTCCCTCCTCCCTCCCTCCTCCCTCCTCCCGGAATATCTCTGTGCACCAGCCGTGAGCATCAATCCTGGGCTGGCAACTGATTTCACATATGATAATTAACATGTTTCAATGCCATTCTCCTGTATCATCCCACCCTTGCCCTCATCCACAGAGTCCACGAGTCTGTTCTATACATCTGCGTTCCTTTTGCTGTCTCGCATGCTGGGTTCTTGTTACCGTCTTTCTAAATTCCATATATATGCGTTAGTATACTGTATTGTTGTTTTTCCTTCTGGCTTACTTCACTCTGGATAATAGGCTGCAGTTCCGTCCACCTGAGTGGAACTGAATCAAATGAATTTTTTTTTAATGCTGAGTAATATTCCATTGTGTAAATGTACCACAGCTTTCTTATCCATTCGTCAGTTGATAGGCATCTAGGTTGCTTCCATGTCCTGGCTATTGTAAACAATGCAGCAATGAACATTGGGTTACACGTGGCTCTTTCAGTTCTGGTTTCCTCAGTGTGTATGCCCAGCAGTGGGGTTGCTGGGACATATGGCAGGTCTATTTGCAGTTTTTTAAGGAATCTCCACACTGTTTTCCATAGTGGCTGTACTAGCTTGCATTCCCACCAACATTGTGAGAGGGTTCCCATTTCTCCACATCCTCTCCAGCATTTATTGCTTGTAGATTTTTGGATGGCAGCCATTCTGACTGGTGTAAAGTGGTACCTCATTGTGGTTTTGATTTGCATTTCTCTGATAATGAGTGATGTTGAGGATCTTTTCATGTGTTTGTTAGCCATTTTTATGTCTTCTTCGGAGAAATGTTTGCTAAGTTCTTTGGCCCACTTTTTGATTGGGTCGTTTATTTTTCTCGAATGGAGCTGCAGGAGTTGCTTGTATATTTTTGAGATTAATTGTTTGTCCATTGCCTCATTGGCTATTATTTTCTCCCATTCTGAAGGCTGTCTTTTCACCTTGCTTATTTGTTGTGAAGAAGCTTTTAATTTTAATTAGGTCCCATTTGTTTATTCGTGCTTTTATTTCCAATATTCTGGGAGGTGGGTCATGGAGTATCCCGCTTTGGTTTATGTCAGAGAGTGTTTTGCCTATGTTATCCTCTAGGAGTTTCATCGTTTCTGGTCTTATGCTTAGATCTTTGATCCATTTTGAGTTTATCTTTGTGTATGGTGTTAGAAAGTGATCTAGTTTCATTCTTTTACAAGTGGCTGTCCAGCTTTCCCAGCACCACTTGTTAAAGAGGTTGTCTTTTCTCCATTGTATATTCTTGCCTCCTTTGTCAAAGATAAGGTGTCCATAGATGTGTGGATTTATCTCTGGGCTTTCTATTTTGTTCCATTGACCTATATTTCTGTCTTTGTGCCAGTACCATACTGTCTTAATGACTGTGGATTTGTAGTATAGCCTAAAGTCAGGTAGGTTGATTCCTCCAGTTCCATTCTTCTTTCTCAACATTGCTTTGGCTATATGGGGTTTTTTGTATTTCCATACAAATTGTGAAATTATTTGTTCTAATTCTCTGAAAAAGACCTCTGGTAGCTTGATAGGAATTGCATTGAATCTATAGATTGCTTTGGGTAGTATACTCATTTTCACTATATTGATTCTTCCAACCCACGAACACGGCACATTTCTCCATCTGTTTGTGTCCTCTTTGATTTCTTTCATCAGTGTTTTATAGTTTTCTATATACAAGTCTTTTGTTTCTTTAGGTAGAAATACTCCTAAGTATTTTATTCTTTTTGTTTCAATGGTGAATGGAATTGTCTCCTTAATTTCTCTTTCTGCTTTCTCATTGTTAGTGTATAGGAATGCCAGGGATTTCTGTGTTTTGATTTTGTATCCTGAAACTTTGCTATATTCACTGATTAGCTCTAGTAATTTTCTGGTAGAGTCTTTAGGGTTTTCAGTATAGAGGATCATGTCTTCTGCAAACAGAGAGAGTTTTACTTCTTCCTTTTCAATCTGGATTCCTTTAATTTCTTTATCTGCTCTGATTGCTGTGGCCAAGACTTCCAAAACTATGTTGAAAAGTAGTGGTGAGAGTGGGCACCCTTGTCCTCTTCCTCACTTCAGGGGGAATGCTTTCAGTTTTTCACCATTGAGGATAATGTTTGCTATGGGTTTGTCATATATAGCTTTTATTATGTTGAGGTATGTTCCTTCTATTCCTGCTTTTTGGAGGGTTTTTATCATAAATGGATGTTGAATTTTGTCAAAGGCTTTCTCTGCATCTATTGAGATAATCATGTGGTTTTTATTTTTCAATTTGTTGATGTGGTGTATTACATTGATTGATTTGCAAATATTGAAGAATCCTTGCATCCCTGGGATAAAGCCTACTTGATCATGATGTATGATCTTTTTAAGGTGTTGTTGGATTCTATTTGCTATAATAGAAATAAAATAAATTTAAAAATTCCAAAACAAGTAGAAAGCCAAACTTTTATAATGAATAATGGAGTGGGAGAAAAGGTCAGCAAAGGTATAGATATACAATATTGATATAAATAAATGGGATATGTTTGCATAATTACATAGAACACAGAACATCTTAAAATATTAGAGATTATGAGAAACATGCACCTGGATTTAAAAACTTAATGGAATGAAAGATATTCTAAAAACACATGAATAAGCCAAATCGAATGAAGAAGAAATAGAAAGTTCTTGATAGACTAGTAATAATTATTGAATTTAAGTGTGACAATATGTTTTACCCCCAAAATTAACAACTTCAGATGCTACTGTTGCTGCTGCTGCTAAGTCACTTCAGTCGTGTCCGACTCTGTGCGACCCCAGAGACAGCAGCCCACCAGGCTCCCCAGTCCCTGGGATTCCCCAAGCAAGAACACTAGAGTGGGTTTCCATTTCCTTCTCCAATGCATGAAAGTGAAAACTGAAAATGAAGTTGCTCAGTTGTGTCCGACACCTAGCAACCCCATGGACTGCAGCCTACAAGGCATCTCCATCCATGGGATTTTCCAGGAAAGAGTACTGGAGTGGGTTGTCATTGCCTTCTCCAACAACTCCAGATATTTTATAGCAAACTTAGTAAGAAACTATGTATTTTGATAAACTCAGTGTTTTGGAACAAAAGAATATATTACGTTATTCTGTACTTTTAATTGCAAATATTTAAAATTAAAGAAAATTAAAAATAAATGAAGGCACTGAGATTGAAGTGAAGGACATGCCTTCAGTTTTTGCCTTTGTCTCTTTCTCACAATGATGTAAGACATCTAACATGACTGAGGCCCAGTTTTCTTTTTCTTGAAAGTTAATATAAGGTCATCTATATGAATGTGCCTAGGACATGCATGATTTATGTTCTGTAAGTACATAAATTTCTGATTCTGATCTGATCTGACCATCTCAACTCTAAAAGTTTAGATTGTAGTAATAGGTCTTACTATAAGGCATCAACACAGAGACAACAGTACTATAAGACTGGACGAAATAAAGGCTGCTTTTCAGTCTGTAGGAATACCAGTTGAGATCTATTTATGGAAGATGAATGAGGCAAGATGAGAAGCAGTTAATTATTACTAGAATATGAGCAAATAAATTCTGAAACTACAAAACCCAAACATCAAAATTTGTAATTATGTGAGTATTAACAGAAGTGGGATGTCTAGAAAGGGGCTGGGAGCATAGGAGGGAGGGAATATGCCCTGATCTGAATGCCCCTGGATATATGGAGCTAACTCCCTCATGCCACACTTAGAAGAGTCACCAAAACAAATTCAGATTGATTGGGGAGCCCAAGATTCCAGGAAACTAAACAACTTTTATTGCAATGACACCAAGAAAGATCCAGGAAGCCCCAGGAGGGAAATGAATTCTGTCCTGGTCAGTCACTAAGTCGTGTCCAGCTCTTTCCAACCCCATTGACTGTGACATGCCAGGCTTTCCTGTCCTTCATCATCTCCGAGGGTTTTCTCATACTCATGCCCCTTTAATTGGTGATGCCAATCAATCATCTTGTCCTCTGTTGTGCCCTTCTCCTCCTGCCTTCATTTGGTCTTTTCTAATGAGTCAGCTCTTCACATCAAGTGACCAAAGTATTGGAGTTCCAGCTTCATCATCAGTCCTTACAGTGAAAATCCTGGGTTGATTTCCTTTAAGATTGACTGGTTTGATCTCCCTACTGTCCAAGGGACTCTCTTAGAGTTTCCAGCACCACTGTTTGAAAGCATAAGTTCTTTGGTGCTCAGACTTTTTTATGATCCATCCAAATCTAACATCTGTACATGACTACTGTTAAAACCATAGCTTCGGACTATACAGACCTTTGTCGGTAAAGTGATGTCTCTGCTTTTTAATACACTGTCTAAGTTTGCCATAGCTTTTATTCCAAGGAACAAGTGCCTTTTAATTTCATGGCTATAGTCACTGCGGTGATTTTGGCACCCAAGAAAACAAAGCCTGTTACTATTTCCATTTTCCCCCATCTATTTGCCATGAAATATTGGGACCAGATGCCATGGTCTTAGCTTCTTGAATGTTGAGTTTTAAGCCAACTTTTTCACTTTCCTCTTTCACTTTCATTAAGAGGCTCTTTAGTTCCTCTTCGCTTTCTGCCATCAGAATGGTATCATCTGCATATATGAAGTTATCGATATTTCTTCCAGCAATCTTGATTCCAGCTGATGATTCATTCAGCCTGACATTTCACATGATGTATAGTAGGAAAAGGTACATGAATGAATAGCTCCAAATGTGTGAAGACAAGAAAAGTGAAAAGGGGAGGGCCAGAATCTATGTGCTGCATTGTAAGAGAATGGCATTGTATCACTTTTAAGTCTTTACCAGAACTGTTCTATGCCCGGCCATGCCTTTCCACATGATGAGGTTTTCACAAGCAGGTCTGATTTTTTTTTTTCAGTAATTCATAGTGTGTTTATAAAATGAAAAGCTCTCTATCAAAATACACATTTCACTGGGGAAAATAAATAAAACAGACAAATGGATCTACACAAAGTAAAAATTAACTTTGGCAGACTTCACTGTGGAGGACAGTCCATAACAAGCTTATCTGCCTTTACTCCCCCAGAGCTGATCATCTTCCAAGTTAAGATTTTAAAAAATATGTTTTAATTAAGATCATTATGTTGAAATTTGTTTCTCATTCCACATCATCTTCAGCCAAGCTCTGAGCACTTAGAATTCTCTGACTAATTGTTGAGAGCTTAGTCAGAAGCATCTGGAACACTGGTGGTGGAAGAGTTTGTTGCAACACTTGCAGTAACGGCTGTGGCTGTCCACACATAGCAACTGCATTTGTCAGATGGTCCACTCCCTTCTCATACTCACCTTGAGCTAGTAATTCTTCACCAAGCTGTATTTCTTCTAGAAAGAATTTCTGAACAGCCTCAGCATCTTTAAGGCCAGGTAACTTGGAAAGCCCATCTCCTTGTATGTGGATAAGGACCAGATGAGCCTCAATGCTCTGCTCAAACCTGGCAGTGTATTTACACATTCGATTATAATCCCTTCATCATGATATGAAAATAAATTTGATGTTTTTAGTCCTCTGACGATGGATCCAAAATAGAATTACCTGTGAATATGAGTCCAAAACAGTGTTTAAATATTTCAGAAACTTAGAAAATGTTGTGAAGTTGGGAGTTTGTGGTTTGTGATTGTGAGTCTTGGAGGTAGGCTCTACAATAGAGGTAGAACGAGCTTGGCTTCACCCACGTGACATTCCTAGTGTAACACAGCTTTGTCTACTACCATCATCAATTGTACAGCTGCCATCTACAGGATGTGGTGCTAATGTGCTATGTACATTATCTTAATTTTCCCAATGTTTTTACAGATCAGATGACTTTTTAAAAAATTTACATTTAGCAGATATGAAATGCATCTCATTTGGCAAATGTCATTTATTGTATAGTCACATAGCCTATAATTTCAATTCAGAAGAGTAAATCTATACTGCACATTCTATTACTCTGTGTACAAAAGTGAGAGTGGAATAACAATCAGAAACCAATTCTGTTCCTCTTCTGTATGAATTCTGTGCCTTTTCTTTCTATGTCAGTAGATTTATCTTGCTAGTTAGATTTCATTTTGGGACAATCCTAAAATCATCTGCCTGGTGGTCAGTGACATGGTAGGTACTGGCTTACCATCATCCTAGGATAAAAGAGATGCTCAATGAAGGCTACAATTCTTAAAGCCTACATAAGTGAGAATCTATTATTTAACAAGTCTCACCATGTGTTGGAAACAGTATTGCACCTAAGAACCAAAGACCCTAAACTCAGCGGGCCCTATGATTTTCTCTAGCGCTTCCTCCATGTGCTCAAAGATCCACAAGCATGGTCCATTCTTTCATGTCCACACCTGAATGTTCTTCTCATACTTGTAGTTGCCCTTCTGGTTTAGAGCTTCTTATTTCCCTCTCTAGCCTTGATTAGAGTGTATAAATTTATGTCACTGTGCACAGCATTTCTGCCCTCCCCCACCACTGTTTTGTAATTTGAAATGAAGTTGCTGAGGAAAGAACACAGCCTTTGCAAATGGCAGGAATATGGGTGAATTGTACTTCTAAATCTTACTACCCATTAACCTTAGAATATCATACACTGTGGAATCAGAGAGATCCAATTCAAATTTCAGATCTTCTCCTTTGTTGTAGAGTCTTAGAGAAATGATATATCTAAACCTCACTTTCTTCCCTTTCAAATGGGGATGATACTACTGGCATTAATTATACCATGGAACCAAATAGAAATACCATACATGTAGAGTAGCTAGCATGCTCTGACTGTTTGATAAACGATATCTTTTACTATTAAATTTTAGGTCAAGCACTTAACCCAACACCTAGCAAATGTCATGTCAGCTTTATTCCTTTTCCATCGTCTTAAACATATCTTGAGTATATTCTTCACATTCAGACTACAACTTTAATCTGGACACTGTGATTGCTGCTCTGTTGAGCTTGCATGGGCAGCCCTGGACTAGATCAGAATTTTCAGTCTTCATCCTGCCCCAGTACTTTTCTAGCTCCATCTCCCATGGTGAACTAGTAACTTAAAGGCATAACTCACTGAATCCTAATAGTTGAACCACAAGGAACCACACAAGACTCTTTTCTATGCATTAATTATCAGCTTTTCTTGGTAGTTGTTGTTGAGAAGTCATGAAAGTTCTATATATAAATAAATAGTTAATCTTCCTGCAGGTCCTATTAGTTTCCTAGGGCTTCTAGGAAACAAATTCACATGAGCTTGGTGGCTCAAAACAACATAGATGTATGATTTTATTTGTTTTGATAACCAGAAGTCTGAAGTCAAGATGTTGGCAGGGCCATTCTCCCCCTGAAATTTCTAGAGGAGGCTCCTTCCTTGTCTCTTCAATCTTATAGTTTTTCCCAGAAACTCTTAACTTCCTTGGCTACTTCACTCTTATCTACAACCCTGGTCACATTGCTTCCTCCTGTTTGTGTGTCTCCATGTCTTCTTTACTTTATGTATCTCCTAAGGGTACCTCTTAATGTACTTAAGACACATGCAACTTATCCAGAATAACCTCCTCATCTCAAACTCCTTAATTTAATTATGCAGGCAAATAATCTTTTCTAATTAAGTTCACATTCACAGGCTCTGGGATTTAGGAAAAGGATGTATCATTTTGAAGGTCATTAATCTATTCACTGTATTAGAAAGAGGAGAAAAAAATGGAGAATAAATGGACGTATGTCCTCCCCAGGGGAGATTTGTACATAGCCTAAAGGAGAGTTAGACCCCCAAAACACAGGCCGCCAGGACACACTTTCCTTTTTCATCCCTCAGGTTCGACTCTAATGGAAGAATCAGCCTGTGGAGGTGCCATTTAAAGAGCTGCATAAAATCACCTCTCAGACAAAACAATCAAGGTCTTAATTGACCTCTCTGTTGAACTTGTTTCTTCTAAGAATACTTTATACAAGTGCTTGTTTTTTGGGTTTAAGGCCATCTATCCTAATTTGCCCACACTCTGATCACTTGAAATAATTCCTTTCCTTACTCCTTACCTATTTCTAGCATTTATGTTCAGTTATCCTACCCCCAGCCCACTGTCATCATTGCTGTAGGCTGGATATATGAAGTTCTTTGAATAATCTTTCTGTGTAGGTCATATCCTCTAATCCTTTTTTATCATTTTTGGATCCTCTCCAATTTATCAATGTCTCCTTCTAAAACAAGCAGCCAAAATGCTACCAGAAGTGTCATGCATCTTGTTTTTAAACAGAGAGATAACAGATATTCACAAAGAAGTCAAGGGATTTTCAGAAACACATTCTGGAATTAAATCATACGTATTAAGTCAGCCTTTCCCAGTGCTTTATGCTCTTCTCCACTCCTTCAGCAACTGCATTAATTTCTCCAACCATCAGGGGAAAGGGATAAAACAGACAGTTATGGGTGGATCAGTTACGTCTAAAAATAATAGTAGCTGCCATTTATCCAGTGTTCACCATGTGCCACTACCTGTGCTTTGCATGTAGTTATTACCTCATATGATCCTGTCTGTTTTCAGCTGCACAGATGAGAAAACCTAGGCTGAGAGAAAGAACTTTGTGGATATATATACAGTGTTAGGTGACTTCCCCTGTGGCTAAGTGGTAAAGAGTTAGTCTGCAATTCAGGAGCCACAGGAGATGAAAGTTCAATCCCAGGGTCAGGAAGATCCCTTGGAGGAGGGCATGGCAACCCACTCCAGTATTCATGGCTGGAGAATCCCATGGACAGAGGGGGACTGACAGGCTATAGTTCATGGGGTCCCAGAGTCAGACATGACTGAAGAGACTTAGCAGGCACACATAGACACAGTGTTAAATCTTGATGCAGCGATTCCCTCCCAGGTTTGGTTGCAGAGTCTGTTATCCATAATACTTCAACTTAGTAAAACACTAGATCACATTTTAAACCACTAAGGAAACACTAAGAATACTACTTCATTTAAAGGATAGTTCATTAAATATTCAGTTTCCTGGCTGCATTAAGCTATTTTATTCTCTCCAAAATGATTTGCTTGTCTAGATTTGGCCTTTGAATCAAGACTAACCTTTCTAAAGGGTCATTACCTTAAAAGGTCATTTAATCTATACCCATGCCTTGGGGGTGCCATTCAGGAAGGTAATTCCTCAATGTCAATAAAGCATTCTCTTTGCAACTTTAACTCTGTTTCTTTTCAAAACTCTTTTACATAAGTTTGAAGTGAACCTGCTAACAATAAATCTGTTTCAATAAAGTCAATACATACACATCAATCAACTATTCTACCCAATCCTGACCTGGGTTCTACAAGTTTTACAAGGAAAAAATTGTGTGTATATATATATATAAAACTTTTGTTAAGGAAATAGGTCTTACAGAAGATAAGGCTCGAGAAATTATTAATGGGAAATTCTCAAGATGGCCCATGAATCAGAGTGACACTTTATGGCATAGACTGGGGATTTGTATGCCTGTTTAACAAGAAATACTTAAGAGGCTTAAAAATTGCATTCTATAAGCCCATCCCAGGCCAATTGGATCAGATTCTGGGACTTAGGAGTTAAAAAAAAGTTTCAGATACTTATTATTATCAGTCAGATTTGTGACTGTAGACTACTGGCAGAATACAAATTCAAACAAAGGATACTAAAGTTGATAATAATAAGATAAGATAGAAATCTTTACTGCTATTTAGTGTTTTCCAGTTTTCAAAATAATTTTCACCAACTATTTCATTTGACCTTTGCAATTAACCAAAATGTTGTTTTATAGATTAGAGTCAAATAATAAAGATAAAAGTGCAGCTCAAAGTACTACATCCCTGTTCAGGCCCTACCCTAAGTCACAAGGGTATTAACTGACAATGCTAGGCTGAAATAGCCCAGGCCTCTAAACAGCTAGCCTAGTCCTTCCTAGTCAGAGAAGCTGGTAGCCTTAATTGAGGAAAGATGAAGCTAGTAAGAAAAGAATCCTATTTGGAGAGAAATAAAGAAAACTTAATCAGACTCTAGTCCTGCTTCTCACTTGATACATGGTCTTTAACAACTCATCTTATCTTTCAAAGTCTTATACTGTTAACGAACATAGGCTCTAGACTCATCATCCTTGGGCAAACACTGGTTCTACTACAATAGTTGAGATACCATAGACTAGTTACTTAATTTTCCTGTGCCTTAGAGTTCTCACCTGAACAATAGGTTATTGTGAATATTAAATGTGCAGAAATATACATATACATATGAACACATATATACACATATAAAGAGAGAGAAAGGAAAAAAAGGGATTGGAGGAAGGAAGAAGGAGAACACTAGAACAGTTCCTATGAAGTATTGAATATTTCATTAAGTATTCAGTTCAGTTCACTTGCTCAGTCATGTCTGACTCTGCGACCCCAAGGACTGCAGCACACCAGGCTTCCTTGTCCATCATCAACTCCTGAAGCCTACTCAAACTCATGTCCATCAAGTCAGTGTTGCCATTCAGCCATCTCATCCTCTGCCATCCCCTTCTCCTCCTGCCTTCAATCTTTCCCAGCATCAGGGTCTTTCCCAATGAGTCAGTTCCTTGCATCCAGTGGCCAAAGTATTGGAATTTCAGCTGCAGCATCCGTCCTTCCAATGAATATTCAGGACTGATTTCCTTTAGGATAGACGGGTTGGATCTCCTTGCAGTCCAAGGGACTCTCAAGAGTCTTCTCCAACATCACAGTTCAAAAATGTCAATTCTTCATCACTCAGCTTTCTTTATAGTCCAGCTCTCACATCATTCATGACTACTGGAAAAACCATAGCTTTGACTAGATGGACCTTTATTGGTAAAGTAATGTTTCTGCTTTTTAATAGTTATCTAGGTTGGCCATAGCATTTCTTCCAAGGAGCAGGAGTCTTTTAATTTCATGGTTGCAGTCACCATCTGCAGTGATTTTGGAGCCTCCTCCAAAATAAAATCTCTCACCATTTCCATTGTTTCCCCATCTATTTGCCATGAAGTGATGAGACCGAATGCCATGATCTTAGTTTTCTGAATGTTGAGTTTTAAGCCAGCTTTTTCAGTCTCCTCTTTCACTTTCATCAAGAAGCTCTTTAGTTCCTCTTTGCTTTCTGCCATAAGGGTGGTATCATCTGCATATCTGAGGTTATTGATATTTTTCCCAGCAATCTTGATTCCAGCTTGTGCTTCATCCAGTCTGGCATTTTGCATGATGCACTCTGCATATAAGTTAAATAAGTAGGGTGACAATATACATCCTTGACGTATTCCTTTCCCAATTTGAAACCAGTCTGTTGTTCCATGCCCAGTTCTAACTTTTGCTTCTTGATCTGCATACATGTTTCTCAGGAGGCAGGTCAGGTGGTCTGGTATTCCCATCTCTTTAAGAATTTTCCACAGTTTGTTGTGATCCACACAGTCAAAGGCTTTGAGGTAGTCAATAAAACAAAAGTATATATGTTTCTGGAACTCTCTTGCTTTTTTGATGATCCGGTGGAATTTGGCAATTTGATCTCTCATTCCTGTGCCTTTTCTAAATCCAACTTGTACATTTGGAAGCTCACATTTCACCTACTGTTGAAGCCTGGCTTGCAGAATGTTAAGCATTCTTTTGGAAGCATGTGAAATGAGTGCAGTTGTGCAGTAGTATGGCATTAAGTATTAATTTAGGGAAATTAATCAAGTAAGTGAAAAGTTTCAATCAATCATAGATGTTTTAACACTGACTCTTAGAAGAAAATGCTAGAGAATAAAATCACATGTGTTGAATACATTCTAAGTAAAAATTTCTGATATAATCATTATTTCTCAATTTTTTAAGAAAAATATATTCATTTAGCATTTAGAGGCTACATAGTATGTGCCAGACACTGTGCTAAATATCTCACACCCTTAATCCTCAACACCATCCCACGACCTGTGAACACTCTTTCATCCTCATTTTACAGATAAGGAAACAGAAGCTTAGAGAAGCTAAGTAAATTGCCCAGAGTCACAGAACTGGAGAGCAGAGCTGGTCAGGGATTAGTTCTCAGGTCATCTGTATCTAGACCCTGCTCTCTAAACCAGCCCCTAACTGCTCGTGTATGTGCAGTATATGCACAGTTTCCAAATAGAAGAAGCTTATCCTTCATACTTGCCCCTTCTTTCTGATTCCTTCTCATCATAACCTTTGCTTTCCATTCCCTCTCAAATTTTACCTGCACCCATGCCCACCATCAGTCTTTCATAGTATTCTTTAGCTACATAAACTCTATCATATAAACCCTCTTTTCAGACCAGCCCTTAAAAGAATTGATCCATATGCTGAAAGTTACTTCCTGCTTCACAATGAAATTGTCATTTTCTGTTCTTAGCCAGGTAATGAATGCAGAGAAATATGACTATGTAAGTAACTGTGAGAAATGCTTCATAATAGAAAGATAATCTTTACATTTCTGGAGAAATTTGTTTTCTAAAAGAGAATTGGTTAACCGAACTATATCTTTACTTAGAGGAGTGTTAGACTATGAAATGGGGAAATGGAGGATTTGGCCTGGATTAGGGAGATATTCTGAGGTAAAAGGCCCACAGAGCCTTTCACAGAACCTCCAGATACCTGCTTAAAAGGGAGGCCATAACCATGTTCCAAGAATTCACACATTTGAAAGTGAAATGTGCCCAAGTAAAACTCGTGTTTGGAGGACAACGACTCTCATCATTGTATTAAAGAAGCCACAAAGTGATGGCAGATTGCATGTCCTTTCTCTGGAGCAGCCCAGCCCCCTTTCTATTTTATTAAATCCAAGAGAGAAGCATTGTCCTTTGGTTGACAGTAAACTGCCATACAACATTGTCTCTGTCTCCTTCGAAAGCCAGTGCTAAGGTGTTTTCTATAGTATGGTATTTACGGACTAAAGAAGGATGACATTTCAAGGATAAAGACAGCCAGCTCCATGGTGGGATCAGCTGCCTGGAAATTCACTTTCGTTAGAAATGACTGTTTTTCCAGTTGCCCCATCACCTGTTTTTCTGCATAAAAGGTTTTTCCTTTTTGGAGAAATCTACAGATTCATTTTAAAGAGCCCTGTATCACACACACAGAGCAAGACTGGCAGGGAGCCTGAGAAGAAGGGGAGAGGTTCTTCTAGTCACAATATCCTGGAGGGGTTCAGGGAGGAGATGGAACCCTGGATCTTCTTTTTCATATTGACTGGCTCTCTTCCAGAAACATCATTGAGAATCTCCTCTGTGAAACCAGTGTGTCTCTGATCTCAAGAAGCTGACTCCTAGAAGTAAACACAAAGAAAAATAACCAGCAATACAGGAGTCAGGTAGAAAAGAACATTGAATACAGATGGTAACAATATCAATAGTAATGCTACCCTGATTGTTCTATTAATATCTGGTAAATAATGTATATTTGCATGTGAGTGTGTGCTGTGTGTATGTGGAATATGCATATAGTTTATACATATATGTGAATTTGTTGTATAAATATGTAACATTTTTATACTTAATCTCCTTAACATAATATTGTTCCTTACCAACACCTGAAGACATGAGGATTAGGGAGGGCTTTCCCAAGGATGATAACTGGGTCAGACTCCAGTACACATGTTTTTAATTCCTGTAATACCACCTTCTAATAGTATATTAAATGCATCAAGAATTTAAAAAAAAATAATCACTAGAGGCTACAATGATGTATGGAAATCAAGCGGTTATATTGGACAAGTTCTTGACAAATGGATAGGTCAAGATGGAAGGGCAACTGAAGGCCTGGCATAGGATGGATTGAACAGTGTGAACTAATATTCCCAGACAATGGTGGGGGTGGCAGTGGGAAGGTTTTGATTAGAAGGTGATCTTGGGGTTGAGATTTCATCCTGGGGGCACTGTAGATTCACAGAATATTCTCAAATAAGACACATGGCACAATATCCTTCCCTAATAGGAAATTGTCTCCTGAAGGCTTCTTTTAAGTGTGGTCATCCATTGTGGTTGTATTAAAAATAAACATGTGGTGAAAGAGTCCTTATATTTTAGAGACATATTGAAATGTTTAAGGCTGAAATGGTAGGATGTTTAAAGTGTTTGCTTTAGAAATGCACTGTGTGCGCTGGAGGAAAACACGTAGGCATAAAAACAAGCTTGGTTTCCTGTTGGAAATTACCAAAATTGATCCATGGGTTCATGAAAGTTTGCAATACTCTTCTACTTTTGCATGTCCTAAAATTTTTCCATCATAATAAATTAAATAAAAATCATTAGAAACTTAAGTACTGCTTTAAATGGTGAGTATAAATTAAAATGGAAAATAATAAAGCTACTCATGAATTTTCGCTACTGTGAAATAAAACATCAGTGAGTTTTCCTGAAAAAAAGGGATCATGATTTCAGGATCAGCTCTCAAGTCATTTCCCATTATGTTAGTAAATTAGAGAAGTACAACTGACAACACCAGTACCTAACACATATAATCCTTTGCGTCAAAGTATTTCACATGTATCATTTTATATGATCTTCATATGATTCCTAAGAGTAGCTGGGCTCCTAGCATGAAGTTTGTCCTACTTGGCATCTAGTGCAAGCATTCTGGTGGAAACTTAAATATCTTACTTTGACCTTTGAATTTCTCATGGCAATTTAGCAGAGCTAGTAATTCTTATGAAAATTTAGCAGAGATAGTAAATAACAAAATGATGGTGACTGTCATTGCTGTTGAAGAAGCCAAAAGACCCAAACACATTAGCAAAAGTCTGAAAATAATGATCACTTCCTCTACTTTATACACAGAAGGCTCTCAATGTATATTTCTTATGAGTGAATGACCCAATTTCTTTATTTATTCATTTTTTAATTAATTAATTTTTTAAATTGGAGGCTAATTACTTTACAATATTATAGTGGTTTTTGCCATACACTGACACAAATCAGCCATGGTTGTACATGTGTCTCCCCTCCTGAACCCCCCTCCCACCTCCCTCCCCATCCCATCCCTCATGGTTATCCCGGTGCACCAGCCCTAAGCATCCCATCTCATTCAGCCAACCTGGACTGGCGAGCTATTTCACATATGATAATATATATGTTTCACTGCTATTCTCTCAAATCATGCCACCCTTGCCTTCTCCCACAGAGTCCAAAAGACTGTTCTATACACCTGTGTCTCTTTTGCTCTCTCGCATAGGGTCATAGTTACCATCTTTCTAAATTTCATACATATGCATTAGTATACTGTATTGGTGTTTTTCTTTCTGACTTACTTCACTCTGTATAATAGGCTCCAGTTTCATCCACCTCATTAGAACTGATTCAAATGTAGTCTTTTTAATGACTGAGTAATATTCCATCGTGTGTATGTACCACACCTTTCTTATCCATTCATCTGCTAATAGACATCTAGGTGGCTTCCACGTCTTGGCTATTGTAAACAGTGCTGCAATGAACACTGGGGTACACATGTCTCTTTCATTTCTGGTTTCCTTGGTGTGTATGCCCAGCAGTGGGAATGCTGGGTCATATGGCAATTCTATTTCCAGTTTTTCAAGCAATCTCCACACTGTTCTCCACAGTGGCTGTATTAGTTTGCATTCCCACCAACAGAGGGGATGTAAGAGGGTTCCTGTTTCTCTACACCCTCTTCAGCACTTATTGTAGACTTTAGGATAGCAGCCATTCTGATTGCCATGAGATGGTTCCTTATTGTGGTTTTGATTTGCATGTTTCTGATAATTAGTGATGTTGAGCATCTTTTCATGTGTTTGTTAGCCACCTGTATGTCTTTTTTGGAGAAATGTCTGTTTAGTTCTTTGGCCCGTTTTTTTATTGGGTCATTTATTTTTCTGGAATTGAGCTACAGGAGCTGCTTATAAATTTTCAAGGTTAATTCTTTGTCTTTTTCTTCATTTGCTATTATTTTCTCCCATTCTGAAAGCTGTCTTTTCACCTTGCTTATAGTTTCCTTCATTGTGCAAAAGCTTTTAAGTTTAATTAGGTCCCATTTGTTTATTTTTGCTTTTATTTTCATTACTCTGGGAGGTGTGAATGACCCATTTTCATACTGACATATGGTGCAAGGGGTTGCAAAGAGCCCGACACAACTTAGTTACTGAACAACAACAACAAACATGGTTGAAATAGCCACTTGCAGCAGTCTTATTTTAAATTTTTTGTTGTTGTTGTTGTTATTGTATTTATTTTCTTTACATTATCTTGTTGGTTTTGCCATACACTGACATGAATCTGCTATGGGTATACATGTGTTCCCCTTCCAGAACCCCCCTCCCACCTCCCTCCTGACTCCATCTCTCTGGGTCATCCCAGTGCACCAGCCCTGAGCACCCTGTATCAAGCATCAAACTTGGGCTGGCGATTGATTTCACATATGATAATTCACAGTTTCAATGCCATTCTCCCATATCATCCCACCGTTGACCTCTCCCATAGAGTCCAAAAGACTGTTCTATACATCTGCATCTCTTTTGCTGTCTTGCATATAGGGTTATCATTACCATCTTTCTAAATTCCATATATATGTGTTAGTATACTCTATTGTTGTTTTTCCTTCTGGCTTACTTCACTCTGGATAATAGGCTCCAGTTCCGCCCACCTGAGTAGAACTGATTCAAATGTATTCTTTTTAATAGCTGAGTAATATTCCATTGTGTATATGTACCACAGCTTTCTTATCCATTCATCAGTTGATGGGCATCTAGGTTGTTTCCATGTCCTGCCTATTGTAAACAATGTGGCGATGAACATTGGGGTACACGTGTCTCTTTCAATTCTGGTTTCCTCAGTGTGTATGCCCAGCAGTGGGATTGCTGGGTCATATGACAGTTCTATTTCCAGTTTTTTAAGGAATCTCCACACTGTTCTCCATAGTGGCTGTACTAGTTTGCATTCCCACCAACATTGTAAGAGGGTTCCTTTTTCTTCACATCCTCTTCAGCATTTATTGCTTATAGACTTTTGGATTGCAGCCATTCTGACTGGTGTAAAGTGGTACCTCATTGTGGTTTTGATTTGCATGTCTCTGATAATGAGTGATGTTGAGCATCTTTTCATGTGTTTGTTAGCCATTTTTATGTCTTCTTTGGAGAAATGTCTGTTTAGTTCTTTGGGCCACTTTTTGATTGGGTCATTTATTTTTCTGGAATTGAGCTGCATGACCTGCTTGGATATTTTGGATCAATGGAACAAAATAGGAAGCCCAGGGATAAATCCACGCACCTATGGACACCTTATCTTTGACAAAGGAGGCAAGAATATACAATGGAGAAAAGACAATCTCTTTAACAAGTGGTGCTGGGAAAACTGGACAGCCACTTGTAAAAGAATAAAACTAGAACACTTTCTAACACCATACACAAAAATAAACTCAAAATGGATCAAAGATCTAAACAGAAACTATAAAACTCCTAGAGGAAAACACAGGCAAAACACTCCCTGACATAAACCAAAGCAGGATCCTCTATGACCCACCTCCCAGAATATTGGAAATAAAAGCAAAAATAAACAAGTTTGTTGTGCAAAAAATGCACAACAAAGAAACCTAAAAGCAAGGTGAAAAGGCAGCCTTCAGAATGGGAGAAAATAGTAGCAAATGATGCAATGGAGAAACAATTAATCTCAAAACTATACAAGCAACACCTACAGCAGTCTTAAACTCAGTCCCATCAATATGTTTTTACACACATTTATTAACACACTAATTGTTTGTGTGCTACATCACTTCAGTTGTGTTTGACTCTTTGCGACCCCATGAACTGTAGCCCACCAGACTCTTCTGTCTATTGGATTGTCCAAGCGAGGATATTGGAGTAGGTTGTCATTTCCTCTCCCAAGAGATCTTCACAACGTAGGGATCAAACCTGTTTGTCCTTAATTGGAGATGGATAAGTCACAACTTAGCCACCAGGAAAGCCCCACTCTAATTGCTTGTAAGGGATGATTCAAACTTTTTGATAATTTCAAAAAGTTTACTTTTTGTTTTTTATCTTGCCTTGCCCATTTTGGTCTTATATGAGAAAGTACCTGTGGAGCAGATCAGGTAATAAGCCCATCCAGCTTAGTAAGTGTAGAAAGAGTCTGAGAATTATTGAGTTGAAAACTTATCTTGTTCTTATACATATTCTACCTGTTTATTCTTATTTCCCTTTTCGCTTTCCAGACCCATTTTCCTATGGGTGCTTAGAGTTAATAAGAGGTAGAATAATATACTAAAAAGAACAAGAATGTTAATTCATTTAACAATATTGATGCCAACAACTTCGTCCTTGGGAAAGTGTCTTTAGGTTTTTGTTTTCCTAATTTCATTATTCACCAAAAACTTTGCCCAATTCTTATGAGATATTAGTTGCCACAATACCCCTTAAATGATGAGTTAACATATCAAATGTTTGTTATGTTTGAAGCCGGTATAGATCTAAAAAGTTATCATCAAGTAACAGAGAAGCAAAACTCAAATGGTAGAACTGAAACACCACATTTGAGAGTCTAGGCCAAGATAACCTAGTGGGTGCCCTTTTATTCATCTCCCCATATGTTGTAACCTGTTATGCTCAGTTATAAAATTTATAGACTAGATAAGAAATGAGAAGTCAAAACTGTTAATAAAATGTAGCTCAGTCTTTAAGCTGGGCTTTCCTGACAGCTCATTTGGTAAAGAATCTGCCTGCAATGTGGTAGACCTAGGTTCGATCCCTGGGTTGGGAAGATCCCCTGGAGAAGGGAAAGGCTACCCACTCCAGTATTCTTGCCTGGAAAAATCCATAGACAGTCCATGGGGTTGCAAAGGGTCGGACACAAATGACTGACTTTCACTTTCACTTTTCACTTTCAGTCATGAAGTTATCTTATAGGCAAACTTGTTGGCCTCTTACCATGCACTGCCAATTATTATTTTGGTATTTTAGAGGTTTGGCCATTAGGCCATTAAATGCTTTGAACTCCATTTTCCTTCTCTATAAAAACAGTATGACACTGATGACTAGTAGGCTATTTTATTTATGTCAGTGTGAATAAGGTAGTAAAAGTAATAACAATCATATAATGGTCATATTTTATATGGTAGTTACTTACCATGATGTAATTAATGCATTCCATCTTCATTACTTGATATGGGCCTCCTGCCTTGTTTCATGTAGACAGCTGTTTATGTGGGCACCCAGATGCTGACAGCATTTTGTCTGCCATAGCTGAAGAGAGAGGTGAAGAAGGAAGCCTTTCAGCTAATATATTCCTAATGCTTTCTCTTCCTCCCACAACTGGTTTCTAGGACACTGTGCTTTGGAAAAGGGCTGGCCATAGACTCTGCAACAACAAATTCTGCAAAATATGATTGACAGTCCATGACAAAAGTGGATATGCCAGGCACATTCCCACATTATTTGTGCAATGTGTGCTGAGTTCCCTATTTTACAAGAAATATCTTCAGGCTCACCCAAAGACACAAAAACAGGAGGCAGCTGAACAAATACTGGGTCAGACTCACTCCTCGTGTGAGCCCTTCTCATCCTCCACTATTTCCCTTGGTCATGAAAGTGCCTTGGTGGGAGGCCAGGTGAGAGAAACTGGTTTCATAACTAAATCATAGTTCATCAGTACATTCGGAAATTTGAATTAGCATTTTATTGAGCAAAATTCAAAGAGGTGATAAAAAATAAATGGAAATATTGAGAAGTTCGTTTAAAATATCAGGTGGCTGCCTGGGAAACTGCAGTTTCCCAAGCACTTGTATGGATGCTCAGAGAAGACCTGAATCCCCTCTGCATGAAGCTCCATATCTGAGAGTAGAGAGTCCATTGTCCCTGCTGATGAGGGGCTCACCTCTCCTTTGAAAATGGTGAGCTGCTGCACTGCTGATCCTACCCTACCCTGATCCCATCCTGCTTTTTGCCTTCTATGCACTGTATGCATGATCACATGAGTAAGATGACCTACCAATACAATGTCCTGCTCAGTGTAGCGCAAGAGAAAAATTGGGCTGTTTGTTTCAGAACTTCCTTTCTGTTTCCATTTTTCATTAAGCTCTGTCTTTAAGTATCCAAAGTGATGTAGTTTCCTTGGTAGCAGATTTGTATAACAGTTGCTAATGAGGATACCACGGTGAGTTTTCTTTCTGGGGAGATGTGTGGGAATAAGCATCTTCCACTACTCCCCAAGTGTAAGCTTTGCCCCAATCTGTCCTCTTAGCTCTCTCCTTTAGAGATTTATAGAATAATAACTGTTCTACCAGTGAGCCTTCACTGTTGAGCATCTTGGGAGAGGATAGTAGTATGGAGAAAAAGCTGTTGAGACTAATCAAGTCAGGGGCTCAGAGAGACCCACTGATTCATGGATGAGATCAGTGGAACATTTCAAGTCAAAGGGGATTTGCTAAACACCAGTATTCTTTGGACCTCCACCCACATTCAGGCTTCTACCCTCTGTATGTATGTGTGTCGATGGCAAGAATAAGGGTAATGGCCAGGTGGATAATGATGGTAGGAGAGACAAAGCCTATTATTTGGAATGTCTGTTCCTTTAAGCGAATGCCAAGATGTTGTGGAGAGGGTGGTAATTAGAGGTACAACAGGCAAGGTTCTTAGTTCTAACAAATACAAGCTAGCTTCTATAGTTTAAGACATAGTGTAAAGAATATTGGCCAGCTCTGAGTCTTCAGGCTAGTCAGTCCAGGAAAGTATCCAAAGCCACGCCATAGAACTAGCTGCATGGCGACAGCCTGGCACCTCTGTCAGGTTCATACACCCTGGAAGCCAGTCATGGAGGCTTCAGCTGCAACTTTAGCCACCACCACCCCTGGAAACTGGATATATCCTACCACTACCATTTCCTAGAAGGATTCCACATGAAGTCTACTTCTTTAAAATTACTGTCTTCCAATTCAAGTCCATACCTTGAGCCTGATTGAAAGATGAGTGGCCCACAGCTGCAAAAATACTGGAGAATTGGGTAACTGGCAGAATTGGGTACCTGAAAAGTACCCAATTTATTTCCTTTATTATATTCATCTTCACATGAAATATTCCCTTGGTATCTCTAATTTTCTTGAAGACATCTCTAGTCTTACCCATTCTATTGTTTTCATCTATTTCTTTGCACTGTTCACTTGGGAAGGCCTTCTTATCTCTCCTTTATATTTTTTGGAACTCTGCATTCAAATGGTTATATCTTTTCTCCTTTGCCTTTTGCTTCTCTTCTTTTCTCCACCATTTATAAGGCCTCCTCAGAAAACGATTTTACCTTGATGCATTTATTTTCCTCGGGGATGATTTTGATTACCACCTCCTGTACAATGTTATGAATCTTTATCCATAGCTCTTCAGGTACTCTAGCAGATCTAATCCTTTGAATCTATTTGTCACTTCCACTATATAATTGTTAAGGATTTATTTAGGTCATATCTGAATGACCTAGTAGTTTTCCCTACTTTCTTCAATTTAAGTCTGAATTCTACAACAAGGAGTTCATGGGTCTGAGCCACAGTCAGGTCCCAGTGTT
>ML662445.1:17163143-17277196 GCA_007570785.1 Antilocapra americana
GCTCTCTGTCGTCCGCCCAGCAGTTGGGGAGTGGGGCTTCTCCTCTCTCCCGGCCCGGCCGCTCTGTTTTCTCGGCGTGTAGCTGAGCACTCCTTCTAAGGTGTATACAGCACCGATCTGTCCAGATTCCCCAGAAGTCTTGGTTAGCCTCCCCGGGGCTGGGTTGGGTTATGCCCACTGCTCTCAGGCGGGGGTTGGGCCGGTCCGCAGCCCTCAGCTGCACAGCCTCTCTGTTGACTCCTCACCGCCCTTTGTTTTGTGCACGGACCTGGGGGGGAGAGGGAGCTTTTCCTGGAAGGTTAGGTCCCTCAGGCTGCTCCGTTCCCTGAGCCCGCGGCCCGCCCCTCCCTGAGCAGGAGCAGTCTGCTTCGGCTGTGCTGCTGCTCTCGGCTGTGCTTGTAGCTAGAGACGAACCTTGCAGGGCTTAGCTATTAATCTGCTTCTGCTCTCAGCTATATTGCTCTCCAAGATCCACCGCAGATCTGCCAGAGAGAATGCTCCCTGGTATTCAGAAACCTTTCTCCTCTTTTTTTTTTTTTCCTCTTTATTCCAGACTCCCCTTCCGGGACGGAACCCGTCCCCAGCTCTTTGTCTCTCCCTCTACTTTTTTTTTTTCTTTTCTTTCTTTTGTCCTACCTCCTCACGTCGGCACTGGGTCGCCTCTCCAGATGCCCGATGTCCTCTGCCAGCATTCAGTTCCTGTTTTTTGGAGTTTGCTCGGCCTTTAAAAGTTCTTTTGGTATATTTATTGGGGAGAGAGTGTTCTCCCCGTCCTATTCCTCCGCCATCTTAGTTTCTCCCTCCCCAGTGTTGTTTTTGATGACTGTATATTTCCAGCTCTATATAGAACCAAACACCAAAATTGCAACGAGCTTCTGAAAACCATTGACAGGAAAACGTTGAATCCCACCAAAAAAGATACCCTGCATCTCAGGGCAAAGGAAAAGGCACCTCAATATGGTAGGAGGAGCGCAGTCACATTGAAAATCAAATCTCATACCTGCCAGAGATGCTCAGAGGGCACAAACAAAACTTTGTTACAACCAGGATCCAGAGAAAGCAGCAGTGACCTCCACAAGATACTGAGCCAGACCTACCTTTGAGTGTCTGAGTATCTCCTACAGAGGCATGGGTCAGCAGTGGCCTACCATGTGGACAGGGGATCTGGCTGCAGCAGTCCTGGGAGGTGTAGCATGTGGTATAAGTCATCTTGGAGGAGGTTGCTACTTGCCCCTCAATAGAGCCACCAGGCAGGTGACCCACAAACTGGAGAGCAATTATACCAAAGAAGTTCTCACACTGTTGCAAACATTTTAGGGCCCACAACAGATTTCCCAACCTGGGGATCCAGAAAAAGGACTGAGAACCCCCAGGGATTTTGAGTTTGAAGGCCAGTAGGATTTGACTGCAGAATTTCCATAGGATTGAGGAAGCAGAGACTCTTGGAGGGCACAAAAAATAAAAATAAAAATGTGTGCACACCAGGAACCAGGAGAAAGGAGCTGCGACCCCAGAAGAGACGGAGCCAGACTTGCCTGTGAGTGTCCAGGAGTCTCCAGTGGATGGATGGGTCAACAGTAGCCTGCCACAGGGTCAAGTGCATTAACTACAACAGTCCTGGGAGGCACAGCATGCTGGAATAAGTCCTTTTGAAGGTGATAGCCATTATTGCAATTACCCCTACCACAGTTAGGCCTGAGGACAAACTAGGGAACACAGCCCCAACCATCAGTAGAAAATCCCATTAAAGATTTACTGAGCATGGCCTTGCTCACCAGAGTAAGACTCAGTGTTCCCCACAACCAGTCCCTCCCATCAGGAAGCTTCCACAACCCTCTATCTTCATCAATCAGAGGGCAGACAAAATGAAAATCACAATTATAAAATCCCTGTGGCTCAAATGATAAAGCATCTGCCTGCAATGCAGGATACCCAGGTTTGATCCCTGGGTGGGAAGATCCCCTGGAGAAGGAAATGTCAACCCACTCCAGTAGTCTTGCCTGAAAAACTCCATGGACTGTCACTTGACGAGTCTGGTAGGCAACAGTTCACGGAGTCGCAAAGAGTAGGACACGACTGAGCAACTTCACTTTCAACCAAACTGATCACGTGAATGACAACCTTGTGCAACTCAGTGAGACTATGAGCCATGCTGTGTAGGGCCACCCAGGACACCATGGAGAGTTCTGACAAAACGTGGTCCACTAGAGAAGAGAATGATGAACCATTTCAGCATTCCTACCTTGAGCACCCCCTGAACAGTATAAAAAGGCAAAGGATAAACCCTTGAAAAATAGTATGGACATGACAGAAGCAGAAGATATCAAAAAGAGATGGCAGGAATACACAGAAGAACTGTACAGAAAAAGGTCTTAATGACCCAGATAACCACAATGATGTGGTCACTCATGTAGAGCCAGACATTCTTCTTGCAAAGTCAAATGGGCCTTAGGAAGCATCACCACAAACAAAGCTAGTGGAGGTGATGGAATCCCAGTTAAGCTATTTCAAATTCTAAAGGTTGAAGCGGTGAAAGTGCTGCACTCAATATGCCAGCAAATTTGGAAAAGTCAGCAGTGGCCACAAGACTGGAAAAGGTCAGTTTTCATTCCAATCTCAAAGAAAGGCAATGCCCAAGAATGTTTAAACCACCGCAAAACTGCACTCATCACACACACTAGCAAAGTAATGCTCAAAATTCTCCAAGCCAAGCTTCAACAGTTTTTGAACCAAGAACTTCCAGATGTTCAAGTGGGATTTCGAAAAGGCAGAGGAACCAGAGATAAAATTGCCAACATCCATTGAATCATCAAAAAAGCAAGAGTTCCAGAAATATATCTACTTTTGCTTTATTGATTATACCAAAGCCTTTGACTGTGTGGATCACAACAAACTGTGGAGGATTCTTAAAGAGATGGTAATACCAGACCACCTGACCTGCCTCCTGAGAAACCTATATGCTGGTCAAGAAGAAAAAGTTAGAAGTAGAAGTGGAACAACAGACTGGTTCCAAATTGGGAAAGGAGTACATCAAGGCTGTATATTGTCACTGTTCATTTAACTTATATGTAAAGTACATCATGTGAAATGCATGGCTGGATGAAGCACAAGCTGGAATCAAGATTGCTGGGAGGAATATCAATAACCTCAGATATGCATATGACACCATCCTTATGGCAGAAAGCAAAGAGGAACTAAGGAGCCTCTTGATGAACGTGAAAGAGGAGAGTGAAAAAGCTGACATAAAACTCAACATTCAGAAAACTAAGATCATGGCAGCTGGGCCCATCACTTCATAGCAACTAGATTGGGAAACAATGGAAATAGTGACAGACTATATTTTCTTGAGCTCAAAAATCACTGCATATGGTGACTGCAGCCATGAAATTAAAAGATGCTTGCTCCTTGGAAGAAAAGCTATGACCAACCTAGACAGCCTATTAAAAAGCAGAGACATTACTTTGCCAACAAAGGTCCATCTAGTCAAAGCTATGGTTTTTTTCAGTAGTCATGTATGGATGTGAGAGTTGGACTATAAAGAAAGCTGAGGGCCGAAGAATTGATGCTTTTGAACTGTGGTGTTGGAGAAGACTCTTGAGAGTTCCTTGGACTGCAAAGAGATCCAACCAGTCTACCCTAAAGGAAATAAGTCCTGAACATCCACTGGAAGGACTGATGCTGAAGCTGAAACCCCAATACTAGGGCCACTTGATGAGACAAACTGACTCACTAGAAAAGACGCTGATGCTGGTAAAG
The DNA here is from genome assembly GCA_007570785.1 of Antilocapra americana. Classification (NCBI taxonomy): domain Eukaryota; kingdom Metazoa; phylum Chordata; class Mammalia; order Artiodactyla; family Antilocapridae; genus Antilocapra; species Antilocapra americana. The sequence continues at coordinate 17,166,900 of ML662445.1, forward strand.
ATTGAAGAAGGGAGAAGGGGCAAACAGAGGATGAGATGGTTGGGTGATATCACTGATTCAGTGGACATGAGTTTGAGTTAACTCAGGAGTTTATGATAAACAGGGAAGCCTGGCTTGCTGCAAAATCCAAGGGGGTCGCAAAGAGTCAGAGACGACTGAACAACTGAATCAAACTGAAACCCTTGAGGACTGAAATAAAATAAAAGGAAGCTAGAGGGGTACCAGGGATTATGATTAGAAGTCAAGTCAACAAGCTGATGGCTTATTTTGGAGATCAAGGATGCTGCTGGGTCATGTTAAAACAAGTGTTCAGCGGTGCTGGGAAATATACTAGGAACAGCTAATTAATTAAGATTATGCTCTATTGCATATTAAATCCCTAGTCTATGACCTTTTTGATTAGGAACAAAATGGATCTGGGCTTTTGTTTTTCTTTGGTTTTGTCATGTCTTGCTTTGGTATCTATAGGGACCAAAAGGTACTGACAAATCCTATGTTCACTTATTCAACAAACTTATTAGGCATATACAAAATGTTTCTCTTGGTCCTAGGTACTATGCTCTAGGTACTAGAGATACAAAAAGGAGAAACATACCATTCCTATCATCAGTGTATTTCCAATCTGTGGAGAGCAGATGAAAAACAGTGGGATGGGTCAAGATGGACCAAAAGAAGCAATAGTTATTCTTTTATCTGATTTTTCTTTCCATCATAGATGTCTTTTTATCCCAATGGGGACGTATATATTCATTTGATTGTTTATTTTTTCAAGGATCTCTATCACTCTGCATTCTCTGATGAGTGTAAAGTAAATGCCAATAAACATGTATTTTAAAAATGAACTAGTGGAAGTGAACTGAGCCTTCTCAAGTGAGTATTTCTAGATAGATATTAGATGATAGGAAGATGGAGAAAATTAGAGTATGGGAGTAAAATGTCTAGGTAAAGGCCATGATCTATAAATCACTTGGTGCTGCTGAAATATAAACTTTGAAGCTAGCTAAGATAACTGAAGTTTGGAAGTCAATAGAGGTCAGATATAAAAGGAATTAGTTTCCTATTTCTTTGCATTCCATTTGTATGTTCTCATAGCTTCCATGTTTCAGGAATCTGGGCATGTCTTAGTCGGTACCTCTACTCAAGGTCTCATAAGTCTACAATCAAGGGACTGAGTCGAGGATCCCAGCTGAGTGTCAGAATCCTCTTCCTAGCACATGTGTTTGTTAAGCAAAATTCACCTTCCTGCCAGCAGTAAAGCTCATGATGGCTTTCTTCTTCAAAGCCAGCAGAAGAGACAGCACCCCTTAAAAAAAAAAAAAAAAAAAACCTCTCCTGATTAATTCAGGCCCACCCCCATGCAATTTCATATTGGCATGTAGTATAACTTAACCATAAGAGTGACATCTGTAAATTGATAGGTCAAGAAAAGGAGATTATGCTAAGTTCTGCTAAGAACTTAGCAGTTTACGGCCCCTCTTAGAAATCTGCCTACCACATCATTGTACATTGTGTAAAGGAGCTTGCCATCTCTCTTGAGTAATGGAGAGTCACTGAAAGGTTATGAGAAATGGAATAGTGAAAGCATATTGTTTTACCTGTGAATCAGTGATGTGGATGACAGATTTTAGAGGGCATGTAGTTTGGCCGAGATTTAAGTGAAAGATGGTGGGAGTGGGAGTGAATGGTACCACTACCCACCTGGAATTCAGGTCAGAAACCTAGGCTTCATCCCTGATTTATCTATTTGCTTTATTTTCCACATCCCAGCCATCAACAATCTGTATCAACTATAACTTTCTAATAGTGAGAGAACATGTAACTTTTCTCCATAGCTATCACCTAGCCTAAGTCATCATTATCAACATCATTCATTCTCTATATCTTTTAAAATATAGCTTAGATTTATGTTACTACTCTTCTCAGACCCTTCAATGGTTTCTCATTGCATTTAAAATAAACTAAAACTCGTCATTGTATCTCACTGGATTCTTCCCTCTGCTTATCTTTTAGACATAATGATAGGCTCTGAAACCACTGTGTTTCAGCTAAAGGCCCTTTGTTTGTATAAGCTAACTGTTCATCACTCTAAGGTCTTTGCTGCTGCTGTTTCTTCAACTTGGAATTCTCTTCCTCCAGATATTTGTAGCTGGCTCCTTCACATCACCCAGGTCTCAGGTTAAATGTCATTTTGATAAAGGGATATGCAAGTCATTCTCAATTTTATTATCTTCCTAAGAGCTCCATATACAGATTAATTTATTTGTTTATAATTTGCCTCTCCCATGAAAAGGAAGTTTCAAGATGCCATCCTTTCACTCATTATCTCTAATGTACAGACATATAATTGAAACATTTCAGATTGTGTAATAGGTATTTATTAAGCCAGTATATGCATTTGAAGAAAATTTGAACTCATTTGGACTTAATGATTAATTGAATATGATTGACAATGGAAATGAAACATGAAAGTATCTCAGCTTTTTAATTTGAGCCATTGAGATTTAAAAAACAAATGTAGAGAAAGGAGCAGAATTTGGACAGAAGATAAGCATATCGTCTAAATAGGAAGACAATAAATGAGAAGTGTAAGAAAACCTTGTAAATAGATTTACCAAGTTTTAGGAAGGAAATGGATCAACAATATTCAGTAATCACACAACAACACGGCCATTCCATTCAATGTGAAGAACCAGCTGGTGACTTTAGGAAAGGAATTTCTTTGTCTTCTGCAGGACTAAGTGAAAAACTGGGGAAATGTCAAATATCTCAAACACTAGTCATTTAAATAAGTAATCACTGAGGTATAGGAGTTAGTATCAGAGAAACACACCTCTCTCTGTAAGGACAAATGTGTTTAAACCATTCTCTTTGGTTTAGTGAAAAAGCGATTCTAACTATTCAACGACTGGGAGTGATTCTTGTTCTTGCTGAGGGTGGGGAGACATTTTATCTGAATTTTTCATGCCCAGCATGTTTTCCTCTAGATGTCTTTCTTACCTTTTTGAAAGGCCATGTTTATTTAAAGTAAAAACTAATCTGTCTGTGCCTGATACTTTTCCATTTAGCTCAGCCAATTTTTTTTTTTCCTTAAGAATCACATGCTGATCAAGTGATACCATTGATTGTCAAACATGAAAGTCACACTTACCTAGCAAAAATTCTCCTGACTCTACCAAAAGGCATGCATTCACTTTGAGATGGCCAGCCCAGGGAGTCTGCCTGAGGTTATGGGCTTGTGAAAAGCAAACGAGAGTGCTGAAAGTGCCTTTTTACTAGAGGCCAGCAACTGAACATGAGGCAGCACTGGAGATTAGGTCTCTACCAGGGCTCTGTGTTATCCCCTAGTCCATCATTCATTTGGCAGCTTGTTCCTGAAAGCTTGTGTGTCTCGGCTTTTCTTCCTAAGCACCACTGATCTAGTGACATCATGAGATATTGAGACACAAAGCAAAAATGAGGAAAAGAAATTAGTGAAGTGTTTGAATCAAACCAAAGTCACTCGCCACTCCCCCATGTGAATTTGTACCCTGCACATTAAGGAGAATCCTGTGCAGGGGTCTATGAGGCTGCCGAGTCCTGGTTTATACAGAAACTAGGACTGTGGATTTGGATGAAGTCTTGTTGCTGTTGGTTTACTCTTGTTTCCCATCTTGATTCCTCACTAAGTCTCCTTTTATTCAGGGAAAATAGTGACTAAGCCCTTAGGTTGCCTCCTTTAGCTTCAGCAGAAATTGAGGGATGTTTACGTCCTGCCCTACCTTTCCCAGGGGACTTCCAAGGTGACTCTTCCTCCAGTGGGTTCTTCCGGTGACATTCAACTCTGTGCGCTGGAGACCCAGCACAGCTTCCACCCGTTTGTTTCATTCTGAGCTCCCAATATCAGAATGAGTTCATGGCATCACACCTTTCCTTGCTCTCCTTTCCTCATTTCTTTCTGTAAAGGAGTAGCCAAATCAATTGCTCTGAAGATCACATTGTTTTATTTATTCATTAAGCCATGTCTGACTCTTTTTTGATGCCATGGAATGTAGCCTGTCAGGCTTCTCTGTTCATAGGATTTCCCAGACAAATATATTGGAATGCGTTGCCCTTTCCTTCCCAGGGGATCTTCCCAAGCTAGGGATCAAACTCACATCTCTTGCATTGGCAAGCAGACTCTTTACTACTGAGCTATCTGTGATGCCCAAAGATAGTGTAAGCATGAAATAGTAGGACAAGAAGATGTTCTGCAGATTATTTTGCTCAGTGTCATGTTGAGTGTTTCATATTTATTTATAAGTGGTAAACACCTGTTTTACATATAAATTAGAAAGAATTGAGATTACCCTTTTAATAGCTTCACCCTTTCCTTGGACTCCTATATGTTTGTTGAGTGGGAAAGAAATGACTGAGCTTTAGCCAGTGCTAGGAATGAGAAGCAAACATAAGACTTTTTATTCCATTGGTCATGTGTCACACTAGTCTTAGCTTTAAAGAAGATGATGGATACCCAATGAATTCTAACCACTCTCTGGGGAGAGCCTGGGTCCCCTGGCTGCCAGTGTTCAGCTCTGTTCACTATACCATGGATACTCAGATGGCAATGAGGGCGTAGGATTGTGCTTGCCCAATGTACATTCAGAAAACTAAGATCATGACATCTGGTCCCATCACTTCATGGGAAATAGATGGGGAAACAGTGAGGGGCTCCAAAATCAATGCAGATGGTGATTTCAGCCATGAAATTAAAAGACATTTGCTCCTTAGAAGGAAGGTTATGTCCAACCTAGATAGCACATTGAAAAGCAGAGACATTACTTTGCCAACAAAGGTCCATCTAGTCAAGGCTATGGTTTTTCCAGTAGTCATGTATGGATGTGAGAGTTGGATAGTGAAGAAAGCTGTGTACCGAAGAATTGATGCTTTTAAACTGTGGTGTTGGAGAAGACTCTTGAGAGTCCCTTGGACTGCAAGAAGATCCAACCAGTCTATCCTAAAGGAGATCAGTCCTGGGTGTTCATTGAAGGACTGATGTTGAAGCTGAAACTCCAATACTTTGGCCACCTCATGTGAAGAGTTGACTCATTGGAAAAGACCCTGATGCTGGGAAGGCTTGGGGGTAGGAGGAGAAGGGGACGATAGAGGATGTGATGGCTGGATGGTATCACCGACTTGATGGACGTGGGTTTGGGTAGACTCCGGAAGTTGGTGATGGAGAGGGAGGCCTGGCGTGCTGTGATTCATGGAGTCGCAAAGAGTCAGACATGACTGAGTGACTGAACTGAACTGAACTGAACTGAACTGGACTGATTGTACATCAGCAAAATTAAACTATATTCATAGGAGATAACTTCTCTCAACTCTTGTGTCCTCTAATTCCCCACTACTGACCATGAGCCTGCAAGTTAAATATGTGAGTTCTGAGCAGTGATCAGATAGACTTAGAAACAGTTCCCTTTCTCCCCTTTAAGGCTTACCAGGTGGCGCTAGTGGTAAAGAACTCACATGCCAATGCAGGAGACCTAAGAGACATGATCCATGGATTGGGTAGATAGCCTGGAAGAGGGCACAGCAAGCCACACCAGTATTCTTTCCTGGAGAATCCCAAAGACAGAGGAGTCTAAGCATCCATGACACTGTCCTTCTCTGTATGCTCTCCACTCTGTTGAGAACTAAAGAAACTTTGCAATGTCAGTTCTCACCCAGAGGGAACGTCCTTGTTTTCTCCTGAACCTACTGTAAAATGCTTCACTTTCAACATAATCAAAGCTAGGCAAGACCTTTAATAAGAGTTTGCTAAATGTTCAGTGATAACAAAATGGAAGTCTAGGCCTACAATAGGCTATATTGGACAGCTAAATGCTAAAATCATGGAGCTTGGACTTTTCAGGCCCATCCACAGGATCTGCCTCTATGTGTCAGGAATAACTACCCCAAAAGGCCTGGAGCACTCTGAGTGTAATAGGCAAGAAAATCTGACTGTTTACTAGATCTGTTTCTTTTATATTAACCTGTTTTATTCTATTACTTTTGTTTCCAGTTAAGAAAGTTGGCTATAGACTGAAATATATAGTACAGCCCATTCTCAAGGGTCTAACCTTAAAGGTTATAACACTTTTCCACTCATATAGAGATAAAAAGTTGCAGAACAGAGAACAACATTTATCTTGTTAGAGATTACAGGAACACTATGACCTGGCCTGTGTGTATAACTGTAAGAACAAAAGATTCGGACACCAAGAAGTCTGTAACAACCAAGCACATTCCCACCTCCTATTAAAAGAAGCCTGAATTCTGACTTGGTTAAGATTCTTCTCTAGGACATTAGTCTTTCATCTACTTGGACTTGCAGCTTTCCAAATATAGCTATCATTCCTTGCTCCATCAGCTTGTATCCTGATTTATTGACTTGTTGTATGGTGAACAATATAAGCTTGAACTCAGAAACATGAACACCACTGCTGCCAAGTCCAGCCCTAACTGCCAGGATACTGAAAGAAAAGTTCTCCTTTCCCTCTGGTCTTAATGCCTGCCTCTCTATCCCTCATTCCCTAATTCAAGGTAGGCCTTACATCAAGGTGTGTGCATGCATGCTTGCTAAGTCACTTCAGCTGGGTCAGACTCTTTGCAAAACTGATGGTGGAAACACATGCATTCACTGTGGGGATATTCTGTTTCTACCCACAAGGGTATGATCTTACACAGTGGCCTCCACTGTGGTAGTTTAATCAAAACGTCAGAGTTTCAAATTGGTGTCTCCTGAATTATAAGTCCACAAATATCATTCATTCATTTAGTAAACCAATGTTTGTTGAGTACCTAATATGTACAGCTTGTCACTGTGGCTGGCAAATATTTTGATGCTCTATATATTAATATATTTTTTCACTGAATGAATGGATGAGTCTGGTACTTTCATTTAGATAAGCTGATGGCTTGTTACAACAACTCGCTCTGTAATCACTCTTAACCTGACTTCAAGGGAAGGTTGTATCCTTTTATTAGTAACCATGGGCAGTGTAAGTAAAAGTCTTTCAATTGTGTCTGACTCTTTGAAACCCCATGAACTATACACTTCATGGAATTCTCCAGGTCAGAATACTGGAGTAGGTAGCCTGTGCCCTTCTCCAGGGGATCTTCCCAGCCCAGGGATCCAACCCAAGTCTCCTGCATTGTAGGCAGATTCTTTACCAACCAAGCCATTAGGGAAGCCCAAGAATACTGGAGATCTTCCTGACCCAGGAATCAAAGCAGGTTTCCTGCTTTACAGGCAAATGTTTTACCAGCTGAGCTACCAGGGAAGCCCAGCAACCATGGGCAAGTTACCTAATTTCTCTAAACCACAACTGCATGATTGGTATAGAAGATGGTGTCAACGATGATGGTGATGATGATGATGATGATGATGGTAAAGCAATAATGTCTCTCTTATTGGCTACTGTCAAACATTTTAGTTAAGGCAAAATAATATTAGGATATGAGAGGGCTCAATTTAATCATGAATGAGATCTGTAATTAATCTTGTGAATCTGAGTCTCAGGTACCTAATGAATTGTAGTTAATCCATAAAATCAAAGAGGTTTACCTCTGCCAAACTTCTTGTCTCAGTTTCTGGGGTACTGTTCTGGATGTCTGTGTGGATAACAGTCTCTCAATGGGGTCTCCCCTAATTGGGACCCTGATAACCTGTGTAACACCCTTCAGGTTTCTCACTTAGAAAACAGAAATTGTGTATCTCAGTTTCCACTTAAAGGTCCATCTTGATCAGACTCACTATCTGCAATCCTGACAAGGGGCATGCCTAGTCTCCAGTATTACCTGCCTCCACGTCTACCAAACAGAATAAATCCCTCTGATTGTTGACACTGAGCAAGCCTGGCCTCACCTGGGCCCTTGATGTTTGTTACTTTTTAGGAATAAAACTAAAATCTATATCAGAGGCTTATCTCAAAGATTACAGGAGAAAAGGGAAAAAAAATTGAAAACAGCACAGTAATTCCACTGAAAGTATTCAGTGAATGATAACCTTAATAATAATGATGTGCTGTCATCGTTCACTTCCTTTTTTCATTTATCTGCCTTATCTTTTTTTGCTTATCATTTAATGATACAAATTAGCTTAAGCTGTATGGTTTGATTGGTAAATATAGTCCTCATTTTCTACAATTCCAAAAAACTAAAGGACATCTGGCACTATAGCCCTGGTGATGCTGGGATAAAATTCATGCCCACAGTTTCCTCTGGGCTAATTTATTTAGCCTTTTCTCATTTTTAATGAAAAACTCATAGAATCATAAAGGTCTCCCACTATTCTGGGAAATGCTTACCTACAAATTTGAATTTCTTCCTAGAATCTATCAGGTATCAACATTTTAATATTTTATATACTGCAACCATACCTTCAGGACACACTACTTGTTTATATAGCAAATGAGCAATTGAGATTTCTTTCAGAAAAACTTTAAATCTTTGAATAATTCTAACAATGGTTGAGTTTCTAGAAAAATCTACATGATGTTTTGTATTATTCATGGACTAAACTATGCCTCCCAAATTACTGAAGTCCTAGATCTATTTCAAGTAAAGTCACAGTAAAAAGTCTAGAGACATTGGTATAAAAAATGTGACCACAATGTGGCCTTTTGTAAAGAAGCTAAATATTTTTTACACCAATTTGGTTTATCCAGGTTTTACTATTATAAGGGCCAATATCTAGCAGATAAAATTAATGTAAGAGAAATAAAGTCTTTGGTCTGTTGTCTTCTGGAAAATAGGTATATTTATGAATTATTCTCAGCATACTTGGACCACAGGAGAAGTGATGAGCTCCACCTATTTGCCTTCTTTCCAGATGCTCATCTCATCCTGCGTTACATGCTATTGGAACAACGGGCTTCCATTCATTCTTGTATACTTCAAAGTACTCAGTCCAGTGACTTTTATTATACTTGAGTCAAAAGAGTTTAAAATAATACATGAGTCATAAATAAGAGCATGAGAATCTGTTTGCTTTTCTTAAATATTTGAATAACAGGAAGCAAGCGAGAGAATAGCATTAAAACATGTATATTGTCATATGTGAAAGAGATCGCCAGTCCAGGTTCGATGCATGAGACAGGGTGCTCAGGGCTGGTGCACTGGGATGACCCTGAGGGATGGGATGGGGAGGCAGGTGGGAGGGGGGTTCAGGATGGGGAACATATGTACACCCATGGCTGATTCATGTCAATTTATGGCAAAACCACTACAATATTGTAAAGTAATTAGCCTCCAGTTAAAACAAATAAATAAATTTTTAAAAATAATAAAAGGAGCATGGAAATAATATCAGAAGTATAGGAGAATATTAATAATTTTTGCTAGAAAGGACTAAAACTAGTAAAATCATGATCATCATCCTCATTATCAAATTTTTATTTGATAAATATGTAAATGTGTAACTTGTCTGTAGAGTTAGGAGTGTCTTTTTCTATTTTTAACCTATGTTCTACTTAGCTTCCTTTGACCCCCATGCCTAGCTTTCAGGGAAATACTGGTGTTGTAGCTGTTGTTATTGAGTTGCTGAGCTCTGTCCAACTCTTTGTAGCCTCACGGACTGTAGCATGACAGGATTTTCTGTCCTCCACTCTCTCCTAGAGTTTGCTCAAATTTATGTCCATCGTATCAGTGATGCTATGCATCCATCTCATCCTCTGCTGCTTCCTTTTCATTTTGCCTTCAGTTTTTCCCAGAATCAGAGTCTTTACCAATGAGTTGGCTGTTTGAATCAGGTGGTGAAAGTATTGGAGATTCAGCATCAGTCCTTCCAATAAATATTCATGGCTGATTTCCTGTAAGATGACTGGTTTGATCTCCTTGAAGTCCAAGGGAGTCTTAAGAGTCTTCTCTGGCAACACAATTTGAAAGCATCAGTTCTTCAGCCTTCTTCATGGTCCAGCTCTCACGTCCATACTTGATCACTGCAAAATAATAATAATAATAATAACTTTGACAATACAGACATTTGTCTGCAAAGTGATGTTTCTGATTTTTAATATGATATCTAGGTTTGTCACAGTTTTCCTTCCAATGAGCAAACATCTTTTAATTTCATGGTTGCCATCACTGCCCAGAGTGATTTTGGAGATCAAGAAAAGAAAAAATCTGTCACTATGTCCTTTTTTCCCAATCTTTTTGCCACGAAGTGATGGAACTGAATGCCATGATCTTACTTTTTTGAATGTTGAGCTTTAAGCCAACTTTTTCACTCTCCTCTTTCACTTTCATTAAGAGGCTCTTCAGTTCCTTTCCACTTTCTGCCAATAGAATGATATTACCTGTGTATGTGGCTTGCAGATATTTATCCCAGCAACCTTGATTCCAACTTATGATTCATCCAACCTGGCGTTTTGCATAATGTATGCTTCATATAAGTTAAATAAGCAGGGTAACAATATATAGCCTCATCATACTCCTTTCCCAATTTTGAACCAATCAGTTGTTCCATGTCAATTTCAAAGTGTTGCTTCTTGACCTGTGTACAGGTTTCTCAGGAGACAGGTAAGGTGGTCTGGTACTTTTCCAGAGTTTGTTATGATCCACACTGTCACAGAATTCTATAGTCAACGAAGCAGAAGTAGATGTTTCTATGGAACTAGCTTGCTTTCTCCATGATCCAATGAATGTTGGCAATTTGACCTCTGGTTCTTCTTCCTTGTCTAAGCCCAGTTTGTACATCCAGAAGTTCTTGGTTCACATCCTGCTGAGGCCTAGCTGGAAGGACTTTGAACATAACCTTGCTAACATGTGAAACTCTGTCTTTGTGTGTTGGTCGCTTGGCTGTGTCTGACTCTTTGTGGACCTCGAACTGTAGCTTGACAGGCTCCTCTGTCCATGGAATTCTCCAGGCAAGAACACTGGACTGGGTTGCCATTTCCTTCTCCAATGCATGAAAGTGAAAAGTAAAAGTGAAGTAGCTCAATTGTGTCCGACTCTAAGCGACCCCATTGACTGCAGCCTACTAGGCTCCTCTGTCCATGGGGTTTTCCAGGCATGAGTACTGGAGTGGGGTGCCATTGCCTTCTCTGGTAAAACTGGATAGCCAGTGAAAATTTATTGTATGATGCAGGGGACTCAAATCCAGTGCTCTGTGACATCTCAGAGGAGTGGGATTGAGTGAGAGGTGGGAGGGTGATTCAAGAGGAACAGTATGCATGCATGCCTATGGCTTATTCATGTTCATATATGAAAGAAACCAACACAATTTTGTAAAGCAATTATCCTCCAGTTAAATGATACATCTCCTAGCGTAATGGAAATAAAAACAAAAATAAGCAAGTGGGATCTAATTAAACTTAAAAGCTTTTGCACAGCAAAAGAAACCTTAAACGAGGTGAAAAGACAACCCTCAGAATGGGAGCAAATAATAGCAAATGAAATAACTGACAAAGGATTGATTTCCAAAATATACAAGAAGCTCACGCAAAAAATACCAGAAAAACAAACAACCCAATCAAAAAGTAGGCAGACAACATAAACAGACCTTTCTCCAAAGAAGACATACAGATAGCTAATAATCACATAAAAATATGCTCAGCATCACTCATTATTAGAGAAAGATATCTTTCTCAAAACCACTAAGAGATATCACATTACACCAGTCGGAATGGCCATCATTGAAAAATTTACAAACAATAAATGCTGGAGAGAGTATGGAGAAAATGAAACCCTTTTGTATCATGGATGGGAATGTAAATTGATAAAGCACTGTGAAGACAGTATGGGGATTGCTTAAAAAACTAGGAATAAAATTATCATATGACTCTATAACCACAGTACTATGAATCTGCACAGAGGAAACCATTGAAAAAGACACATGTACCTCAATGTTCACTGAAATACTATTTACAATAGCTAAGACATGGAAGCAACCTAGATGCCCATCAAACAGATGAATAGATAAATAAACTGTGGTATCCATATACAATGGAATATTACTCAGCCATTAAAAGGAACACATTTGAGTCAGTTCTAATGAGGTGGATGAGCCTAGAGCCTATGATACAGAGTGAAGTAAATCGGAAAGTGAAAAACAAGTGCTGCATATTATTGCTATATATGGAATCTAGAAAGATAGTACTGATGAACCTACTTGCAGGGCAGTAGTTGAGACAGAGACATGAAGAACAGACTTGAGAACATGGGGCAGGGTTGGGGGTGGGAAGGAGAGGGTGGGATGAATGGAGAGACTAGCATGGAAATATATGTTGTTGTTGTTGTTCAATCACTCAGTCCTGTCCGCTCTTTGTGAATCCATGGGCTACAGCATGCCAGGCCTCCCTGTCCCTCGCCATCTCCAGGGGCTTGCTCAAACTCATATCCACTGAGTTGGTTATGCCATCCAATCATCTCATCTTCTATTGTCCCCTTCTCCTCCTACCTTCTATCTCTCCCAGCATCAGGGTCTTTTCCAATTAGTTGGCCCTTCCCCCCTCCAAACACCACCCCAGGTAGCAGAGTCTCTCCACATACCATGTGGTTTAATAGCCTACAAACTGGATCTGTGGGAAATAATAGTTTTATTATTTTTAATCTCCCAACTGACAGAAATAAGTCTATACTTCTGATAGAGAGGCTAATACTGAACTTGACCTCTTATTTCTCTTAGTGAGCCTTCCCTGTCAATTCTGCTCCACCCTCACCTCTCTGGACCAGTCCTAACTTCTCCCTCATCTCAGCATAGGCACCAGGGTCTCTGTTCAGTCATCTCAGCATTTTGTGAAATACTGTGGATTTTCCTCTGACAACTCAGTCTCCAATCCTTTTCCCTTATAGGATTTCTTGTTTTTTCTTCTACCAAAGTATAAGTACTCTCTCTTATCTGAGTAATGCACATTTCATCTTTATTTTCCTATTTTTGATTATAGAGTCTTACTACTTCTGTACAAAGTAGCTAAAGACAGGAAAGAGTGAAAAGTCAGAGGATGGAGAAAACTAAGCTTTTCTTTTGACACAGGACTTTGGAGTTCCATTAAATCGATGGACCACTAAGGTGATCTCAGCTATCTGCAATGTCAACTGGTGGAGAACAATTTCTTCTTAAATGATTATGTAAATGTACTTCACTCACTTTTATGCCAAAAACACTCCATATTGCTTTGCTAATAGAATTTTAGGTTGTCTGGTCAAATGTATAATAGTCCCTACAACTTGATAGAGTGCATCAGTCTAGGTATGACTGAAGCGAATGGGTTCACAAAGACTCTCTAAGCTCAGAGTGCTTGGTCTTAGTGTTTCAGGAAATGTTATGACCCCCAAAATGTATATCTCCTCAATCAAGGCCCTAGTAAGTTGTTCTGTGTATATTGACAACTGATTCTAAAGTTTATATGGAAAGGCAAAAGTCCTACAAGAGCCACCATAATAATGAAGAAGAACAAAGTCAGGAAAGTGATACTACCCAATGTCAAGACTTACTGTAAGCTATGCAGGGTGGTACTTGTGAAGGTAAAGAAAAATAAATCAGTGAAACAGATTAGAAATCAAAGGAATAGACCCACATCGATACTGATCAATCAAAGTCAACTGATCCTTGGTGAAGGAAAGTTTACTTGATGGAGAAATGATTGTCCTTTCAAACACACAAATATGATGCTGGAAAAACTGAATATCCCTCTACAAAAATAATAATAATGATAATAAAAGAATATAGACACAGACCTTTCATAAAAACTAACTTAAAATGTACCCTAGACCTAAATGTCAAAGGCAAGACAATAAAACTTATGGACGATAACTTAGGAGTAAATGTTGATAACCTTGGCTATGTGATAACATTTTAGACGCAGCACTAAAAGCACTGGGCTTCCCAGGTGGCTCAGTGGTAAAGAATCTGCCTGCCAATGCAGAAGCTACAGGAGATTTGAGTCTGATCCCTGGGTCGGGAAGATGCCCTGGAGAAGGAAATGGCAACCCATTCCAGAATTCTTGCCAGAATAATCCTGTGGATAGGGGACCCTGGTGGGCTACAGTCCATGGTGTCACAAAGCATCAGACTTGATTGAGCAACTAAGCACGCATGCACGTGGCACTACTTTAGTTATATGTCACCATTTTGATATAAAGTATTTACTTATCTTCTCAGTTTTAACATATTTATATCTTCTATTCTAATTTGTTTTTTGAGCCATAAATTATTTAGAGGCATATTTTTATTTTCAACCAAAATTATTTTTAGGTTAACATTTCAGTTATTGCAGATCAAATTTAATTATGCTTAATAGACATCCTCTGAATGCATTGCAGTCTTTTGAAATCTGTTGACAATTCTGGTCAATTTTAGTAAATGATTAATGAAAACTTGAAAATAGTTTCTTTTATATTGTTATTAGGTTAAGGGCTCCGTGGGGTTTCCCTGGTGGCTGAGCTGGTAAAGAATCCACCTACAATGCAGGCAACCTGGTTTTGATCCCTGGGTTGGGAAGATCTTCTAGAGAAGGAACAGTTACCCACTCCAGTGCTCTGGCCTGGAGAACTCCATGGACTGTATAGTCCACAGGGTCACAAAGAGTTGAACATGACTTAGTGACTTTCACTTTCACTAAGGGTTCCATTGCCTTATGGTTGTCCATTGAGTCAAGATTGTAAAGAATACTGCTCAAGTCTTCTCTATCATTAATTGGCATTTTTTGGCCCACAAATTCTATTGATTATTGAGAGATATTTTAAAATATGAAACATATTTGTAGAATGCCTGTGTAAACTTGTCAATTTGCTTTATATATTTTCAGTCAATGTTATTAGATAAATATACTTTTAATTCAGTCACATTTTTCTGGTAAATTAAATATCATCCTGAAATAGTCTTTTTTTTGTGTGTGTGCTTTATTTATTTATTTATTTTTTATTTATTTATTTATTTTTTATTATTGTTTTTGCCATACATTGTCATGATATCACCATGGGTTTACATATGCTTCCCCTCCGGGTCCCCCCTCCCTCCTCCCTCCCCCCCGGGAAATCTCGCTGGAAAACAGTGTGGAGGTTCCTTAAAAAGCTGCAAATAGACCTGCCATATGACCTGGCAATCCCACTGCTGGGCATATACACCGAGGAAACCAGAATTGAAAGAGCCACGTGCACCCCAATGTTCATCGCTGCATTGTTTACAATAGCCAGGACATGGAAGCAACCTAGATGCCCATCAACTGACGAATGGATAAGAAAGCTGTGGTATATATACACAATGGAATATTACTCAGCATTAAAAAAAAATTCATTTGAAGCAATTCTACTCAGATGAAATAGTCTTTTCATTGCTAGTATATTTTTTGCCTTAAAACTTCATTTACTAATATTAATGTAATACTACATTTTCTTATAAATACACAATATTACATTGTACTGTTTATATATATTATATAATATATTTATTATATGCTATATTTATCATATATTTATATTATTTGTATTATATATAGTGATATATAATTATGTACATATTTAATATTATATGCATACAGTTTATTCACTTTATAAATTAAGTGTATTCTTTATCAAAATATATTGCCTATTTCTTATCATTTTATTTAATTGTATTTTATCTTTTAGTTGGTTTATTTAATTTAAATGTACATTTTCATTTAAAATACTTACTGATCTAAAGAATTTATATCATCACTTTACTTTACACGTTTTCTTACTCAGTTTTTCCTTGTTTCTTCTCTCTTTCTCTCTATTGTGTTAGCTAAATATTTTTTGCAGTCCATTTCTCCTCTTTCTTATTTTGAAAATGTTATGTGCTATATTTTAGTGGTTATTATAAAAATTAAAACATGCTTTCTTAGTTTATCAGTGTCTAAATTTATTTATGGCTTTCTGGTTTATATTGCTGCTATTAAGAAACCAGTTGAATTTTTATTTGTTGCTCTTTTGAAAAAAGTATGACATTCTTTGTTTTGTGATCTTATTTCTGTCTTTTGTATTCTGCAGTTTCATGATAATTTGAATAGATGTCAGGAAGATCCCCTGTAGAGGAATGGCAACACATTCCAGTATTCTTGCTTGGAGAATTTCATGGACAGAGGAGCCTTCAAGCCACAGTCTATGTGGTCACAAAGAGTCAGACACAACTGAGCGACTAACACACATACTCACAGATATACCTTTGTCTTCATTCATATTATATATTGTCTCTAATTAATGCATTTCCTGAAAAATTACTACTTCAAGTATACTTCAAATATTTTTTCCTGTTACATTTTCCTCTTTTCTCTTTGTTCTATGTTCACTCTTTATTTCAGTCCTGTCTCTATGTTGCATCCTGTATGATTTCTTAAGAACATATCTTTTAATTTACTAAAATTCTTTTACTAAAATGCTTTATATTTTATAATTTTGCAGTCAGTTGGTCTCAAATTACTATTAAACTTTATCTTTAAGTTCTCTATTTTAATTAGTTTATCTTTAACATTTATGAAATTTATTGATTTTTACAGACCTACTACACACTTGTTTTTTCTTGCAGTTATTTGCAAACTTTTTTTCACTATTTAAATGAAGAATTTTTTTTAATTTTTGTCTTGTAATTAAGGTATCAAAGGTTTTTCTTTAAAAAGTCTATCACTCCTGTATTTTTATCATGGTGCAAAGTTGCCTAGTGCTTTTGTTTTTGTTTTCATTTTTAATTTAAAGAAGTGTATAAGAAAAAAATCATGAGCAATTTTTTTTATCACTAATTTGTTTGCTCAGAAAAATTATAAGGCAAACTACACTTTAACAACCACCCAAGCCAAAAATAATGATATAAACCAGACCAAAATTCTTTCCATGATCCTCAGTCATAGATGCTATCTTTTCCCAAAATATAACCATTGACCTGAACTTTTTAGTAATTGCTTTTTTTATTTTATGCTTTTTTCATCCAGATTGCAGTCCTAAGCACCATAATATAATCCGATCATTATTTCCTCACCATTTGTTAAACATATATGAATTCCCCTTTGTATGTCTTCCTTTCTAAAACAATTTATCTGAACATCCCAGGTTATTTCACCTTTAGATTTCCCAAGGTTTTGAATTTTTCTGATTGCTTACTCTTAGTACAGTTCTACTTGTATCCATGTTCTCTACATCCGTCACAACTGGCATCTGAATCCAGAGGCTTGATCAGGGTTAGCTTTAACCTTTCTATGAGAGTAATATGTGCCTTTATAAGTAGGCACAGAATGTCTGGGTTTTGCTTTTTATTTTATTCTTTTGTACTTTAGTAGGTGTCTGTGCTCAGTGCATAGGTATTCAGTTAGAGGTGCAAAATGGTAATATTCTAAATATATGCAATTAATTAGCTTGAAAGAATTTATAGATACTTCCTTCATATACGATTTATACAGTTATACACATTGTACCTATACATACTGTATTTACTTTTACAGTTCATGTAGATAATGCAAATTTATGCTTAATTTATCCCTCTCATTTATATAGTTTTACAGTTTATTGATTTCATTTTATCCTCAGAAGATCACAATTTATATATTTTTGAAAATATATTACTAACTCATGGATCTGAATATGCTTTAGTTTCAACTTATTAAAATTGGTATCTTTATTGCAGTTCAAACTGCCCCATCTTTGTCCTATGTCGCAGACAAAAGTTATTTTCGGAGTCTTTTGTATGTAACTCTACCCACTCCAGTATTCTGGCCTGGAGCATTCCCTGGACTGCATAATTCATGGAGTCACAAAGAGCAGACGCGACTGAGCAACTTTCACTTTGCTTCAATTCTAGAAGACTTTGATAGATTTATTGCTATCAAATGACAAGATCCAGATAGACATGCTAGATTCAGACATTTATTCACAAGTCTTCATTTCTTTCAACAAGAGATAGTATTTCAAGACCAAAATTTGAATTCCAGAAATGCTTACTACTGAGCTAGTTCAGTTTAGTTCAGTCGCTCAGGCCTGTCAGACTCTTTGCGACCCCATGAATTGCAGCACGCCAGGCCTCCCTGTCCATCACCAATTGCCGGAGTCTACTCAAACCCGTGTCCATTGAGTCAATGATACCATTCAACCATCTCAACCTCTGTCGTCCCCTTCTCCTCCTGCCCTCACCAGCATCAGGGTCTTTTCCAATGAATCAGCTCTTCGAATCAGGTGGCCAAAGTATGGAGTTTCAGCTTCAACATCAGTCCTTCCAGTGAACACCCAGGAATGATCTCCTTTAGTATGGACTGATTGGATCTCCTTGCAGTCCGAGCTGGAACTGTCTCTTACTAAAATCTATATAAAATGCAAAAAACAACATCCTTGAAAAAAAAAGAAAGAAGTAGGAGAACTTTCTTGATTTTAAAATTAACTAGCTGCTGCTAAGTCGCTTCAGTTGTATCCGACTCTGTGCGACCCCATAGACGGCAGCCTACCAGGCTCTTCCGTCCCTGGGATTCTCCAGGCAAGAAGACTGGAGTGAGGTGCCATTGCCTTCTCCAATGCATGAGAATGAAAAGTGAAAGTGAAGTCTCTCACTCGTGTCCGACTCTGCTACCCCATGGACTGCAGCCTACTGGCTCTTCCATCCATGGGATTTTCCAGGCAAGAGTACTGGAGTGGGCTGCCATTGCCTTCTCCAAAAATTAACTAGAAAGCAGTAATAATCAAGATAGAGTGATAACTGACATAGGAATAAACATATAGCTAAATGGAAGAGTTAAGAGTACATGAATAAATCTTTATATGTATGGTCAATTGATTTTTGACAAAGATACAAAGGAAGTTCAATGAAGGAAAAGATTATTTGTTGCCTGAGTCTAGAGGTGAGGTTCAAGATTGATGGCAATGGCATATGTAGATTATTTGAGAGTGGTAGAAATGTTCTAAAACTAAATTGTTATCATTGTTGTAAAACTCTGTAAATTTACTCAACATCATTGAAATTCAAACAGGTGAATTGCAGTTTTTGAATTACATTACAATAAAACTATTTTTAAAAGAGATAGATTAGAAATAAAAATAAAAAAGGAGATCAGTCTGAGGATTCATTATTTATTCATTATCATTATTCATTATCTTGAGTTTTAGAATAAGAAAATGGAAAATAAAATTATACTAAAGAAACAATTTTAAATGATTTCTCCAAACTGAAAGATAACATAATAAATAACATCTGAAAATAAGTAAATCCAACACTTAACATTATAATTAATGGTGAAAGACTGAACTCTTTTCATGCATAATCAGAAGACAAAATATAAACTCTTATTATTGTTATCACACTCATTATTATCATTCATCTTATAATATTATCTTATTATTATCACACTGTTATTATTGTTAGAAAAGACTCTGATGCTGGGAAAGAGTGAAGGCAGGAGGAGAAGGGGATGACAGAGGATGGGATGGTTGGATGACATCACTGACTCAAGCTCTGGGAGATGGTGAAAGACAGGGAAGACTGGCATGCTGCATTCCATGGATCGCAGAGTCAGACATGACTAAGCCACTGAACAACATATTGTTATCACTATTATTCAGTATCCTACTCGTGACTCCAGCCAGTCTTATAAAGCAGAAAAAAAAAAGGAATCATACAGATTGGAAAGAAAAAAAAAATAAAATATATTCATTTTGAGACTTCAAAATAACAGAAGATGACTAAAAGCTGACAAAACTGAAGAGTGATTTTTGCAAGAGTCTATTTTAATTCTATACAGCAGCAGTGACCAATTAAAATGAATGGAATAATATAATTTATTATAGCTCCAAAGTCATGAGTTATAGAAAACCATATACCAATATTATGAAATATGTGAAAGAGCTGAATGCTGGAACTATAAGCCACTGGTGAAAAAAATCTAAGACCTAAAAAGTCATTGATGTATACCATATTTATGGACCTTTCCAGGTGTCTCAGTGGGTAAAGAATCTGTTTGCAATGCAGGAGATGTGGGTTTGATCTCTGTGTTGGGAAGAGCCTCTAAAGGAAGGCATGGCAATACACTCCAGTAATTTTGCCTGAAGAATCCCATGGTTGGAGGAGCCTGGCAGGCTACAGTCTACAAGGTCACAAAGAGTCAGACACAACTGAAGCAACTGAACATGCACCATATCTATAAATCAGAAAAACCTAATGTGTTCACGATGTCAGTTTCTTCCTGACTAACCTATTTAATGCAATCCTAATCAAAATCTCATTAAGTTTTTTGCAGAAATTTACAAGATGCTACTAAAATATGTATGAAAACACAGGAAAATATTTCCTCAAAGTCAATCATAAAAGAAAGGAATACTTGGGATCTTGGCATCAAAAAGAAATATGAAGAAAAATTCCCTCGAGTAACAGTGACAGAGATCTCATGAAAATAACTGTGAAGTTGCACCAGCAAACAAAGATTTCAGATAGTAGCTATTGAACACAAAACTCCAGAGGGAAGTCTCCAAGGAAAATATGTCAGTGCTATTTTGTAAAACAAGTTCATCTTAATGAGACAGAAGTTAAAGATGTTTCACATCTCTGACACAGAGTTCAGATTAATGATATTCAGAAAAAAATAAGATGAAAAAACAATCATATATTCAAAGAAGAGAATATGATACAAAAGAAATTAAGTTGCATGAATGTGTGTGATGGTGGTAATATACGCATTAAATCTTTTTTCAGTAGAGTAGTAAGTCTAGAGAGAAAACTTTTAAAAATTAGGAAACAAGTGTAAATTTGTCCTTTAGGAAAACAGGTTTAAATAAATGAAGAAACAACTAAAAGACATAAAACCAGAACTGAAGTGGGGAAGTAGGGAGTAGGAAACTGCTATTAATTGCAATAGGTATATTGTAATATGTACATCTCATAAAATTTTTCAATATTTATTAAAAGTTTATAAAGTGTAGCACACATAATGCATATGTTAACTAGCATACAGTTTAATAATGAAGTTGTTCTTAAGTTTCAAAGCCCAGGTAAAGTCTGACACCCTCCCTGAATTGCCTTATCTCTCTGTTGTTTATTTGCTAAGTCCTGTCCAACTCTTCATGGACCTACGGACTGCAGCAAGCCAGGATTCTCTGTCCTTCACTATCTCTCAGAGTTTGTTCAAACTCATTTCAGTTGTGTTAATGATGCCATCCAACCATCTCATCCTCTGTTGTCCCCTTCTCCTCCTGCCCTCACCAGCATCAAGGTCTTTTCCAATAAGTCAGCTCTTCTTATCAGGTGGCAAAGTACTGGAGTTTCAGCTTCAGCATCAGTCCTTCCAATGAATATTCAGATATGATTTCCTTTAGAATTGACTGGCTTGATCTCCTTGCAGTCGAAGGGACTCTCAAGAGTCTTCTCCAGCATCACAATTCAAAAGCATTTATTCTTCAGCACCAGCCTTCTTTATGATCCAATTACCACACTCATACATGGCTACTGGAAAACAATAGCTTTGACCATATGCAACTTTGTTGGCAAAGCGATGTCTTTTTATTTTGATAGAGTCATATCATCTGGATAACTGAGGTTGCTGATATTTCTCCCAGCAATCTTGATTCCAGCTTGTG
Source organism: Antilocapra americana (assembly GCA_007570785.1). NCBI lineage: Eukaryota > Metazoa > Chordata > Mammalia > Artiodactyla > Antilocapridae > Antilocapra > Antilocapra americana. The sequence continues at coordinate 17,188,398 of ML662445.1, forward strand.
ATTTATTCAGCCTGGCATTTCACATTATGTACTCTGCATGTAAATTGTATAAGCAAGTTAACAACATATAGCCTTGTTGTAATCCTTTCCCGATTTGGAATCAGTCAGTTGTTCCATGTCTGATTCTAACTTTTGCTTCTTGACCTCCATACAGATGCCTCTGAAGACAGATAAGGCAGTCTGATATTCCCATCTCTTGAAGAATTTTTCACTGTTTATTGTGACCCAGACAGTCAAGGCTTTAGTGTAGTCAGTGAAGCAGAAGCAAATTTTTTTTTTCTGTAATTCCCTTGCTTTCTCTATGATCCAACACATCCTGGCAATTTGATCTCTGGTTCCTCTGCTTATTTGAAATCTAGCTCATATATCTGGCAGTTCTTGGATCATGAACAGCTGAAACCAAGCTCATTATATTTTGAACATAATCTTACTGGCATGAGAAATGAGCACAACTGTACAGTAGTTTGAACATTCTTTGGCATTGCTCTTCTTTGGTAATGGAACAAAAATTGAACTTTTCCAGTTCTGTGGCCACAGGTGAGATTTCCAAATTTGTTGGCATATTGAGTTCAGCACTATAATAGCATCATCTTTCATCATCTTTTAGGATTTGAAATAGCTCAGGTGGATTTCCATCACCTTCACTAGCTTTATTTGTAGCAATGCTTCCTAAGGCCCACTTGACTTCACACTGTGATGTCTGGCCCTATATGACTAACAACACCATCATGGTTATATGGGTCATTAAGACTTTTTTGTATAGTACTTCTGTGTTCTTGCCACTTGTTCTTAATCTCTTCTGCTTCTGTTAAGTCCATTCCATTTCTTTCCTTTATTGTGCCTATGTTTGTATGAAATGTTCACTTGATATCACCAATTTTCTTGACAAGAGCTCTAGTTTTTCCCATTCTATTGCTTTCCTCTTTTTGCACTGTTCTTTTAAGAAGACCTTCTTATCTCCCCTTGCTATTCTCTAGAATTCTGCATCCAGTTTGTTGTATCTTTCCCTTTTTCTCTTTATTTTCACATCTCTTCTTTCTTCAGTTGTTTGTAAAATCCCCTCAAACAACCATTTTGCCTTCTTCCATTTCTTTTTCTTTGGGATGGTTTTGTTCACTGCGTCCAGTACAATGTTAGGAACGTCTGTCCATAGTTCCTCAGGCACTCTGTCTACCAGATCTAATCACTTGAATCTATTTGTCACCTCCACTGTATAATTATAGGAGATTGGATTTAGATTTTACCTGAATTACCTAGTGGTTTTCCCTACTTTCTTCAATTTAAGCCTGAATTTTGCAATAAGGAGATCATGATCTGAGCCAGCCAACTCCAGGTTTTGTTGTTGCTAAATGTGATAGAGCTTCTCCATCTTCAGTTGCAAAGAATATAATAAATCTTTGTATCATCAAGTATCAACCACTTGGTGACGTCCATTGTGTAGAATCATCTCTTGGATTGTTGGAAAAAGGTATCTGCTAAGACCAATGTGTTTTCTTGACAAAACTCATTTAACCATTGCCCTGTTTCATTTTGTACCCCAAGGCCAAACTTGCCTATTACTCCAAATATGTCTTGAATTCCTAGCTTTGTATTCCAGTCATCTATGATGAAAAGACTTGTTTTTTTCTTTTTTTCTTTCAGTTCTAGGAGATCTTGTAGGTCTTCATAGAGCCAGTTAACTTCAGCTTTTTCAGCATTTGTGTTTGTGACATAGACCTGGGCTTCTGTGATGATGTATGGTCTGCCTTAGAAATGAACCAAGGTCATTCTATTGTTTTTGAGGTTGCACACAAGTACTGCACTTCTGACTCTTCTGTTGAATATGAGGGCTACTCCATTTTCTGAGGGATTCTTGCTCACAGTGGTAGATATAATGGTTATCTGAATTAAATTCACCTATTCCTGTTCATTTTAGTTCATTGATTCCTAGATGTCAATATTCACTTTTGCTACCTTTTGTTGACCACATCTAATTTACCCTGATTTACAAACCTAACAGAAGCAGAAAATATTAAGAAGAGATGGCAAGAATACACAGAAGAGCTATACAAAAAAAAATCTTCATGGACCAGATAACCATGATGGTGTGATCACTCACCTAGAGCCAGACATCCTGGAATGTGAAGTCAAATGGGTCTTAGGAAGCATCACTATGAACAAAGCTAATGAAGATGATGGAATTCCAGTTGAGCTATATCAAAAAGATGATGCTGTTAAAGTGCTGCACTTAGTATTATCAGCAAATTGGAAAACTCAGCAGTGGTCACAGGACTGGAAAAGTTCAGTTTTCATTCCAATCCCAAAGGGCAATGCCAAGGCATGTTGAAACTACTGTACAATTGTACTCATCTCATACACTAGCAAAGTAAGATCAAAATTTTCCAAGCTAGGCTTCAAGAGTATGTGAACTGTGAGCTTCCAGATTTCAAGCTGTATTTAGAAAAGGCAGAAGAAACAGATATCAAATTGCCAACATCTGTTGTTTTATAGAAAAAGCAAGAGAATTCTAGAAAAAACATCTACTTCTGCTTTTTTGATTACTCCAAAGCCTTTGACTGTGTCGATCACAATAAAGTCCTTCAAGAGATGGGAATATCAGACCAACTTACCTGCCTACTGAGAAATCTGTATGAAGGTCAAGAAGCAATAGTTAGAACTGGGCATGAAACAAAGAACTGGTTCCAAATTGGGAAAGGAGTACATAAAGGCTGTATATTGTCACCCTGCTTATTTAACTTCTATACAGAGTACATCATGCCAAACGCTGGGCTGGATGAAGCACAAACTGGAATACAGAGTGTCAGAAGAAATATCAATAACCTCAGATGCACAGATGCCAACACCTTTATGGCAGAACATGAAGAGGAACTGAAGAGCCCTTTGATGAAAGGGAAAAAGGAGAGTGAAAAAGTTGGCTTAAAACCCAACATTCAAAAAACTGAGATCATGGCATCCAGTTCCATCACTTCATGGCAACTAGATGGGGAAACAATGGAAATAGTGACATTTGTCAACAAAGGTCCATCTAGTCAAACCTATGGTCATGTAGTCATGCATGGATGGGAGAGCTGGACTACAAAGAAAGCTGAGCAGTGAAGAAATGATGCTTTTGAATAGTGGTGTTGAAGAAGACTCTCGAGAGTCCCTTGGACTGCAAGGATATTCAACCAGTGAATCCTAAAGGACATCAGTCCTTAATATTCATTGGAAGGACTAAGGCTGAAACTGAAATTTCAATACTTTGGCCACCTGATGCACAGAACTGACTCATCGGAAAAAACCTTGATGCTGGGAAAGATTGAAGGCAGGATGAGAAGGGAATGGCTGAGAATGACATGACTGGATGGCATTACTGAGTTAAAGAATATGAGTTTGAGTAAGCTCTGGGAGTCGGTGATGGACTTGAAAGCCTGGCATGTTGCAGTCCATGGGGTCACAAAGAGTCAGACATTACTGATCTTCTGAACTGAATTGATGATCCTAACATTCCACGTTTCTATGCAATATTGTTCTTTATGTCATTGGATTTTACCTTCATCACCAGACACACCCACCAGTGAGCCCCATTTCCACCTTGGCCCAGCCCCTTCAGTCTTTAAGGAGCTGTTAGTAATTGCCCTCTCCTATTCCCCAATAATGTATTGAATACCTTCTGATATGATGGGCTCATCTTTCAGTGTCCCATCTTTTGTCTTTTCATATTGTTCATGGGGTTCTCATGGCAACAACACGAGTGGTTTGCCATTCCCTCCTCCTGTGGACCATGTTTTCTCAGAACTCTTCACTATGACCTGACTGTCTTGGGTGGCCTTTCGCAGCATGGCTCACAGCTCACTGTGTTGAGAAAGCCCCTTTGCCATGACAAGGTTATGATCCATGAAGGATTACCTACTGGCAAATTCTGTTTATCAAGTACAAACAAAATCTGCCTCCTAAATATAATGCCTTTCACATGCTTAAATACATTTAGTTGGTAGGATTACATAAGTTTGCAGAAAGAAGTAATGGAAAACCTAGTTATTTCACATGAATAAGGGATAATCACATGGAAGTTTTGGCTCTAAAAACTTCTGGAAAGAGGGCTACAATTGACCTCATTTCTGCATGAATAAGAAATGAAACAGGCAAAATAACAAATCTAACTTTATTTTTCAGTGAAATGCAATGTAATTCCCTTTCTTTATTCTCCTAATGAAATCTTCAGTAAATTCCCCAACACTCACTAATTTCCTTTTGGAAATAAAATTTTACTTTGGAAAGCACAAATGGAAAGATAAGAGAATATGAGCATAAGAGCTACAAACCTGAGAAAAGAGGCAGTCTTTCAACACACAGAAAGTCAGCTTGTTTCTATGACCACTAAATATAGAACACATATCTTAAATCACAGGCTATAAGGGGAATCAAATTATTAGACTCAAAGTGTACTACCTGCCTCTATTTGACCCTGAAGTTTTCTACTCAACAAAGTTTATTATGAAGTCTTCTTTTTCTCCAAAACATTTATTATATTCTTAACTTTGGATAAATAATTAAAGCAATTTACCCCAAATTTTTCTAAGTTTAGTGGTGGAAGCACTGCTTCTATGAAACCCCCTTGTCAGTGTCAAACTAGGATGGTTTGTCATCTTACAACTCCAGGGTCACCCGGCTCCTCCTCAGCACTAGAGAGTTTTAATAGGTAATTGCTAACTGAATTAAATAAATGAAGGTATGAGATGATATGAAGGAATCTATGCTCCTTCACGTCTGGGGTCAGCTTAGTTTGAAAGATGGAAGAGGTCTCTTGATGCACTCTCTCAGGAAGTTACATAAAACTACACCACCAGATTATAGACAGAAAGTTTGCTGTCGCACTTGCTGCTTTATCCAGCCTGCCTGACTTTCTCTGAATCCTGTCTTAAATGCAGTATTCTTGAGAAAACCTGAACTTAAGTGACAGGAGATAAATAGCTGGAGAGAAAAATCTAGTTCAATATAGGCCAGAGAAAATCCAACCCCCCACAAATCCCACCTTAAGTCCTCAAGCTGGAAAAGTTAGGAGCATTACATCACCAGTGATCGCTCCCATTGGCTGATTGTACCTGAGGGATCAGAACACCTGCTTCTTGTACTAACTCTTTCTTTCTCTTGCAAAGCATCATAAACCTTGGTAGCATAGACTATGACAAAGGTCCTGGGCAAGAACAGCTTATCTTAGGGGCCTACATTTCCAGTTCACTGCTTTAACTGCAAGACGTGGTGAGCATGTCTGTGGACAGGCCACAAATGAGGCCAGGAAAGAATTCTCCTTAGGAAGCCTAAGATGCTAGCTTGACTAGGAGCTGAAGGAGATCTCCAATGAGCTAAATGTGCTTCTCTCTTTTCCCAGTGGTGCTATCAGGAAAGATTCTCATTCTAACAAGTTTTGACAAAAGCGGGCAAGGAGAGCAGGTGCCAATGAATCCAACTAGTTGGAGGTATTAGAAACACCATGGGCACCAGAGGATGGAGGTGTTGCCATGGGAACCAAATGATAGGTGTTTGGTGTTAGCTGGTTAGGAGGTTTGTTTTCTTAAGACAGAGCTAAACAGCTGCAAGTCATGCTCTCTGTTTTCTACTTTAGCATCAGTGGGTAAATCCCCCTGCTCTCCATCCCCCCCATCCCCAGCCTTAAATAGGATTTGAGGAATTTAATTTATCTGCTAACATGAATAATGCTTAAATATGAGGCACACCAAAATCCTTTGAAAAAGGTATTTGCAGCAAATCAGGACAGTTCTAATCACAGAACTCTTTATGTTGGAGAGAAAATTGTTGCTTCAGGGTTAGAGTGGTGTTTTTTTCAGTAGGATTTGAAGACATCATTTTGAGCTGCAAAGCTCTCACACTAGCTTGCATAAACATCTTTCCATCACGTGTTTTTTGGCATTCATACTCCAATTTTTAGAACTCATATATCTTGGAAAGGACTCTGAAATACAGGACTGCCTAAGAAAGGGACAGAATATCTGATTTTGCCGATATTTTTAAAGTCTTTTAAAGACAAAGAATCAAGGAAGAGGAATGTTGAGTTTTAAAATAGTAATTATCCAGTAGCAAGTATTATAATTGGGGTTACCACAAATTTAGTGCTCTTCTAAGAGCTGAAGAAGACATGAAAGGGATCCAAATTAGGATTCTGGTGATCTGCCAGACTGAGGGAACAATCGAATCTTCTAGATTTGACAGACAAATAAATAATGGAGGGGATCTGGGAGGCCTTAGCTACAGGAAACTGGAGGAGCAGGTTACATGGGTAAGATGTTCATATCCTGATAATGAGGGAAAGGCATCTGCTGTTTCAAGCAAGACTAAGAAGGATAACCAACAGATGTCGTAAGTGAGGTCGTGGCAGTATGTAGCAAGCAGAAAGAGTATAACAAACATGGAAGAACAGTATCACTGAGCTACCAAAACAGGAGTCCACGTGTTGAAGTTAGAATTCAAAATGCAGACTTAGTTATAGAATCAGAACAAAGACTAGCTGAGAGTATCCATACATAGGACTAAAATAGGACTAGCAACCAGTGAGTTGTAATGCTAGGTCACTAGGGCATCGACTTAGCTTTTTTTTTTTTAATTGATCCCCAGGATTATCACTAGACCTATAGGATGTAGTTAATGGTGGAAATTATGAAGGTTATTAGATGCACAAGAGTAGAAGTCCTCATTTCAGAGATACCTCATATTACCTGCAATCAAATAGTTTGTAATTCTGCCATGAAAAATAAGCCTTTGGCTTCACAGGTTTCAATAGAGCACAATTATGTGCCAACCAGATATACAAGTCCTCAGTGCAACAGAGAGAACATAAAATAGAGATTGGCGTGAACTCAAATAAGAGGTAGGACTTGGAGAAGCATATCTCTGTTTCTATTTTTGTAAATGCTGCATATATGCTTGATATGTATATATATATAATCTAAGAATTAAGTGCAAAAATAAAATGCATGTATTACATGTGTGTGGATATGTATGATTAGATAGATAGATAATAGATAGACATAAAGATAAAGATAGTTTTATCCAGTGTGGTATCCATAAAATCATACTTTATTCTATCATTTAATATTCTTAATACATTTGTTTTTTTTCCTAATCTAGTTTCTAAGAGACATATGTTAAACTCAAAGTGGTTCGAGTTTAATGATTATTTCCTTAAAATGTTATCAGTCTTTGCTCTGTTTGCTTTATATAAACTGAGGTTTATTTTTAGGCTTCCTGATGAATTATTTTATTATCATGTAATGATATATAATAAGCTTATTGCTTTAAAATTTCTACCCAGCTTTTATGTATTTATCTCTCTTTGGTGCATCGTGAGTAATTTTCTTGGTTTCAAATTCCAGTTTACAAATTCTCTCTGTATTAAATCAGCATTTTAACCCATCTATTACATTTTTCATTTCACTGGTAGTTGATATTTTACTGTCTCCTGTCTCAGGATTGCAAATGAGAAGCCCAAACTTTATGAGATTTATTTTTCCTTTGTAAATAACATATTCTTCTGCCTATGAGGTTATAAGGTTTTTGGCACTGGCATAGAAGAATATTTCATACAGTATGATTAAATATTTTACTGTTTCTATTTGGTTCTTTTTTTTTTATCATTTCACTGAATTGAAATTCTATGAGCAAATTCAGGGCATAACATTCTTAAGCTCAGGAAAATTTTCTTCTGTTATTTCTTTAAATCTTGATCCTTCCCCCAAACTTTTTGTCTCTTTCTTTAAAGCTTCTACCATTTTAAAAGTCACCTTACAAATTGTGAAATTATTTGATCTAATTCTCTGAAAAAGACCTCTGGTAGCTTGATAGGAATTGCATTGAATCTATAGGTTGATTTGGGTAGTATACTCATTTTCACTATATTGATTCTTCCAATCCACGAACACGGCATATTTCTCCATCTATTTGTGTCTCCTTTGATTTCTTTCATCAGTGTTTTATAGTTTTCTATATACAAGTCTTTTGTTTCTTTAGGTAGAAATACTCCTAAGTATTTTATTCTTTTTGTTTTGATGGTGAATGGAATTGTTTCCTTAATTTCTCTTTCTGTTTTCTCATTGTTAGTGTATAGGAATGCCAGGGATTTCTGTGTGTTGATTTTGTATCCTGAAACTTTACTATATTCACTGATTAGCCCTAGTAATTTTCTGGTAGAGTCTTTAGAGTTTTCAATATAGAGGCATGTCATCTGCAAACAGAGAGAGTTTTACTTCTTCTTTTTCAATCTGGATTCCTTTAATTTCTTTATCTGCTCTGATTGCTGTGGCCAAGACTTCCAAAACTATGTTGAATAGTAGTGGTGAGAGTGGGCACCCTTGTCTTGTTCCTGACTTCAGGGGAAATGCTTTCAGTTTTTCACCATTGAGGATAATGTTTGCTGTGGGTTTGTCATATATAGCTTTTATTATGTTGAGGTATGATCCTTCTATTCCTGCTTTTTGGAGGGTTTTTTTTTTATCATAAATGGATGTTGAATTTTGTCAAAGGCTTTCTCTGCATCTACTGAGAAAATCATGTGATTTTTATTTTTCAATTTGTTAATGTGGTGTATTACATTGATTGATTTGTGAATATTGAAGAATCCTTGCATCCCTGGGATAAAGCCTACTTGATCATGATGTATGATCTTTTTAATGTGTTGTTGGATTCTATTTGAAACCTCGTATAGCCAAAGCAATCTTGAGAAAGAAGAATGGAACTGGAAGAATCAACCTACCTGACTTTAGGCTATACTACAAATCCACAGTCATTAAGACAGTATGGTACTGGCACAAAGACAGAAATATAGGTCAATGGAACAAAATAGAAAGCCCAGAGATAAATCCACGCATCTATGGACACCTTATCTTTGACAAAGGAGGCAAGAATATACAATGGAGAAAAGACAATCTCTTTAACAAGTGGTGCTGGGAAAACTGAACAGCCACTTGTAAAAGAATGAAACTAGAACACTTTCTAACACCATACACAAAAATAAACTCAAAATGGATCAAAGATCTAAGCATAAGGCCAGAAACTATAAAACTCCTAGAGGATAACATAGGCAAAACACTCTCTGACATAAACCAAAGTGGGATCCTCTATGACCCACATCCCAGAATATTGGAAACAATAGCATGAATAAACAAATGGGACCTAATTAAAATTAAAAGCTTCTGCACATCAAAGGAAACTATAAGCAAGATGAAAAGACAGCCTTCAGAATGGGAGAAAATAATAGCCAATGAAGCAACGGACAAACAATTAATCTCAAAAATATACAAGCAACTCCTGCAGCTCCATTCAAGAAAAATAAACGACCCAATCAAAAAGTGGGCCAAAGAACTTAACAGACATTTCTCCAAAGAAGACATAAAAATGGCTAACAAACACATGAAAAGATGCGCAACATCACTCATTATCAGAGAAATGCAAATCAAAACCACAATGAGGTACCACTTTACACCAGTCAGAATGGCTGTAATCCAAAAATCTACAAGTAATAAATGCTGGAGAGGATGTGGAGAAAAGGGAATTCTCTTACACTGTTGGTGGGAATGCAAACTAGTACAGCCACTATGGAAAACAGTGTGGAGGTTCCTTAAAAAACTGCAAATAGACCTGCCATATTACCCAGCAATCCCACTGCTGGGCATATACACCGAGGAAACCAGAATTAAAAGAGCCACGTGTACCCCAATGTTCATCGCCGCATTGTTTACAATAGCCAGGACATGGAAGCAACCTAGATGTCCATCAACTGATGAATGGATAAGAAAGCTGTGGTACAAATACACAATGGAATATTACTCAGCATTAAAAAATATTCATTTGAATCAGTTCTACTCAGGTGGACCGAACTGGAGCCTATTATCCAGAGTAAAGTAAGCCAGAAGGAAAAACAACAATACAGTATACTAACGCATATATATGGAATTTAGAAAGATGGTAACGAGAACCCAGCATGTGAGACAGCAAAAGGAATGCAGTTGTATAGACCAGACTCGTGGACTCTGTGGATGAGGGCAAGGGTGGGATAATACGGGAGAATGGCATTGAAACATGTTAATTATCATATGTGAAATCAGTTGCCAGCCCAGGGCTGATGCTCGGGGCTGGTGCACCGAGATATCCCTGGGGGAGGGAGGAGGGAGGGAGGGGGGCTCTGGAGGGGGAGCATATGTAAACCTATGCGATATCATGTCATTGTATGGCAAAACTAATAAAATAAAATAAAATAAAATAAAATAAAAATAAAAAATAAAAGTCACCTTGTCTCTTCTACTGTTCTTGTAGCTGTTTCTATTTTTTCTCTATTTTGATTAATTTCTTACAGTTATCTAGGTCATAAATTTTGATTGTATAATGATCATCCAAACTTTCAATTCACATAGAAAATTATCTACTTGAAAATCATATTTTAACTTTGAAAACATTTATTTGTACCACACTCTCAATCTAGGATAATAAAACAATTCAAGGTTTTACTTAATCCCAAGCACCCAAAGTTACCAGTGACTGTTGGCTCAACAGAAACAAGTTGTTTGGGGTTGGGATAGATGAGAAGGATTCTGTATTTAGGGTAGCATTTCTCAGAGTGCTCAGCTTTCAAATCCTTGAGAATATCCTCTCTAAATCTCCTTCAGTTTTTCAAAAAGTTGATAACAAGTGTCATCAAGGATATGGAGAAATTTGAACCCTCATATATTGCTTATTGAAATGTAAAGTCATACAGCCATTTTGGAAAACTGTGTGATGGTTCCTCAAAAGGATAAAGAAAAGTTTTGATTTTACTCATCAATTACACTTCTAGATATATATGGGAAATTAGAACACACATGACCTCAAAACTTATATGCAGTTGTTCAGGTAGCATTTCCCATAACAGTTTAAAAGTGTAAATAATTCAAATGTTCAAGTTATCATTGATAAATAAAATGTGGTATGATTATTATTTAACAATAAAAAATAAATAACTGATGCTTGCTACAACATGGATAAAACTTGTAAAATGATAAGTGAAAGAATTCAGTCTCAAAAGACCACATATTGTATGGTTCCACTTATATGAAATGTCCACAATAGGCAAAACTATATAGTCAGACAGTAGATTATTGGTTAATTAGGACTGTTGAAGGAATAAGAAAAACAGGAGGAAGAATGATTGTTAAAGGGTACAGCATTTTGGTGGGGGTTATTAAGAGTAATTAAAAATTGGTTGTAATAATGGTTATACAACACACTGAAAGTATAGAAAAACACTGTACAGAATAATGGATGAACTGGATAGTATATTATCTACATCTCAATAAAACTGTTAGTAAAAAGACTATAGATAAAACTGCTTCCCTGGTAACACAGGTAAAAAACCCACCTGCCAATGCAGGAGACACAGGTTTGATCTCTGGGTTGGGACGGTCTGCTGGAGAAGGAAATGACAAACACATTCTAGTATTCTTGCCTGGGAAATCCCTTAGACAGAGGCACTTCATGGGCTTTAGCCATGGAATCATAAAAGAGCAGGACATGACTGAACAACTAACCATCAACAACAGATAAAACTAATTGGATATAAAATGTTGTTGTTATTCAGTTGCTAAGTCATGTCTGACTCTTTACAACCCCATGGATTTGAACCACTCCAGACTTCCCTGTCCTCCACTATCTCCCAGAGTTTACTCAAATTCGTGTCCATTGGGTGAGTGATGCTATCTAACCATCTAATCCTCTATAGCCTCCTTCTCCTTTTGACTTCTATCTTTCCCAGCATCAGATCTTTTCCAGTGAGTTGGCTCTTCACATTAGGTGGCCAAATTATTAGAGTTGCAGCTTCAGCTGAAAGCTTCAGTCATTCTAATGAATATTCAGCATTGATTTCCCTTAGGATGGACTGATTTGACCTCCTTACAGTCCAAGGAACTCTCAAGGGTCTTGTCTAGCACCAAAGTTCAAAAACATCAATTCTCCAACACTCAGCCTTCTTATGGTATAACTATCACCTCCATATGTGACTACTGGAAAAACCATAGCTTTGACTATGGACCTCTTTCCTCGAAGTGATGTCTGTGCTTTTTAACATACTTTCTAGGTTTGTTATAGCTTTGCTTCCAAGGAGCAAGTATCTTTTAATTCCATGGCTGCAGTCACAATCTGCAGTGATTTTGGAGCCCAAGAAAAGAAACCCTGTCACTATTTCTACTTTTTCCCCTTCTATTTGCCGTGAAGTATTTGGACTGAATACCATGATCCTAGTTTTATTAATGTTGAATTTTAAGCCAGCTTTTTCACTCTACACTTTCACCTTCATCAAAAGGCTCTTTAGTTCCTCTTTACTTTCTGCCATTGAAGTGGTTTCATCTGCATATCTGAGATTATTGATGTTTCTCCCAGCAATTTTGATTTCAGCTTGTGATTCATCCAGCCTTGCATTTCACATGAGGTACTCTGCATATAAGTTAAATAAGCAGAGTGACAATATATAACATTTTCATACCCCTTTCCAATTTGAAACCAGTCATTTGTTCCATGACTCGTTCTAACTGTTAAGATAAAATAATTGCTGATTGGCCAGAAAGATGGTGGAGTAGAAGGAGGTGAACTCACCCTTTTTAACAAAAACACCAAAATCAGAGCTAACTGTTGAATAACTAACCATCCCCCCCACAACCTCCACAAAAAAAGAAAAAAGCCTGGAACTTACCAAAAAAGATACCTTACACCCTAAAACAGAGAAAAAGCCACAACAAGACAGTGGGGGAAGGGCAATCATGATAAAATCAAATCTTATCATGCCAGCTGGGCACCCATAATCTGGAAAATAATTAATCACAGAAGTTTTCCCACAGAAGTGAAAATCCTAAACCCCACATCAGGCTTCCAGGCTGGGGGTCCTGGGGGTCCAGGAACAGGAGAAGCCTCCAGAGAATCTGATTCTGATTTTGAGAGCAAGCAATGTTTAATTGCAGGAAATCCACAGGACTAGGGAAAATATAAATTTCACTCTTGGAGGGTGCACACAATGCCTAGTGTGCACTAGGATTCAGGAGAAAAAGCAATGACCTCATTATAGAGTGGGTTGGATCTACATACTCTTATTGGAGGATCGTTCATGGATTTGGGGGGCAGTGGACACTCATGATGGGGACAAAGACACTGGCAGTGGCAACTCTGGCAAGTACTCATTAGTGTGAGTTCTCTTGGAGGCTGCTATTTTTCTCACAAGACTTCCCATACCCAAAAGCCTATAGACCCCTTTACTGGGATATCTCAGGCCCAGCAACCAACAGGGCTGCAACTCAGCCCCATCATCAGCAGAAAGGCTGCTTAAAGTCTTCCTGAGCATAGGCCTGCCAACCAGAGAGACAGTATCTAGCCCTACCCACTGATAGGCAGGAAGTCGTTCTTCTCACCAGAAAGTCTGCACAAGCCTCTTGGACATACTCCTTCACCAAGGGGTGTCTACAAGAACTGTGACCCTGCAGCCTGTGGAACAGAAACTGCAACCATAGAAAGTTAGACAAGATAAAACAGTAGAGAAATACATCCCATAGAGGGAATAACATAAAACCACAGAAGAACAACTAAGAAGTAGAAATATGCAATCTACAGGGGAAAAGAATGACAGTGAAGATAATCAAAGATTTCAGATAAAGAATGAAGGCACACATTAAAAAGATACAAGACATGTTTAATGAAGACCTAGAAGAACTAAAAAGCAATAATGAGTGAGATGAAATATAAACTAGGAGGAATTGATAGCAGAGTAACTGAAACAGAATAGGTAAGTGACCTGGAAGACAGAATGGTGGAACTCTATGCCACAGAATAGAATAAAAAAAAAAAAAAGAATGAAAATAAATGAGGATATTAAATAAAAAATACCTAAAGAAAAATGAAAATGAAAGCATGGTGATTCAAAACCTATGGGAGTCGGCAAAAGCAGTTCTTAGAGGGAAGTTTATAGCAATACAATCTTACTTCAGGAAACAAGAAAAATCATAAATAAACAACCTAAACTTTTGCACCTAAAGCAAATAAATAAATAAGAACAGCAACAAAAAAGAACCCCAAAATTAGTAAAAGAAATTAAGTCATAAGGATCAGAGCAGAAATAAATGAAACAGAGATGAGGAAAACAATAATGAAGATCAGTGAAACTAAAAGCTGATTCTTTGAGAAAATAAACAAAATTGATGTGTTTAGCTATACTGATAAAGAAAAAAGAGAGAGGGCACAAATCAGTAAAATTGGAAATGAAAGATGAGAAGTTATATCTGACACCACAGGAACACAAAGGACAATACGAGATTACTACAAGCAATGATATGCCAACAAAATCAACAATTTGTAAGAAATGAACAAATTCTTAGAAAGGTACAATCTCCTAACACTGAACTAGGAAGAAATAGAATATATGAATACACCAATCACAAATAATGAAGTTGAAACTGTGATTTAAGAAACTTGCAATAAACAAAAGTTTTCAGAACCTGATGGTATATCATAGGCAAATTCTATCATATATTTAGAGAGGAGTTAATGCTCATCTTTCTGAAACTATTCCAGAAAAATTGCAGAAGAAAATATTGCAAACTCGTTCTATGAGGCCATCATCCCCCTGATACCCAAACCACACAAAATATCACAAAAAAGAAAATTACAGGCCAATATTACAGATGAATCTAGATGTAAGAATCCTCAAAAATTACTAGCAATCTGAATCCAACAATACATTAAAAAGATCGTACACCATGATCAAATGGGATTGACGACAAAGATGCAAGGTATTTTCAATATCTGCAAATCAAAAAGTGTGAAATCACCAGACTGATGAATAAAGACTACATGATTATCTCAATCAGTTCAGTTCAGTCGCTCAGCTGTGTCCGACTCTTTGTGACCCCATGAATCGCAGCACTCCAGGCCTCGCTGTCCATTGCCAACTCCTGGAGTCTACCCAAACCCATGTCCATTGAGTCAGTGATGCCATCCAGCCATCATATCCTCTGATGTCCCCTTCTCCTCCTGCCTCCAATCCTTCCCAGCATTAGGGTCTTTCCAATGAGTCAACTCTTCTCATGAGGTGGCCAAAGTATTGGAGTTTCAGCTTCAACATCAGTCCTTCCAATGAACACACAGGACTGATCTCCTTTAGGAGATCACAATAACCTGTGAAAAATTCTGAAGGAGATGGGAATACCAGACCATCTGACCTATCTCTCAAGAAACCTGTATGCAGGTCAGGAAGTAACAGTTAGAACTGGACATGGAACAACAGACTGGTTCCAAATAGGAAAAAGAGTACCTCATATAAGTCAGAATTGCCATCATCAAAAAATCTGCTAACAATAAATGCTGCAGAGGGTGTGGAGAAAAGAGAACTATCCTGCACTGTTTAGGGAATATTAATTAGTATAACCACTATAAAGAGTATGGAAATTCTTTGAAAAGCTAAAAATAGAGCTAAAATTTGACCTGACAACCTCACTCCTGGACATACACCTGGAGAAAAACATGGTTTGAAAGGATGCAAACACCACAATGTTCACTGTAGCATTGTTTACAGTAGCCAAGACATGGAAGCCAGTTCAATATCCATGGACAGAGGAATAGATAAAGAGATGGTACATATATAAAATGGAATATTACTCAATCATTGAAAAGAATGAAATAATTTCCTTTGCAACACCATAGAAGGACCTGGAGATTATCACACTAAGTGAAGTAAGTCAGACGGAGAAAGACAAATATTATATGATATCGCTTACGTGTGCAACCAAATAATGATCAAAAAAATAAAAATTGATACAAATGAAAGTACTTAGAAAATAGAAACAGATTCACAGCCTTAGAAAACAAACTTACAGTTACTGGGACAAATGGAGCGGGAAGGGAATGATTGGGCGTTTGGATTGATGTATATACTACTCTATTTAAAAGAGATAACCAGCAAGGAACTACTGTGTAGCATAGGGAATTCTGCTCAATATTCTGAAATATATAAATGCGAAAATAATTGAAATTAACACTTTGGTGTTAATCGACTATGCTCAAATTTAAAAATAAAAAAAATGCTAATTGTAATAGTTTAATGTTTCCTACTTTATAACATTTCATTTGCATATATGCTAAAATTTATATATTTATTTTACTGTTGATTAACATTTGCCCTCTTAATGCAGGGCTACTCTAGACATGTTTATGCATATACCTGTCTGCATATGTACACCATTGCTCTAGGGTAGAAACCTAAGAATGAAATTAGTACATACTAGGTGACATGCTGCTCTGGAGAAGAAATTGGCAACCCACTCCAGCATTCTTGCCTGGGAAATACCATGGACAAAGGGGCCTGAAGGCCCACAATCCAGGGGTCATAAAAGAGTCAGACATGACTGAGTGACTGAGCACAAGCACAGGTTACATGCATCTTTAATTTTATTAGGCACTACACCAATATTTTCTGCAATAGTTGTGTTTGAAGTCATATGAAAATAATGGCACTGAAATCATTTTTACTACATTTCTGGAGCATTTTCTGGTCCCTGAGTTTGGAGCTATAGCATGAGTACAAACATAAACGCCTAGCACAACAGTGAAAACTGAGAACTGTTGCAAACACTAGGATAGTGAAAAGTATATTATTGTTTACTATAAACGTATGCTTAGTTAGTTATTTCCACAAACTGGGGAGAGCAAGTTAGATTTCAAGGGAACCAATGACTAGTATAGGAAAAGGAGTACGTCAATGATGTATAGTGTCACTCTGCTTATTTAACTTATATGCAGAGTACATCAGGAGAAACACTGGGCTGGAGGAAGGACAAGCTGGAATCAAGATTGCTCGGAGAAATAGCAATAACCTCAGATATGGAGATGACACCATGGTTATGGCAGACAGTGAAGAAGAACTAAAGAGCCTCTTGAGGAAAGTGAAAGAGGAGAGTGAAAAACTTGGCTTACAGCTCAACATTCAGAAAACTAAGGTCATGGCATCGGGTCCCATCACTTCATGGGAAACAGATGGGGAAACAGTGGCTGACTTTATTTTTCTGGGATCCAAAATCACTGCAGATGGTGACTGCAGCCATGAAATTAAAAGATGCTTACTCCTTGGAAGGAAAGTTATGACCAACCTAGATAGTATATTAAAAAGCAGAGACATTACTTTACCAACAAAGGTCCATCTAGTCAAGGCTATGGTTTTTCCGATAGTCAATTTATGGATGTGAAAGTTGAACTATGTTAATTATCATATGTATAATCAATCGCCAGCCCAGGATTGATGCTTGGGGCTGGTGCACTGAGATTTCCCGGGGGGAGGGAGGAGGAAGGGGGGTTCTGGAGGGGGAGCATATGTAAACCCATGCGATATCATGTCATTGTATGGCAAAACTAATAAAAAAAAAGAAAGAAAGAAAGAAAGTTGGACTACCAAGGAAGCTGAGCACCAAACAATTGATGCTTTTGAACTGTGGCGTTGGAGAAGACGCTTGAGAGTCCCTTGGACTGCAAGGAGATCCAACCAGTCCATCCTAAAGGACATCAGTCCTGAATATTCACTGGAAAGAATGATGTTGAAACTGAAACTCCAATACTTTGGCCACCTGATGTGAAGAGCTGGCTTGTTTGAAAAGACCCTGATGCTGGGAAAGTTTGAGGGCAGGCAGAGAAGGGGACGACAGAGGATGAGTTGGTTGGATGGCATCACGACTCAATGGACATAAGTTTGAGTAAACTCCAGGAGTTGGTGATGGACACGGAGGCCTGGTATGCTGTGGTCCATGAGGTCACAAAGAGTCAGACACAACTAAGTGGCTGAACTGAACTGATGATAAGAAAGTGGTTTAGAATTGACATTATAAAGAGAAGTAAAAATTGAGCAGTATTATGTGCAGCAAAAAGTGTCAATTTTTTTTTTTTAGTTTATGCTATATGGGTTTGCATAACCTAGGGATGGAAGATATGGAGAGTGAAAAATATTAAGAATAGAAAATAATTATTAACAAAATGAAGTTCCAGAGAAACTCCAAGATAATAAGAACAAAAGTACAGGTAAAGAGGAAGCTGTTGAAATGAAGAGTAGGGGCATGCCTTCTTCCAAAATGACAGTGAAAAAGGAGGAGTGGAAAGTGAAGAGACTTTGAGATGGAAGAAGGGATTCATATTTGACAGCACTGTGACTTAGTGAAGGAAAGAGCTGTGCATACATGTATCAGGTACATTAGTCTACACCTACACAGAAAATCTCTATTAACAAACTTGTAGAATATTGGAATTAAGACTCTTTTAAAGATTTTCTCAGTTGATCTCATTTATTTTAGTGGACTATCTTCTGATACAGCTCAGGATCCACTTCTTCTATGGAGCTTTTATTCTACCGGTACAGCCTATATGAAATGAGAATTTTAAAATTATAGTTTAAGTTTAGTTCATTAGTTGCTGTTTTACTGACTTGGACAAGAGTCTTAACCTCTCTGATGAGGAGGGTAATAAGATCTTACTTAAATCTTAGTAGAGTTGATTGATGAGATAATATGAAAGCATTTTGTAAATGCTGTAGCACTAAGCATATATGAAGCCATTTTTATGGCCTATTGTCTGACCCTCTCTTCATCTTTTTTTAATGGGATGTTGCATTGTTATCCAAGTGTTTTCACTTGTGTAAACATAGTCCTCCAACAAGAGGGGCCTCTTACAGGTTCAGCAATTCAAGTGAAACTGTTTGACTGATTGACTTGACAACCATGGCGAAGATGGAGCAGGAAGTGTGAAAGCACACATTGTCACATGACATCCAGGCATCCTGTACTCTACAGTGTTACACACTGGTATACTGAGAATAATCAGGTCTTTAAAATACTTTGAAATGTAACATTACCAAATGATATGAGTGGCATTCAAAAAGACCCTGGGTTTTAATTGGAGACAAAACACATACAGATGTAAACATTTTTTAAAAATTCAAGAGCCACATAATAAAGAAACTGGTATAGGAAATGTTTGAACAAAGCTATCATTTTGTGCTAAATTTGAGATGAGTTCTAAAGCACTGGTTCTTCAAATTTCATTTGGATTACATTCCTATTTTCTAAACCTAAACAGACCGTCTCTCACTGAAGTACAGGGTTGTAATCTCAGAGTTCAGGGCTTCACCTCCTTCTTCCAACTCCTTCTCCCCATTCATAGCAACCTAACAGAAGACTTTGAGACACCTGAAGAAGCTGGTGGTTCCACTGAAAGAATTAGGAAGATTAAATTATGAGGAAAAGAGGAGAAAGCTAAGAGAGTTTCAGTATTTGAAAAGTAGGCAAGAGGGGAAAAATAGTGCAATGACACTGAGAATTCCTGCTCCCTTGGAGCTGAGGGTTGATAAGGTACATATTGTACACAATGGGAGTAAATCGCATGGAGATCTATGGAAGAGTTCAGCTATGGATTGTTTTTAATCTTATGTGTAAGAATTTTGCTAATTAAAAATCTCCAATAAATAGAACAATAGACTTCATTGCATGATCTAAATTTGTCCCTACAGAATGCCTGGTACGATATCTGCCTTCTCTTAATTAATTTTCTGTGATTCACCACATATTTCTGAGGAGACAGGCTCACATAGATGATTGATCCACATGTGACTCACAGACGTCACTCCGAGGAACCTTGCTCTCTCTTCTCAAACACAAACATGGAGAGATGTCAGTGATTCAGAGCTATAAAAAGTAGCTCCTCATCGCAAAGGTTTGGAGCATCCTGCCATAAGCAATGTTTGTTGAATCTGGAAATATTAATGAAAAAGTAAAAACTGAGCTTTCCTGGAGGTGAGAAGTAGGAGGGCAAGAAGAAATCCTTTATTCTCTGAGAGCAGGAATCTGTGTATGTTTTTATAAGTGTTTGCATATCTCTGTGATTTAAGTTTTAAAGGAGGCAAAATGGTGGTATGCTGCATGGAGTTTCATCCTCCCAGGTTAGCAAGGTAATTCACTCAAAGTAAAAAGAAATAAATAAGATAATTTGGGAAACTTATTTCCTTTCAACTGCAAGAAGATTGAGTTACTTATGATGTCAGATCATCACAAGATTTTGGGGGGTTATGGAGGAGCTGATGCAATGTTTTCAAGCATCTATTCTGCTCTTTAATTTTAGCTGGCGCTGGTGAAAATTTATCTAATAGGGAATAACGGTGTGTGAATATATAAATTTATACACATACTTAGGCACACATACATGCCAAAGCAAATGTACAGTCGCGACTCAGATTACTACACATGAGGCTGTTGATTTGTAGGTTTCTTATTAATGGCAGCGCATTTGTCCCAATACTAGTGGAGAAGAAAACTAAACCAGCCCACACTGGGAAATAATTGAACTTTACTGAAAATGATATACAGTTTCAGCAGAATAAACATATACCAACACACAAGGAAAAAAAGAAAATGAAGCTAAGAGCTCATTATTTCTCAGTCTTGTGATTTAAAAAGAAAATTCTGGAATTCTCAGTATAAAACCCCTCATGAGGTTTTTCCCTCTTGGAATAAAACAAATGGTAATAGTCCACATCATTTCTGTCATTGGAAGATGGAAGTGAGGGAAATCTTAATGAGCTTTAATTGTGGGTGGTGATAGTAAGAGGTGAGTAGCAGAAACCTTGCATGTGAAGTCACTCCTCCAGCTAGAAAACCCATGTGTGAGAGCTAAAATAGAAGAAACTATTTTTGTTTATTCTAGACAGTTAATTAGAAAAGGAAGTGAATGTCCTTTTAAAGATAAATAATCATTTATTTTTCTTTAATTAGTAGGAGGAAAGGAAGATCATACTAGATAAGATGAATAGATAGTCACCAGTATCTTTTAAATTCCAAAAGAAGAGGTCAAAATCTTCCGGTGTTCCTTTGAAATGTCAAAATTCAACCTTAATAATACTGGCCTCAGGAAGGCAGCTCTGCATATGAAAAAAAAAGCTAGAAAACTGCCAGTTAGGTTTACTTCCGTCTGACTGAGTCAACGTGCACAAGGGCAGGCAAAGCTTCTTTTCTGAGTGTAGAAGATTGAATTTACAATATCTTCACTTATTCAAACTAAAAGAAGAGGGGAATTCGTGGGAATTAGTGATTAGCATAAATTATTGAACACTTTTGAAAATTTCATTCCAGAATGTCTATCCATACTAAGAGTTAGATGAACACTAAAAGACATGCTATTTATGAAGTAGGTTCATGGACTAACTGGAAATATGTTTTTTAAAAATGTGTTATATTGCATTAAATTATCGGGGCATGAGTTCATCCAACAAATGACTGACTGTTGGAAACTTAGTTTATAAATGACTAGATAATAGTTACTGTCTGAACATTTATCAGTTGAGTGTATGTTGACTGGAGCAAATCATAAGCTTTTCTAGACAAAAATACATTTTTCAAATCTTGAATGGTTTGTACATGATGTGGGCTGAACTGCAGCCCTTCCCAAAATTCACATGTTGAAGTTATATCTCTCAGTATTTCAGAATGTTACTATATATGGAGATAGGATCTTCAAAGAGGTAATTAGGTTAAAATTAGGTCTTTAACATCAGCCTTAATCCTATGACTAATTCAATATAAAAAGTGTCTTTATAAGAAAAAGAAATTTCACACGGACACATTTAGAGGGTGACTCCGTGCAAAGATATTGAGAGAAGACAGTTATCTACAAACCAAGACAGAGGCCTGAGAAGAAACCAGCCCTGCAGGCACCTTGATCTCAGACTTCTAGCCTCTAAAAACCGTGGGAAATAAATTTCTGCTAAGTCACCCAGTCTCTGGTACTTTGCAATGGCAGCCTATTACAGACTGAATGTTTATGCCCCATAAAATTCACATATTGAAACCCCAAGCTCTAGTGTGACTATACTTAGAGATGGTTCCTCTAAAGAAGTAATTAAGGTTAAATGATTTCACAAAGCTGGAGACTTGATCTGACAGTATAGTGTCATTTTAAAAAGAGACATCAAGAGAGTTCTACCATGCTTTCTTTGATCACTTACAAAAAAAAGAAAAAAAAAAAAGAGGTCATGTTGACATACACTAAAATGGCAGCCACATACAAACCAAGCATCAGAATGAAACCTACTTTGCCAGTACCTTGTTCTTGGACTTCCCAGCATTCATAAATGTAAGAAAAAATTTCTGTTGTTTAACCATCCAGTCCATAGTATATTATAATGGAAGTCTGAACAGACTAAAACACACCTTTAACAAATTAATATATACCATTTATGCAAAAGTTACATTTCTATCTTATGTTTACCCTGAAGATCAGGAACTGGGAACTATAGTCATATAGTCCTATGACACAGAGTTCCAAAAAATTTTGCTATAATGTCCTTACTCTTAAGGAGTTTAAAGTAGAATTGAAAATTGACTTTATAAATTTTAATAATTTATAATTATTTCAACTGTTTATATATATTTAACTGTACTTCACATTTATAATTATTAATATTAATCCATATTAAAATATATACATTTTTATTGACTTTTCAAGATACTTGTATAAGTTAGTTATCTCAGTCACATCTCTCAGAAGCCTGGGACAAAGATGCAGAGCACAGCATTTGCATTGTACCCATGGAAATTTAAATTTGGAGAGGCTAAGGTAAGAAGGATGTCTATCCACTAGCAACAGTGGTTATATTGAAGGTAAACCATGTAGAGAAGACATTGGTTATGCCCATAAGGTTTAAAATCTTTTTAGGGTGATCTTGCTTAATTATTGCTTATGTAACTACAAGAATAAAAACAAGAAATAGTTATTCAAGACAACAGCATAACCAGAAAGTTCAGTTCAGTTCAGTAGTTCAGTCACATCTGACTCTTTGTGACCTCACAGACTAAAGCACACCAGGCTATCCTGTCCATCACCAACCCCCAGAGTCTGCTCAAACCCATGTCCATCAGGTCACTGAGGCCATCCAACCATCTCATGCTCTGTCATCCCCTTCTCCTCCTGCCTTCAATCATGCCCAGCATCAGGGTCTTTTCCAGTGTGTCAGTTCTTCACATCACATGGCCAAACTACTGGAGCTTCAACTTCACTGTTAGCCATTCCCGTGAATTTTCAGGACTGATTTCCTTTAGGATTGACTGGTTTGACCTCTGTCTTCCCCTTCTCCTCCTGCCCGAAATCCTTCTCAGTATTAGGATCTTATCCAATGAGTCAACTCTTCGCATGATGTGGCCAAAGTATTGGAGTTTCAGCTTCAACATCAGCCCTTCCAATGAATACCCAGGACTGATGTCCTTTAGGATGGACTTTTTGGATCTCCTTGCAGTCCAAGGGACTCTCAAGAGTCTTATCCAACACCACAGTTCAAAAACATCAGTTCTTCCGATCTCAGCTTTCTTCACCATCCAACTCTTACATCCATACATGACCACTGGAAAAACCATAGCCTTAACTAGACAGACCTTGGTTGGCAAAGTAATGTCTCTGCTTTTCAACATGCTATCTAGGTTGGACATAATCTTCCTACCTAGGAACAAGCGTCTTTTAATTTCATGGCTGCAATCACCATCTGCAGTGATTTTGGAGCCCTGAAAAATAAAGTCTGACACTTTTTCCACTGTTTCCCCATCTATTTCCCATGAAATGATGGGACCAGATGCCATGATCTTAGTTTTCTGAATGTTGAGCTGTAAGCCAACTTTTTCACTCTCCTCTTTCACCTTCATCAAGAAACTCTAATTCCTCTTCATTTTCTGCCATTGGGTAGTGTCATCTGCATATCTGAGGTTATTGATATTTCTCCCAGCAATCTTGATTCCAGCTTGTGCTTCTTCCAGCCCAGCGTTTCTCATGATGTACTTTACATATAAGTTAAATAAGCAAGGTGACAATATACAGCCTTGAAGTACTCCTTTTCCTATTTGCAAACAGTCTGTTGTTCCATGTCCAGTCCTAACTATTGCTTCCTGCCCTGCATACATGTTTCTCATCAGACAGATCAGATGGTCTGGTATCCCCATCTCCTTCAGAATTTTCCAGTTTATTGTGATCCACACAGTCAAAGGCTTTGGCATAGTCAATAAAGCAGAAAAATGAGTATTAAAACAAGGAATAGATCCAGCTTGTTGAACCCTGCATCAGCATTATATTAATGCATTTAACAGGTAAATTTGAGTCCCATTTGCTTTCTTCAAAAAGGCACTGTCAATATTTTTAACTTGACTCTGAACATGGAAGAACCTTCCTTCCAATCCTTCTCCATAATTCAACTTGTGGAAAATGTTGACTCTTAGTTCATTCATTGATACAAATATTGCCTTGGAGATTAGAGTAAGGAGAATAGAATAAATGAGTTACTATTTTTCCTGGTTACTCTTTGTTCCATAGCATTGATAGAGAGGAGAAGATTTACATGATGTATTTCTACACAAACTTTCTGAATTCCAATTAATTCACACTCTTCAAAATTAACACATCATCAAAGACAATTCTCAGTTCAAGGAACATTCAACACATGCCTAAGAAAAGTATAGATGTTCACTGGACTTGGACTTTCAGCCTTTAGTGAACTATCAACTGCAGTCTACATGAAAAGGAAAAAGGAAAGTAGGCAATTATTCTCAAATGAAGATTAGCACCTGAGACTTTTAACTGTACTATAAATTAGAGGATTTAGAATTGGTTCTCAAATCTAGCTGGAATTAAAATCAACAGAAGGGCTTTAAAGAAATTCAGATTGCAGAATTCTGAACAAAATAAAAGCATTTTAGACCCAGATACAATATTATCCCAGTGATACCATGCATGAAGAAATGCTTTAAAAAATGTGACCAAATAAAAATAAATCAAGATAAAACCTCAAGATAAGGGAGAACAAAAGTCTCAATGTAAGAATAAATATTGGGCAATGTTTAATAAATCAAACTGAATATCGATACTATAAAAGAAAATCATAATAGAAGTTCTAAGCAAGAATTACTGAAGCAGCTCAAGATATAGTGTAAAACTAACAATTCTAAACTTTCAAAACAAAATCAGAGTGACGAGTTAAGAAACCAAAGTGTGCTTTGGATGTCTTCTTCATAGTGATGGTGAATAAAGAAACAGAAAAATAAAAATAGAGATTCCATGGTTCAACTACCCATCTAATGCAAACTATCTTGCAAAAGAATCCAGAAATCTGGGTTTTTGTTAAACTTGCCTGTGATTCTGATGAAGTATTGTCAGGCAGGCTCTTGGGAACCCTGATTTAGAGGATAGTTTCTGAAGCAAGAAGTAAGCATGCATGCTGCCTATCTGTGCTTTGGCTCCTACTGTCCACATTTCTAGATAACTGTAGGTAAAACCACTTCCTCTGCCTTAATTCCAGTTCCTTTAGGTGGAACTTATATAACACAATGAAAAAGACTTCTGAGAGACTGATCCTGGAGATACTGTGTCCTTGACTTTGATTTTTTTTTGAAAAATATGAATTATATTAGATAAACAATAACATATACAGCTTCAAATTTAAATGAATTTATAAGGAATCATGTTATATTTAGGAATGATATTTAGGGGAAATTGTAGAATTTTGTTCAGGAAACAATCAGAAACTCATCATCTGGATAATTTGATGGTGGATATTTGGATTGGAGGCAGGAAACATGACATTATTTCTCCAAGATTCTACTGATCCTATAATGCTTTCTTCATCTTAGACACATAATAAGCATGCATATTTTTAAATAAGGGAGTGAGTCAATGAAAACAAAGTTCCTTGGGTGTATCTTGGGAAATGCAAGATGAAATCAAATCAGAATTTAAATAGTTTATTGCTACTATTGTCTGGTAACCTCTGACTGAGAGGTCAAATCTTAAATTTGAATGTCTGGAATAAATGAATCTAAACGGATTTCTCAGAAGGCTTACTGAAAACAAAATAGAAAGGAAACAGTGACAAGGGGAATAGAGGGCAGAATGAATAAAAAGTGGAGGTGAAGTTTTCTGATAATCTTGTAGTCAGAAAGTCATCAAATTTCAGGTTTGGCAGGAACCCTAAAGGTTATTCCTGCCAATCACACATCTCATACTAGAAAATCCTAATTTTTTTCCCCTCCAGTGAGATGACTCAGTACCTCTGAAGATTCTACTTTTCCTCCTTGGAAAGTTCTAACTGTAAAATGTTTCCTTTTTAGAACTTTATCCTATCTCTTTGACATTTTCTCTCCTAGCATCTATTTTCACAGGGACTTTTGATGGCATAGTTCTATCTCTTGTCTGCATGTCAGATTTACACATACACACATGTCCACAGATCTTCCAGTGTTCTATTTAAATCTATAAAAGAGATTTCTAATTTTCTTGGAAGTTTTTAAAATCAGGGTTCTTAACTCCTGATTTCCCTTTTTTAAACTTCAAATTTGGGTAATCAGAATTTTTTGGTGACTTTAGAAGAGGGGTAGATTAACATTATCTTTGTTTCTCATGTTTTTCTTGGATGATGATTTCCCAGAACCAGTGTGGATCTTCTTTTGGTAAATTCAATTATGATTTATGCTTTCCTGATGGCTCAGCAGTAAAGAATCCTCCTGCAAAATCAGGAGACACAGGAGATGTGTGCTTGATCCCTGGGTCAAGAAGGTTCCCAGGAGTAGGAAATGGCAATCCATGAAAGTGTTCTTGCCAGGGAAATCCTATGGACAGAGGAGCCCCGAGGGCTACAGTCCTTGGGATTGCAAAAGACATGACTTAGAGACTAAACAAAAAACAAGACAACAAACAAAATTATGACAAATATACTGTGCAGTCAGTTTGCATGCCATAAACATTTTTTCAGCTAATATCTAAAATTTTCATGCAAAAAATATTCTGTATCTTAGCCATTCACTTAATTATCCAGGATAGAGCCTTGGGTCAGACCATTAACAACCTTCTCCAACATTTGCATTAATCCACTTATCAGTATTTATTTATGATTTGATAATTCATTACTTATCTAAGTAATAAGCTGTGTAACTATTTCATTTTTTTATTATTCACGAAACAGACTTTGTCAAATGCCCTGTTAAAAGACAGGTATGTCAAAGTTACCTGATTCACCCCATATAACAGACTAGTAGCAGAGAAAAATTATGCCTTGCTTTTTTTTTTACTCCTTGGTAAATTCATGTTGGGTCCTATCATTTTGAATTTTTCTATTGCTATGTACTCTCAAGTCATCTCTTTACTATCCCTTTATAAAACTTGCTGAAGTTTGATAAAAAAAATTCATGAGTAGTTGAAGATATTACCCTCTTCTTCCTTTGGAAAACAGTCTGTCATTTGAGCATAGATCTACCTGCAATGCAGGAAACACAGGAGACATGGGTTCAATCCTGGGTAGGAAAGATCTCCTGGAGAAGGAAATGGCAACTCACTCCAGTATTCTTGCCTGGAAAATCCCATGGGAAAAAGAGTCTGGTGGGCCACAGTCCAACGAGGTCACAAAGAGTTGGACACGACTGAGTGACTAAGTGTACCTCTCTATTATATCCTTTATTCTCAAAAGTCCCTCGAAGAACACTGAGAACCTCATTTGAAACTTTATTTAAGACCCTAAAATATAATTAGCCTAAGTTGCCAATCTTAGGTTTATATAAGAAAACAAGATGTTTTATAAAATTCCTTCAGCAACTATGTAGGCATTGGTCATTCTTATTGCACCCTCCCATGTCAAAGATAATTCTCTTCAATGCAAAATGTAAAATCAAATAGAAGTTTCTAATTTCTATTTGTCTCAAGTATCCATCCATGTGACAAATATACATATATTACAACTTAGTTCTCATCAATATATATGTATTCCTGGATAGCATGATGGTCTTTGAAATTTTGCTTCAAACAGATTTTGCAGAGTTTGATTAATCTTAGTCTTTATTGGAATATCATCTCAAGGACAAATGAAATAACCATACAATTGCTTTTTTGACTAGGACCACTAAGAGATAAATTCAGGTCAGCATCTTATTAACCACTCCACCACCTTGACAGAAAGATATCAGTGGTTTACTTGGTCCCTGGTGATTTTAGTTAGTTCAAAACAAGTGCCTCCACATACCCAAAGGATCTGGAGGTTTCCCTTTTCCCATTGTCTATTTGTTAAATAGACAATGTTAAGAAGTTAAGAAGATTTAAGTATAACACTTCTGAACTCACATTTTACCTCAGAAACTCAGTAAAGTGAATTCATATCAGTAAATACGCCCTTCCTTCCTATGACTAATACTATCCCCAGACTCCCTTTCCTTTTTTGTTTAATGAAATAAATTAGCAAAACTAGCATTTACTTTGTGATTGAGATATCTCCTCTCAAGTTTGGTGCTGTAATTTGCATCCTGGTCATTCTGAGATCTGCTCCTAGTTACATGTCTGAATAGTTGGAAGTATGATAGGGAATCTAAAGGGAAACGGCAACCCCAGGCAAACTAACTAACTGAGACAATGTAGTAATGGAACCTGCTATATTAGAAAGGAAACTAGAGGCTGATTTCTGACTCTGCTGTCACAGGAACTCAGTGGTATTTGAGGATTTGGTAATATACATCATATAAATTATTTCAAACTGTCCTCTTCTAATATCTATATTTAAACTTTCAAGGATCAATTTCCTAGTTCTCATATAGAAAATATGATAAGAATAGGGACTCAAATTTGAATATAATTTAGCAACCCAAAATATTGTTTATATATTATTTCAGGTATATCAGCCAAAATATCAAGCAACACCCCAGAAGAAACAAATTAGTTTGTCTTATTTTTTTAGGATAATGATAACAATGATAATTCTCAACTTTGTTTCAGCTATTCTGATTTCTTTTTTTTTAATTAAGGAAAATTTATGAATTTTTTCAGCAAAGACTACTGAAATTATAATTGGGGTTGTATTAAACAAATAGATCAATTTTAGAAGAATTTAAATGTAAGTCATTTCAATCTGTTAAACCATATACACGATTATTCTTATGTTTATTTAGGTCTAGTTTTCCTCTGTAGTGTTTTATAGTTTTCATCATATAAATATTGTATATATTTTGCTAAATTCATCCTGAAGTAGGTCATGTTTTTAATCCCATTATAAGTAGTACTTTCTAAATATTTCATTTCTAATTATTTATTGACAGTAAAGAGAAGAGAAATTCTGTATATAAATGCACACACACATACTTTCTCACGTATAACCTTGTTAAACCTGCTTATTAGTCCTAGTAGCTTTTTTGTAGAAACTTGAAGATTACCTCTATAAAAATAAAGTGTGCAAATAAGATTCATTTTATTTATTTTTTTAAATTAAGTTACCTTTTGTTTCTTTATCTGGCCTATTGAACTAAATAGAACCTCCAGAATTTAAACTGGAAAGTTGTAAGTAGACATTGTTGCTCTTTCCTTCATCTTTAAAAAGAAAAAGAAAAAGGGATTTTGTCATTCAACATTAAATATGAAGTTAGCAACAGGTTTTGTTTACATATGCCTTGAGAAAAATACCTTTTTTAAAATTAATTAATTTGCTTTAATTGGAGGCTAATTGCTTTACAATATTGTGGTGATTTTTGCCATACATCAACATGAATCAGCCATGGGTGTACATGTGTCCCCCATCCTGACCCTCCTTCCCACCTTCCTCCCCACCCTATCCCTCTGGGTTGTCCCAGAGCACCAGCTTTGAGTGCCCTGCTTCATGCATTGAACTTTCCCTGGTCATCTATTTTATATAAGGTAATATACATGTTTCACTGTTTTCCTCTCAAATTGTCCCACTCTCGCTTTCTCTCACATAGTCCAAAAGTCTATTCTTTACTTCTCTGTCTCTTATGCTGTCTTGCATATAGGGTCAACATTATCATCTTTCTAAATTCCACATATATACATTGATGTACTATACTGGTGTTTCTGACTTACTTCACTCTGTATAATAGGCTCCAGTTTCATCCATCTTATTAGAACTGACTCAAATGTGTCTCTTTTATAGCTGAGTAATATTCCATTGTGTATATGTACCCTAACTTCCATATCCATTCATCTGCCGATGGACATCTAGGTTGCTTCCATGTCCTAGCTATTGTAAACAGTGCTGCAATGAACATTGGGGTACTTGTGTCTCCTTCAATTCTGGTTTCCTCAGCGTGAATGCCCAGCAGTGGGATTGCTGGGTCTTAGGGCAGTTCTATTTCCAGTTTTTCAAGCGATCTCCACACTGTTCTCCATAGTGGCTGTACTAGTTTGCATTCCCACCAACAGTGTAAGAGATTTCCCTTTTCTCTACACCCTCTCCAGCATTTATTTTTTGTAGGCTTTTTGATGATAGCCATTCTGACCAGCATGAGGTGGTACCTCATTGTGATTTTGATTTGCATTTCTCTGGTAATGAATGATGTTGAGCATTTTTTCATGTATTTGTTAGCCACCAGTGTGTCTTCTTTGGAGAAATGTCTGCTTAGTTCTTTGGCCCACTTTTTGATTGGGTCATTTATTTTTCTGGTATTGAGCTGCATGACCTGCTTGGATATTTTGAAGATTAAGAATTAATAGTGTATTCCTACTGTGTCTAAAGTTGTTTCACTTTTTATTATTTTCTCCCATTCTGAGGGCTGCCTTTTCACCTTGCTTATAGTTTCCTTTGTTGTGCAAAAGTTTAATTAGGTCACATTTTTTTTATTTTTGTTTTTATTTCCATTTCTCTGGGAGGTAGGTCATAGAGGATCTTGCTGTAATTTATGTTAGAGAATGTTCTGCATATGTTTTCCTCTAAGAGTTTTATAGTTTCTGGTCTTACATTTAATTCCTGGTTTGCTGATATTATTTTATTGTAAGTATTATGCTTGCAAAATTCACTTTTTATGTCTCTGAGATGACTCTATTTGGTTTTTATGTGTTTTCCATGTATTTATTGATGATATGAAAAATAATGTTGATTAATTTTTTCAAATTTTGGTCTAACATTGCATTTCCATGTGAATAGAAACATTTGATTATAATATAGTATCACTTTTATATATTACTAGACTTTATTTGCTAATATTTTACTGAAAATTTGGACTATGCTTATAAATTTTGTTTTTTTGAAGTATTTTTGGCATCGGAGAAAGGCAAACATAATAAAAAAAAAACATTGAGAATCCCCTCTTTTAAATTTTCCAGAAGAATTTGTATGGAATTGATCACTTTTCCTTAAATGATCTATAAAGGTTCTAAGTAATGCTACATAAGCTTCACTTTTTTTCTTTTTGTTAGCTGCTTTAATATAAATTCAATTTTTAGATAGGTATCGGAATATAAATTCTTGATTCAATTTAGTAGTCTGTTTATTTCAAGGAATATGTTTCAATTATCAAATGCATTGCCTTAAAAATGATATTTCCTTTTAAATTGGCATCATCTCTAACGACTCTTCATTTATTGCTGGTGTTGGTAGTTTGTGTCCTCTCTCCTTTTTCCTGACTATTCTATAAACAAATTTAACAATTTAGTTGATTTTTGAAAGCCATATTTAGGGTTTATCTCTTTTTATCCCCTTTCTTTCTCCCCTTCTTATTTTCTTTCCCTCTTTTATGGCATTAAATTTTGAATATTATTATTATTTACCTCCTCCACTTACTTTTGCTTATTGTTTTTATTTTTTTGTTTTTTATTTTTAAAACATTAATTTGAGAACTTTACTGCATAATAAAAATATTTACTGCTATAAATATTTCTGAGAGCCCTATTTTAGCCACATTTCACATATTTTTATACTTTTAGATTTGATGTATGCATAGCTAAAATATTTTCTAGAGGTCTAGTCCTGGATCAGAGGAAATTCTAAAATTTAATTCTTTTTTCCTCACTGAGCACAACTAAAAAAAAATACATAATGCATAAGTAGTTTTTTGAGGCTACTATAATAAAGAGCTGCTATATTGAGAAAGAAGATGAAAATTTAAAATATTATAGAACTGGTGATGTTTGATATATTTTATTCCTCCAGCATGCCTATTTGAGAGGAATATTCTTTTCCCTCAGAGTTATAGCCACTATCATCTTTTGTTGAGGCCTCTATATCTTGTGCTGCCTCCATGATGTTATATTTCATGTAGATTACAAAAAATAAAAATAAAAATAGAGGAAAAATAAACTTTTTTTTTTCCAGATTCTGAGCATTCAGAATTACCTTTATAACTTTCCTTAGCCTGTACTAGCAGTCTGGCCCCAGAACATTATCTGTCTGTGCTGATAAGCACTTCAGGGTTTCAGACTATGTTAGATTCAGGCTAAGGAATATAATTAACATTATTTCCTGTTTCTGCATATATATTGCTCCTTTGTGCAACAGGAGATATTGACAGCTTAATCACTGTGATCTTAAAAATCCCTCTCTGTTCATTCCAATGTTTGAGTCATCTCTGAGTCTGATTTTGTTGGTTGCTTTGCCTCTTGACAGTGAGTTTAATGGTCAGTTTTTTCCCCTTACTTTCACCATCATGACACTAAAGATTGAGATAAAAATAATTACTAAGGGAAATTAGATGTTTATCCCTTTATCATGCTGTTAATATGGACAGCTGAGGAAATCTAGTCAGGAGTTGACAGGAGCATAAGCTTGTTGTTGCTATAGCTACTTTCAGTGGGACAAAAGATTTAAATTTCTCTTCCAGAGGACTAGTGCTTACTATTTGTCCTGAGATATGATCATGTGACGGAGGAATTCTCTGTTGTTTTGGTTCAGCTTCCACCTTAGGGCAGTCCTGGGTACTAGAGGCTTAGGGTGAGACTTTCTCAGAGTTACAAACTTTTTCCTTGTGGCAACTCAAAACTGCCTTGTATCTGAATTAGTCTTTATTGACATTTTCTTCTTCTTCTTCTCCCAGAAGTAGGAGGCCTCAACTAGGTATTACAAGGGGATAAGAAGATTATCAGCATTTAGAAGTTAACTTTGAATGAATGTAGATTTCCTTTCCCTTTCTCCTGAGGTGGCATCTTTCTTTCACCTTCTAGTCTTGTGGGCCATAGGCATTGTGGCTTTCAACTTTTCCTTTATAGGTAAGAAGAGTCTGGAAAAAAAAAAACAGGCATATTTTGCTTATCCCTGCACAACTGAATAGCTGATGGTATTTGTATGCCTTTACCAATAAAAGAGGCTCTGATTCCCTCTTATGCTCACAGTCTTTCCTGTAAGCACCTACAGAAGATGCACAGAATTGAATTTTTGCATCAGGGCAAGGTCACTTTAGTCAGGTGGCCCCAGCTATTTTAGACTAACATGCTAACCTACACTTGACTATTGGCAGTTCTCTAAAATTATAGTGTATTAATTTTTATCTGTTCCTACTGTGTCTAGCAGGATGACTCTCCTTCCTGTGTACTAACAAGGATGGGTTTGATAACCCATCTCTTTTCAGAAAGGCTACTCATACTTTTCAGGTTACCAGGTCATCTTGTTACCTCAAAATTCCAATGGACATTTGAGAAGTTATTATTTGGTAGTTTAATCAGCTTTTCCTAACTGCTATGCTGGGTGCATCATCCTCTACAATTTTCATCAATGAATTAAGAAGATCCCTGACTTTGCTTTAAATATTGTTTCTGCCCAGAATATATCTCACATCCCTTCTTACTTTTTGATGTACACAGCCTCTGCAAGTGTGAATATTCAACTCTTTCTTTCTCTAAAATTGAAATTTGTTGCCTGTACTGATTATTTGTCAGTTAGCATTCATCATCCCACATATGTATATTTCACATTTTTCATATATGACTTTAATACTGGTGTAGACTACAAATTCTTTATAAAAAAACTTATGTTTTTATTATCCTTCTTCATGTTTACAGTCAGCACATAGAAACTGTTTTTGAATGAATATAGACTTTTGGACAAAAGTCATTAGAATAACATTATAAAAACATTTCTCTCTCTCTCTCTCGCTCCTCATTACAAACATGGTATCTCACAAAACCAGATTTCAAAGATGATTGAATAAGATTTTGGTGTTTTTACCCTGCTCCCTTGTAATTTTTCATTCTAATCCCAAAGAATAGTGATGGCAAAGAATGTTCAAACTATCATACAATTGTACCCATTTAACATGCTAGCAAGTTTATGCCCAAAACCCTTCAAGCTAGGCTTCAGCAGTATGTGAACTGAGAACTTTCAGATGCACATGCTGGGTTTAGAAAAAGCAGAGGAAGCAGAAATCAAATTGCCAACATTTGTCAGATCATGGAGAAAACAAAGGAGTTCCGAAAAAGTATTTACACCTGCTTCTTTGACTACACGAAAGCCTTTGATGTGGATAAGAGCAAACTGTGGGAAATTCATAAAAGGGATGGGAGTACCAGAACAACTTGCCTCCTGAGAAACTTGTATGCTGGGTCAAGAAGCAACAGTTAGAACTGGACATGGAACGACTGACTGGTTCAAAATTGGGAAAGGATTACAATCATCACCCTGCTGCTAATTTAACTTCTGTGCAGAGTACATCATGTGAAACGCCAGGCTAAATGAATCACAAACTGGAATCAAGACTGTGGGGAAAATATGAACAACCTCAGATATGCAGATGACACCCCTTTAATGGCAAAAAGTGAAAGGAACTAAAGAGCCTCTTGAGAGAATGAAAGAGCAGAGTGACAAAGCTGGCTTGGAACTCAACGTTAAAAAACACTAAGATCATGGCATCTAGTCCCATCACTTAATGGTAGATAGAATAGGAAAAGTGGAAGCAATGACAAATTTTATTTTCTTGGTATCCAAAATCCTTGTGGACGCAGCTGCAGCCATAAAATTAAAAGACTCCTTGAAAGAAAAGCTAGACAGTGTATTAAAAAGTAGAGACGCCACTGCAGACAAAGGTCTGTATAGTGAAAGCTATTGTATTTCTCAGTAGTCATGTACAGATGTTAGAGGTGGACCATAAAGAAGGTTGATCATCAAAAAATTGATGCTTTCAAATCATGGTGTTGGAGAAGACTCTTGAGAGTCCCTTGGACTGCAAGGAGATCAAACCAGTGAATCCTAAAGGAGATCAACCCTGAATATTCATTGGAAGGTTTGATGCTGAAGTGGAAGCTCCAATATTTGGCTACCTGATATGAAGAGGAAAGGCTGAAAGCAAAAGGTAAAGGAGGTGGCAGAGGATGAAATGGTTAGATAGTATCACTGACTCAGTGGACATGAATTTGAGCAAAGTTTGGGAGATATTGGAGGACACAGAAGCCTGGTGTGCTCCAGCCCATGGAATTGCAACAACTAGGACATGATTTAGCAACTGAATGATAGCTACCCGTGTTCTAGGTGAGGGGTTTTGGCTGTGGGTAGAAACAGAGGACCATCTCTCTCTATGCTAGTATCTTACGACACAGATTAGGGCTCCTTCAGTAACTTGACCAGAAGTCAGTTTCTGTACATGTTTATGGGATTGCTGTACAAACAGGTTAAGGATCCCTACATCAGCAGTCATCTGTGGTTGATGTTGCTACCTGTCTCTTTTTGGAACCCACCAAAAAGAGCAACTTAGGGACTGATCCTGTGATATATGAAACTCATTGACCCAAAGCTCTAACCAAATGAACAGAGTTCCCCAGTAAGATCACCAGAATACAATATGTCAGTGCAGAGAATATAGCAGCATCCTACAGTTGAAGGCCAAGTGGGTTCCCCAAATAAGCCTTTCAACTGAAAACTGCTTTTAGCTTTATACCATCAAATTGCCAGCAATTAAAAATGAAAAGTTCTGTGTATTTATAGTTTGACTCTTCATAAGTTGTATGTATGTATAAAAGAGAAAGACAGGGAGAGA
This sequence comes from Antilocapra americana, assembly GCA_007570785.1. Taxonomy (NCBI): domain Eukaryota; kingdom Metazoa; phylum Chordata; class Mammalia; order Artiodactyla; family Antilocapridae; genus Antilocapra; species Antilocapra americana. The sequence continues at coordinate 17,224,178 of ML662445.1, forward strand.
GAAGAACCTGGGAAAAAATACAGCAAAGTAACAATCTTGTTTTTATTTGTTTCTCAGATTAAGGCTTCAATTAGTACATCAAAAATTATCTTAGGGTGATTCCAGGAAAGATTAATGCAAAAGTGATGAATCTTACCTTTTATCTCAATTGTGTGACAGAAGTCTTGCAAAGTTGAAAAGCTGCTAATTTAGTAGTCAACAGTGTCAAATAAAATTTCTAAACTGTATGTCTATAAAAGAACATCTTAGCAATAAGGCACAGCAAATATGCTTCAAAACAGTGCAGTCAGCAAATCTGTTTCAGGTTTTGAAATATCTAGCAATGACATTTATTAGAAAGGAACTATAATATATCAGTGATATAAAAAGCTGTCTCTTCATCAGCATTGCTTTTATTATAGGCACTAATTTTGTGCAAAATCCTTCAGATTCTTTGCAAAACACCTGCTGAACTTAAAGAAATATGGTGAGTGCTTGCACAGAGCCAGATGTAGCTTAATCACATAATACTGAATTTGACTTTGTGGTGCTTAACAATAAACGAACTGAGCACACCAGTACAGAAGGCTTAAATCTTTCTCAAATTTGTATAAAGTTTTCAATGAATATACTGTTTGTGTTGATTCTTTCTTCATCAAGTTTGAGAATATAAACAAATAGCAATTATAAGAATCCTATTAAGATTGAGTTTTTAAATTAAATTGAATCATGTTGAAGACTTTGGTCTGAAATTGCACTCCCTACTCTCACCCCCCATCCTCCCACCTATTTCAGTTTTCCTAACTGGCTGCTTTCTGACTACTTCTCTCTTTGTACTTTGTACCCATGCATTCATCCATTCATCATGCCCTGTTTATTCTATCCGATTACTTGAAAATTTTCATGTTATAGACAAATCTGCTTCAAGGTCAGATATGACGGTATTATGGCTCAGTAAAAGATGGAAATAGAATAAGAAAGACCATTTTCTCATTCTCTCTTCTGCTGCACACGATTAGTTTTATATGTTGATTGATTTTTGGGGTAGGTTAAGTCGATTTCAATGAATTTCACTCACCCAGTGTTGACCAGATTAAGTTTCAAAATTGTTTACCCATATCTTTTTCTTTCCGCTTTTCCCAATCTTCTAATTTATATGTTCAGAAGACATTGTATTTGTACATATATGATGTAGTCTCTAAGTGGGCCTACATGTATTCACACTCCCTAGTGAATTAACTATTCTTTCTTCATTGATTCTTATTTGCATTGTGATGTTAAATAATGGTACTTTAATTTTACTTCTTCAGATAAGCTGTGTGCTTGAGAAAACCATAAAACAATGAAACCTCATGAATATTTATATCAATGACTACACAGAATTATAGTCATAATCTCTGGAACTAGTTCTCACCAGTTCAGAATTAATTATCAAGTTCAGTTTTAATTGCATTCTTCTAAATTACAAACCCTTCCCTCCCCCCACCCCCCAAAAGAAGACTATAATGAATTATCTGGTAAGTACTTTACTGGGACTAATCCATCTAGGAGAGCATCTGAAAATCCTATTCTTAATGTCTAATAACCAAACGAAGACATATGATCCCAAACCAGCATTCTAATCCTTGTTATCCAATGTATTAGACATTTGAGGCTGCTTCTTGGGGTTTAATATATTTCATTTTCAGTCAAGACTCAGTAAGAATTTAATTGAGTTTAGGGAACTTTTTTATTAAAAATTAAACCCTAAACACTCATTGTTTTGCTTCCTTGTAGTTATGAGTCTGAAATAGCATTCATAGAGGAGTATTTAAAAAGGTGACCTCGGGAGAACAGCTGACCCTTTATTTTAAAAAAATTAAAAGACATGATTAACACTAAGACATTAAGATGTTAAGGAGTCAGAATATTAGGGCCTTATATTATTTGAAGTAAATGAGATCCAAGTAAAAATTTTCCAGCCAGAATGCTAAAACTATAGGAAAAATAATAAAGAACAGCCATAAGATTCTTGGAATGTTACTTGAAATAAAATAAAATTAAAAAATAAAAGTGTGTTAAAGTACACATAAAACTTCCAGAGGCACTTTTATTTATTGTTTTTGTATTTTATTATTATTATTTGTTTATCTTTGACTGTACCGGATCTTCGTTGCTTTTGTGCAGGCTTTCTCTAAATGTGGTGAGCGCAAGACCTACTCTTCATTGCAATGTGTAGGCTTCTCATTGAAGCAGCTTCTCCCGTTGCAGAGCACAGGCTCTAGGCACACAGGCCTCACTAGTTGCAGCATGCTGGCTCAGTCGTGATGTGCAGGCTCTAGGGTATGCAGGCTTCAGTAGTTACAGCTGTAGAGCATCGGCGTAGCAGTTGTGGTGCACCAGCTTAACTTCTCTGTAGAATGCGGGATCTTCCTGGACCAAGGATCGAACCTATGTCCTCTGCATTGGCAGGCAGATTCTTATCCACTACACCACCAGGGAAGTTCTATTAAGGTAATATATAAGGTATCACTGACACATTTTTTTTTCTCTTTTACTTATTTGTGAATGAAGATATCTGAAGGCTAGCACTGCACTTTTGTGGGATGGAAAGACAACAGATGAAGTTAGACAGCTAATAATTTGACAGCATTTATTCCCAGAACTTTCCTTCGTGTTCAGTGATTATAATTCTAGTTGATAAAGCAGGGGAAAAATGATGAGAAATATGGTGTCAGTTGGAAACCTATTCCTAGGTAGATAGCACTGAAGGAGCCCCAGTGTTTACCCAGTAGGATTTTTTGATTCACTTGAATTTTGAATCAAGTTTTAATAAATATTTGGTCTTAACCATGCCCAAGTTTGAAACTAAGGAATGTCGGAAATGAAGATGAGCAACTAAGAAATTTTCATGATAGTGGTAAAACGGGTTAACAGGAAGAAAGAATACAATTATCTGCTCCCCATCAAAACAATTTGAGAACAAACAAAATAGGCGGTCATTTCAGGGTCAATATCAGTGAATCAATATAGAGTCTGGAATTTGATCTATTAGAAGCCCTATGAAAATGATTCAATTGAAAAAAATCATCTTCTGCTTTAAGGAAAGGCTCAGTGACTTAAAAATAATGTTATAATATATTTATGAATATATTAAAATGCAAATAGATTTCCATATTTATATTAAAGAAACACCTTAGTCTTGAGGGCCATATTCTAGGAATTAAGACATTTTCTGGAATAAAGAATTTTGATTGGAAATGCTGTAGGTCTCTGGTGACTTTCCAGGGCTTAATGCAATTCCCAAGACACAGAAGGCACTGCCTACATATTTGATGAATGAATGAAGAAATGAAATTGTGAAAGTTGTTCCAAATCAGAAGATGCAATTGTCTAGAAATCAGACAGAAGATGAATATTGTCATAAAAATGTATTTAATTCCATCTGTCTTTTATAGCTGGTTTGTTCCTAAAAATGCTCATTTTGTTTCAACATCTTACAAAGAATTTAATAAATCCACTGACAGTGACACCTATCATCCCTTGGTTTAATGATCTTCCCACATGAGTTTCTTATGCGAGTTCTGCCCATTCTGGGTAGTCCAGGAATTCATGTAGATGGCTACACCAACAGGACAGGTTCATCCCTTGACATTATTTATGTGGCAGCAATTTATACTCCCAGATTAAATCTTTTAAGGAAACCTTTTTCCTGCTCTCTGGTCAACAAACGGTGACACTAGCCTATTTGATCAATGTAACGCCATTTGAAGTCAGTTTAAGCAGAGTGAACTAAAATGGCAGAGGATTAGATTAACATTTTTTATTCAGCCTCTTTTTCTAAAGGGAGAAAATATCCCAACTGTGTGATTTTCGTCATCTGCTTCTTGAATTCCATTGCTGCCCAAATCAGGCACAAACAGCAGCATCTGAGCTGTATGATCTGCCTTTTTTAAAATAAAGTTTTAGATCATACCACTGGTTTTTGACACATTTATTCCATAATATATTAGACACAGTGCAGCTTCAGTCATTATTAAACATTTTTAAATGTCCAATTAGGAATACATAGCATATAACATATGACACAGAGTATGTTTTTATCACACTGCATTAAAAGCATCACTAAAGGGACAAGGTGGATGTGGCATACTATTTTTATAGCTTGGTGAAAATGTGACAATAATCACTGCAACAAAAATGACCTAACCGTAAATACAGATTATCTTCTATGGACCTTAAAATAGACAACTTATATTAAAAACATATTTTTATGATGAGTTCCCTTTCCAATACCTAACCTTAATCCAAATTCCATATGGCCCATATATGGAAGCGTTCCTTGAAAAAATTGTCACACCTATTTATTTTTGAAAGATCAATTGAACACTGTCTACAATTATAGGGCAATTCTGAACCTCTCAGAAATGATGGAAATGACAATTTCTGGAAAGTGATGTTTAAAAGCAGAATTTAAGTTAAAGGAAATGTAAAAGAATTTGAAACATATCTTAAAAATAGAAGAGTAAAAAAGAAAAAGAGCAAGAAAATGAAACTGATAGCTTTGTAGGCAGTGATTTATTGTATGGCTGAATTTTAAGTGAAAATTTTTTATATATTTGAAAATTCTTATGTGCTTTTTCTCCCAAGAATATGGGAAAGCTATCTTATTTAAAAATTGATATGCTTTTTATTTGTTTGTATGAATTCACACACAGTAAGCAATGTTCATTTATTTTTGTCGACAATTCTGTGTTTTAACGTATGCATTGACTCTTACAATCATCACCCCAAAAAGATATAGAATGTTTCTAACATCCTACAGAATTTCTCTTTGCTGAATTTATGCAGTCAACCCAAAACCCCCTCAAACACCTAACAAAATAGTATAGCCACTCAGAAAACAATGTCTTCCCTTGTGAGAAACAATCTGGCAGTTTCCCACATCTTAATTTGGCTCATAAATTATTATCATATTTACAGAATTGTCTGGGGTGAAAATGTGACTTTAACATATTAGATATTGATTTACCATAGAGAACACCACAGAAGGAGCCCCCAAAGTGGAAAAGTTAACATTTTTCATACTGATGAAGACTGGAGTCCATGAAGAAAACCATCCCACAGGTTATCCACTGTTGACACATACCTATGACAAAATGAACGATGAAAAAACTGGAGCTCAGAAGTCCATGAAATCATCTTTTTTATATATTCTCTTATAGGGGCTATCTCTCATAACCAGGTGTCTTTAGCTTGAGTTCAATCCACATGTCACCTTACGGGGATATATGATTCCCCCAGCTCTGTGTAATGCTCTTTTCCTGATGCACACCAGAGTCATCACTCAGGATGAGTAAACTGGCCATTGATTTGGGGATAATAAACTCCCCTACCCTTTGCACACTCCTTAGCTGTCCTCTTGGCTCCAGTCACCAATCCAAATTCATTGACTCTTTTTCTACAGTCCTTCCTGTTTCTTCATTCTTCTTGAGTTTAAGAAGGATCTTAAACTTTATTAAACTTTAAGAACCTTAAACTTTATTCTTCTTCTTGGACATTTTTTTAAATAGAGTTGGAAGCTAACTACTTGAAGTATAAGGACCACACATGGTCTGTTTCCTTGTAATTGAAAATTAAGTTTCCAGAAACTAGAGCATCTAACTTTGATTATATCCACCAGGTTAGAAGTGAATGGAGAAAAACACTGTTAAGAGAGTTGTGACTACAAAAGAAAGTTTCTTCCATTAAATGAGGGGTTAGACTGCATGACCTCTAGGGTATTTTCCAAGTCTTAATGATCATTCCTGGAACACCATAACCTGTGCTAGGATATGTTACTTTACTAAGTTGTGCTATGTCACCTCCTCACATCACTTGGCCTATGTAGACTGAGCTCCACAGAGTTTAATGAGCATTTAACTGCTTGTTAAATTCAAGCTTCTGGAACTTTAAGTAATGATTGACTTGTCACTAGTTTTATTTTACTTGAGATTCAGACTTTTCATTTGAGGGAAAATTATGTTCATCATTTGTCAAAAACCTCAGCTGTGGTTATCTGATGGCAGTCTTTTAAGCTGCACATTTTTTTATCCATGTCACATCGACATGATGTCCCTTCTCCATGGCCTTGTACCTTTAGACCTTAGTGACTTTACTTTTTGCTGGATTCTTCCTACTTGATGTAAGCTGTATGATGATATGGGAATATAAAAACTGAGAGGAAAATAAAATATGTATAATGATGTTTAAATATGTAAATGTGGATTTAAGAGTGAGGTGAACACCTGAAAAAAGAGGGAAAAAATTCTCATATGACTTGTCACAGAGGAAACCATGCACATGGTGCCATTCATAAACAAGACAACACACACATATCCATGAACAAATGCACACATACAAGACATACTTTATAATAAATAAAGAATGGATTAAAGTACTTCTTCTAAAATAAAGAAGTAAATACGCCTGATTATAACTACTTCTGTTCAATATTATTGCAGAACTAACTAGCACAGAAAGATAAGCAATAAAATATGAGGTTACAAAGGAACAAACAAGCCTAGAATTCTTTGAACACAATAATTGTATATATAGGAAACAAAAAATTGCAATAAACTAATGAATTCATAAGAAAATTTCTTATGTACATCATTCAAAACGCTGGGCTGGATGAATCACAAACTGGAATGAAGATTACAGGGGAAAATATCCACAACCTCAGATATGCAGTAGACACCACCCTAGGCAGAAAGAGAAGAGGAACTAAAGAGCTTCTTGATGAAAGTGAAAGAAGAGAGTGAAAAGGCTAGCTTAAAACCCAAGATTCTAAAAAGTAATATCATGACATGCAGTCCCATTACTTCATGGCAAATAGATGAGGAAGAAATGTAAACACTGGCAGATTTTATTTTCTTAGGCTCCAGAATCACTGTGGACAGTGACTACAGCCATGAAATTAAAAGACACTTGCTCCTTGGGAAAAAAAAAGCTGTGACAAACCTAGACAACATATTAAAAATCAGGGACATCATTTTGCAGACAAAGGTTCATTATAGTCAAAGCTATGGTTTTTTCCAATAGTCATGTATGGATGTGGGAGTGGACCATAAAGCAGGGTGAGAACTGAAAAATCGATGCTTTCAAACTATGGTGCTGGAGAAAACTTTTGAGAGACCCTTGTACAGTAAAGAGATCAAACCAGTCAATCCTAAAGGAAATCAACCTTGAATATCATTGGGAAGACTGATGCTGAAGCTCTAATATTTTGGCCACCTGATGTGAACAGTCAACTCATTTGAAAAGACCCTGATGCTGGGAAAGATAGAAGGCAGGAAGAGAAGGTGACAGAGGATGACATGGTTGGATGGCATCACTGACTCAATGGATATGCATCTAAGCAAACTCTGGAAGATTTTGAAGGACAGGGAAACCTAGTGTACTACAGTCCATGGGGTTGGGGGGTCAGACATGCTGAGTGACTGAACAGCAACAGCAATAAAATTTATAAACTTTGTTAGAATCAAAATTAATATTCTATAATTGGTGAAATTTCTACATGACAAAAGCACACACTTGGAAAAATTATAATGAAAGTGTTGTCATAACTAAATAAATAAATTGTAGATAATGTCTAACAAACTCTATGCAGCTCATCTTGAAAGTTTAAGTTTCTTTAACTTTGTGGAAAGACATGAACAAGAATCTAAATAAGAAGATATTTTCCCCATGAATGCAATGTGCATTTACATTTTAAAACAGAAAAACACTCTTCCTAAAAACCTGATTTCTAAAACCTACTAAATTAACAACAATATATTCAATCTCAAGAGAAGGAACAAACATTCAAACAAAAAATAAAGATCTTGAAATGTGCAAATAAATAAAAATCTCCAGTGTTAAAAACATAAAGAGCTAAAATGAGGAGACATACAATGTTCATGGATTAGAGTTTTAATATTTTGATAGTTGACCCACATTGATATATACATGCATAAGGTCAGTGTAAGTTATTGATCTTTTTTGATTTGGTAAAAATCAAACTCTGAAGAGTATCTTGCATAGAGTTAGACATACTTTTTCTAAAATCTACATGAAAATCAAGTTCAAGAACAACATAATTATCTTGGAAGAATAAAAGGTAGAAAAATTTGCTTTTCTAAATATCAAGTTTTAAAGATATGCTAATTATGACTCTGACAGTATCAAGATCAGTATTTCAATACAAATTTGAAATAGACAGAAATTCAACAAAGTGGAAAATAAGGAAATAACAAATCATTAATTATCCCTGTGAAAAATACAATTTCCTAGCAACAATTCCAAAAACGCATTTTCTCTGGATTAGAGTCATAATGATAAAAGTCAAGGCTGTAAATCTATTAGAATACAACATGAGAATTTTTTTCAGATCATTGAAAAGAAATAATTTTGCATGCAAGATATAAAAATATTAACCAAATAGGAAAACATTAATACATTCAATTGCAAGTAAGAATTTCTATTAGAAAATAAGGTATCTTAAAGACAATGAAAAACAGCTCAAGTATTGGAAGAATTAAGGTTTAACACATACAAACTGGACAAGGTTTACCATCTAGGATATAGCCCTTACATTCATAAGCAAAAAATAACTATTAAGATTGGACAAAAAGATAAGCTCTATGTGAAAGAAAAATAAGTGGATAAATATAAACTTACAGTTATTAGTTCAATTTGCATCATCTGATGCCATTTAATACCTATCATGCTGCAAAAAGTTTTGTCTGAAAGCCTCCAGCATTTGTAAAGATATAGAGCAAGTGAATCAATGCATTCAGCTTTCAATACAATGTTATACTCTAGTATAGTGTAGTACTTCAAAAGGATAAACTGTAGCTACAGATATCACCATAGATAAATCTTATAACAGTGAATTTACAAAAAAAAGTTAGTGATAAATATGTAAATGTTTTCCATTAAGTATATTTTAACTTTTAAGAATTACTGAAAAATGTTTGTGTGTACATTTTGAAATAAGTTTTGCAGAAAAATGACAGAGATCACACAGAAATTCTCCTCTGAGATTGTTATAGTTTGATAACCCACTATGCATGTCACTCATATCTATTGATATGGTTAAGGCAAAAGTAAATTTGTTTATAAGCATATGCTCTTGGAAAAGATATTGCAACATAAATAATATATACTTTAATATGAAGTTAAGTTTTTAGTTATCTTTGGAGTATTCATATTTTGAATCTTATTTCCAAATATCAGGTGTTTTGTAGTTTTCACACATACATTTTCTCAATTGCTCATTACAACTTTCCTTTGAAGTAAATACTATCACCCTGATACAGAACATAGGAAACTGAGGGTCATAAATATGACATAACATTAAGAGCACACAGCTAAGACGTGTGATAACAGGAAAATCTCAAATACTAACTGAATGACTCATTCTATCAATGAGTAAGCTAGTAAGGACACCTGCATTTTCAAAGCATGCATAGTCCAAAGCCATTTTATGGTCCCCTTTCAATTTTACAATGACCTATTTGAGGCACCTGATTCATCAGCGTCACAGAGTAAGTAGCAGCAATGACTAAGTTCCTTCTCTCCTGAGTGTCATATCAATAGCTCTTCATAAGAATACCTTGCTAAAAGTTTTAGACAGACTCTTATTCACAAAGTTTAGTGCACCTATTTTTTTTTTCAAAATGATGGCCAACTCTAAGCAGCATGGATGATTGTTTCAAGCATCATCATACGTGACTGATTAGAAGGTTCCTTTTGAGTTGAAGGATAGAAACCAACTCAAATAGAATACCGTCTCTCTTGACTGTAGCACAGTGGAATTTGTTCTCACAAATCTTTATTTGTAAAGTTTTAGATAAGGCAATACTCTCCAGCAGACAGATTAACTCGCAGTAGTAGCTACAATTTTCTTAATGATAAAACCCTTTGGGGGCTAATTTTATGCATCATCTGGTTTCAACACTGGAGTCCTTCTGAATACTCCAAAGGTGTGCTCATAATAACACAACACCTGAAGCAATGCACATATCTCGTATTCAACAAGAGGATCGTTGTATTGAATTAAATGCAAGCTGCAGCCATACAAATTGGGAAAGCAAGCAACAAATATTTATTAAGTACTGCTTGAATGTTCAAACTATATGTTTGTAAAAAACTGAAGAAGAAAATATAACTCTTAGGTGTAGTTAGAAAAAATGACTATGAAGAAATGTTTTGAGTTCTAGAGTTCTCAGCACAGGTGACTACACTGCAGGGGCATGGCCAAGGGAGAGTGTGAATTGAAGTGACTATAGTGAGGAAATGGACTCTAAAGTGGACCTTAAATGAATGATTCAGTATACGGGAAATGAAGGGACAGGGAACCGACAGTGTTAGGGAGGGGATTGTGAGCATGTATGCTGAAATAAGGTGTCCATAAGTTATTTTATCTGTTGCTACTAGCTTTACTGAACATCTCCCAGAATCAAGAATAAAATAATTAGGATAATTTCTATCTTTAAGAATCTCTCTCCCTTAATGAAGAGATAACAAGAGAAATAATTATTCAAAGCTTAAAAACACAGGATAGGAATAGTGGTTTTACTGGCTGAGATCACAATCACTAAAGACTTATTATTAAAACTAGATACCTGGGACTCACCTAGGAATTTCTAATTCAGAGTCACTGGCACTGACCCAGAGTGTAGTTAGAAGGCCAGCTACATAAATATTCAGCTATGATAGGAAGAAAATCTACACTGTGAGGCAGCAAAATGAATGGCAAGAAAAAGGCAGATATAAAAAGCAGGAAGGGAAAACTGGAGAGGGTTCTAGGTTTGATAGAAATCCCAAAAAGCCAATGTCATTATTTCAAATCCTAGGAGCAAGAATAGCAATGATGCAGTTATTAGGCAATTAAGAGGTAAAGCTGATTTCAGAGGGGCAGGACAATGAGAGATGTATTCAGTCATGTTGAAATTTGAGGAAACTAAATTTCCAGGGTAATCATCATGTGACTGAACCATTCAGTATCCTTGTGGACACAGCATTAGAAAATAAGAGGGAAAGAGTCGATATTAAGCTCAAAAGGAAGAGAATGAGCAGAAAGAAAAAAAAGAAAAATCAAGAATTCTTGCTAAAGTTGGATGGAGACTCTGAAATAAGTTTAGTCCAAGTAGGAATCAATAAAGGCAATCATGTACAATCAACACTTATGTGGATTTAAGTCATGTGATTCAAGAGCTTAAAGTAGAGTTGAATTAGACTAGATGGCAGCTTTCAGAGCAACAGCCTAGGTGCAAGAATGCTTTACTTTAAGGAGATTTCACTGAGGTGTTACTGACAGACAGAGTATTTTACAACAAGTGAGACAGGATTCAGAGTAAATCACAGCTGAAGGTAGAAGTGGGTATAACATAAGCACAGCGTTATGGAGAGGTATAAGTGCTTTCTACTTATATATATGCAGTGTTGAAGAGACAAAAAAATCGCTTCAAGTTTTTCTCTCAGGCTGCAGTTCCTCTTTCCCATTCACAGACAATTTACTCTGAGTTGAATCTTGAAAAGAACATTTTGATATTTAGCAAAGGGGTTAACCTTTTAGGAAGCTTTTCAATATTTATACCTCAGAACACTTTGTAAGGTTTTCCCTTTCAGGATAGATCCTGTATATGTACCTAGGGGCTTTTTCTAACACTGTCCTCACTGGAATCTGCATGTAGTTTTGTAGATTTGCTTCTTTGTTGTTAGGGAAATCTCTCTTGGCTTTGCCCCCTGGCCAAGGGTGGGAGATGCAAAGTAACAGACTTGACTGGACTTTCTCTGAATAGTTAAATCAGTTTGGGATTGTTAATTCAATCAGTTGTTAATTCAACTCAATTTTTAGTCTTCTGATCCAAGAATATAGTGTAACTTTCCATTTATTTGTGTGTTTTAAATTTTTCTCTTAGAAATGGTTTATAGTTTTCAATGTGCAGGTTCTACAAACATTTTGTCACTCATTATTATTTCAAATATGATGCTATTATAAATAGTACTTCTTATTTTAATTTATGATTGTGTGCTGCTAATATATGGACTTAGAGTTGAGTTCTGTTACCTGATCTTATGTACTGCAAATTTCCTGAACTCAATTTTACTAGCTTTTTTGTAGAATCCACAGGATTTTCTACATAGTTAAATATTACATCTGCAAATAGAGAGGAGTTTTATTCTTTTTCAACTTGGATTTCAATTACTAATTGCACTGGCTAAAATATTAAATACTATACTGAATGAAAGTGACTAAAGTGGGCATCCTTGTCTTGCTGCTGTTCTTAACTGGAAAACATTCCGATTTCCACCATTAAGTATGAAGTTAGCTGTAGAATTTTCACAGATGCCCTATCTCAAGTTGAGGAAGTTCCCTTCCATGATAATTGTTGAAAGCTTTTTCTTTCAAATAAAAAATGGATAGTGAATTTTGCTTAGGTTTTTTTATGCATTTATTAATTTTTTATTTGTTTGGTGCTTGGCTGGCTAATATGGCAAAACACATTGATTTATTTTTAAAGTAAAAATGCCTTGTATAAGTGCCATTTTGTCAAGATGTAATATACTCCTTATGTTATTGAATTCAATTAATTAAATATTTGTAGATAATTTTTGCATCTATGTTTAAAAACATATTGGCCAGTGGTTTTATTTTCTGCTGATGTCATTGATTTTGGTATGGCTCCAAAGAATCAGCTCGAAAGTATTCCCTCTTTTTCAATTTTTACAAATTTATGTGGCATTTGTATAATTGCTTACTTAAGAGTTTGATATAATCCACAATAAAGCCATCTGAGCTTGGAGTTTTTTGTCAAAGTGCTTTTAACTAAAACAAAAATAATATATAAAAGCTATTGATATTATATATTTCTTCTCTAGGAAATGTTTTGTTATTTGTGCTTTATAGCCAATTTGCCCATTTCTCCTAAATTGTAAAATTTAACATAAAATTGTTAACAATACTCTGTCATTTCTGATATTAATAAATAATTTGCCTCTCCCTTTTTTCATGATTAATGTGACTAAAAGTTTGTCATTTATTGATCTTTCATTAGATTTTGTTTACACTCTATTCTTTTTCTGTTTTCCATTTAATTGATTTCATCTCTGATCTTTATTATTTTTCTTATAATTCCATGCTATACCTTCTTTGGCTTTAACTTGCCATTATTTTTCAATCTCCTTTGGGTAAAAAGTAAGGTCATTGATTTGAGACCTTTTTAAATAAATATATGTTATGATATATACTTCCTTCTAGATACTGTTTTAGCTGAACTTAAAAATTAATATGCTTTCTTTCAGCTTAAAATATCTTATAATTTTAGATATACTTTATAAATATTGAAATACTTTCCAGATATTTATTTTATTTATTACAAATTTCATTCCATTTTGTTGAATTCTCTAAACCCTTAAATATATTAAAACTTCTTTTATACCCATAACATAAGCTACTTTGGTAAATGTGTGTTTGAAAAAGATGTAGTTCCTGTTAGATGGAATGTTCTATGAGTATCAATTTTATCGATATGATTGATGTGAGATAAGCCACTCAGTTTTTATCTGAAGTTCACTAATAATCTTGATTTCTTTCTATCTTTTTGCTCTCTATATTTCATTTTGGAAAGTTTCTATTAGTATGTCACTAACCTCATTAATCTTTTCTCCTACAGTGTCTAATTTGTTATTAATATCATCCAATATAGTTTGAATTTCAGGCATCACAGTTTTCCTTTAAAGAAATTTGATTTGGGTCATTTTTTATAGCACACATATCTGCTTATACAATCAATCATTCCTCTTTGTTCTACCCTCCTGAACATAACAAATAGAGATATAAAATTATAAATAACTGTCTACAAATTCTGTCATCTCTGTCACTTCTGTACCTGTCTGAATTGTATTAACTGATTTTTCCTCTTTACCTATTACATTATCCAATTTCTTCCATACTTGGTAGTTTTATTTTTTGCCAGACATGTACATTTTATTTGGGGGGACATTAATATGCTTTTCTCCTATAAACATTTCTAAAAGTTTTTCTTGGATGTATTCAAGTTACTCCTTTCATATTCCACTTTTAAGCTACATTAGGCAGGATAAGGGCACCATTACCCCCAGAACTAATTTTGTCTCACTACTGAAACAAAATTCTATTGAGAATTCAATCTCTTGCCTTGAGAAATATGAAGTTTTCTCTCTGGCTGGAAATAACAAAACCTATTCACAGGTCTGCATGGCATTCAGGACCTGTTCTCTCCAGTATTTTTAAGTAGTGATTTTCTGGGCCTTAGATTTCTTCAAATATATGTACTGAACTGGACTCACTTGAAGACTCCAATGGTATGGAGTTCTCCTTGTACAGCTCTAACATCTCTAATACTGTGCCTTATACACTTGTCCTTCCTGAAATGTCAACTCTATCAACTCAACTCAGGGAGTCACCAGACTCTACTTGAATCTCCTCTCCCTTCTTGTGCCCTGTAAATTTTCTCCTGACAATACGCTTACTGTCTTATCATACAGTTCACCAAATTCATTCACATTACACAGGCATCACTGTTCTTTGTTGTCAGGCTCCAAATGACTTGAGATCTATCATCTTATATATTATATTTAGTTTTTTAACTTAATTTTGAGAAGATAAATCTTATCCTTGTTGTATCATCTTGACTAGAAAGTTTCGTATATAGTATCTATGTTTTTAAAAATGATTACTAATTTTATTAAAGTCATACTCTTCTTTGTTTTATAGTTTAGCATTCAATGTTATCTTTAAGAGTTATCTGTGCACCTAATGTGCCTTATATAGTCTTTTAAAAGTTTTCTAGTTTGGGCTTTCATATTTAAATCTATAATAAAGATGAAACAGAAATTTGTTGATATCTTATCCTATTTCAATTTTTAAATGTTTGCTTATTCATTTACATTTCATCTATTACTGTCATAAATTGTACATAACACAAAATTTATCATTTTACACATTTTAAGTGTAAATATCAGTGTTATTAAGTATTTATAACATATTGTGTAACCACCAGCACAATCTATTTTGAGATGTTTTTCATCATCTCCAAAGGAAACTCTGTAAACAATAAATAATAACTTATGATTGCCTGATACCCTAGGCTCCTTGTAACCTTCATTCTAGCTTAAATCTCTGTGAATTTGCTTATTATATTCCATAAACATGGAATTATATGTGTTTTTCTTGAATTAATTTTGGTAGTTTGTATATTTATATGAATCTGTCTTTGTATTCTAGATTATCCAATTTGTTGGTATATAATTATTCCTGCTACTGTCTAGATGGTTAAGAGTCTGCCTACATTGCAGGAGGCCCAGGTTCAATCCCTGGGTTGGGAAGATCCCCTGGAAAAGGAAATGGCAACCCACTCCAGTACTCTTTCCTGGAAAATCCCATGGATGGAGGAGCCAGGTAGGCTACAGTCTACGGGGCTGCAAAGAGTCAGACACAACTGAGCACCTTCACTCACTGTCTTTCAAAGCTTTTCATTGATGTAAACTCAGTAATGATGTCTTTCTTTATATTTCTCAATTTGAAAGTGAAAGTGAAAGTGAAAGTTACTCAGTTGTGTCTCATTCTTTGCAACCCCATGGACTATAGAGCCCATGGAATTCTCTAGGCCAGAATACTGGAATGAGTAACCTTTCCCTTCTCCAGGGGATCTTTCCAACCCAGGGATTGAACCCAGGTCTCCTGCATTGCAGGCAGATTCTTTACCAGCTGAGCCACAAGAGAAGCCCAAGAATACTAAAGTGGGTAGCCTATCCCTTCTCCAGTGGATCTTCCCAACCCAGGAATCAAACCAGGGATTCCTGCATTCCAGGTGGATTCTTTACCAACTGAGCTATCAGGGAAGCTCACTTCTCAATTTAGTAATCTGAATTTTGTTTGTTTTTTAGTGAATCTAGCAAAAAGTTTGTCAATATTGTTGGTCTTTTAAAAGAAACAAATTTTGGTCACATTCAGTTCAGTTCAGTTCAGCTCAGTAGCTCAGTTGTGTCTGACTCTGTGACCCCACGGACTGCAGCACACTAGGCCTCCCTGTGCATCACCAACTCCCAAAGTTTACTCAAACTCATGTCCATTAAGTCAGTGATGCCATCCAACCATCTCATCCTCTGCTGTCCCCTTCTCCTCCTGCCTTCAGTTCTTCCCAGGATCAAGGTCTTTTCATATGAGTCAGTTGTTCACATCAGGTGGCCAAAGGATTGGAGTTTCAGCTTCAGCATCTGTCCTTCCAATGAATATCCAGGATTCATTTCCTTTAGGATGGACTGATTGGATCTCCTTGCTGTACAAGGGACTCTCAAGCATCTTCTCCAACACCACAGTTCAAAAGCATCAATTCTTCCACGCTCAGCTTTCTTTATAGTCCAACTCTCACATCTACACATGACTACTGGAAAAACCATAGCTTTGACTAGATGGACCTTTGTTGGCAAAGTAATGTCTCTGCTTTTTAGTATGTTGTCTAGGTCGGTCATAACTTTCCTTCCAAGGAGTAAATAATACTAAACCTAGAGACATTTGTAACAATTAAACAGTTTGTTATAAATATAGAAAATATTGGTAGAATCAGTAGAGAGATAAATACAAAACACTGAAGACTAATTAGAGACAATCTAAATAAACTGTGTAATATAGCATTCATGCAGTTGTAATTCATAGACTAATCTATACAGTTGCTAAGATGTTAGTTCTCACCTCCTTGATTTGTAAATTCAGTATAATCCCAGTCAAAGTCTCAGCAAACTTTTTAGCTATGGAAAAGCTAATTCAAAAATGTGTATATAATACAAAAGGAATTTGAATAGCCAAACAATTTTGAAAAAGAGAAGCAAAGCTTGAGTATGCTCATAACCTGATTTTAAGGTATATACAAAGTTGTATTAATAATTGCAGTGTGATATTGACAAAGGATAGATATATAAGTTAATCAGAATGAAAAACCAGAAATAGTCTACACGAACACACACACACACACACAGTAAACTGATTTTGACAAACATCCAAAGGCAACTAGATGGAGAAAGGAAGGTGTTTTTAATAAACAGTACTGAAAAATGATTACTATATGCCAAAAGCATAGTTTAAGAACACAAAATCATACCAAACAAGATCAATAAATATTCTGAAATCCACACTTTAAAATATAAAATAGAAGCCTCCAAAAAGAGACTGTCTCAAAAACAGCCAGTGGGAAAGTGTAGAGAATATTTAAAACAATGATAACTAGGCTGCTGCTGCTCCTAAGTCACTTCAGTTGTGTCTGACTCTGTGCAACCCCATAGACTGCAGCCCACCAGGCTCCTCTGTCCCTGGGATTCTCCATGCAAGAATACTGGAGTGGGTTTCCATTTCTTCTCTAGATAATTAAACTAAGAGTTGTTGTTTTTTAAGAAAAACAATTGAATTTAGTAGACTTTGGGAATTTTATTTTCAATTTATTGAGAAGAATTTAACTGTCAACCTAGAATATATGTGAAATTAAACTATGTTTTAAGCACCAGGGAGAAATGAAGACATTTATCTTAGCTGGTAAAGAATCCACCTGCAATGCAGGAGACCTCAGTTGGATTCCTGGGTACAGAATATCCCTTGGAGAAAGGCATGGCAACCCACTCCAGTATTTTTGCCTGGAGAATCGCCATGGACAGAGAAGTCTGGAGGGCTACAGTTCATGAGGTCCCAAAGAGTCAGACACGAGTGAGTTACTAAGGACAGCACAGCACATATACAAACAAAATTTAAAAAAGAAATTTAAGGGATATACTTTGTCCTGAAAGAAAGAAATTGTGCATGAGCAGTCATGAGTTAAAAAAGAAAAGATCAGAAAAATTAATTAATTAAATAAGGTATATTTGAAACAGATATTGGCCAAGATAAAAATAATAATGAACCCATACAGAATAACATTTCACATTTTTAATTATAGTACTTAGATTCCATATGTGTGGAGAGGCAGTGATACATTCTAAAAATCTTGTATTTTTAAAGAAGATATTTGTCAGTTTTAGATTTTAAGTTAAAGAAATTGTCAATTTTCTACCACCAACATTTAACAAATATAGCACATGGTTTTCAAAATTTTGAAGCTAAAGAATCAGTCTAAAAAATTAAAAAAAGAAAAACCTAGTGGTTAGAAAGAGTAACATAGAAATTTTGGAATAAATGAATACAAATAAATGGTTTCAAAAAACCTTTTTCAAAATAGACTGAATGTTTTACAGTTTGAAATTCAATGAATATCAATTTAAATGCAAATTTAAAAATATATTCACAGATTATCAATGGAAAGAGGGAGAGAAAGTTATAAGAGGGGAAAAAATGCAGCAATACTATCAGACAATATTCACACATAGGCAAAGAAGTAAAACAATTCATGCATAATGGAAATATCATCAATTCACCAAGCAAGAAAAATTTTCTAGACATATATGACTGTAGTAACTGAGAATCAAAACATATTAATAGAAGAATTAGAAGAAATTTTAAAAGTCTACCATAATGGCAGGAGATTTTAACACGGTACTCACAGTAATTAATAGATCAATCAGAAAGTATGTAGAGGATTTGAACTACACATTAGCAAGATTGATCTAATGGGCAGATATAGAACGGCACACCCAGGAAGCACAGAAAACACACACTTCTTAAGTATGTATGGAACATTTATAAACAATAACTACACACTTGGTTGCGATGTAAGTTTCAACAAGTTTAGAATAACTGATGTAATAAGAATCATGTTCATTGCCACAGTGTACTTAGAAATCAATAACAAAATGCTAAACAAAAAAATCACATAGATTTAGAAAATAGGAATGTTCGTAAAGGTGCTCAGTCATGTCTGACTCTCTGCGACGCCATAGACTGTAGCCTACCAGGATTCTCTGTCCATGGGATTTTCCCAGGCAAGAGTATTGGAGTGGGTTGCCATTTCCTTCTCCAGGGGATCTTCCTGACCAAGGGACTGAACCTGGAACTCTTGCATTGTAGGCAGATGCTTTACCATCTGAGCCACAAACATGTTAAAAATAACCTAATGATCAAGAAAAGAATAATAATGAAGATAGCAAAATGTTTACAACCTATATTTATCCTAAAATTCTAGAATAGAATTACTATTCAAATTAGTACATACGTGAGAATACACACCCCTAAATGTTTATTCTTAAATTAGGTTAAAACAATAAGTATGAATGTTAAAAGAAAGAAAAAAAGCTCAAGAGTGTGTAAAGAAAATAAAATTTTTTAAAAAGAAGCTAATTAAATGGAAAACAATGTTACAGTAGACAGACATCAAACAGTTAAATACTCCTCTGTATGTGTGTGTTTTAAAATATAACAAAATGGACACTTCTGATAAGACTGAACAAGCACAATGCAACACATGAATAATAGGCATTAGTAGAATTTAAAAAGAAATGAAACAGTATAATAAATAGTACTAGTCCAATAAACTTGAAACCAAACACATTTTCAGACAAAAATGTCAAAACTGACTCAAAAGAAAACCAATAGAAACAGTCATCCAATAACCACTGAATAAAACAAATCAACAGATAAAAATCTTTCTATAAAGAAACATCACCCAAGATGAGTTACTAAAAGAAAAACATTTCAGAGTAGGGAAAATCAGAGGGAAAACATTTACAAATTTATTACATTTATTTTTATCTTGAAATAATTTTAGATTTACAGATTTGCAAACATAGTACACAAAGTTCCCATAACCCCTCCTGTCAGTTTCCATGAATATTAACATCTTACCTAACCAATATGTGATCTTCCCTAGTGGCTCAGTGGTAAAGAATTCACCTGCCAATGCAGAAGACACAGGTTCAGTCCCTGGGTCCAAAATATTCCCTGGAGAAGGAACCCATTCCAATACTTTTGCCTGGGAAATCCCATAGGCAGAGGAGTCTGGTGGGCTATAACTCAGGGGGGTCACAAAAGAGTTGGACATGACTTAGCAACTAAACAACAACAACAAAATCAATATACATTTGTTAAAAATCTAAGAAGTTAAAATTTATAAAGCTGTGTTAACTAAACCACAGACTTATTCAGATTTTAAAGTTTTTACACTAATATCCTTTTTCTGGTTTAGGATCTTATAGAGAATATCACTTTGCATTTAATGATTATGTCTACTTGCTGCTAACTGCTGCTAAGGCGCTTCAGTCATGTCCTACTCTGTGCGACCCCATAGACGGCAACCTTCCAGGCTCTTCTATCCCTGGGATTCTCCAGGCAAGAACACTGGAGTGGGTTGCCATCTCTTTCTCCAATGCATGAGAATGAAAAGTGAAAGTGAAGTCATTCAGTCTTGTCCAACTCTTTGCGACCCCATGGACTGCAGCCTACCAGGCTCCTCTGTCCATGGGAGTTTCCAGGCAAGAGTACTGGAGTGGGGTGTCATTGCCTTCTCCGTTATGCCTACTTAGTAACCTCTGATTTGACAATTTCTTATTTTTTCTTTCATTTCATGATGTTGACACATACAGATTATCTCTCACTTTTAGTCTATATGATGTTTCTCATGGATATTAAGGAAGACTACCACAGAATTGAAATGCCTTCCTTGTAATATCAGAGGAAATATATTAACATGGCATTATTTAGGATGTTAAACTTGATCACTTGATTAAGGTGATGTCTGCCACTGTGGTCACTTCATGGATCACAGCCTTGTAGTGGCAAAGGGACTTGTGTAACTCAATGAAGCGATGAGCCACACCCTGCAGGGCCACCCAAGATGGATGAGTCACAGTGAAGAATTCTGAAAAATGTGGTCCACTGGAGGAGGAAATGGCATCTGTTCCAGTATTCTTGCCTGGAGAACCCCATGAACAATATGAAAAGGCAAAAGGATATGACACCAGAAGATGTGTCCCTATATTATTCAGAAAGTGAAAAATATGCTACTGGGAAGAGAGGAGGGCAATTACTAACAACTCCAGAAAGATGAAAGTCTGAGCCAAAGTGGAAATGATGCTCAGTTATGGATGTGTCTGATGGTGAAAATAAAGTCTGAAAGTAAAGGTTGTAAAGAACAGTATTGCATAGAAAACTGGAATATTAAGTCCATGAATTAAGGTAAATTGGATGTGGGCAAACAGGAGATGACAAGATTGAACATCAATATCATAGAAATCGTGAATATGCAGGGATGGGTGAATTTACATCAGATGACTATTATATCTACTACTGCTGGTAAAATTCCCTTTGAGGAAATGGAGTAGCCTGCATGCTTAACAAAAGAGGCTGAAATACAGTACTTGGGTGAAGCCTCAAAAATGACAGAATGATTTAAGTTTGTTCCCAAGGCAAAAATTACTGTGATGATTTAGCATCACAGTAATTCAAGTCTATATCCTAAACACTGATGCTGAAGAAGCTGAAGTTGACCAGTTGTATTAAGACCTACAACATTTTCTAGAACTCACACCAAAAAAGAGTTCTTTTTCATCATAGGGGATTAGAATGCGAAAGTAGAAAGTCAAGCGATACAGGGAATAACGAGCAAGTTTCGGCTTGCAGTAAAAATGACATAGGGCAAAGGCTAACAGAGTTTTGGCAAAAGAACTCACTGGTCATAGCAAACACTCTTTTCCAACAACTCAAGAGAAGACTTTACAAATAGGTGATACCAGATGGTCAATACCAAAATCATATTGATTTTTTCCTTGCCAGCAAAAATGGAGAGGCTCTATGTCATCTGCAAAAACAAGACCTGGGCTAATTGTGGCTCAGATCATGAACACTTACTTGCAAAATTCAGGCTTAAATTGAAGAAAGTAGGAAAAACTAGGCCATTTAGGTGTGACATAAATCAAATCCCTTACGAGTATGAATGGAGCTGACAAATAGATTTAAGGGATTAGATCTGGTAGACAGAGTGCCAGAACTATGAACAGACATTCCTACTATTGTACAGGAGGCAGCAACACAAACTATCCCAAAGAAAAAGAAATGCAAGAAGGCAAAATGGTTGTCTGAGGAGGCTTTACAAAGAACAGAAGAAAGAAGAGATGTGGAAAGCGAAGAAAAAAAGGAAAGATATACCCAACTGAATGCAGAGTTCCAGAGAACAGCAAGAAGAGAGAAGCAGGCTTTCTTAAATGAAAAATACAAAAAAATAGAGGAAAAGGAAAAGACTAGAGATCTCTTCAAGAAAATTGGAGATAGCAAGGGAATATTTTATGTAAGGATGGACATGATAAAAGACAGAAATGGAAAGACCTAACAGAAGCAGGAGAGATGGTAAGAACGCACAGTTCAATCCAGCTCAGTTATTCAGTCATGTCCAACTCTTTGCAACCCCATGGACTGCAGTATATCAGGCTTCCCTGTCGATCACCAACTCTTGGAGCCTACTAAAACTCATGTCCATCATGTAGGTGATGCCATCCAGCCATCTCATCCTTTGTTATCCCCTTCTGCTCCTGCCTTCAATCTTTCCCAGCATCAGGGTCTTTTCCAATGAGTCAGTTCTTAGCATCAGGTGGCCAAAGTATTGGAGTTTCAGCATCAGTCCTTCCAATGAATATTCAGGACTGGTTTCCTTTAGGATTGACAGATTGGATCTCCTTGAAGTCCAAGAGACTCTTAAGAGTCTTCTCCAACACCAGAGAACAATATTGAAAAAAAAAAGGTCTTCATGACCAGTATAATCATGATGGTGTAGTCCCTCACCTAGAACTGGACATCCTGGAATGCAAAGTCAAGTGAACCTTACGAAGCCTGAGTATGATTAAAGGTAGTGGAGATGAATTAATTCCAGCTGAGCTATTTCAAATACTAAATGATGGTGCTGTTTAAGTACTATACTCAATATGCCAGCAAATTCGGGAAACTCAGCTGTGGCCACAGGACTGGAAAAGGTCAGTTTTCATTCCAATCCCCCCAAAAAAGGCAATGTCAAAGAATGTACAAGCTACTGTTCAGTTGCCCATGTCAAATTCTATCAAAGTCATGCTCAAAATTCTTCAAGTTAGGCTTCCACAGTACTTGAACCAAGAACTTCCAGATGTACAAGCTTGATTTTGAAAAGGCAGGGAACCAGAGATCAAAATGCCAACATTTGTCTTTCGTTGGTTCATGGACAAAGTAAGGGATTTCCAGAAAAACATCTACTTTTGCTTCGTTGACTATGTTAAAGGCTTTGACTATAGATCACAACACACTGTGGAAAATTCTTGAAGAGATGGGAGTACCAAACCACCTTACCTACCTCCTGAGAAACCTCTCTGCAGGTGAAGACGCAACACTTAGAACTGGAAATGAAACAGCTGACTGGTACAAAATTGGGAAATGAGTGTGACAAGGCTATATTATTATCCTACTTATTTAACTTACATGCAGAGTGCATCATGCAAAATGCCAGGATAGATGATTCACAAGATGAAATCAAGTTTGCTGGGAGAAATATCAACATCTCAGATATGCAGATGACACCACCCTATGGCAATAAATTGAAGAGGAACTAAAGAGCCTCATGATGAAGGTGAAAGAGGAGAGTGAAAAAGCTGGCTTAAAATTCAGCATACAAAAACTAAGATCATGGTAGGTAGCCCCATCACTTCATGGTAAATAGATGGGGAAAAAGTGGAAACAGAGACAGATATCATGGTCTTGGGATCAAAAATCACTGAAGATTGTGACTGCAACCTTGAAATTAAAAGACACTTGATGCTTGGAAGAAAAGCTATTGGCAAACTTAACAGTTTATTAAAAAACAGAGATCTCACTTTGCAGACCAAAGTCCATCTAGTCAAAGCTATGGTTTTTCTAGTAGTCACATATGGATGTGAGAGTTGGGCCATAAAGAAAGCTGAGGACCATAGGACTGAAGCTTTTGAATTGTGGTGCTGGAGAAGACTCTTAAGAATTTCCATGGACAGTAAGGAGTTCAAATCAGTCAATCCTAAAGGAAATCAACCTTGAATATTCACTGAAAGGACTGATGCTGAAGTTCCAATATTTTGGCCACCTGATGCAAAGAGTCAACTCATTGGAAAAGATTCTAATGTTAGGAAAGATTGAGGGCAAAGGGAGAAGGGGGAAATAGAGAATGTGATGATTGGATGGCATTACTGACTCAATGGACATGAGTTTGAGCAAACTCAGGGAGATAGTGAAGGACAGAGTAGTCTAGTGTGCTGCAGTTCATGAGGTTGCAAATAGTAGGACACAACTTAGAGACTGAACAAGAATAGCAACAGACATGCAGATGATATCATTCTAATGGCAGAAAGTGAAGAGGAACTAAAATGCTTCTTGATGAGTATCAAAGAGGAGAATGAAAAAGCTGGATTGCAACTCAACATTAAAAAAATGTAAGATCATCAGGTCATTTCACTCCATGACAACACAAAAGTGAAAGTAATGACAGATTTTATTTTCTTGGGTTCCAAAACCATTGTAGGTGGTGACTGCAGCCATTAAACTAAAAGATGTTTGTTCCTTGGAAGAAAAGCTAGAACAAACCTAGAGAACATACTAAAAAGTGGAAATATTACCTTGAGGACAAAAGTCCATACAGTCAAAGCTATGGTTTTTCAGTAATTATGTATGAATGTGAGAGCTGGACCATAAAGAAAGTGACCACCAAAGAATTGATGCTTTTAAACTGTGGTGCTGGAGAAGACTCTTGAGAGTCTTTTGGACAGCAAGAAGATCAAACCAATTAGTCCTAAAAAAAGTCAACCACGAATATTCATTAGAAGGACTGGTGCTGAAGCTGAAACTCCAGTTTTTTGGCCACCTGATGTGAAGAGCTGACTCATTGGAAAAGACCCTGATGCTGGGAAAGATTGAAGACAAAGGGAGAAGGAAATAGCAGAGGATGAGATGATTAGATAGCATCACTTACTCAATGGACATGAATTTGAAAAAACTCCAGGAGATAGTGGAGGACAGGAGGAGGCTGGTGTGTTGCAGTCCATGGGATCATAGTCAGACAAAATTTAGTGACTGAAAAACAACTACCACTGTGAAAGTCTCCAATATAAAATTTACAAGTTTTCTTTCCAAATATTGTTAATTTAAAAAAAGAAAAAGCAAGTTACTCCTTCTAGGCAACACACAGGTAAAAGGAAAATTAAACTTCACCTGAAGCATTTCAAATAATTTGTGGATGTATGATAAAACCACCATTGTAATCAGTAAAGATATTTGGGGAGAGATTTTTGAGGCTCAACAACTCTCCTATTTTTTTCTATAAATTTATCCATTATTTTTGACAGTTGATTTTTTCTCTGCAATTATTGTGGTACTCGAATTGTGATTTTCTATTTATTTCTATAAAAGAAAGTGAAGTCGCACAGTCGTGTCTGACTCTTTGCGACCCCATGGACTGTAGCCTACCAGGCTCCTCTGTCCTTAGGATTTTCCAGGCAAGAGTATTGGAGTGGGTTGCCATTTCCTTCTCCAAGGGATCAAACCAGGTTTCCTGCATTGTAGGCAGAACTTTACTATCTGAGCCACTGGGGAAGCCAATATTTATTCATTCCATTCCCTACATGTATGTTTCTGATTTTATATATGGCGTGTATATGCTCTAGTGATTTCTGCTTATCTTGGCATCTTTTTCAGTTTGGTTACTGTGTCCATTTGACATGCTTTCATCTTTTATCTTTTCTTATTTTCTATTATTTCAAGATTCCAGCCATATCTGAACATTCCCTCTTCTCCTCAACTCTCTCCAAGGAGAAAACTTTTAGAAACCAACAAAAGGATGCTAATGTAGCTTGATGCTAGTGTGTCAATGTTTCTAGGGATATATATATATATGTATGTGTGTGTGTGTGTGTGTGTGTGTGTGTGTGTGTGTGTGTGTATCCCTATGTCCCATGTATCTATATTTTGGAATGTACCTTTCTGTGTATGTATGTTTCAAATATATGTGTATACATATACACACAATGTATGTACATACATACACACACACACAAACAAACCCCTAATATCTCCAACTCAGATTCAGCAGATCAGAGTTCATTCTGATCTTCTCCCCTGCTTATTTGTAGCTTCTGCCTCTGGCAGTGGGACACTTGGTCCTCATTATCTGCACTTTAGTTATTTGTTTGTAGGATCCATGTAAAGCAGTTTAAGAATTGCTAAGCCATATCTCCATACTCCCGTGAGAAGCAGAGTTACCAACTACAGTACAGAGTCTACATGCAGTTTTTAGTTTAGCTTTACAGTATTTAGAAAATTACTGCATTTCAAAGTTACTTAGATCAGTTCCTCACCTACTTCCTTCATTTATGTTATGCTTAAACATTTGTAATACATTTACATTACTGGTTGCAGTGTACATTTTGTTCTGGGATCACTAGTCAGATATTTTGCCCAATTTTTATTACATTGTTTATACTTTGGAGTTCCAAGAGTTCTATACACATTCTTGATTCAAGTACCTTCACATAAATATGTTTTATTTTTTTTTTTTATGTTTAAAGATAGTTTAATGGATATCCCATTCATATACCATATAAAATTCACCTTTTCAAAGTGTACAAGTCAGTGGTTTTTAACATATTCACCGAGTTGCTGCGGCCACCATCATTATCTAATTTTAGAACATTTTCATTACCTGGCAAAAAACCTAGTACCCACTAGCAGTTAGTTACGCTCCATCCACCTCAAGTACTCCCAGCTCTAGGCAGCTTCTGTGTCTATGGATTTGTCTATGCTGGACATTCCTTGTAAACAGAATCGTCCAATAGATAACCTTTTCGTGACTGACTTCTTTCACTTAGCATAATGTTTTTAAGGTTCACCCACATTATGGCATGTATCACTGTGTCATTTCTTTGTTATTTATTTATTTGACTGCCTCAGGTCTTAGTTGGTGTACTCAGAAACTTTCATCTTCATCGAGGCATGCAGGGACTCAGTTCTCTGACAGGGATTGAAGTGGGGTCCCCTACATTGGGAGTTTGGAGTCTTAGGGCCTGGACCATCAGAGAAGTCCCCATTTCTTCTCATGACTGAAAAATAATCCACTGTGTGGATATACCACATTTTATTTATCTTTTCATCATTTGATGGACAATTGGGTTAAAATGCCATTCTGACAATCTATAGCTTGTCTTTTTACTCTCTCAATAGTGTATTTCTCAAAACAACATTTTTAATTAAAAAGTTTTGATGTCATATCTATAAATTCATCATCAAACCCCAGGTTACATTAGGGATTTATAACTTGCACTATACTCTGATCTTTTGGATTTGTGGGTACAAGTGTGTTTGTCTGTTTGTATAAGAAATGTGATAAGGTTCCTTTTTCTTTCCTGTGAATGTACAGTTGCTAAAACACCACTTATTGAAAGGACTATATTTTCTCCACTGAAATACCTTTGAACATTTGTCAAAAATGGTCTTTTTATGACTTTTTATTCTGTTCTATTGATCTGTGTCCATTCTTTCAATGAAACTGCAATGTCTTAATAATTTGGTTTTTAGCTATGCTCTGGTCAACTATGGCCTTACTGATTTTTTACTTACTGGTGTATGAGTTACTGAGAGAAAAGTTCTGGAGCTTCAGACTAAAATTGTGGGTTTGTTTATCCTCAGATCTCCAAGGTTTCTCTCATATCCCTCTCAGATCTCTCAGTCGGACATGGCTGAAGCAACTCACACACACAAACACATCTAATGTTGACTCCTTGTGAACAGTATAGCCATATCTCTCACTCTTTTTATCCAGTCTGAAAGTCTGCATTATATCTGGTGTTTTTAAAATGTGTTTAAAGTGTTATTGATATGGTTGAATTAACCTTTGTCATGTTTTTCTGTTTTCTGTTTTCAAAGTTATTTTCTTAATAATTATTTTTCTCTGGGTTTAAGACCTGTCATTTAGTATCTGTCATTAATTTTGGAAATTTTTCAAACTATTTCTTCAAATAGTTTCTGCCCTCTTGTTTCTTCTCTGAATCGATTCCAATTTTGTGTGCCATGATATTACTATGGGTTTACATATGCTCCCCCTCCAGAAACCCCTCCCTCCCCCCTCCCTCCTCCCTCTCCCCCGGGGAAATCTCGCTGCACCAGCCCCGAGCATCAATCCTGGGCTGGCGATTGATTAGACACATGACAATTAACATGCTTCAATGCCCTTCTCGCATATCATCCCACCCTTACCCTCATCCACAAAGTCCACGAGTCTATTCTATACATCTGCGTTCCTTTTGTTGTCTCGCATGTTGGGTTCTCGTTACCGTCTTTCTAAATTCCATATATATGCGTTAGTATACTGTATTGTTGTTTTTGCTTCTGGCTTACTTCACTCTGGATAATGGGCTCCAGTTTCGTCCATCTGAGTAGAATTGCTTCAAATGAATTTTTTTTTTAATGCTGAGTAATATTCCATTGTGTATATGTACCACAGCTTTCTTATCCATTCGTCAGTTGATGGGCATCTAGGTTGCTTCCATGTCTTGGCTATTGTAAACAATGCAGCGATGAACATTGGGGTACACGTGGCTCTTTCAATTCTAGTTTCCTCGGTGTATATGCCCAGCAGTGGGATTGCTGGGTCATATGGCAGGTCTATTTACAGCTTTTTAAGGACCCTCCACACTGTTTTCCATAGTGGCTGTACTAGTTTGCATTCCCACCAACAGTGTAAGAGGGTTCCCTTTTCTCCACATCCTCTCCAGCATTTATTGCTTGTAGACTTTTGGATGGCAGCCATTCTGACTGGTGTAAAGTGGGACCTCATTGTGGTTTTGATTTGCATTTCTCTGATAATGAGTGATGTTGAGCATCTTTTCATGTGTTTGTTAGCCATTTTTATATCTTCTTTGGAGAAATGTCTGTTAAGTTCTTTGGCCCACTTTTTAATTGGGTTGTTTATTTTTCTAGAATGTAGCTGCAGGAGTTGTTTGTATATTTTTGAGATTAATTGTTTGTCTGTTGCTTCATTGGCTATTATTTCCTCCCATTCTGAAGGCTGTCTTTTCACCTTGCTTATAGCTTCCTTTGTTGTGCAAAAGCTTTTAATTTTAATTAGGTCCCATTTGTTTATTCGTGTTTTTATTTCCAATATTCTGGGAGGTGGGTCATGGAGTATCCCGCTTTGGGTTATGGCAGAGAGTGTTTTGCCTATGTTATCCTCTAGGACTTTTATAGTTTCTGGTCTTATGCTTAGATCTTTGATCCATTTTGAGTTTATCTTTGTGTATGGTGTTAGAAAGTGATCTAGTTTCATTCTTTTGCAAGTGGCTGTCCAGTTTTCCCAGCACCACTTGTTAAAGAGGTTGTTTTTTCTCCATTGTATATTCTTGCCTCCTTTGTCAAAGATAAGGTGTCCATAGATGCGTGGATTTATCTCTGGGCTCAGTCATGTAAATATTGACACTTTCCAATTTTATACATTTTATTCTATTTGTTTTTCTAATGCTTTCACAAATTTGTTGACTTCAAATATGAAATTGAATAGAAGCTTTCCTTTGCTTGTTCTTTAATTTAATGTCTGAAATGAAACTTTAAAACTTATAATTTCCTATTTCAAGGAGATACTTCCATCTGATTATAAAGACGTATTTCATTTCTACTTTACTTGGTCTTTTATTAGGTAAATACTCTGATTTTTTTTTTTTTACTGAATTTTTGCTGTTTAATTTCTTATTTTGTGTGTTTGTTTTTTAGAAGTAAAATATATTTCATTCAGTAACTTGGCCAAATAAACAAAATTTTATTATAAATCTTTTGCTGTGGTTTTATTTTGCAAAATGTTTATGGAGCATAGTTGGTTTACAATGTTGTGTTAATTTCTACTATACATCCAGGTTAATCAGCTATATGTACACATATATTCCCCCTTTGTAGGTTTCCTTCCCATTTAGGCCACTGCAGAATATTGAAGAAAATTCCCTGTGCTATACAGTAGGTTCTCATTAGGTAACTATTTTATACATAGTATAAATAGTATATCTATATATATCAACTCCAATCTCCCAATTCATCTCATCCTCTTCTTTCCCCATTAGTAACCATACCTTTGTTCTCTATATCTGTGTCACTACTGCCATAAAGTGAAGTAATTCAGAAAAATAAAAACAGATTTTCTATATTAACTCATATATTTGGAATCTGAAAAAATGGTATAAACAATCTTATTGACAATCTTATTTGTTGTTTCATTTCTGATAACAATGTAATTAAATGAGAAACATAGATTTTCCTAATTTTTAAATTTCTGAGTACTTATATATTGACAGCAATTAGTTCCTCCTTCAAGGCTGATATCTCTAAATGTTTTTATCTTATTCACTTTTCTTGAGTTACTTTTATTTTCCAGAAAAGTATTTGTTTCATCTAGGTTTTTATATAAAAATGATTAAAAGTTGGTCATCTGCATATCTTTAATGTGTTCTATTTTGATATTTAAAATCATTTCTAATTTTTTTAATTAATCTTATCGGAGTAGAGTGGATTTACAATGTTGTGTCAGTTTCAGTTTTACAGCATAGTGGTTCAATTATATATACATATATATATATATATTCATTTTCTTTCAGATTCTTGTTTATTTATGGCCTTTTCATGATTTAATTTTTAGTCTTGAGAGGGATACTTTTATATACTCTTTCTCAAAACAGGATTTTTTATTATGTCAAAATTTTTATTTTGCAGTTTATTTGCATTGCCTGCATTAGAATATAAAGTTTTATGAAGAGAAAAGCATTGTATTATATTTTAATTAATTTATTTATTTTAATTGAAGGCTAATTACAATATTGTAGTGGTTTTCACCGTACATTGACATGAATCAGCCATGGGTGTACATGTGTTTCCCATACTGAAGCCCCCTCCCACCTGCCTCCCCATCCCATCCCTCAGGGTCATCCCAGTGCACCAGCCCTGAGCACCCTGTCTCATGCATCGAACCTAGACTGGTGATCTATTTCACATAAGATAATACACATGTTTCAATGCTATTCTCTCAAATCATCTCACCCTTGTCTTCTTCCACAGAGTCCAAAAGTCTGTTCTTTACACCTGTGTCTCTTTTGCTGTCTCACATATAGGTCACCTTCTAAATTCCATATATATGCATTAATAATCTGTATCGCTGTTTTTCTTTCTGACTTACTTTACTCTGTATAATAGGCTCCAGTGATTTTTTTAAATTGATAACTCTATTTTTTAAAGCCATTTTAGATTCACAAAAAAAATGTATACAAAAATACAAAGTGTTTTCCATCTCCTCTCATACAAATTTCCATATTATTAACTTGTGGTACATTTGTTACAACTGATTAACAAATGTTGATATATTATATATTATTATCATCTAATATCCATAGGTCCACTTTCACTCATTGTACAATTCTGAGTTTTGGTCAATATTTAATGTCATTATATGCCAGTGTATATGTATTATATCAATATATGTGACCATTATAATATCGTATCAATCATTGTGATATCATACAGAATAATTTCACTGCCATCAAAATCCCTTGAACTCTCCCTACTTATTCTTCCTTCTCATAACCTTGTGGCCACTGATATTTTTATTATCTCTATCGATTTGCTTTTTCCTTAACATCATATATCTGCAATCATACATATAGCTTTTCAGCTGGCTTATTTAACTTAACTATATGCATATTAAGTTTTCTCATTGCCATTTTGTATCTTGATAACTCATTTCCTTTTATCACTGAATAATATTTCATAGTATAGATGTACTGTAGTTATTTTTAGTAGATGTGTAGTTGTATCTTATTTTAATAGATGTGTACTTACATCTTATTTATCTAACCTGTAGTTCACTAATAACATATGATGTTGAACATTTTTATTTCATATGCTTGTTTGTCAATACAACATTCTTTGTCTTGCTTATTGCTGTAAATTTCTTGTTTTTCATGTAAATGCTTTTGGTTCATTTAATTGATTTTTTATATTTTTGGCATTTTTTCATCTATGCTTCTTTACCTCTTAGCTTCGGAAGTTGGCCTTTTGCCTTATTTTGTTCATATTTCATTTGTTTAATGATTAAATGTATTTAAATTTCTAATAGCTTTATAGTGAAGCTTTAGATGACTTTTAAACAAATTTGATAGAGAGTTGTCAGAAAAGTCAGAATGGATGTACTAGGTAGAGGCATTAAAGAATATCATAAGTATTATGGTGTGTGGAGTATATGTATTTACCCAGTAGAGAGAATCAGAAAATTGTAGTAAAGTGAAGCAAAAAGTGAGACACAGGTCTTAGCTAAATATTCAACAACACCTTAAAATGAGATCAAAGGAAAAAAATATATAGGATAGCTCATACTCACAAAGAAATTCATAGGGAATATTTTGTGTGTCATAAAATAGATAATTTATTTTCACTACAAGTAAGTTCTGAATTCATTGGCATATGGTTTTTCAAATCTATAGTGAATATTGCCTCATCCTTGAAATTTGCTTTTAACATATAGCTAGAAGAACAAAGTATCTTAGACAAAACAGAAAAGGCTAGAGACAACATGATGCCTGTCTTTCAAAAAAAAAAAAAAAAGAAACATTGAAAAAGAAGAAGAATCAAGTTTTACTT
The DNA here is from genome assembly GCA_007570785.1 of Antilocapra americana. Classification (NCBI taxonomy): domain Eukaryota; kingdom Metazoa; phylum Chordata; class Mammalia; order Artiodactyla; family Antilocapridae; genus Antilocapra; species Antilocapra americana. The sequence goes on from ML662445.1 coordinate 17,256,762, forward strand.
TTACTATGTGAACAGGAAACAACTGAAGTCACAAAGAAAGAAGTTATAGAACTAGATATTTTTATTAATTTTTATTGGAGTATAGTTGCATCATAATGCTGTGTTACTTTCTACTGTACAGCAAAGTGAATCAGCTATCGGTATACATATATCCCCCTCTTTTTTGTATTTCCTTCCCATTAAGGTTGCCACAGAGCACTGAGTAGAGTCTCTTGAACTGTGCAGTAGGTTCTCATTATTATCTATTGCATATATAATATATATATATGTCCATCTCAATCTCCGCATTCACCCCACATCCCCATTCTTCCCTTGGTGTCCATATGTTTGTTCTCTAAGTCTATGTCAACCTCTGTTTTGCATGCGGGATCATGTATACCATTTTTCTAGATTCCACATATATTTATTACTATATGACTTTTGTTTTCCTCTTTCTGACTTAATTCAATTTGTATGACAGTCTCTAGGTCCATTCATCTCTCTACAAATGATCCTACTTAGTTTCATTTATATGGCTGAGTAATATTCCACTGTAAATATTTACCATATCTTCTTTATCCAGTCCTCTGTTGATGGACACTTAGGTTGCTTCTATGCCCTGATTATTGTAAATAGTACCACAATGAACATTGGGGTGCATGTATTTTTTGAACTATGGTTTTCTCTGGGTATATGCCCAGTTGTGGGGTTGGTTGGCCATATGATAGCTCTATTTTTAGGTTTTTAAGGAACCTCCATACTATTCTTCAAAGTGGCTGTATCAATTTACATCCCTACCAACAGTGCAAGAGGGTTCCCTTGTCTCCACACCCTTTCCAGCATTTAATGTTACTAGATTTTCTAATTATGGCCATTCTAATGGGTGTGAGGTGATACCTTATTGTAGTTTTGGCTTGAATTTCTCTAGCAATTAGTGATGCTAGGCATCTTTTCATGTATTTGTTGGCCATCTGTATGTCTTCTTTGGAGAAATGTCTGTTTAGGTCTTTTGCCCATAATTTTTTAAAAATTTCATTTCTAACACACTAAAAAGTATTCCTTATGAAAAAATATAGCCCTCTCACTAACCCTACCAAACAAAGATTAATGAACACTGCCAAGTTCTATGACAGTCCATCCTAAATCTGTGTGTCTGTGTTTGCCCATGTGTGCATATATTTCTGTATGTGTATGTATATTTGTGAAAGTATTAAAAAGCATGTTCATGTATATGTGTATATGTAATCACCCACAAAAATATTTTGATGACATTTTCTATAATGTATATCCCAGTTTCCTAATACTTAAAAACACTGTGTTTTTCAAGATACTTGCTTAGAAAATACATGGAGTAGAACAAGATTTTATCTTATAAAATTTGAGAAGCTTTCCTATCAAATCCATTTCTCACTTTTTCCTTTAAGATACCTTTCTCATAAATCCATATCCCTAATCTTTCAAAAATTTCTTATAAAGAATTTAAATGCAAAATTACAATATAAGGCAGGGTTTTTGCTCCTCTGGGCATATTTGTGCAAATCTCTTCTCTCTAATTGAGGAACAAAAGTCAGTTCTACACTAAAAAGTTCCAACCATCCATGATTAGATAGAGACTGTAATTATAAATTGAAAAGAACCTTACAATGACATCTCAAAAATCCCAATATTAAGAAGATTTATGCAGAAATTTTGACTAAGAATAAACCAAAACTGAAAAGGTAGACTTTGTGAACTTAAGTAAGCAACATTAACATCTTAATGCAAGTGGGAAGGAGTGGTACTGATGAAAAATGGCTCATTTTCCTCCTTAAATGTTATCATCCCTGAGTCACAAAACCTCCAAAGGATGCAACTTTCTAAGGAAGTAGGGACATTGAGAGGCAATGAATGCGTCTTTATTTTAAGAAATCTTAGTGGGATATTTTTCTGCCCAGGCCCCAATCTCCATATACAAATTATTAAGAGATGAATGAGCTTCAGAAAATGAAAATTAAACTCGGAAAGTCAAAGGAAATCAGAGTCAAGCAGAAGGGTCCTCAGAGAAAGAGAACAAAGGCAAGAAAGACAAAGAGAAAAGAAGGGCAAAGTGGAGAAAAGACAGAGAAATAGGAGAAAACATGGAAGGCCCCAGAAGGGCATGAGCAAGAATAGCAATGCCATTCTGCATGGCTTTCTCATCCTGGTAGACCCTAGAGAAAGCAGAGAGTATAAGGCGAATCTCCCTACTAAGGAAGCTATTTTGTGATATGAGATGTGTTTGCGGTTCAATACCCAAATGAAATTATAGCATATGATTATGTTTTCTCACACAGTGACCACAGGCTTGAGACATCCACTCCTTGAAAGCCAGAATCACTTTTAAAACTTAAAGATGATATACCCCAAATATACAATGTCTGAGTCTTCTTACATCACCCAATCTCTCATTAACCATTTAATTTCTTATTCTGAACTTCCCATCTAGACTGTGTATGCCTAATACACAGGAAATATATTAAAATATCCTTTCTTTATGTTCCCTCTTTGCATAGTTTAAGAAATCTCTTTCTGCTATTTAAGTTCAAAGTTGATGAAATTCAGATCAGCTTAGAATAGTCAAAAAATGCCATTAAAGAAGAAGTATCGTGAGGTTGGTTTCAAATGATTGGTAATATATGAATAATCATAGAAAGAAAAAGCTAGCTTAACTAATGGTAGGATACGTCCATTAATTAGCTGATAAAACAAATACAGCATAAAAAATATAAGTGTACAAAAGACCAATGGATAAATTAAATTAATAGCAGAATCACAAATTAATCCAAATAGAAGCTCTAATATATTCAGCTTTTCTGGGAATGCTGAAGATAAGTAGGCCAACTTATTGCAGTTCCACTGGAATCCATGTTGTCAAAAGTTCACAGCACTGAAAGGGGTTAACCATGATAAGATTTCCTGTATATCTATAATCAGAGAAAGAAAGTAAAAGTCTGAGCTGAGGCTGGCATAAATATGTGTATGGAAGTAAAGATTTTATCTGTGGAGAAGGAGGGGATGGCTAGAAATAAGATAGAAAAAAGAGATTCTTTCTTGTCTAATCCTTTTGTGGAATACACTAGAAAACATTGCTCCTTCTAAAACTTTTCTTGTGATCACCCTCTATTCAAAGACACAAGATCTCTATATACATCTGTCTATATCTATATGCATATCTTTATCTATCACTCTATCATCCATGCATCCAAGTCAGGTCAGTCAATATTTCACCAAGGGCTACTGTGATTATCAGTCCACCTGCTACATGCTTTGGAATTGATTTTCTTTGCAAGGGACTGGTTGATATTCCTTACACTGAGATCTACCACTTGATCTTCTGATTCTTATCAGTCATGTTAGCAAATCCTATGATTTTACCATCACAATATCTCATGTAGCAAGAGAGCCAGCAAAGGTGAAACAGGAAGGATGACAGTAGTCATCTTGAGGTCCCTAAGCGGATGTACATTTCATAAGGCCAGGATATGCCTCTTAAGGGGAAGATTGAAGTCACATCAACCACCCAGCTATGCAGGGCTGAATCATAGCAACAGTGAAGCACTAAAGATAAAGCTGTTAATGCTTTCCTAATTGTTTCCTATGATGTACCAGAACAGTGTTTGATACCAAAAGTTTCCACATTTGTATTTCCAGTTTTGACCTTGTGTTACAGGATTTAAGGGATTCCTTGGTGGCTTAGATGGTAAAGAATCTGCCTGCAATGCAGGACACTCGGGAGCTATCCCTGAAGAAGGCAACTGCAACCCATTCCAGTATTCATGCCCAGAGATTTCTATGTATGGAGGAGCCTGGCAAGCTACAGTCCATGGGGTTGCAAAGAATCAGATATGACTGAGAGAATATCAATTTCGCTATAAGATTTAAAGATCCTTTTGATGGTGAGAAACAAAACAAAAACATTTGAATAGGCAACATTCTTTGTTACTTATAGATCTAAATGAGAGAAGACTGCCAGGCAGAACCACCCAGAGGGTTGTGTCTTGGGACAGGGTAACCACAAGCTAAAACTGTAAAGGAGGTGTATTATGGTAAATACGATGGGGTTAGTTAGTTTCACTGAATTCCTCAAGTCTGGGTATTTTGAGTAATGAGGGGGCTGTCCCAGGATATTATGTGTCTGGGGACCTCTTGAATTTGGGTATGTGTATATTGTAATCCAGATGTATTAGAACTTGATAAGAGAAGAAAATAAGGAGCAGGATAGAACTGAGAATTATTGTTCACGACCTCAAAACTGAATAAAGACAGCACTTAGGATATATACTATTGATCTCTCCCTTAAATACACAGCTCAAATATTTAACTGCCTTGTAGACAATTCCTCATGGATTGTCCACTAGGCATCTCTACCTCAAAATGTCCAAAACTAAACTTTATCCTCCTAACCCACACTTGCTCTTTCCAAATCTCCCCCCTTCTCTGTTGCTATAAAGTTGCCTTTTACCTTGGGAAGTATCAAGTCTTACACCCTTTCCTACTGTCTGATCTCAGACTTTCTCACCTTATGTCATGCAATGAGAAGACATGGCTGGCAGCTTGACCTTCTCTAAAATTATGTAGACAAAAGTGTTGAAGCAACAGAAAACAGAACTCAGACAGGTAGACCAACAGTGACTTTTGATTTACAGTGAACACCATCATAAGTTTTTATAACATGTCACCAGCTTAGTCTTAGTCAATGGTGTTAATCTTGGGTGACAAGTCATGAATGATAAGCAGCTGTAACTGAAGTTTCCCCCATGACACATTTGACAGGGCCAGAAATCTTGACCTGAGATAAAATACCAGCTGCTTGTTCACTGGCTACTTTCAAACCAAACCTTGCAACATAAAGCATGCAAAAAACTGTCAAAAAGTCCTCAATCCATCTCATTACCACATAATAAAAATTATCTAGCAGTCGTCTTGAAAGGGACAAAAAGTTAGTATGAATTAGCTTTTTTATTCACAGTCTCTTCAAAGGTCTACTTTCTAGTCCATACTATTGTGAACTCTAGTCTACAATAGCTCTCTATTGACCTTGATAATTAACATTAAATGTATGGACAATAAACTTAAACATTGTGATTATAAGATTTGTGAATGGCTACCCTGGTCACTCGGACAGTAAAGAATCTGCCTGTAGGAGACCTGGGTTCTTAATCCTGGGTCAGGAAGATCCTCTGCAGAGGAAATAGCTAACCCACTCTAGCATTCTTGCCTGCAGAATTTCATGTACAGAGGAACCTGGCTGGCTACAGTCCATGGAGTCACAAAGTCAGACATGACTGAGTGACTAACATTTTAACTTTTATACTTCCTTTTCCACTGTTTTCATTTAGTCAAGTTTTACTCTTTGTGACCCCATGGACTGTAGCCCGCCAGGCTCCTCTGTCCATGGGATTTCCTAGGCAAAAATACTGGAATGGGGTGCAATTTCCTTCTCCAGGGGCTCTTCCTGACCAGAGGTCAAACATGTATCTCTTGCATTGGCAGGTTGATTCTTTATCGTTGAGCCATCAGGGAAGCCTATGTTCTCTTTTTGTTGCATGTGTGCCTCTTCTATAGGATTATAAAACTGAAGAACTCACAGGAACTTTAGATTAATCTGGTCTAAAAAGCTCATTTAATCATGAGGCAACTGGAGCTCAGGAACTTAGAGAAAATTTTCCAAGGGCCACATTGCTATTAAATAAAAAATTTGGAATTTCAACATATGTCTTCCAACTATGTGTCAAGGTTCTTTCCATTCATCACCCTATCAGCCTTTTTTTAGGAGGGTATTGAATTGATTGATGATGATTAAATCAGTTAAATGAAATTGTGTTCTTTGTATCATCTTTGGCTACACTTATAAATAAATGTGTAGCCATTTATTTATGGATGACTTCCCTGGTGGTCCAATGGTTAAAACTCTGCCTTCCAAAGCTGGGGACTTTGATTTGATTCCTTATTGGGGAACTAATATCCCATATGCCTCTAGGCAACGAAAACTACAAGAAAGAGTCCTCGTGCCACAAGGCAAAGATCCCACAGACAGCAAGGAAGATCCTACATGCTGTAAATAAGACCCCAACACAGCCAAAAATAAATAACTACATAGATATTTATTCAGAAAATACAACCTTGTGTTAACCCAAAATGCTAATACCAAATTTAAGGAAATTCAAAATGGCCAACTAGAATAGAGACTATTTCACAAAACTCTAGTAAACATAAAGTAAATACTTTAGAAAACTTACCTAGGGCAGAGAAGTTAGAAACTGTGTGGAGTTACAAAAGCATCTATGAAGACTGACATCTAGAAAGTATCTTCTGAGAAAAGAAGAGGGACTCTAGAAAAGGCTTATTTATTATCCAAACTGTTGATAAAAATGAAGTTTCAGGTCGGGTCTGTAGCTGGTCTCCAGTCTTAAGTTTCTTCAAAGATGTCAGTGTGTCAATATAAGACCTTGATCCAAACACAGTTAGGAGCACTTTTTAATCCCAAAACCTCGCTGTCTATTTAGAAGAATTTTCATTCATTTCTTTAGTGGGGGATGAGCTGCTGATGCCTGCTCTGGGCCTAGCTGGTCCCCATGTGGCCATCCTGCTGATACACTTCCTTGACCAAAGGCTGAGGAGAAGTACAGCAGATATTCACAACTACAGAAGGACAAGTCTATAAAAAGGACAGAGACCAATTATTCTCATTAGTCAACAAGGACAGAGTAAGAGCTAATGGGGCTTCTGTTTCAACAGAGGGAGAATTTAGGTTAATTATTAGGAAAAACTTTGTAACTATTAGAACAGTTAGGACTCTGGAAACAAGATACCCAGGGAGGAAGCAAAATTACCTTCACTTAAAGGTACTCAAGGTAAGATTAGCTCACTATGCATCAAGGAAGATCAAAAGATTATTAAATCAGGACCACTAAGAAGTACCAAAAAAAAAAAAGAAATCATGGCCTGAGAATATTACCTGGCACTTCAGCTTATCTCAATTAGCATTCTAGGCAGGAAGGATGGAGCAGTAAACAAGACCAACAAAAACCTCTTCTCTCAAAAAGCTTATAATACACCAACAGGGGTGAGGGAAGAGAAATGAATAAGTAAAATAAATGCCATTTTAAATAGTTCTAAGTGCTCAATAGAAAAATAAAACTAAATGCTCGATAGAAAGAAGGATATGAGGTGACTGGGTAAAAGAAAGGGCAATTTTAGGTAGGATTGTTAGAGAAAGACTCTATAAGAAGATGACATTTTATTGAAAATTTGAAGAAACAAAACAACCACTATGGGAATCCTGGAGTGTTCCAGGTGGAAGGAATAGCAAATAAGACCTAAATGGAAATCTAATCAATATCTTAAAGAAAAAAACAAAGACCTCTTCTTATTTAGATTAGAGTGACTAAGGAGGAAGATGAGCACAAGGTAAGTAAAAAGGGGTAACCAATGAAGATGGAGCAGATTACATAGGCTTTGTATTTCCTGCATGACTTTAGTTTTCAAGCTGAGTGTAGAGGGAAACAGAGAAGGGAGATGATCTCACGTTCAGTTGAACAGGATTTAGCTCTGGCTGTTGGTCTGGGAAAGACTAAAAAGGAGAAAGAATAGAGAAATTAATAATCCTAGTAGCTTTTATTAGAAAGAGTATGATGACATAAATTTAGAAGCAAGTAGAGACTGTTTGATGAACTCAACTTCTAGATTAGTTTCAAAGGTATACACAATAGGCTTTGATGAAGAGTCAAGATAACACACTGAGGCATGAAAGGAGGGAACAGAGAACAACATCATTACGAAGTAATTCCAAAAGATACTATTAAAAACAGTGCAAAATGGTATACTTAAACGGCCAATAGAAGAATTCAATAGAAAGCTAAAAATTAAAGGGAGACACTGGAAAACGCACAATGATAGCTGAAAATTTTTATATCCATACTCAGTAATAAGGACTTCCTTTGTAGCTCAATCAGCAAAGAATTCACCTGCAATGAAGGAGTCTGCCTGCCAGACAGGAGATGTGATTTCCATCTCTGGGTTAAGAAGATCCCAGGAAGGAGATGGCGACCCACTCCAGTATTCTTTCTTGAGAAATCCCATGGACAGAGGAGCCTGGCAGGCTACAGCCCATGGGGTTGCAAGAGTTGGACATGACTTAGAGACCAAACCACCCCCACAGTAAGTAATAGAAATAGATAAAATATTAATGAAGGTACATAGGATCTAAACTACACTATAAATTATCTTAATCTAATCAATATTGACCAAATAGAAAACCAAACAAGAAAAGAACATACCATATTTTCAAGGTCATACAAAATATTCAACAAGACAGAGTCATATGTTGAGCAATAAAACAAGGGCCAATAATTATCAATATTATAACACATGTTCTTTGAACTCAGCAGCACTAATTTAGAAATCAACCAAAAGAACGTACATAGAAAGCTACATATATTTGGGAATTAGACACTTCCAAATAACCTATGAGCAAAAAAAAAAAAGGAATAAAAGGAAAGCAAAAGAGGAGAAATAAAAAGGAAAATTGAAAAAAATATACAAAATGAACAGCAATGAAAATACAATGTATCAAAAATTTTATAATGCAACTAACACAGGGCTTGGAACACTAAGAAAGATTTAAAATCAATTATTTAAATTTCAAACTTAAAGGAATTATATGAAAATCAAATTAGTTTTAAAGTATTAGAAAGTAGTAAGGCAAAAAAACTAAAATGCAGACAAAAATATTTCTAAAAATTAGCAAAAATAAAAGATATTTATTTGAAAGTATCAATAAAGTCAATAAATTCCTAGCAAGACAGATTAGGAGATATCAAAAGGAAAATTACAGAATATTTAAGTGACATTTTGCTAAAACACTTTATTTTGCTAAATAAAAGAATCTATTGTAAAACAACCTAAAAAAACTGGTATGAAAGAAAACAGAATTTTTGAATAATCTCTTATTTTTCAAAGAAAATTAATTTTGTTAAAAATTTACACACACACATACAGACAGACATGCAGAGTAGTATGTCATCAGGCAGAGTAACCTCAATGATCATATATTATTTGTGAAGTGTAAAATTACTCAACATTACTATAAAAAGTTATGGAAATCTTTCATAAGGTGGAATATACATCATCCAGTCTTCCTGCTCCTGGATATTTTGCCAAGATAAATGAAAACATATGACCTTAAAAAACATCTGAAGAAGAATATTCATAGTAGCTTTGTTGGTATTTCTCAAACAATCTAAGCAACACAAATGTCTATCAACAGAATTGATAAACTGTTATATTCATACAATGAATACTCAGATAATTAAAAAATAAACTACTGACAGATGCAAAATATGGACAAAGATCAGACTAGTGCTGGTCTTTAGGTGATGCAAGGGATTGACTTTGAAAGGAAATGTGAGAATTTTCTGTGTTGATATGTAATTTATCTTGATTGGAGTGTTGTTTACAAAGATGTATCTAGTCATCAAAAATTGTACACTCAGGATTTTTGCTTTTCAATGAATATCAATTTTACCTTGAAAATGCAAGTCTAAAAATAAGTGAGTGATGCATAAGAAAGAAACAGAACAAACAAAACAAACACCTTTTCTTTTTCCAAATTGCTGTCATTTTGCAATATGATCACCCTCTTCACATTCAGAGTCTGGCCTTGAATCTAGGATTTCCACTAAGACTTCCCACTTTACTTTTCCTGGGGGACTTGTAAAAATAACCACTTAGAGTCAAGTCTGCAAAGTTTGTGAGCTCCGCCCCAATCTCCTTATGAGTAACAGGGCTTTGCTCTTCTGCTCTCCATCTCCTCCTCTCTCCCCCATGACCAGGGACAAACGACTGCCCTTCCTCTGGCTCACTGCAACCCAACCCCATCCTGGGATCCATAAGTTATAAATCTTGTGACTCTAATTCCTCTTTATGGGTGCATTGAAACTGTGCCATCAAAAGGACCCTTGGATTCCATTTCCCGGAAGTGCGAGCTCAGACGCTCGTGGTGGGGGGGGGGGTCTACTGGTCAACCAGTATGGGTGGCCATGCTCCCTCAGTATGGCAGGTGATCATCTGCAAGTTCTTAGTTTAGCATACCAGCTCCAGCTGCCCAGTGCAATTGCTGAGGAGGACGATAGTATTGTGGGTGCAGTTTGTACCTCAAATGATGCCTCGGAGCTGCGAATCTAACTTCCTCCTCCAGACCACTCAGTCTCTCCAGGAGGTAACCACTGCTAGCTGGCCGTCAGTGACGTTGTTCTATTCCACTGCTCATTGCCGCTGTGGAGTGTTGCTGTGAATCCCCACTCTCAAGTGTCGGTGTTGTAAAATGTCAGGCGTCCCAGTCGGAGAAGTCAAGGTGAACTAAAGGCCACGGGCTATGGGCTCTAACTCTGTCCCCCAGGCAGGATTTGGGGCAGATCATGAATCCGCGTTTGGTGCTAGAGCAGGCAGGCTGGCAGCCTGGCCCACTGTGACGGGTCAGGGCTGGATGCTGAGCTTGGGCAGCCGGCCACATCCACAAGGAAGCAGCTCTACCAGGGCCAGTGTGGCAACCCAGGAGGCAAACACTGCGAGGCAAGCACATCTTACATTGCTGAGAGCGAAAGTGGCATCTCTGGCACAGAGTGCCAGCTCTCTCCAAATCTCTAGAGGAGGTCAGAAAACTATGAGATGCTTGTAAAACCCCTTCCTCATGGCTCCAGCGTTTCAGGGCATAGTATCCACCAGGCAGGTGGGCAACTGCTGCATTTTCAGGGCTTGGGAAGTTTCCGAAATACATCAGCTAAGGTTACACTGATGGAGGTGGACCCTGAACACTCGAAGGTCAACTGGGACTTTCTAGAACAGGAGGCAGCAGCATAGGAGTCAGGGAAAAGGCAAGCTCTGCCCCAGGTGCCCCCTGAGAGTGGTGAGTGGGAGATGTTACATAAAATAAGGACAGTATATTGATACTCATTGCAGCTGGGTGATAGTTACAAAGCAGTTCATTATATTTTTTTTTCATTTCCTTTATATTTGTTTGAAATCTCCCATAATAATTTAGCTTTTTTTTAAGACTTGAGCATTTGAAGTATAAGCAAATTGGAATAAGTCTGACATTGGGAAGACTAAAATGAAGCAGGCTACATAAGCAGTTGAGGTCAAAGCAAGTTTGGACGTGTTAAGTTTCAGATGTTTATTCAATATCCATTTGCAGATATGCAGTTCATGGCAGTTATTGATGAATTCAGTATTTAAGACATACAGCTGAAAGTTAATAGATTAAAGACTGCACTTAAAGACATGTGAAAGTGAAAGTGAAGTTGCTCAGTCATGTCTGACTCTTTGCAATCCCATGGACAGTCCATGGGATTTTCCAGGCAAGAATACTAGAGTGGGTTGCCATTTCCTTCTCCAGGGCTGGTTTAAATTATCTGGGGAATTAGTATAGGTAGAGAATAGTGGAGGTCCAACAGTAGAATTCTAAAATTTAGAGCTAATGAGACGAAGGAAAAAAAAGAAGTTTGAAAGTTCTGAAAGACAGAAACAATAGTCAGAAAGCAGGAAGCAAACCAGGTGAGTATGGGATCCTATAAGACATAAAGAACTTGCATAGATCCCAGAGAAATGCAGTTTTAGAAATCTAGATCAACTATTAGAAACAGGGCATATAAAATTAATTTTTGTTTACTGTGGAAATACTTTAGCAAACAATTTGCCTGTCTGTGAGTTTCTTAGGCTATTATTAACTCAATAGAGACTGATGGAGCCATGTAATATAAGTTTACATAGGATAAAAATAAATGCTCCATACACAAAAGTTTATGTTCTAATAAGAAAAACTAGGGTAACATAAATGGAAAGGTATGCTACACAGAAAATTAAATATGAGTGCACATCACAAAATGAGAAATGCCAGAAGGTACTATATAAGTATCAAATACATGGTTTAGAAAGTTAGAAATCAGAGTTTTAGAGAGATTAGAGTTCACCATGCATGAGACTTGCCAGTGAAACCTTGGTAGAGCAAGTTTAGATTGAACTGGGCTATATAAAAAAAGAGTAGGTGTAAAGAGAAGAAAACACTGAGAAAGAGCCTTCAGGATAGAGAAATGGTGAGCAAATAAAGCCCATGTGATGCACAAAAGATATTTTAGAGATGAGTATGTCTAATAGAAGATGTGAATAGAACAGGGAAAGAAGATGAGATTGGAAAAGCAAGAGCATGGCCCAGATTGCTGAGAATTTTGAATGGGCAGATAAGTATTTTCATTTTCTCCAAGAAGTATTCTCAAGGTTGTTAGACCTTGAAAGCATCAGTCATGGCTGATCCACAAGAGGGTAGGGAGACACGATTCTTGAACCATCCACCTGGCAGTGTGAAGAAAGGCTGCCAGACGCTAAAATGCCTGCCTATTGATTTTTTTATATCCATATAGGAGAGATTCCATTTTAGAACTTCATGATCCAGGTGAAAGAGGACCACATTCCCATTACCCTGTTTTCCTAAAATAAAGGAAACAACTATTAGAATTTTTTGTACCACTTTCTTCCTCCTCCTTTCACTACAAGAAATTGAAGCACCCTCAAGTATAAATAGAGTTGCTCCATGGGAGTTTTTGTGTTATCCCTGAGCTAAGTCTTGATAGAAAAGAGTAGAAATTGAGTGCAGTGAAAAGTGCTGAATTTTGTACCATGCGTCCAAGAAACAGCATTCTTGACTCTTTCTTCCTTCTTTACCAGCATCAATGTTCCTCTTCAGACTAACTTCCAAATTTAAATTTTATTATTGAAATTATCTTGACCATACTCAATCCGGTATATGCCTTGTGATTTCCTTCTTTCCAGTTGGATATGTATTATCACGTGGGAAAAGGACCCTCTCTATCCTGTATGTTTCACTTTCCCAAGGCTTTGTCCAGGCCTGGATACAAAGCAGCTGCTCAAAACATCTTTGTTAAATGGACAGAATTAAACTTGAGTCAAGAAAGTTCCACACAGGAGGAGGTCTTAACAAATAAAGAAACTGAGCAGCAGCTGTTGGAAGTTACAACGTTAGCATCGATCTGAAGGTTGTTTGGAAGCTTCTTTCATTTTCTTGCTAATGGCATTAGGGGCTCTGCAGCAGATAACAGGCTGTGACATGGAGACCTTAATCCAGGCAGTCTGCAAAAGCCCTGACCTTCAAGGAGTGAAGACATTGATCAGCACAGAGAGGGTGGAGGGTCAGAGATTGAGAGTCATCGAGCCATACAGAACTGAGAAAAAAAAAAAAGCCAAGTTGCTTATCCTACACTTTGGAAAGGGCCCAGGTTCAGTCCAGTCAAAGAAGAGATACATCTGCCAGAGTTCCTTAGAAAAATGTAGACCACTGTTTTGCTCTGGCACTAGATAATCTCTTGAAATTTATCTAGAGGCCTAGGATATGTTAAAATATCAGGCCACATCCACCAAGAGGAAGGTGGAATGGATTTTCTGAGATGACATCAAATCCTTCCATTCTTACCCAGTTCCTATTTCTATAGATATTGGATGGAAGCTAAATAATTGAAATTTAGCTCTTTTAGGAGAAATTAGCTGTGTTTCCTATTTCAGATTTTCTTTATATGGGCCATATTCTCTGAATGTATTGGTCTGGTTTTCATACTACCTATCTTTCTGAATAACATCAGCTCAGAGCAGAGGGCAAGAAAGTCTGTACTCATGTAATTTGATTTGAGGCTTCCTCCCCTACCAAGTTTAGATTTCTTTGTCATCGTCTCCAATCCCTAAAAGGCTTGAAATGTTTCCCTTTTGAGCAACTAACAGACTAGACTGCAAAGATAGAGAAATTAATCCATGCAGGTGTCATTCATATATACAATTGCTGAGAAATGAAGACAGTGAAAGAAGTAGGACTGTAACATTACTGAGTGACTCTTATAGTCAGGAGTTGAGTGCTTTACATATTTGCACCTATTTAATATGGTTCAAGAAGAGATCTACATCAAACTTCACTTTTTTCCACCAAGCAGTATTTCAGTGAGTGAAGTTTGCTAAAATAGTCATAAAGATTCACTTGTATTCTTATATGACTTTTTCTCTCTCTCTGTCTCTCTCAACTCTCCTCTTTTACACACACACACACACACACACACACACACACACACACACACACACAGATGTATACTAACAATTTACATTAGCTCAGATTGTCAAGTTTACTAAATGGATTTCTACTGAGGGGAAAAAAGAGGCAATTTCAGTTATGAATTCAAAACACTATCTCATAAAAATTACATGTGTGGAGAAGATTCTATATGCCCATCTGTGTGTGTACATATATAATTTTATAAGAAATCTATGAAAATCCTCATTTTTCAAAGTGTTTAAACCATGCTCAGTATACAGTGAAAACAAAAATGTAAAAACCTCACTTTCACTTATAATCACCTTACCTACAGCTCGTCTCCCACCCTTGGAGGTAGACAAGGCCAGCAGTATAGGCACCATATGCTTGTCTGCAGAGCTTAAGGCCTTTTCAAGAGGTTGCTCCATGTACACGAGTGGATAGGAAGAAAGAGCAGGCAAAGATGGAAATTCAAGGATTCTGAGAATTCTAAGTTTGAAATTGACCTCTCAGATTTCTATTTTGCTATTATTGCTAAGTTAATAGAATTCATCTTACTTAACTTTTTGTTAGCTTGGTTTGTAGAGTAGGAAATGGCAACCCACTCCAGTATTCTTACCTGGAAAATTCCATGGACAGAGGAGCCTGGCAGACTACAGTCCATGAGGTCACAAAGAATCAGGCATGACTGATCGACTGAGCACAGCTCGATTTATAACTTTTGAATATTTTTACAAGTGATATATGTATCTCCACGTGTGCTTTTATTTAAGACTCTGTTCTGGAAGGAACGTCTCATGCTGGAATGGGGAATATCTTCTAAGGAGAATGTGGATGCCTCAATAAGTTGAAAAAACAGATGGAAGTTCAGGGAGTCTAAGGTAGTCAGAAGTTGCAGAGCAGAATTCCAAAAAGAGGAAATTATGAGAAAAGTAATTTCAGAAACCTGCATGTTTCCTCATGAGCCACTGCTAAATAATAAAACATGCTCTACATGGTGAGCAACAAGTCAGGTAAGCTGACTAGATGCAAGAAGTCACACACACCAGAACGACCCATTTAATTGTACATTTTAATGGGTGAATTTTATAGTATATGAATTATATTTTAATAAAGCTGCAAAAGCTATTTCTATTCATTTTTCTATATTCAAAATTTAACAGTTTACATTATAAGTTACCATTTGCAATATCGTTAAATGCCAATAACAACTTAAGGATAAAATTGACAACATATGTCTAAAACCTGTCACTGAAAACAGCAAATATTGTTGAGAGAAATAAATAAATAGGAAGATATACCAAGTCTATGAATGGGGGAGATACTATTATTAAGATGTCAATTCTCTCCAAAAGCATTAATAGATTTAATCCATTCAAATTGTACTCCCAATCAGCTATTATATTGAAATTTATGATTATTCTAAAATTTACAGGGAAATACAAACATTCTGGAAAGTAAATAATATTGAAAAAAATGGGGAAATTATATTTACAAGTTTTATATAAAAGCTAGAGTAATCAAAAGACTGCATTTTGAGATAAGAATGGACATAAAATTAAAGGAGCAGAGTAGAAAATTAAAAAATAGACATGCATTTACATGGAAAATTGATTTTATACAAAGATAATTACCAAGGCCACAGGCTGGTAACATGATAGTTACATGAGCAACAGATTCTTAGTTGTATCGCAAGGCCTTTATAAACAGGAGCAATATTAGAAAAAAAGTCCACAGAAGGCAGGTTGGAAATAATGGTCTGACCATAATCCTTGTACAATCTACTAAAATAAAAATATCAGCATTTTCCATAGGATTAAAACAAAACCCAGGGTCTCATAACATGATATTTTAAATGTCAGAATACAATACAAAAATTACTTGGCATATTTGGAACCTAGAATATTACAACTTGCCTGGGAAAACACAATCAACATATGCTACGAAAAAGAAGACACAGATTTTGGAATTATCTGAAAAAGACTTTCAAGTAACTTCAATAAATATGTTCTAGCAAACAAACATTAATGTTATTGAAGCTAATGGAAAGACATCTGTGCTGTGCTTAGTTGCTCAGTTGTGTCCAACTCTGTGACCCCATGGATTGCAGCCTGCCAGGCTCCTCTGTCCATGGGGATTCTCCAGACAAGAATACTGGAGTGGGTTACCATGCCCTACTCCAGGGGATCTTCCCAACACAAGGACTGAATCCAGGTCTCCCACACTGCAGATGTCAAAAGAGAAATTGAAGATTTATGAAAAACAAAATGCACAGATAAGACCTAAAAAGCACAAAATGAAATAAGCAAATAGAAATACATAAAACATATGGATAGACAGCATAGAAGAATAAAAGCAATATGGGAAAGAGTCAAGAAAGTTTATTTATCAATAAATAATATGCAGAAAAAAATGTTGAAAATATACAGAGATCTGTGAAAAAGTTTTTAAGGTCTAACTGTGAAACTGAAGTCTCAGAAAGGAAGAGAAATAAGTAGATGCTGTAAAATATATTTGATGTAATTATGGTTAAAATTTCAAAATTGTTGAAAGATTAAAGCTATAGATTTATGTAATTTAGTTAACTCCAGACAGGCAACTGAGGCATCCCTCATCACTCAGAAAATAGATAATTTGCCCATCCTGGGATGGAAAGATCCCCTGGAGAAGGGAATGGCAACCCACTCTAGTATTCTTGCGAGGAGAATTCTATGGACAGAGGAGTCTGGCGGGCTGCAGTTCATGGGATCACAAAAAATCAGATACTGCTGAGCAACCAACATGACAAGAGACAAAGAGCTATAATACAATCTGTATAAAGAAATCTATATATTTCTAAAATTTAGTAAGATATCTGTATTCCTTTTGAATTAGTAAAATACTGACTGTTAAATTGCATATATATTTATGTATATTTTTACAGCTAGCACACTCACTAAAAATCTTTGCCCAAAGATATAATGAAAAGCACAATATATAAAGTATAGTGGAATATTTAGCAATGTTCACAGTCCAAACAAAGTAGAATCCTGGAAATAGAAGAACAGAATGCAAAGGGAGCAAACAAAATAATTAATAAAATGGTAAACCTAAATCCAAACATTTCAATAATTATACTAAATATAAATAGTCTGAACGGGCCGATTTTTTAAGACACAAATTGTCAGAATGGATTAAAACATGCACTATCTAACCATATGCTGTGCCAGGATAATTTCAAAAAAATCATTTAAAATATAATGATGTAGGTGTATTAAAAGTAAAATACTGGTAAAAGAAATGTGAGTTCCATGCACACACTGCATACTCTGACACACTCACAATGCTGGTGCAACTATACAATATCAGGCAAAGTAGACATCAGGGCAAAAGAAATTATCAGACACAAAAATGGCACTACCCAATCAGGAAAAGGTCAACTTTCCAAAATACATAGCTATCCCAAATGTACATCATGCACACATCAAGAGAGCTTCAAAATACATAAAGCAACAGAACAAAATAAAAAACAAAGTCAACAGCACTGAAAGGAAAATTATAATTGGAGATTTTATCATCCCTCTCCCAACAATAGATAGAACTAATAAACAACAAAGTTACTGTGGATATAAAATAACTGAATAATACCTTCAGTCAACAGGGTCTAATTGACATGTATAGATCATTCCACCAAGCAATAATAGGATGAATATGGAACATCCATCATGATAGATTGTATTCTGGATCATAAAATGAATTTTAACAATTCTAAGCAAGTTGAAATCTTAAAAAGTATATTTTCCAATGATAATGGAATGAAATTAGAAATCAATGAAAGAAAGATCGCATGAAAGTCTTCACAGAGTTAGAAATTTAAAAACATAACTATAAATAATCCATGGATCAAGGGAAACTAGAAAATATTTTAACCAAAATTAAAGTATAATTTATCAAAATCAGTGTGATGAAGCTAAAGCAAGACTTAGAGTAAATTTTATTTTCAAGTACTTTTATTAGAAAAGAAGTAATAGCTAAAAGCAAAAATACACAAACGGAACCTATTAAACTTAAAAGGTTTTACACAATGAAGGAAATTATAAGCAAGGTGAAAAGACAGCCCTCAGAATGGGAGAAAGTGATAGCAAATGAAACAACTGAAAAAATAAGATAAGCAAGCTCAAAAATATACAAGCAGCTCATGTAGCTAAATACCAAAAAAAAAGAAAAGAAGAACCCAATCAAAAAGTGAGCAAAACACCTAAACAGACATTTCTCCAAAGAGAATATATAGCTGACTAATAAACACATGAAGATGCTCAACATCACTCATTATCAGAGAGACACAAGTCAAAACCACAATGTCCCACTGGTTAGAAGGGACATCATCAAAAAGTCTACAAACAATAAATGCTGGAGAGGGTATAGATAAAGAGGGAAACTTCTTACAGTATTGGTGGGAATACAAACTGGTACAGCCACTATGGAGAACAGTGTGAAGATTCCTTAAAAACTTGGAATAGAACTGCCATATGACCCAGCAATCCCACTGGTAGGCATACACCCCAAGGACACCAGGATTGAAAGAGACACATATACCCCAATGTTCATTGCAATACTATTTGCAATAGCTAGGACATAGAAACAACCTAGATATCAATCAGCAGATGAATGGATAAGGAATTTGTTGTATGTATACACAATGGAATATTACTCAGCTATAAAAAGAATGCATTTGAGTCAGCTCCAATGAGGTGGACGAACCTGGAACTTATTACACACAGTGAAGTAAGTCAGAAAGAGAAACACCAGTACAGTATATTAATGCATATATATATATATGGAATTTAGAAAGACGATATTGACAATCCTACATACAGGGCAGCAAAGTAGACATAGACTACATAAGGAACAGACATTGGACTCAGTGGGAGAAAGCAAGGGCTTGATGATTTGAGAGAATATCACTGAAACATGTACATTACCATATTTAATAAAGATGTCCAGTACAAGTTCAATGCATGAGGTAGGGCACCCAAAGCCAGTGCTGTGGCACAACACAGAGGGTAGAGAGGTAGGTGAGAAAGGGGTTCAGGATGAGGGGGACAAATATATACCTATGGCCATTTCATGTTTATGTATGGCAAAAACCATCACAATATTATAAAGTAATTATCCTCCAATTAAAATAAAGTAATTTTTTAAAAAAGAAAACTCTCAAATCAACAACCTAAGCTTCTATCTCAAAAAACTGTTATAAGAAGAGCAAATAAACCCAAAACCAGCAGAAAGAAAGAAAGAATAAACAGTAGAACTGAAAACAACTACAAGGAAGACGGAAAAACAATACAGAAAATCAATGAAGCCAAAAGTTGATTCTATGTAGTGATGAATAAAATTACCAATCCTTTAGCAGGATAAAATAAAAAGAGAGAAGAAACAAATTGCAACACTAGGAAGAAAGGGCAAAATCACTAGACAGGTCCTTTAATGAGAGAATATCTAAACAATCTGTATATTCATATAATGATGCACTATATAGCAATACTGGAGAAGGCAGTGGCACCCCACTCCAGTACTCTTGCCTGGAAAATCCCATGGACGGAGGAGCCTGGTGGGCTGCAGTCCATGGGGTCGCGAAGAGTCAGACACGACTGAGCAACTTCACTTCCACTTTTCACTTTCATGCGTTGGAGAAGGAAATGGCAACTCACTCCAGTGTTCTTGCCTGGAGAATCCCAGAGACGGCGGAGCCTGGTGGGCTGCCATCTATGGGATTGCACAGAGTCGGACACGACTGAAGTGACTTAGCAGCAGCAGCAACAGCATAAAGCGATATAATACAACACTTCTGGGTGTGCTTAAAAGTCATTGAAAGGCACACCAGAGAACAAAGCCATTTTGTTCAGTCAATTTTAAAACAGAAATTGTCACAAAAAAGTTTGCCATTTTCCACAGTCATCAAAGGTAATGTTTATTTTCTCAAATTCTCGCCCATTGGATAATCATCATGCTTTGCAATGCTATCTATGAAATCGTTATATATTTACTAATTTTAATTTTTATATTAAAGTAAATTCAAGCATTTTACATATTTATTTTTTATTTTAATTTCTTTTCTATGAACATGTCATTACATAATTTTCCTGTTTTTTCTCCTATTTTCCTATTTCTTCTTTTCTTAATATATTTGAATACTATTTTAATAGAGATTACAAATATTTGTTTACATTTATCACCCTTTTAAATTTATTAATGAGGTTTTTGCTTATTTAAAGATAGTTGATTCATCAAATTCTTCAATATTTTTTGACATCTGGTTTACTGTCATGCTTAAGATAGCTTTTTTTTTTTTTAATTGTTTTTGCCATACATT
>ML662445.1:17278344-17351103 GCA_007570785.1 Antilocapra americana
ACGAATAAACAAATGGGACCTAATTAAAATTAAAAGCTTTTGCACAACAAAGGAAACTATAAGCAAGGTGAAAAGACAGCCTTCAGAATGGGAGAAAATAATAGCCAATGAAACAACAGACAAACAATTAATCTCAAAAATATACAAACAACTCCTGCAGCTCCATTCTAGAAAAATTAACAACCCAATTAAAAAGTGGGCCAAAGAACTTAAGATAGCTTTTTACTCTTCAACGTTACATACAGAACTAATTCACTACTATTTGATTCAGTTCAGTTCAGTTCAGTCACTCAGTCATGTCCAACTCTTTGCAACCCCATGAATAGCAGCACGCCAGGCCTCCCTGTCCATCACCAACTCCCGGAGTCTACTCAAACCCATGTCTATCTAGTCGGTGATGCCATCCAGCCATCTCATCCTCTGTCATCCCCTTCTCCTCCTGCCCTCAAGCCTTCCTAGCATCATGGTCTTTTCCGTTGAGTCAACTCTTCGCATGAGGTGGCCAAATTATTGGAGTTTCAGCTTCAACATCAGCCCTTCCAATGAACACCCAGGACTGATCTCCTTTAGGATGATCTCCTTGCAATCCAAGGGACTCTCATGAGTCTTCTCCAACACCACAGTTCAAAAGCATCAATTCTTCAGCACTCAGCCTTTTTCACTGTCCAACTCTCACATCCATACATGACTACTGGAAAAACCGTAGCCTTGACTAGACGGACCTTTGTTGGCAAAGTAACATCTCTGCTTTTCAATATGCTATCTAGGTTGGCCATAACTTTCCTTCCAAGGAGTAAGTGTCTTTTGATTTCATGGCTGCAATCACCAACTACAGTGATTTTGGAGCCCCCAAAAATAAGGTATTGATTAAGTAATTCTAAATGTTACTGTTTTTTTTTTTAACACTTTGGCATATTAATAAGCCAGATATAGATGATGCAAGTATGAGGCCTAATTTTACTTTTCCCAAATGAGTATCCAAATATCTCAAAATAATTTATTAGTTTAGCCTTTTTTAAAAAATATCAGCTATATAACTAGATACATTTACACAATCTTATGGCTAGGCTTCTTTATTTAGGTTTTGTCTTCCATCCATCTTATATCAATATCAATTATTTTAATTATAGCTTTTTTAGTATATGTTGTTATTTGGAAGGATACTTTACTCCTCATTTTATACCTTTTTGAAAATATGTTGGATGTTTTTGAACATCATACATACTTGAGAGTTTGTCAAATTCAGTAAAATGTTAATAAACATTAAAATTGAATAGCTCTTTTGGGAGTATCAAATATATAAATTAATTTGGGAAAATATTTATCTTAACACCATATTGTATCATCTCATCTGCTGCGGCTGCTCAGTTGCTCAGTCGTGTCTGACTCTTTGCAATCATATGGACTATAGCCCATCAGGCTCCTCTGTCCAGGGGATTTTCCAGGCAAGAATATTGGACTGGATTGCCATTGCCTCCTTCAGGGGCTCTGCGCAATCCAGGAATCAAACCTGTGTCTCCTGTATTGGCAGGTAGATTCTTTACCACTGAGTCCACCTAAGCTCCCTCTGCACAACACAGAGCACGAAACAACTAGTTGGATTTTTAAAAGTCTACCAGTAAACATTTATATTGTTTCTCATGTGTGTTTCATAGTTTTTAAATAGAATTAGTCCTCTGTGTTTTCATTAGTAGATTGTATGTTTTCACAATTGGAGTTTTAAATACATGTCCTCCCTTAGCGAGAATATGTGCCTGGATATATTGAAGGGCTGTAGACTGTATTATAGCTTGCTCCCCTGCCCCTTCCCAAATAGGAGGAAGCTCTGACATCCCACCTCTTGCCCCTTGTGGTCCTGGAAGCTTTGCTGACCAGTGCTGATGCTTTCAGAGCATATAGTTGGTTGAGTAGAACGTTCTCTATGTCGATAGTGTTTTCTTTCTCTTACTTGCTCAGATTGCTAACAACCTTCCACATTCATACATCTTCTTAGACGCTTTCCAGTTTTTCTTTTTTCAGAAGTCTATTATCAGAGATGCCTTCTATCTCTCCATTACAAAAGCTATCATTATTGCAATTGCCTTTCTCTTCATGTCCCCTCACACTGTTATAAAGATGTAATGAGGACATTATCTTGTTCTTTCTAATGTCATTAATAACTCATAGCTATCATAATAGTCATTAATTACTACTAATTTCATAGTATTTCACACCTAGCTAAGACACCTAGTTCGATGACTGAAGATTTTACTGGAGACTAGGACAAGAAGTAGATCAGAGCAGGATTCAAAACCTGGAGAAATTTTCATGCTGATAGAGTTTGCCTGGCTCCTGCCTTCAGAGAAAACAACTCAAATTGGTTTTTCAAAAACCAGCACATTTTGTGAGGCTTCCCTTGTGGCTCAGTGGTAAAGAATCTGCCTGCCAATGCAGAAAATATGGATGTGATACCTGGGTTGGGAAGATTCCCCTGGAAAAGGAAATGTGAACCCACTTTAGTGTTCTTGCCTGGAATATCCCATAGACAGACGAGCCTGGCAGGCTACAGTCCATGGGGCTGTAAAAGACTCAGGCATGACAGTGACTAAACAACAACAACAAAGTCACATTTTATAATGACATTCTCTTCCTCAAGATCCTTCAGAAGCTTCTGGCTGGCATCTAATCCCCACAAGCAGAACTAACTCTGTCTTTAGTCTCACCTGCCACATTTGTCTACCCAATGTCTCTATCCCATACAAGCCCCTCATTTTCCTATTAAAATCCATGTTTATTACTATAGCTACACCATCAAGCATGCTGTCCCCAAACTCTACCTTGTGAATCTCTCCAGGACTACCTCAGGTTTTGCTTCCTCTCTACAATCTTTGCTGTTATTCAAAACTGTATCATTTGTTAGGTCACATGTAGAACTCTCCAACAAATCAGATGATTTTACAGGGTGAAATATTGTTATCTTTTCAAGTGCACTTCTTAGCAGCTTACTCTCCCCAAAAGTAGGGGCCATGCATCAGTTCTGCAGTGTGCATGGGAAGCATGGTAAACTATTAAAGTCATATGAAACAGCATGTGTAAGTGGTGAATGAAGAGAATATTTGAAACAGATATCATGGACAGCATTTTCTACTAAAAAATAGTAAATTACATATATTGAACATTTACTAAATGATTGATGATACCAAGTGATTTTTAAAGTAATTTTTCCAATCAATTTTACTTTCAACAAAAAACCATTAAACACTTACCATATGCCAGATAAATCTAAGTATAGTTTTAAACCAGATATAATCCCTACTCTTATGGAGCTCATATTAATCTCCTATTAATAATCATCATTTTTAATAAGCATAGTAAAAACATAACAACAGCAAGTCTAGTTTATTGAATGCTGTCAAAATTTTTCATGTATATGTCACAAAAACTCTAATAACTGATTATTAATGGGATCTTCTAGATAAGAAACCTAAGGTTTAGAGTGTGTAAATCACTTTTTAAGGTCACTCCTTACTGTATCTGTGATAGCAAACAATATTGTCATGGTTTTTAAATGTCAGCGACCATTTGAGTCAGTCAGCTGGGGTCCTTGCTGAAAATACTGATTTGGGCTATAGTCTTCAAGATTCTCTTTTAGATAATCTGAAGCAAGACTAAGAGGAGATGCAAATATCAATTCCAATGGTTTGATTAAAAGCATTTGTCTGTGTTTTATTGAGATTGTGAGTCCAGACAAAGATGAATATTGCATAGTATCACTTTTATGTAGAATCTAAAAAATAGTTTTAAAAGGTTAAACTCATAGAAACAGAGTGAAGAATGGTGGTTTCCTAGGGCTGGAGAGTGGAGAAAATGAGGAGAAGGTGAAGACACAAATTTTGGATTTTAAAATAAATAAGATCTGAGGCTATAATGAATGAACATGGTGGCTATACTTGAAAACACAGTATTGCATATTTGAAAATTTTGCAATGAAAGTATAGCTTAACTGATCTCAAAGGGAAAAAAAAAAGTATCTGTGGGAGATGATGGATATGTGTAACTAAATTATGAGAATCGTTTCTTAATGTATATGTGTATCAGATTTTCATGTGTACACTTTAAATATGTTACAATTTTATTTATCATAAACCTCAATAAAGCTGGAAGAATCCCAACCATGCCCAAAGCTATAGCATGGAAAGAGCCCCTGCACAGGGGTTACCTTATCAGGTAACCCATTCACCTGTCATGTGGTCCTGAGAGAGTTCTAGGTCTCCATTCTCTATTCCCTCGGAAATGAATAAACTTCTTGGATTTTATTTTTAATTTTGGAAATAAAAAATACATCAGAGATCATCAAGTTAAGTATTTGCATTTTATATAGAGTGGGTCACCAAGTTTAGGTGATAATTATGGTAGGTTGGAGATCCTGGCCACAGTGCTTTGTAACTCTTTCCACTAGATGTAGAGTCCATTTATCCAGTCTTCACTCTGGCCTGTACTTATAGCTAACTTTGTCCAGTTAACTTTGGTGGAGTGAGATTATGGACATTCTGGAATCTGGAGTATAAAAAACTATAGCTTCCACTTTGGGAACGGTAATGTTTCCCTGTAGGAGGCCAAACCTGGACACTGAATGATAAGAATCCAGTACCAAGGCCTCATAAATTGAACCAAAAGAGCTAAAAATTCTTCAGAAAAAAACCCAAACTATAAAATAAAATAGGAACACAGAATGACTCTAGTATAATTGATCTTCATCTCCCCTTATGGTTGTAATCTAAGACTCACTTTAAGCTTCTAAGAATAAGCTTGCACCAAGTCTTACAGTTAACTCTGGATCCACCTCTACATGACCTGCAGACCATTCTTGTAGTTTCTTATTTATTTGGACATTCATTTGGCACCTACAATATTTAGAAATTTGATTTGATAGAATGAGAAAAAGGAATAAACATTTGTAGAGTCCCTCAGAGATAATTAATGAGATCTATACCTCACCCCTTATGTCGAGACTCAGGAGTATGTCCCTAGTGCCCAGAGGAAGTGTCTTTTTTTTATTTGTTTGTTTTGTTTTTTAATCACTCAGATTTTAACTCACCCTCCATGGTATGACTCCTATAGCTCTGCTTTCACTCTGCTCCCCAGATACTTCTCCTCCCCAACACATGCTGTCTCTTCCCTCCATTTGCTGTCCTGGACCTCATTTTCTGCTATTCTAACTTCTGCATTTAGTTCAACAGATGCTTCATCAATAAATCTCTCCCATACTTTTATCTACCTGAATATCTCCAATTCTGCTTTCATCACTCTCAATCTCTAGAGAACAATGCATGTGACTTGTGGAAACTGGATTGAACCTGTTTCTCTTCAATGGCATAATCCCATTTGCTTTATTTGCTGGTTGTAACTCTCTTTTGTTCCCAAGTTACTATTTTCCAACCTCTACCCCACCTCCAACCTCACCCCAAGAGCAGGAATGTTACAGATGCAATATAGGAGCTGGGTGCAGTCCATTCTTTTAGACTTGGAACTGTGTCTACCTCTCCTTCAAAGAAAAGGCCTAAGTGAAATAAAAAGTTTGATACCTCTAGACCCAGTTAAACAGTCAGTAATTTGTATTTATTTATTTTTGCTTGGAATATATCTGATTAACAATTCTGTGATAGCTTCAGATTATCAGCTAAGGGACTCAGCAATACATATACATGTATCCATTTCCCCCCAAACTCTCCTCTCCTCTAGGCTGCCACATAACATTGAGCACAGTTCCAAGTACTATACAGTAGATCCTTGTTGGTTATCCATTTTAGATATCAATTCAGTTCAGTCGTGTCTGACTCTTTGTGACCCCATGAGCTACAGCACTCCAGGCCTCCCTGTCCATCATCAACTCCCGGAGTTCACCCAAACTCATGTCCATTGATTCGGTGATGCCATCCAACCATTTCATCCTCTGTCGTCCCCTTCTCTTCATGCTCTTAAGCTTTCCCAGCACTGAGGTCTTTTCCAATGAGTCATTTCTTCACATCAGGTGGCAAAAGTATTGGAGTTTCAGCTTCAACATCAGTCATTCCAATGAATATTGAGGGCTGATTTCCTTTAGGATGGACTGACTGGATCTCCTTGCATGCAGTCCAAGGGACTCTCAGGAGTCTTTTCCAACACCACAGTTCAAAAGCATCAATTCTTTGGTGCTCAATTTTCTTTATAGTCCAACTCTCACATCCATACATGACTACTTTAGATATAGATGTGAATAACAATATCAGGTTCTATCCTTTTCCATTGATTATACAGATCAATGGAAGAGGACAGAAACTGAGTGATTTAAAAAGAAAAAAACACTTCCTCTCGGCACTGGGTCTGACATCAGGAGTGAGGTGTGGATCTCATTAATTATCTCTGGTGGAATTTACACATATTTATTCCTTATACCATTCTGTCAAATCAAATTTCTAAATATTGTAGGTGCCCAATGAATATACAAATAGACAAGTAACTTCACAAATAGTCTGTTGGCAGGTCATGTAGAGATGTATCAAGAGTTAACTGTAAGACATGGCCCATGCTTATTCCCAGAAATTTAAAGTGAATCTTAGATTACAACCATAAGGAGAGATGAAAATCAATTATATTAGAATATACTGTGTTCCTATTTTATTTTATAATTTCAGTTCACTTCAGTTCAGTTGCTCAATTGTGTCTGACTCTTTGTGACCCCATGGACTGCAGCACACCAGGCTTCTCTGTCCATCACCAACTCCTGGAGCTTGTTCAACTCATATCCGTCAAGTCAGTGATTCCATCCAACCATCTCATCTTCTGCCATTTCATCCTCATCCCCTTCTCCTCCTGCCTTCAGTCTTTCCCAGCATCAGGGTCTTTTCCAATGAGTCAGTTATTCATATCAGGTGGCCAAAATATTTTATAATTTAGTTATTATCTAAAGAATTTTTAGCTCTTTTTGCTCAATGGAACTGATACCCTAGTGAGAGAAGTGAAGTTTGAGGTGCTGGAACACAGAGGAAAGTGCACCTATGGTCAATTAATCTGTGATAAAGCAGGGAAGACTACACAACGTTGGAAAGATAGTCTCTTCAACAAATGGTGCTGGGAAAATTGGACATGTGAAAAAATGTTAAATTAGATCATTCTTTAACATCGTGCACAAAAACAACCTCAAAATGGATTAAAGACCTAAATATGAGACACAACACTATAAAACTTCTAGAGGAAAACATAGGCAATACACTCTCTGACATAAATAGCCCAATGTCTTTTTCAGTCCATTTTTCAGAATAATGGAAATAAAAACAAAAATAAGCATGTGGGACCTACTTAAACTCAAAAGTTTTTACGCAGCAAAGGAAACCATAAACAAGACAAAAAGACACCCACAGATTGGGAGAAAATATTTTCAAATGATGCGATGGACAGGAATTAGTCTTCAAAATTTACGGGCACCTCATGACTCCAGTACTCTTGCCTGGAAACTCCCATGGACGGAGGAGCCTGGTAGGCTGCAGTCCATGGGGTCGTGAACAGTTGGACATGACTGAGCGACTTCATTTTCCCTTTTCACTCTCATGCACTGGAGAAGGAAATGGCAACCCATTCCAGTGTTCTTGCCTGGAGAATCCCAGGGACGGTGGAGCCTGGTAGGCTGCTGTCTATGGGTCACACAGAGTCAAACACGACCGAAGCGACTTAGCAGCAGCATGACTCTTAAGAGCATCAAAACAAACAACCCAATCTGCAAATGGGCAGAAGACCTAAACAGATGTTTCTCCAAAGAAGACATAAGATGAATAAGAGGCACATGAAAAGATGTTCAACATCTCTAATTATTAAATAAATGCAAACCAGAACTACAGTGAGATATCACCTCACACCAGCCTTAATAAATATCATGAAAAAATCCACAAAAAATAAGGCTGGAGAAGACGTGGGGAGAAGAGAACCCTTCTATGCTGTTGGTGGGAAAGTAAGCTGGTACAGCCACTATGAAGAAGAGTACAGAGGTTCCTTAAAAAACTAAAAACACAGCTACCATATGACCCTGCAATCCCACCCTTGGGCATATATCCAGAGAAAAACATGATCTGAAAGGATACATACACCCTAAGTGTTCATCACAGCACTGTTTACAATAGTCAAGACATGGAAGCAACCTAAATATCCATCAACAGAGGAAGGGACAAAGAAAAAGTGGTACATATATACAATGGAATATTACTCAGCCATTAAAAAGAATGAAATAATGCCATTTGCAGCAACATGGATGTACCTAGAGATTGTTACACTGAGTGAAGTAAGTAGACAGAGAAAGAGAAATATCATATGGCATCACTTACATGTGGAATCTAACAGGAAATGTTACAAGTAGACTCCAAAAAAGTTATTTTTAAAATGTGTTTAGATTCAGTTCATTTGCTGATCAGTAGTCAACCAATCAAGCATCAGCTATTGAGTAACTTAATGTATAAGGAAACTGCTGTGTGCTCGAGAAGATGAAAGTACCATCCAAGCCCTGGGGAACTAGTGAACACAATGTAGACAATAAATGGCTTACATCTATAACTTTCTAAAGATGACCCAACTAGAAAAGAAGCTATAATGTGAAATGATTAAATCAACCACAGAGACCATCTATAATAGAAGATCTATCCTGGACCCTAAAACATCTTCCTGTTATCACAAAAAAAAGTGTCTTCTTTAGGCAGATAAATTAGGGATAGTACATTTCTTTGTCTTTGAATACAGTTGTTTACCAGTACCCAGTTTGGTGAGTGGAAGGCCAGCGGGACTTGTATCTCCCTCTTGGTCCCCAGCCTGAGCAGCAGCCTACAGTACACAGCTTACTTAAATCTCTGTGCAGTACTTCTTCCCTGTGCCTAGAGGAGATCCACAAATAGAGCTTCTGAGGCTCTAGGTTGTCATGAAATGGCATGCTAGATGTAGTGTTTATCAGTCTATGATAAAAATGCTGAAGAATAACCACTCCAGACATACAACCTTGCAACTCTAATGAGTTGATGGACCTGGTTTTGCTTTTTTTTTTTTTCAACTTGTGAACAGAATGCCTTTCCTCAAGCTTCTTAAAACCCTCATTTTATTTTTGTTTTGATGTTATTGTTGTTATTTCAAGTATGCAGTTCAAATATAGATTCTTAATAGGTTTATACTCACAATGACATCTGCTCACTCTGGTCGCAACCATTCATATGAACCTGAGTGCAAAAGTTTGATTCATTAGATTTCACTGTTTTGTACTCTCTCAGAGCAGTTTCTAACTTAAAAAAAAAAAAGAAAGTATCTGGATATATGCAAGATTTTTCTTCCTCTTCCCAACTTTATCTACATACTTTGTTCTCTCTTCATCTGAAGACTGAAGCTACTCTTTTAGGACTTCCATTTGGCTCTCTGGCCAAGGGTGAAAACCCCACCACCTATCTCTCTGCAGTGCAGCTAATGGGACATCTAATTCATAGATTCCAAATTATTCCTGCTTTGCTTATCTTTCACTCAGATCTTTACTTCCTGTTCTGTCCAGCTTTATTTCCATGAAACTTCATTTGAATCACTTCTTTGATAAAATCTTAATTCCTTGTCCCTTTCATTGGGCAATCCCTCGATCTGGCTAAATCTATCCTTCTGCCTAGAGAGTGTCTGTATCTAAGCAACTGAAATTGTCCTAGAAACCATTGCTGGAGGGAATATAAATTTCTACCACCAATTTGAGAAAAAACTTGGCATTATCTTTAAACCCATGTCTACTCTATGGCAAACAATTTCATTCTTAGGTGAGTAACTCAGAGAAATTACACACATAACACTAAGATTTATACATGAGAATGTTCATACAGCACTTCTGTAATAGCAAAAACAAAAGCTATACAGTAAGCAGAAATAAATGAATTACATCTCTAAGCAACACTATGGATGTAGCTAATAAACACAAAACAGAACAAAATGAAGTCACAGAAGAATATATATAATATACTTTAAAGCTCAAAATCATGGAAAGTAAGCAATTTGGGGCTTAGGGCTACATATGTATGTAGTGACAATATATATATACACAACACACATATATAACCACAAGCATAGAATACAGGTAGAGTTTAGAAGAGTGGCCATAACTTCAAGAAAGAGAGAGAGGAAGGAAGTGCCATGTAATTACTAACAAGACTCCTATCAACTTCTTAACTGGTTTCACTTTAAATATAAGACCATACACTTCGAGTGGGCCTTCAACACTACCCAGAAGTCTTATGCATTTCATTAATTCACTCTTCCACTTATTAAGATAAATATGCATAGAATTTTCTTTCTTATCCTTTGCCATCAAATCACCAACATACCTTCTCCTCACTCACACACCAGAGAGATGAAAAGTTAAACTAAAAATGGAACAATTCTGAATGTTTTTTCTTTAAAAAATTCCATATTTTTCTTTGGTGAATTATCTCCTCTTTAGAAGCCTAGAACAAAAATTATATATATAAATAAATGAAGTTAAGATAATGGTTAATTCAGATTTGACTGTATCTGGGGGTTAGAAGTTAAAAGTGTTATTCCACCATGCTCCCTTCCCCAACTATTAATCTAAGGAGAGAATAGGTACAATAAACAATAATTAAATATTAATCAATAATTAAATAATAATCCAACCAAGACTTAAAACACCAGTTTTATTCATTGTGATTAATAAATAGTTTCTGATAAACTGTGTTAAAAGAAACATATTTGGAGGACCCAAACAGGGCATTATACTCCATTAATAATTCACTGGGGGTCAGCTGAGTTCACAGGAACGTGGAGACCTCATTACTCACCAACTGCAAAGCGAGAGGTTAAAGGTTGTCTCTTCTGCACATAGGAAAGAGAACCTCCTGTAAGGGAGAAGGAAGCAGATGAAAGCTCACTACCAATCCAGGAGACAGGCAAGTCTCAGGAGGAGTGAGGGTGCACCTCTGCATTACTGTCAACAGGTTGCAGTAAGCTTCTGACTCTGACCAGTCTAATTTGTCCCTCTCTTTTGGAGAGGGGTTGCTGCTGCTGCTGCTAAGTCACTTCAGTCGTGTCCGACTCTATACGACCCCATACACGGCAGCCCACCAGGCTCCTCTGTCCATGGGATTTTCCAGGCAAGAGTACTGGAGTGGGTTGCCGTAGCCTTCTCCAGGAGGGGGACTAGTGAGGAGAAAAAGAGGACAGTGGTTACTTTTCCAGTCTTTCCGGAAGGTAGAAACATTGTCAGAAAGTCCTTCATGTCTTGTCCAAGGGAAGGAGCATTGATACAAAGTAAAGAACCTCTTCTACCAGTCGCACCTGGCATTAGGGCTTTAATTCATTAAGTAATATTTAATTATTTTATTTTTCCTAAGAGCTTTGAGCCCCACCCCTTAGAATATTTATTATAATAGTTTATAAATCTAAACACCTTCAGAATACTATCTGGGTTTCAAACATTTTAGTAATAAATGACTTGCTCAAGTATTATTTTCTGTATTAATTAAAAAACTGCAGGTGTGATCTTCCTGTCCCAGAGCAGGAAGCATATCATGTGGAAGACAGAGCTCTAACTAAGATCTTCCTCAATAATGTGGTTATGTTTAATTTCATCACCTCTTATTTTACTAACTTCTCAGTGTGAACGAGTTTTCTCTCCTTTATCTCTTTCTTCTTAAATTAGAAGTAAATTCTAATTAAGAATTATGGTTCATTGTGTCCTGGTTAGTGGAGGCTTTCCTGGAAGGTGCTAAGTGACACACTCCACCCTCCCTTCAATCAAAAGGCACATTTCCCAACCTCTTAAGAAGCCTGTGCTTCTCAATCAGTGTATGTGATTTGCATTTGAGAAGTAAATAGTGCTCCAGGACAGTTATTCACCCAGCAGAGCTTGGTCTTCTGTGACATCCCAATTCAGGATAGCAAGGGAGGAAATGACAGAGGCAGCTGGAATCCACCCACTCAGTGCACATTTGTTAAGCACCTACTATACCTAAGGCAATGTGATTAACTGGAGGAAGGGGAGCATGAAAAACTATAAAACCCAGACCCTGCCTTCAGGGAGCCCTACTTTTAAAACAGTATATAAGCACTGCAAAAATCCATCAACATGACAGACTATGACAAATGTCATATGTCCAAAATGGTGGAGAGAACTTTCAAGTTGACTATAAGTCATTTTATCTCCAAATGTAAAACTGTCATTGCCACCCCACCCCAATGGGGTCTCTGCTAAGTCTCTCCTTAGAAGAGACTCAGTTACTAGCAGTGTCTAAGTTAAACTGCACCTATGATGTGGGAGTGTGCTGGGATTTACTAGCTCAGAAGAGAGGTAGGCAATGGCAATTCTAGTAATAAAAGAGAATATGGATTAAAGGTCCAGAGAAACAGATGAATTTAGTAGAGAAGCCAGACTTAGGAACCCTAAGTGGGAAACTGATTTAGAGTAAGACTTTCACTAAGATGAAAAGTAATAGCCAAGAGTTTGCATTATCTTCTCACAGTAACAGTTTGTGAAGCTGAAAGCAGAATTGCATGGCAAATTTGTGAATGTAATTGGCTTTGCAGTATGGATGAGGGGCAAGGGGAGCTTCAGGTGGGCTGTGATAATGAGCTGAATCTATGATGCTGTGATGGTAGATAGTCATGTTGGGCAAAGTTTA
The DNA here is from genome assembly GCA_007570785.1 of Antilocapra americana. Lineage (NCBI taxonomy): Eukaryota > Metazoa > Chordata > Mammalia > Artiodactyla > Antilocapridae > Antilocapra > Antilocapra americana. The sequence continues at coordinate 17,291,001 of ML662445.1, forward strand.
GTCAAAGTACATGCTCACTCGCTTACAGCCAATTAGAAGCTGGAAATAAAGCTTGATTGTTGACTTCTGTGTGTCCAATTAGAATTGAAAGATTAGGATGTATTAGGGAGATAGTTTGAAAAAAATCAGCATAAACCTCACTCAGACTTCATTTTATTTCTCTTGTAAAAAATAACAAGCTAAGGAAAAAATCACAAAATTTGAGCCATCTGCATCTCTATAAGCATTTCTAAAACTCTTTTTGAAAGGAGGAGCTGCTAGTAGGAAAATAGAGATTCCTACTGATTCCTCAGAAACTGCAGGTCACCCAACCTAAGAACAAGAAAGATCAGGCACTGTTGTTGCTGTTCAGTTGCTAAGTCATGTCCTGCTCTCTGCAACCCCATGGACTATAGCTCGCCAGGCCTCCCTACCCCTCACTATCTTCTGGAGTTTACCCAAGTTCATGTCTACCGAGTCAGTGATGCCATCCACCTATCTCATTCTCTGCCTCCCTCCTCCCTTTTTGCCTTCAAACTTTCCCAGCATCAGGGTATTTTCCAAAGAGTGGGCTCTTCACATCAGGTGATTAAGTACTGGAACTTCAGCTTCAGCATCAGTCCTTCTAGTGAATACAAAGTTGATTTCCTTTAGGATTAACTGGTTTAATCTCCTTGCTGCTCTAGGGACTCTCAAGCGTCTTACCCAGCACCGCAATTTGAAAGCATCAGGATCAGGGAATGCCTGATAGTATAATATGCTTCTTGGTGCATATGTTTGCCTAAGAGATTCTATATAGGTTTTATTTGAGGGATGGAGAGGAGGAGATGGCATGTGGTAAGGAAGGAGATGAAAAAAACTGCTAACTCAAAGCAAAACTTAAACAAAGAGCTTACTCCATTGGAAGTTTGGGTCTCCTGAGGCAAGTAAGATAGGTAATGCCTTTTGTTTGGAAGTGTCCGAAAGTTGTTTATAGAATCCATAGGGACCTTTCAATGCTGTCCTTGACTTTGTTCCCATCATTCAAAATATTTTGTGCATATAAATGCCTTACCTTTAATGTATGTCCAACTACTATTGAGTGATTGCATGAACAATATATGAATGGACAATAAAAAGCAAAGCACTGGGGCCCAATCAACTAAGTCATCAGATCACATGCAAACTCGACTTGGTTTATGGACTATTTTGTGTGGAAGAACCTTCTCTCCCTTTCAAAATTTGGAACTCTCTAAGGGAAGGAAAATGAATTCATCTTGTCCTATGCTCCTCTCCCACCAAAAAATAATAATAATAATAATAACTTGTCAGTTAAAGCAGGTGATTGGTAGGCTGTTGGGAAAAAAAAGTAAATTTTTAAAAGAGGAATCAAATTCAATGGTAGTGGTCTACTTATATTCCCCTTTTATTGTTATTGTGGAATTCTCTGTGGAAAGTTTCTTTCTAAGCCACCACTAGTCTGCAGGCAGAATTTCAATGATAGAATGGAAAGGAAGCAAGTTTAGTTGCATGCCATCTATGGGCAAGAGTAGGTATGTCTTATCCAGAGTAGTAGAATCAGAACCTAACAGCATTCTGTTTTTCTTGAGTTGTAAAAGATAGGTAGATAGGAAGAAAGAGCTCTTGGTCTAACATGAAACAGAGGGAATGTGGTTCCAAATATCAAGAATCCATGTGCTCCTCTCTCTTTCTCTACCCCTATCATTTCTTTTCAAGAATTTGTGATGACTTCTATAGTATGGAGGTTATGGGCAGGAAATAGTGAGATATTTTCCAGAGTTAATATAAACTCAAAATCTGAACTCATTTTGTGGGCCAGGATCTATGGGTACTAGTAACCTCTAGTCTGGAAATCTGAAATATTCCAAAAATTCATTAATGGGATACTGTCATGTCTCCATATTTGCTTTAGCTGGGACCAAACTAGCTCCATATTTGTTCCAAAGGAGTTCTAGTCCAATACACCTACAACTAAATACAGAATTAGATAGTCTTCTCTTGTTTGACACTGCTTCTGTTTCAAAACTCATTTCACTTTTCAAAAAGATAAAGAGTCCAAATGCCTCCATTATCAAAGCTAAACTTACCAGTCCATGAGTTTCAGTATGGAAAATGGAGGGTTATTTGCAAAAACGGCTTAAAATGTTATTCTCTATACCTTTCACACAACCTTATCACTAAGTCACTAGACTAGGTTTCCTGTTGGCTTCTATTTTACCTTCATTTTATATTCTGAGGATAATTGAACTCCAGGAGGGTGGGTGATTTCTTAAGACACAGGTCCTTTCTGGCTCTAGGTTTTATAACTTTGCCTCCCTTATAAATCAATAAATCTTCATGTCGTAACATTGAAAATAGTAATGACCCATTGTTCTGTGTCAATCTTATGGCAATTTAGAATTTTAATAACAGGAATAAAAGCCTGGAATTAAATGAAAGTTAGTTCATTGGTTTAAACAGTGACAATGAGATGTCAAATCCTAACTCCTACACATGGTCATCATGACTCATTGGCACTTATTTTATGACTAAATCTTACAAAGATAACATTTAACTCTGAAATCCCAAAGCAGATTAAAATTATCAACCTGAAAGAAAAAGGCAGCTCAGTGAAACCACATTCTAAGCAGAAGATGCTACGAATAGCCTTAGATTAATTGACCATGATTAACGTCAATTCTTTAGGTACAGGAGAAAATCAGTTGAGACTAAGTTTTGGGTATGGGTTTTTCCTGGTAGCTCAGCTGGTAAAGAATCTGCTTGCAATGCAGGAGACTCTAGTTCAAATCGAGGGTCAGGAAGATCCCCTGGAGAAGGGATAGGCTACCCACTCCGGTATTCTTGGGCTTTCCTGGTGATTCAGAAGGTAAAGACTCCAACTACAATGCAAGAGACCAGAGTTTGATCCCTGGGTTGGGAAGATACCCTGGTGAAGGGAATGGCTACCCACTCCAGTATTCTTGCCTGAAAAATTCCAAGGACAGAAGAACCTAGAGAGCTACAGTCCATGGGGTCATAAAGAGTTGGACACAAATGAGTGACTTTCACTTTCTTTCAAGTTTAGGATATCCTTTCATTCCTAGGCAATAGTATAAAACTGTCTAGCCACCAACACTGATTTTTATATTCTGCGTTAACTGGCTATGAGCTGGTTGCAGACTTCTTTTTTCCCCCTAACAAATTACAACTTTATTCTGGAATGCACTGACATTTTACTCTTGAGTCAGTTCAGTTCAGTCACTCAGTCATGTCTGATTCTTTGCGACCCCATGAATTGCAGCACTCCAGGTCTCCCTGCCCATCACCAACTTCCAAAGTTTACCCAAACTCATGTCCATTGAGTCAATGATGCCATCTATCATCTCATCCTCTGTCATCCCCTTCTCCTCCCACCCTCAATCTTTCCCAGCATCAGGGTCTTTTCTAATGAGTCAGCTCTTTGCATCAGGTGGCCAAAGTATTGGAGTTTCAGCTTCAACATCAGTCCTTCCAATGAACACCTAGGACTGATCTCCTTGACTAGTTGGATTTCCTTGCAGTCCAAGGGACTCTCAAGAGTCTTCTCCAACACCACAGTTTAAAAGCATCAATTCTTCTGTGCTCATCTTTCTTTATAGTTCAACTGTCACACCCATACATGACTACTGGAAAAACCATAGCCTTGACTGGATGGACCTTTGTTGACAAAGTAATGTCTCTGCTTTTTAATATGCTGTCTAGGATGGCCATAACTTTTCTTCCAAGGAGTAAGCGTTTTTTTAATTTCATGGCTACAGTCACTATCTGCAGTGATTTTGGAGCCACCAAAAATGAAATCAGCCACTGTTTCCACTGTTTCCCCATCTGTTTGCCATGAAGTGATGGGACCAGATGCCATGATCTTAGTTTTCTGAATGTTGACCTTTAAGCCAACTTTCTCACGCTCCTCTTTCACCTTCATCAAGAAAGTCTTTAGTTCTTCTTCACTTTCTGCCATAAAGGTGGTGTCATCTACATATCTGAGGTTATTGATATTTCTCCCAGCAATCTTGATTCCAGCTTCATCCAGCCCAGAATTTTTCATGATGTACTCTGCATGATCTACTCTTGAGTAGAATAGACCAACTACTGTTTGAGGTTTGGCTTATCTAAACCTGATCAGATTTACTTTCATTTAGGGGAGACCAGCTTAAGAATAGGATATTTACAACAACTGACAACAGCATATATATAAAAGAAAGCATGTACAATTGTGGAATTAGGAGAGTGGCTTCTAGAAGTCAAAAGAATTGAGTCAGTGTAGCCCTTATTCCCGCTGTCCACATTCTCTAACCTCAGATATAAATTCCTGTGAAAAGCTTTCCACTATGTCAAGTCCACCTTACATGTCCCTCTCTGTGCTCTCATGACATTACAGTGGTTTTGATGCCCTCTAACAATTATCTAAGTGCATCTCACTGTCTGCATTTTCCATTAAGATATGAACTTCCTTTTGATAGAAACTGGCTCTTTAACAACCTCGGGTCCTTAGCGCGTAAGTTATACAATAACTGTTGAGTATGTGGGTACCTAAATCAAACCATCTCCATGGCTGCCTCTTCTCTCTATACATCCAGCCCCCTGGCCCTAATGCTGTCAGTCTACTGGGATTGAGGATGATGACCTTGTCACCAGCCATGTGTCACCGACCCTTTCTCTCAATCTACTCCTTCCTGAAGTATCAACTCAATCACCACCTCTTCTATTGAGCCATGCCCAACTGTTTCAGGCTAAATAATGTCTCCCATCTCTGACCTCTAGGACTCAGTGTTTGGAATTTATGCAGTTAACTCTTTTTTTTTAAAACTTTTTATTTTGTACTGGGGCATAGCTGATTAACAATGTTGTGATAGTTTCAGGTGGTCAGCAAGCGGACTCAGCCTATGCAACTCACTCTTGATGACACACTTTGTCTGTAGATGAGGTGTCTGTGAACACCTTCCATGTAAGGTCCATGTCATCTCTTTATCTTTTATTCCTTTTGTGTATCTAAGCACTATCTGGGCCCAGAGAGCTCCTCCAATAGTACTGACTGGCATGAAATTATCCTAGTCTACATGAAAGCATAAATTCTGAGGGCAGGCATTTTGTCCACAGAGTTCCACATGGCTCTGCACTGGAGAGACTGGATTTCTGCTGATGAATAAAGCTGCTGTGGTGGTGGATACCAGAAGAGATGGAAAGTAATTGGCAGAGGCAGTACTGTCTTTTTGTTATTTTGTTATAAATCAACTCCCACAGTGGAAACTTGTTAACCTCAGTCTTTGCCTTCACATCTACTTATATGCAAGACCTCCCTCAACAAATCAATCTTTACACTGCAGTGGCACTCTCTTGACAAGATATGTTTGGCTTAGCCACTGTTGATATTTGTTCTTGAAATCTCGGTTGTATGGCATGGTACACTCTGAGAGCAGAAATGGAGATGCTTAGTTTATATGCACAGAGGACGGCCAAGATCCAAACAGAAAGAGACGGCCCACAGCAGGGCAGCAGGGGTGGCGGGAGCTGAGCCACACTTAATATGTTGTGATGTATTGAATCTATGAAATGCCTGTTCAATAGCTAGTCAAAATAAATTTAGAAGGACACAGGAAAGGGATTTATTTTTTCATCATTGTAAAAATGTTCATTATTTCTTATGCTGTTGGTCATGGTCTACTGGTGTCCTTTTGAGGTCCCAGTGCCCTTAGAATCCCAAATAGCACCATTGACAGGATTAGGTGAGGTTTGTTCAATACATTTAAGTCTTCAGAGAACTACAGTTTTATTGGTACTTTGGGAGTGGGCTCTCTTGCTGTGCTTTATTCTGGGAAGAATGAGCCAGAGAGCTTGACACGCTCGCAAGTGATTTTACTTGATCTCTTCTCCTCTAGTGTATAACTTCATTGGAGCATTTCCCAAATTGGGCTGTGATTATTTACATACATGTCTGTTTTGCTCAACAGACAGTGAATGTTTGCATCAGAGACTGTATCCTATTCATTTTTTTTTTCCCTAATAGAGTGGCATAATGCCCAGCACATAGGACACCCTCATGAAATGTTTGCTGAACAAGAAGATATCTTAATATCCATGAAAAACAATTGCCTATGTAAGGGAGGAAACAAAAGAAGGTAAATGAAAGCTATTTTGAGCCAACTTAAGAAAAACGCAGATACTATTAGATAATTGATTAAATTTTAATTTCCCTGTAAGTAGTCTCCAGAGGAACATGCTATGTTAGAATTGTACCCTAAGCTAGGCTACTGTGTAAACACTTCCTGTGGGCCTGCTTTTATGCTAGATGGCATGGGAGAAAAATGGAATAAAACATGGCTTCTGCAGCAAAAAGACTGGGTATCATCTGGAAAAAAAGATTCAAGAAAAAAACCCAAAGTATGCAGGAGAGTATAATGAAGATCAAAAGAGGTCAGAATATGAGAAAATTACATGAGCCAGTGCCATCAGGAAAGCATTAGGAGAAGGTAAAAATGCACTGCAATGAAGTTTCAGTTGAAAAATGATGTGGGTGAGCATTAATTGAATCATGCTGCTATTTTATAGAAGATTCAAGATGGGAATGTTAGACACTATTTCTTGCAAAGAAAATACTCTTCAGTACTGTTGGAGAATCCTCAGATCATCAGGTTTTCTTTAGGTTTATCAGTGAACAAACCTGTCTTCAGAAAGTTAGTGTAGTGTTCTGCTAAGAAAAGGTGTGCTGAATCAAAAGACCTTGATGCTCTCCCTCAAATCTACTGTTAGCTGTGTGATCTTGATAAAATTAGTTAACCTCTCTGAACCCCACTTTCCTCTTTTAAAATGTTGACATCAGAAAAACCTGCCCAGACTTCACCCTCGAGCATGAAAAGCTTTAAGTTGTGAAAGAAAAATCACTTGTATAAAGACAGAAAGCAGCCTCATATTTCAAACTTTATGGGGCAAATCTCAGATGAAAAGGGAAAGAACTGTGCAATTGCTATTGTTCTGCACAGGTACTGATTTTTTAGGCATTTTAGGTATTCAGGTCTCCTATCCTTCAATTTTTTAGGTATTCAAGTCTCCTATCCTTCAATATTTTTTTTTCTTCATTTGGAAGTCAGAAATTCTTAGAACACATTCAAGTGTTTATGTATACATATTTTGGCATGAGGAACATGGTTCTCCCCAAGCAGGATCTCACATGTCACAAGGGAGTGGTTCCAGGGAGAATGTCAGAGGAGCCTGCATTAAGGGATACATTAGTAATCCCATCCTTCATTCATCTTTCCATTTGGAACATCACTAAGACAATAGATGTATGAGCACATTCAGATCCTGCAGTAGTAATCTGCAGTCAATTCATGTCTGATGGAAAATAAGAACTGGGATCAGAACTGTTTAGAGTAAACCAAGAGAAATCTGAAATAAACATATTTGCAGTTAGTTCTACATGAATTCCACCTATTCAAGATCCACAAACAGAAAAAAAAAAAAAAAACTAAAGAAGGAAAATCTCAGGAAGTTATCTCCTATAAAATCAAAAGATTTATTTCTATCAATAGTATACAAGAATGTTTGACCTCTTATAAGATTCAGATTCTAGAAAATAGAAGAAAAGGAAGATTGATAAAATACTAGTGTACAGAAGGAAATAAAAATAAAATTCAAAAGCTGGATGGGACATGTGAAAAAAAGAATCAATTTTAAATAACTAAGATGCAATTACTAATTTGAAGGATAAACTTGAGAAACTAACACAGGTAGCAAATATCAAAGTCCTAAAAAAAAAATCGGAAGTCATGTTCAGAACCAAAAATGACCATGAAATGTACAGATAAAAAATATTCTAAAAAAGAGAAAAGGACAATAATATCAGAGGAAAACATAAAAGGTATACTAGAATCTAAGTCTTCCTTTAGTTCTAGAAAGTATATAAGGGCTTCCTTGATGGCTCAGACAGTAAAGAATCTGCTTTCAATGCATGAGACCTGAGTTCAGTCCCTGGAGGAAGAAATGGCAACCCATTCCAGTTGCTTGGAGAATCCCCATGGACAGAGAAGCCTGGCAAACTACAGTCCATGGGGTCGCAAGGAGTCAGACATGACTGAGGGACTAAGCACAGAAAATATATACAGAATGAAATGTTCACAGATTTTATGGAAAAAAACAATGAAAAGAAAATCACATTTGAATCCACATCTGGCAATTTTTATTGTAATTACAAAACTAAGAAAAATATCAAACTAGAAAAGTAAGTAGGCAATGTTCAAAGGCATAAAAATTATGTTGCCATCCAAATTCACATTTGCAAAGCAAAATACTGAGGGAACAAGGAGTACAACTGTGCAACATAGTTTGGATGAGAACATTCTTAAGAAACATAAACTTTATACATGTTCAAGTTGTCTTTCCTTTGTTAAGATCCTCTCAAGATATGCATGGACCCTCCTTCAGGAGCAAAAAAAATAATGTGGAAATATAATAGCAACTAAAAAAGAAATAAACAAGGAAAAAGAAAACAAGAAAATAAATTCAGACTTAAACTGAAGAAAATAGAGAAAACCACTAGATCATTCAGGTATGACTTAAATCATATCCCTTGTGATTATACAATGGAAGTGACAAATAGATTTCAGGGACTAGATCTGATAGACAGAGTGCCTGATGAACTATAGATGGAGGTTCGTGACACTGTACAAGAAGAGACAGGGAACTAGACCATCCCCAAGAAAAAGAAAAGCAAAATGGCTGTCTGAAGAGGGCTTACAAATAGCTGAGGAAAGAAGAGAAGTGAAAAGCAAAGGAGAAAAGGAAAGATATACCCACTTGAATGCAGAGTTCCAAAAGATACCAAGGAGAGATAAGAAAGACTTCCTCAGTGATCAGTGCAAAGAAATAGAGGAAAACAATAGAAAAGGAAAGACTAGAGATATATTCAGGAAAATTAGAGATACAAAGGAAAAATTTCATGCAAAGATAGGCTCAGTAAAGAATAGAAGTGGTATGGACCTAATAGAAGCATAAGATATTAAGAAGAGGTAGCAAGAATACACAGAAGAACTGTACAAAAAAGATCTTCACAACTCAGAAAATCTCAAAGGTGTGATCACTCACCTAGAGCCAGACGTCCTGGTATGTGAAGCCAAGTGGGCCTTAGGAAGCATCACTATGAGCAAAGGTAGTGGAGGTGGTGGAATGCCAGTGGAACTATTTCAAATCCTAAAAGATGGTGCTGTGAAAGTGCTGCACTCAATAGGCCAGCAAATTTGTAAAACTCAGCAGTGGCCACAGGACTGGAAAAGGTCAGTTTACATTCCAATCCCAAAGAAAGGCAATGCCAAAGAATGCTCAGACTACTGCACAATTGTACTCATCTCACACACTTGCAAAGTAATGCTTAAAATTCTACAAGCCAGGCTTCAGCAATATGTGAACCGTGAAATTTCATATGTTCAAGCTGGTTTTAAAAAAGGCAGAGGAACCAAAGATCAAATTACCAACATCCTCTGGATCATCAAGAAAGCATGAGAGTTCCAGCAAAACATCTATTTCTGTTTTATTGATTATGCCAAAGCCTTCAACTGTGTGGATCACAATAAACTGTGGAAAATTCTGAAAGAGATGGGAATACCAGACCACCTGACCTACCTCTTGAGAAATCTGTATGCAGGTCAGAAAGCAACAGTTAGAACTGGACATGGAACAACAGACTGTTTCCAAATAGGAAAAGGAGTACGTCAAGGCTGTATATAGTCACCCTGCTTATTTAACTTATATGCAGAGTACATCATGAGAAATGCTGGGCTGGAGGAAGCACAAGATAGAATCAAGACTGCTGGGACAAATATCAATAACCTCACACAGGCAGATGACACCACATTATGGAAGAAAGTGAAGAAGAACTAAAGAGCCTCTTGATGAAAGTGAAAGAGGAGAGTGAAAATGTTGGCTTAAAACTCAACATTCAGAAAATGAAGATCATGGCATCTGGTCCCATCACTTCATGGCAAATCAATGAGGAAACAGTGGCTGACATTTTTGGAGTTCAGAAATACTGCAGACGGTGACTGCAGCCATGACATTCAAAGATGCTTACGCATTAGAAGGAAAGTTATGCCCAACCTAGACAGCATAATAAAAAGCAGAGACATGACTTTGCCAACAATGGTCCATCTAGTCAAGGCTATGGCTTTCCCATTAGTCATGTATGGATGTGAGAGTTGGACTATTAAGAAAGCTGAGCACTGAAGAATTGATGCTTCTGAACTGTGGTGCTGGAGAAGACTCTTGAGAGTCCCTTGGACTGCAAGGAGATCCAACCAGTCCATCCTAAAGGAGATCAGTCCTGAGTGTTCATTGGAATGTGTGATGTTGAAGCTGAAACTCCAACACTTTGGCCACCTGATGTGAAGAGATGACTCATTTGAAACAGATCCTGATGCTGGGAAAGATGAAGGCAGGAGGAGAAGGGGAAGACAGAGGATGAAATGGTTGGATGGCATCACAGACTCAGTGGACATGAGTTTGGGTAAACTCCTAGAGTTGGTGAATGACAGGGAGGCCTGGAGTGCTGCAGTTCATGGGGTCACAAAGAGTCAGACACGACTGAGTGACTGAACTGAACTGATACAGAATATGTAAAATTATAAACTCTGCTTTCATAAATTATTTCATAAACAAAGAGGAATATGCTCATTTTTCAATAAGCATTGACCATTTGCCAATATTGTTCATGACAAATAAAATTTGAGATTTAAAATGGACAAAAATACTTGATAATATAGTTAATGAAGATCTCTAGTAACATTCTATATTCACAATATGTCAGAAAATATGTTAAAGCCTTCATGTATATTGTTTCATTTATTCCTAATAGCAATGCTATAAAGTTTAGGCAGTTATATCTTCAGCTTATATCTCTAGCTTACATATAAGGATCGATTTAGTATTTTTCCCAAGGTTACATGGCTAGTCAGATCGGTATGTATCAGAGTCCATTGGTGGGTTTGCTGAGCCCCACGCACAGAGCTTCTGATTCACTGTGTCTGGTTCAGGGTTCCATAATTTGCATTTCCAATGGTTCTTAGTCGATGCTGTTGCTGAAGATGCTGGTCAAATGCCTTACACTTTTGAGAAGTATTGGGCCAGGTGATGCTAAGTACAATTTATTTATCACTATACTTCTTCGGAAAAAGGAGACATCACAAAGACCATGTTCTGACAAAAATGCAATAAATTTAGAAATTTATAATTAGCAATGCTAAAAAAACAGTGCCTGGAAATTTAATTAAAAATAAAAAGCAATCATTCCCAAGTTAATCAATTTAATGCATTTCCAATTAAAATTCCAATTGGATTTTTTTTCTTTGAACTTGACAAAATGATTCTAAACTTCATGTGAATGAATAATAGAAAATAATAGCCAAGACAAATTAGAAAAAAAAGAGTATTAAAAGGAACTTGCCTCATATATAATAAAACATAGACTTCTAACACAAGATTGCATACCCAGTAGGTTCTCACTTTTCATTTGTCTAAAATCTCCACTGAAGTATTGAAATGAAGCTTCAAGGTATGACAAGGAATAAACCAATAATAATGAGGAGGAAGGGCAGCAGCAAGTTTGAGAGAGCACAGAACTTTGGAAAAGATGAAAGTGAATGGGAACATGTTAGCAGACAAAATGAGAGGAATGAAATTGACATGACCTGATAGAATCCAGGAAAGGCTGTGGACCACAGGGAACATGGTCTGCCTTTTAGAAATCTGCATGGAGGAACGCATGATAGAGAGCAGACGTAAAAGATGGGGCTGACAAAAAAAAAAAAAAAAAAGGGCAGGCCAACATGTATTCCCAAACACAACAATGAAATATTATTCTCAACAGAAATGAAGTGAATAATTGAAGACACTTAGAGTGGTGATGTTGAAATCTTGGAGTAAATCCTTTCTCTCTGGCATCTGGGGACCCTGAACCTTAGATTCAGTATCATGTCATTTAGGGGAAATTAGAAGAAAGTTATCAAGAAAAATTAAATAGCCCAACAGATAAAACATCTAATGCTAGTATATAAGGTTTCTCTTGGAGAAGGAAGTGGTAACCCATTCCAGTATTGTTGCCTGGGAAATCCCATGGACAGAGGAGCCTTGCAGGCTGCAATCAATAGGCCGTCAAGAGGACAGATGGACAGGACATAGTGACATAGTGACCACCACAGCCGCCACAAGGTCTCTCCAGCATAAGAAAAACCCTAAAGGAAGATAATAGCTCCAGGAAAATAGGGGCACAAAGCAAAAACCTGTGGAACCCAAGAGACCATCTAAGACATATCCTAGGCCAGCCTTTTAAGCTGGCCTAGATAAGACCCAGCCTGATAGACCAAGAGGACTGAGGCAAAGGCAGTTTGGAAAAAAAAAAAAAAACAAAGGTAATTGATAGAATAACTAATGTAGTGGTATCTCAGTGAATTCAACCTCCTATAGGGAAATACCATGGACTGAGTGGCTTATAAACATGAGAAATTAATTTCTCACAGACCGGAGGCTAAAAAATACAAGATCAAGTCAGCAGAATATTCAGTGGCTGGTGAGAGCCCACTTCCTGGTTCAAAGATGGAGAGGCTAGAGAAAGGTAATATAAAAGAATTCAATTTCTGCTCCAAAAAGCAGGAGACTATTTATAATGACAAAAATACTACATAAAAATAGTAATTGGGTGTTCTTTGAGACTGGGAGTTTACAAGAAATATGCCACCCCCCAAAAATTAAAATTGGTTTATCTCTGGAGAGCAAAACTGGGGGATTGAGGAGGATGGGCCACTACAGGTGATGTTTATTATAAACATTATCCTTTTTTTAAGAAGGTATTTTATACATATTTTACTTAATATTTTAATATAAAGTTTTATTTTATCAAAAATAAGTTTTTATTTTTATTAGGATCAGATAAATTTATTGTTCTTGTTGTTCATTTGCTAAGTCATGTCCAATTCTTTGCAACCCCATGAACAACAGCTTGCTAGCTTCTCTGTCCTTCACTGTCTCCCAGACCTAGCTCAAACTCATGTCCATTGAGTCAGTGATACCATCCAACCATCTCATTCTCTGGCATCCCATTCTCCCTTTGCCTTCAATCTTCCCCAGCATTAGGGTCTTTTCCAAAGAGTTGGCTCTTTGCATCACATGGCCAAAGTATTGGAGCTTCAGCATCAGCCCTTTCAATGAATGTTCAGGATTGATTTCTTTAGGATTGACTGGTTTGCTCTCTTTACCGTAAAAGCAACTCTCAAAAGTCTTCTCTAGGGCCACATTTCGAAAGCATCAGTTCTTCGGCACTCAACTCTCACACCTGTACTTGACTACTGGAAAAAACGTAGCTTTGACTATATAGACCTTTGTCGATAATGTGATGTCTCTGCCTCTTAATACACTGTCTAGGTTTGTCATAGTTTTTCTTCCAAGGAGCAAGCATCTTTTCATTTCACAGTTGCAGTCACCATCCACAGTGATTTTGGAACCCAGGAAAATAAAATCTGCCACTGTTTCCACTTTTTCTCATCTATTTTCCATGAAGTGATGGGACCAGATGCCATGGTCTTAGTTTTTTGAATGTTGAGTTTTCAAGCCACCCTTTTCACTCTCCTCTTTCACCTTCATCATGAGGTTCTTTAGTTCCTCTTCATTTTCTGCCCTTAAAGTGGTATCATCTGCATATCTGAGGCTATTGGTATTTCTCCTGGAAAACTTGATTCCAGCTTGTGCTTCATCCATCCCAGCATTTCACATGATGTATTCTGCATATAAGTTAAATAAACAGGATGACAATATACAGCCTTGATGTACTCCTTTCCAAATTTTATATATAGTAATTTGTATAACTTTATAAGAGGCTATCAGAATGTTTTCCAAAATGGTTGTACCACTTTAACTCCTGTTGACAAAGTAAAAGGTATTAGTTTCCCCAGATTCTTGCGAAGATATGATATGGTTGAACTTCTCAGATGGTACTGGGCTTCTCAGATGGCACTCGTGGTAAAGAACCCACCTGTCAATGCAGGAGACATGAGAGATGCAGGTTCAATCCCTGGGGTGGGAAGATCCCCTAGAGAAGGGCATGGCAACCCACTCCAGTATTCTTGCCTGGAGAATCCCTAGGATAGAGGAATCTGGCAAGCTATAGTCCATAGGGTCATAAAGAGTCAAACACGATCAAAGTGATATAGCACACTCACAAGAACGCATATATATTAAGTATGTATTACCATCTCATTGTCATTTTTAGCTTGAGTTATACTGAAGACTGATGGTGTTGAGAATATTTTCATGTGCTTATGATTATCTTATATCTTCTTCTGTTCAATATTTATGCAAATTGTTACCTACCCACTCCATCACCCTCCCACCAAGCCCTTTACTGGACTGATTTTCTTCTAACTAGTGAGGCGTTCTTTATATATTCTGCACAAAATTTCTTTTATAGATATATTTTGCAAATCGTCTTCCAATCTGTGACTTGCCTTCAAATACTTTAATGTTATCTTTTGGAAGATAGACTTGTACATTTTCAATTGTTGGTTTTTTTTTTTTCTTGGAGTTACTCTCCTGTCACACCTTCAGAAAAGTGGCCCCTATATTTTCTTCCAATACTTTTATAGCTTTAGCTTTTAAGTTTAAATTTATGAAGCATTTCAAGTGAATTCCTATAAATTGTGTGAAGTCAAGGTCAAGATTCATTATCTGCCAGAGGCTATTCAGTTGTCCTAGGACCATTTGGTCAACCATCTCATTTCCTGACATTGGTAATATTAATATTTCATCTTATATTTATTTTTCCAGCCTCTATAATGATCCATTGATCTATATAGTAGCCCTTAGACAAAAGGAAAGTCTTGATCAATGTACCTTTTTAATAAACTTGAATTCAGATATGGTAAGTCTTCTAAATTTTTTCAATTTCTTTTAAAGTTTTTTGGCTACTGTATATTCTTTATATGACACAAAAATTATAGAACCAGCATATCCGTTTATGGAGAAACAACTTTCTGAGATTTTGATTAGAATCATGTTGAACCTATAAATAAATCTGGAGAGAATTTTTTAAAGTCTTCTCTGACATCTTTTTGTGATGTTGTACGGCTCTTGGTGAAATTAAAAGATGCCTACTCTTTGGAAGGAAAGGTATGACCAACCTAGACAGCATATGAAA
This sequence comes from Antilocapra americana, assembly GCA_007570785.1. Taxonomy (NCBI): domain Eukaryota; kingdom Metazoa; phylum Chordata; class Mammalia; order Artiodactyla; family Antilocapridae; genus Antilocapra; species Antilocapra americana. The sequence continues at coordinate 17,306,167 of ML662445.1, forward strand.
AAGCAGAGACATTATTTTGCCAACAAAGGTCCGTCTAGTCAAGGCTATGGTTTTGCCAGTAGTCATGTATGGATGTGACAGTTGGACTATAAAGAAAGCTGAGCACAGAAGCATTGCTGCTTTTGAACTGTGGTGTTGGAGAAGACTCTTGAGAGTCCTTTGGACTGCAAGGAAATCCAACTAGTCCATTCTAAAGGAGATCAGTCCTGGGTGTTCGTGGGAACGACTGATGTTGAAGCTGAAACTCCAAAACTTTGGCCACCTCATGCAAAGGGCTGACTCATTTGAAAAGACCCTGACGCTGGGAGAGATTGAGGGTGGGAGGAGAAGGGGACGACAGAGGATGAGCTGGTTAGATGGCATCACCAACTCAATGGACATGAATTTGGGTGGACTCCGAGAGCTGGTGATGGACAGGGAGGCTTGACGTGCTGTGGTTGGTGGGGTCACAAAGAGTAGGACACGACTAAGTGACTGAACTGGACTGATGGTTCTTGGTGTACTGGCTTTACACATATTTTGTTAATTTGATCCTTAATTATTTGCTTCTTTAAATGCTTTAGTAAATGGCATTTTTAATGTTTACTTTCCAATAGTTCTTTGCACAAATATAGAAATCCAGTTGATGTTTATATTGACTTTGTATACTGAGATCCATTTAAATTCTTATTGGATTTTGGTATGTACCCTAGGAGTGTCTAAATAAGCAATCATATCATCTGTGACTAAAGACAGCTTACTTCTTCCTTTATAATATGCATGTCTTTCTTTGGCATGCTTTATTGCACTGATTAGCACTTTCTGTACAATGTAAAATTCAAGTAGTGAGAACAGACTTAATTTGTCTTCATCCTAGGGAGTGAACCACTCAGTTTCACTGTTAACTCTGTCACTTGTACATTTTATCAGGTAGAGGAAACTCCTTTCTAATCCTACTTTACCAAGAGTTTTTAGAATAAATATCTGTTGAAATTTGTCAAATGTTTTTTCTGTATCTATTAAGAAGATCATTTTTTATCTCTTTTGTTCTATTAATACTGATTTATGTTGTTTGATTTTTAAATATTAAACTAGCATTATACTCACAGAACATACTTCATTTTGTTAAATGTAATATCCTTTATCTATTTTGCTCTTTCTATCACCTATGATTTCTGCTTTGAAATTTTTATTTTTGAAGTCTCTATCAATTATATATCACAGAGACATTGAATTCCTACACATTTCTAATATCACAATACTTTTATCTTATATATAGATTAATCTGTAACTAATTAATTAATTTAATTAATCTGTAATTAAATCCATTTTTGTATTTGGTGTTACAGAATGATCCAGGGTTGTCATTCTCTACTATGTAATGAGTTTTCCGTAATGAGTTTAAGAATTTTTGCTCCTCCCTATTGATTTCTTTGCCAACTTTATTGTATATTATGCTTTCAAATATATGTCAGTATCTCTTTTATTTATGATGTTTCACTGAAACATTTTTTAGTCCTTATAAGAAATCCATACTGTGTTTTTCCACTATTTTACTATAGCTTTATTTCTTCTTCCTCTCTTGTGTGATTAGGTACTCCCTCTCACAAACTTTAATTTTGTTTTATAAACTTAGAGAGTTCTTTTTGGACTTTTGTTCTTTGATGTACATTTTATATTAAATTTACTGAGTTAAACAGTAATTCTAACTAAATATTTTAGTGGAATCACACTTTAATTATAGACTAAATTGAGAGATTTTACATACAAATATTTAATTATCCAAGAACATGGATTTTTCATTTTCTCAAGTTAACTTCTGGATGCTTTCTTCATATTCTGAACTTTTTAAATAAGAGGTGATATTTTGATTAATTATTGTGTTCAATATCGATTTTTTTGTGAATTGCATTTTACTTTTTACTTATAATTCTAGGTGATCATTGCAGATGTCAAATTCTTACTAGTTGATCTAGTTAAGAAGCTACTTTGTTAAAATTAAAATTTAAAGTTTATTGTATATATGTATGTATATGGTAAGCATTGCTGAACTTCCTAAAAATATCAATAGTCTTGTTGATTTTTCAGAATGACAAGGACCTTCTGAAAATGAGGACAATTTTAATTTTCCCCTGATTTCCTTCCAATAAATTCATTTAAATCTTTACATTTTCCTCAGGAATTCTTTCATCCACTTCTTCCATGCTTTAATATATTTAATTCATATCATTAGTTATGAATAGTTTTTAAATTCCATTTTTACTTATACTATAATATCTTTTTTAAAGGTGTGCCTGAGAATATGTGTGTGTGTGCCTGTGTTTATAGATGTTCGGGTGTTTTATTTTCCAGATGTATTGATTTTTATTAGGCCAAAAATCTGAGATAATTACTTTTAATTTGTTGTCAGAAAATTCAGTGTGCATGACATTAACTTCTAAAAATTTCTTTAGAATTCAATGACCAAAGAGGTGGACTATCCTGGTTTTTCTGTTACTTCCTCACATTCAGTCTTTATTTTCGTGCTACTGTGTTCCTTGAGAGGTTCATTTCTGTGGACTAAGTTCCTCAAGATACCTGGCTTCCAGTTTCTGTTTAGGTTTGTCAGATGGGACATATTGGCAAACGCTTAGAGTGAAGGAGCAGAGAAAAGTAAGAGTGTTTATTCCTCATTTCTTCCCTGTTTTGCTATGGTTGTAATGTTTTCACTCTTCTAGGGCCGTAACTCTTGAATAACTTCCCCTTGACATCCCTCATCATCAGTAACCAGACACACCTTTTTCTCTTACTGACTTCTCAGGCTAAGGGCAGTAATTCCTGCCTGTGGTTGGTGGTGCCTGGGTGGCTCACCAACCTTTGTTGATTTCCCTACATTTGTCCACATGCTTGCAAAAAAATTATACTTTCTTTCAGGTAAATCCTTTCTGAGTGTGACATGCATTTCTCTCAAAACTCATCCTGATCCATACTCAACAAGAAATGTCAAATAGAAACATGATGGAACATTTAGAACCATCTGACATTTGATTAAAAGCAACAACAGAAAGGAGAAGAGATGAATTCCATTCCAACATGCCATCCCATTAAAATCAAAATCAAAATCATCCATAAGAAAAAGAAATGCACAAAGGCAAAATGGTTGTCTGAAGAGGCCTTACAAATAGCTGAGAAAGAAGAGAAGTGGAAGACAAAGAGGAAAAGGAAAAATATTCCCATCTGAATGCAGAGTTCAAAAGAAGAGCAAGGAGAGATAAGAAAGCCTTCCTCAGTGATCAGTGCAAAGAAATAGAGAAAAACAACAGAATGGGAAAGACTAGAGATATTTTCAAGAAAATTAGAGATAACAAAGAAACAGTCATGCCAAGATGGGCACAATAAGGACAAAAATGGTATGGACCTAACGGAAGTAGAAGATGTTAAGAAGAGGTGGCAAGAATACACAGAAGAACTATACAAAACAGATCTTAATGACCCAGATAACCATGAGGGTGTGATCATTCACCTAAAGCCAGACATCCTGGAATGTGAAGCCAAGTGAGCCTCAGGACACAAAGCTAGTGGAGGTGATGGAATTCCAGTTGAGCTATTTCAAATCCTAAAAGATGAAGCTGTGAAAGTGCTGCACTCAATATGTCAGCAAATTTGGAAAACTCAGTGGCCACAGGACTGGAAAAGGTTAGTTTTCATTCCAATCCCAAAGAAAGGCAATGCCAAAGAATGCTCGAACTACCCCACAATTGCACTTATCACACATGCTACCAAAGTAATGCTCAAAATTCTCCAAGTGAGGCTTCAACAGTTCGTGACATAAGAAGTTCCAAATGATCAAGCTGAATTTACCAAAGACAGAGGAACCAGAGATCAAATTGCCAATATACATTGGATCAAAGGAAAAGCAAGAGAAATCCAGAAAGACATCTACTTTTGTTCTATTGACTATGCCAAAGGCTTTGACTGTGTGGATCACAACAAACTGTGGAAAATTTTTCAAGAGATGGGAACACCAGACCACCTGACCTGCTCCTGAGAAATGTGTATGCATGTCAAGAAGCAACAGTTAGAACTGGACGTGGTTTCAAATCGGGAAAGGAATACTTCAAGGCTGTATATTGTCATCCTGCTTATTTAACTTATATTCAGAGTGCATTTTGCAAATGTTGGATTGGATGAAGCACAGCTGGAATCAAGATTGCCAGGAGAAATATCTATAACCTCAGATATGCACCCTTATGGCAGAAAGCAAAGAGGAACTAAGTGAAGGTGAAAGAGGAGAGTGAAAAAGCTGGCTTAAAATCCAACATTAAAAAAAACAAAGGTCATGGCATCTGGTACCATCACTTTATGGCAAATAGATGGGGAAACAATGGAAACAATGAGAGACAGTTTTGGGGGCTCCAAAATCAGTGCATATGGTGACTGCAGCCATGAAATTAAAAGATGCTTGCTCCTTGGAAGGAAAGCTATGACCAAGCTGGACAGCATATTAAAAAGCAGCGACATTACTTTACTGGCAAAGGTCCATCTAGTTACAACTATGGTTTTTCTACTAGTCATGAATGGATGTGAGAGTTAGACCACAAAGAAAGCTGACCACAGAAGAACTGATGCTTCTGAACTGTGGTGTTGGAGAAGACTCTTAATAGTCCCTTGGACTGCAAGGAGATCCAACCAGTCCATCCCAAAGGAAATCAGTCCTGAAAATTAATTGGAAGGACTGATGTTGAAGCTGAAGTTCCAATAGTTTGGCCACCTGATGTGAAGAACTGACTCATTGGAAAAGACCTTGATGCTGGGAAAGATTGAAAGCGGGAGGAGAAGGGGATGACAGTGGATGAAATGGTTGGATGTCATCCCAGACTTGATGGACATGAGTTTCAGCAAGCTCCAGGAGTTGATGATGGACAGGGAAGCCTAGCATGCTGCAGTCCATGGGATTGCAAAGAATCAGACATGACTGAGCAACTGAATTGAACTTAATAAAGGATGTGCTTCCTGTCTTTATATATTTGCCTGATTTATCCCTTTGAATCTAATTTGGAAAGATTCTGAAATTCTTTTGGTTAATGTATTTCCTCTTTCACTTCTATTTTCAGAATTTAACTTCTTAAATAGCTCAGTTGGTAAAGAACCTTCCTACAATGCAGGAGACCCCGTTTTGATTCCTGGGTCAGGAAGATTCCCTGGAGAAAGGAAAGGCTACACACTCCAGTATTCTGGCTTGGAAAATTCCACAGATTGTATAGTCCGTGCAGTCGTAAAGGGTCAGACATGACTGAACGACTTTCACTTAAGAGATTGTAAGAGATGGAAAGTATTGGAGGAGGACTCTGAGATAAAAAAAAAAAAAATAGAGGCATCTGTATATAAATCAACTCTTACACATAATTGCACCACTTTTTAAACATTTCCTTCACCCTGTAAAAGAAGCCTAGATCATTCAGATCATGAGAAGATCTCCTTCCAAATGGACATAAGAATTCAAGTTCTCACATTCATCCTTATTTGCTCAAATATTTTCTTCCGAGGTTACACATGATACTTTTTCCTTAGCCAATACATTTATTTAGCATATGAGTTGATGTGGTTTCTACTTCAATTCAGAAATGTGTATATCCAGATCTTATGTTTACTTTTTATCCATGCTCTGTCCACAGCTGATAAATGAATGACTTTCTTTAAGACCACCTTTAAAGCCCTCCAAGCCTTGAGGAAAGAGGCTAAGCCCTTAAGCTTCTTTCTTGAATTCTTTTTATCAGCTTTTTAGAACAGTTCAAATCAGTTACCCCACCATCACACACATCCTATGTAATCACCACTGTCACCATAGTAATTAAGTACCTCAACCCGTTTGTCTTCCTTTACCGTGCCTTCCACCATTCATTTCCTCTTCACCAGTGATCAGTTCAATAAGTTAACCATAAATTATCATTGCCCTCAGGGAGATTAATTGTGTTATAAATATGAGCAATTTTATTCTAGAATTCCATTATTTAGTATGTAGGGGTATGACATCAGTTCAGTTCAGTCTCTCAGTTGAGTCTGACTCTTTGCAACCCCATGGACTGCAGCACACCAGGCCTACCCGTCCATCACCAACCCCTGGAGTTTACTCAAACTCATGGCCGTCTAATCAGTGATGCCATCCAACCATCTCATTGTCCTTCATCCCCTTCTCCTCCTGCCTTCAATCTTTCCCAGCATCAGGGTCTTTTCCAATGAGTCAGTTCTTCTCATCAGGTGGCCAAAGTATTGGAGTTTCAGCTTCAACATCAGTCCTTCCAATGAGTATTCAGAACTGATTTCCTTTAGGATGGACTGGTTGGATCTCCTTGCAGTTCAAGGGACTCTCAAGAATCTTCTCTAACACCACAATTCAAAATCATCAATTCTTTAGCACTCAGTTTTCTTTATAGTCCAACTCTCACATCCATACATGACCACTGGGTACTAATAATTCTGTTAGTTAGAGTCCCTCTGAAAAAAGAGATGCTGTGACTCTTTCTCATTGATATTATATAAGCTGGCTTCCACAGAAAGCCCTTTCTATTCACTTTTCTTCATAGATAAATATTAATTTACTTACTTATACATTTCCTTTCATTTCTATGAAGTCCATATTTAACAGGTATTTTTCAATATATTCTCAATCTGCCATCTAGATACAGATGTTCTAATTGCTACTAATATTCTAATGAATTTGCAATAAAGTGAAAAGTCCTTAATTAGGAAATGGGTCCTATAATAGGGAGGACTCATAAACTTTCAACTTCTCAGTTTTCTTCACTTGCTTATGTATGCAGTTCATGTTTATCTATCTAAAGGAAAAGTATTGGCTTAAAATAAGATTTGGATGAATGAATAAAGATGTGGTGTGTCTATATATGGGTGCATGTGTGTGTGTATACACACAAAATGGAATATTACTCAGCCATAAAAGGATGAAATTTTTCCATTTTCAGCAACATGGATGGACTTGGAAGGTACAATGCTAAGTGAAATAAGTCAAACAGAGAAAGACAAATACTATATAACATCACTTATGTGTGTAGTCTCAAAAATACAACAAACTGTGAATATGAAAGTGTTAGTTGTTCAGTCAAGTCCTACTCTTTGCAATCCCATTGTCTGTCCATGGAATTTACCATGCATGAATAGTGGAGTGGGTTGCCATTTCCTCCTCCAGAAGATCTTCCTGACCCAGGGATCACATTTATCTACTTCAGATCTGTAACACTGATAGCGTGTTTTTGTTTAATAGAGTGTTTCTTATATTCATGACATTAATCCTAAAATATCTAAATTCTGATGTGGCTACACTAAAAACTCAGCCATAAAACCTGAAGGTAGATATTAACAACAGGCAAATCAAAGGATATTCCATCAGCATGGGTCACATTGTCTGAATAGGTTTAAAGCATTCTGTGCTGCAAAAGACAACCTCACCTTACAATACTTAATATCTGGTGGAAGTCTAGAGCTGCAGTCCTCCTACACTGTGGAATCTCACAAGTGGCAAATGCATTACAACTTTCCAGTGAGCACACTCCCTTGAGTTGCCTTAATCCTAACTATCCTTTGAGATTTGACTCAAAACTTTTTCTCTCATGAATTCATCTCTGAATAGTACACAGCAATCATCTTGTCCTTTTCCTAATGCCCAATATTTCTTTTGCTTCTTTCATTTAGCATGCCAACCCTATAAAGTTCCCACCATTTTTTTACATTTTGACATCAAGGTGCCTTTCATCATAAGCTTCTAAAGAGCAGTCAGATAAGGCTGACATGATGATGTGTGCATTGCAAGGACACAAATGTGTGGTGAGGAACTGATGGATAGTTATTTGCCTCTCTTACCTATTTGTTACTAGTATCATCTGCTACTTCAGATTTTCTTGGACAATAGGTTATTTTCCCAAAAATATTCTCATAAAGTTAATACTCATTTATTTATGTATAACTTTAGGACAGTGTGGTGGCTGAGATGGTAAAGCATCTACCTACAATGTGGGAGATCCGAGTTTGATCCCCAGGACAGGAAGATACTCTGGAGAAGGAAATGTCAATGCACTCTACTACTATTGCCTGGAAAATCCCAGGAATAGAGGAGCGTGGTGGGCTACAGTCCGTGGGGTCGCAAAGTATTGGACACGACTGAGCAACTTCACTTTCACTTTGACTTAGTACAGTGGATGGCTTTAAGCTTTTATATAATTTACCACTTTGCCAGTTATAAATCTCATTTTCTTTACTTCATATTTCAGAAGATATTTTGAAACACACTCATTCTTTCTCCTATTTTACCTTTTTCATTTGACCCCAACTCTTGCTCATAGCAAAATGACTTTTAGTTCCCGTTTTCACTTCTGAATATATGAAACCCAAAGTTTTACTAAAGAATGCCTAATTCTACTTCTTAATATTTCTATTTAATTCTTTTTTATTGGATTATGAGCTCTAACTTCAAGAACTGGGCCATCTTCTTTTATACTACCCTTTCTACTCATATGCTATATGCTTAAATATACAGGTGAATTGAAAGTACTTTTCATAATTACATAGGGACCCTTCAGTCATATCAAATGGGATGCATAATAGTTCCAAAGAAAGTAGCTCTGGGTTAATTTTCAGTTGGAATTTATTCTGGAGATACTATGTTTACTAAAATTTGGACCAGTGGTGAACAGCTCATTAGTCTATTCCTTTTCTGTCTTTATCTCCTTCAGCTTTTTCAATCTCTATTAGTTCTTTCATGTCATTAGGTAGTCAACATAAAGTGGATATTTCCATGGCTGAAGTTTCTGCTTTGGGGCTCATAAAGTTGTCACTCAAATAATTTGAGGATTACTTGGAAGCTCTTTGCCTGTAAGATACAGCTTGATAATTGCAGTCATGTAAGACAGCTAAATGCTGAGTACCATGAAAGTTGGTCTCAAATCTACTATTTCATTTCCTTCTAATCATATGCATTAGGATGGTCCAAAGACTGTTCACATTTTTTAATTATAGTGATATTTCATCTCCCATATTTCTTTTTGCCATTAATATTAATAACTATTTGTGAATTGTTCTTTCTAAAACTGTAACTAGATACTACATGAAAAAAAAAAAAAGAAGCACACGTCCATTTTAATATTAGTTGGGAAAAGGACACTCCCTGTTTTCATCACTGATTCACTCTGGCATGAGTCATTTATTATATTTTTTTCCATCTTCTGTTTTTCAAATTCTTACACTCATCTTTCATGCTCCCTGTTTTCAGGCTTCATTGTCCCATACTATTTCCTTTTCCTACAAAATTTGTTATAAAATAAGCACAACCCATGATGCTGTGTTACCCTACCAGAGGCATTTGCTATATTAGTCTCCTTCACAGTGAAATTAGTTAAGACAAATGAATATACATACAGTAAAAAGAAATGTGACACTCTGAGACAGAAGCAAAGAAAATCTTTTGTTCTGAGAGATTATTTAGATCTTTGAGTCATATTAAAAGAAGCAGCACCCCAGTCACAATAGGAGTTGAGGAATAGTGCTTGGATGCAAGAAATCCATGAGAAGGAAGTTCATGCCTCCAGAAAAAAAAGGCTCCCACAGAATTTGCTTCCTAGACTCAATCAGAGGAATTAAGGAAACTGTCCCTTTAACCTGCAAAAAAGCCTGGCATGCCCAGCAAAAAAAAAAAAAAAAAATTATTTATTGTGTCTCAAAATACTGGCTTCTGGCTTGCCGTCAAAAATGTTATAACCATGTTGTTTGTGATTTTAATTAGTTTTCCAAACATATGACAAACTAAATTGAATAAATCAAACTGACCTTTAAATTTCTAGAATTATAGCCTATTTAAATGTCCATAATGCTGCAATAATAACCTAAGTTAATAACCATTTCACTTTCCTCCCTGAGAGCCTCTCTGGGTGATACACAATGTTATTAATTTTGGCGTGATTACAAATTATTCCCATAGTTCAGGTTTAATACAGTATTGATGTTGTTATTAATATGGATTTGTCAGTAAAAATACAAAACTGAGTCAGTCCCAGCTAATGTCAGTTTTAAGGTTAAAAATAAAGAGTAAAAAAAAAAACCTAGCTTGTATTGAGGAAAGTCGGAAAACCCATAAGACTAGAATTTCATTATAAGGATACTTGGCTTGGTATGAGAAAGGATTCAAAATGAATACAATAGCAAAAAGGTATTGTAAATCTGTCTGTTAGCAATTTAAGTTTCTTTTTTAAAGCCTATATTGGTCATTTCTGTATTTTCAGTTTCTCAGAGGACAGATTAAATCATGTGACAATTCTACAAGGATTGTCTAAAAGTAAGTTTAGAAGGTTAATCATCAGAGTTAAGTGAAGAGTATAATAGTTTTACTCACAGTACACTATTTTGTGAAGTATGTGGAGCAACCTGGTTATAAATGCATGACTTGGAGTGAAAGTGAGAAAATTATGATGTATAAAATCTTGTATGGTAAGGCAGTCTAGCACAGTGGTGAAGAGTTCTAGCTGAACCAGGTGACTTTAATTTGACCTTTGGCCTTGTTTGTGCCAGTTATACTGATTACTAAGTGTCTTTGGTAAGACATTTAGTTTAAAATATTACATTAAAAATGTTACTTATCTCAGAAAGTTTGCAATAAGTGAATGAGATAATACATGAAAAGTGTTTAATAATACATGGCTCATAGTAAATGTTCAAAATATGTAAGTTTCTGTTAACAGGCTATCATGATGTGCAAAAGCAAACATCACTTTAATCATTTTATTTTCATACTTGGAGAAATAAAGTAATTTCCATAAGGACTCACAGTTATTAAAAATTTGTGATGGGATTAAAACCATGTCATTTCCAATTACAAAGTCAGTTACCATACTGTCCCCCATCTGCTTTGATTGTTTTCCAAGGTATGAGCCCAGGTAAAGCATGTATGGAGTTTTATTTTTTCACATAAAAATTAAATCTCCCAGATTTATGCTTTTAATAATTGAAAATAACTCATAGAATAGAGCAATTAGAAAAGCTGGACTCTTTTTTTTTCTGCTTTAAGGTATTATGTAGTTATAATGAAGTGGACATTTATGGGTCAAATATTGGGAGAATAATTCAGAAAAACTAGAACAGCATATGATCCTGCTTTTTCATTATAAAGTTCTGCTGATGTTAACAGAGGCAACTGAGAAGCTGCCCAATACTATTCTACTTTTATATGTGCTGGAATTTTTTATGTTACATAAATGAAACTGATGGTCCCTCAGCTGTGCCCAAATCTTTGGACTGTAGCCCACCAGGCTCCTCTGTCCATGGTATTCTCCAGGTGAGAATACTGGAGTGGGTTGCCATTTCCTGCTCCAGGGGATCTTCCTGACCCAGGGGTCAAACCTGGTTCTGCATTACAGGCAAATTCTTGACCATCTGAGCCACCAGGGAAGCCCATGTTATATAAAGTAAAAACAAGTAGGAAAGCAAACAAAATACCTTGCCATAAATGTCACCTAACTTGCCTTTTCAACACCATCTCCTACTGTTCATTGATCCTTGAACATTATTTACTGTTTGCCTGGAATGTCAAATGTTAATTTGTTCACATAACAAAATATTTTCATTATTTAAACTCCAAAGTTATTTCCTCCATGAAGTCAAGACAGCATCCAAATGAAGTAGCCTCACTATGTTCATTCAGCACTTCCTTGACTTTTCCCTAGCAATGAAGAGGTCCCCTTTTATGTGTTTGAGAATACATCTGTCTCTTCATTAACGTTTTAGAGTTTAGAAAAGACTATGACTCGTTATTTTTATCCCTATTCTATGACAAACACAGGGATGATGGGTCTAAATTCCTATGAAATTCCTTTAACCTCTAAAGAATACAAAAACCCGCAAATTATGTAGAGCAGCTTGGAAGACCTATGCCAGTTACAACTCCTAAAGCTTTAGCTTCAGTAGCTTTACAGTAAGTCCGTTTGTAACAAAGCATCATGCACGAAGTATTTGGTTTGCCATAATAAATCCTCACTAAGGTCCCACTATTTTAAGAATGTTTTCTGTGATGTTTGAGACTTTCTTCTGTTCCTTCATATCTAGATGTCAAAATAATAGGAGACAGAGTAAGTGGTAACAGTGGTCCCAACATTTACATTCTGGGCTCCCTTATTACTATTGTATTTATCAAGGTAATTTTGTCTTGTGTATATATATGTAGCCAAAAAGAATACAATATTTTTTAAAAAGTTAACCTGTAAATGCAAAGTAAAGAAAGGTATAAAAAAGGTTCTTATTCCAGATTTTATTGTTGGGAGCTTAATCCCTCCTCCTTCCCCTTCTGTCCCACGTCTGGGTGGGTTGATAAGAAAGCCCAGGTGATATCTCCTTTATTCTCAGCAGAAAGCTCAAATAGTAACTTCAGCCCTTACATGTATGGAATGCTCATTCCAGCCTCCTCACCACAATAAAATCCCAAACAAATTCCCATTTTCTGCTCTCTAAAACTATTTTAATATCTGCTTGTGAGTCTATTCTGCCCTCCCCAGAAAGGCTCATTATGGGAGAATTAAACCTTTTCATGGATTGTTGATGTGTGTGTGCACAGCATCATCAGTTCTGACATTCAAATCAAACTTGGTGGGATGATGGGTCATTTCATTTCTGTAGTATAACCACAACTTGGGAATATCTCCTCATGAATATAGGAAAACATGAGCTGTTGGACAGAAACTGGAACATGCATTCATGGGAACTGCAAAAGATTTTATTTGAGAAGCAGGATGTTGAAGGTCATACATTTCAGGCGAGAACATTTGAATTTTAACCTATAGGCAACAGGAACTCATTTTAAAAACTTTCCCTAGGAAAGTGACACAATCCATATATGCTTCAGGAAGATGAATCAGACAACCATGTGCTGACTGAAAGTGAAAAGGCCAGAATGGGGATGGTTACAAGAAAGACCACAGACACTCTGACAACATAAAGTCTGGAGGAGAAAGCAATAGGTTTAGGAGAGCCTCCATGCTACAGATGCTAAAACAAGGTCCATGGATGGTTTAATGCATACTATTCAAAGAGCATATTAGGCTCAGACTGGACTAGTGCAATCATGTGCCTGGGACCAGAGTAATACAAACAGAACAATGCTGTGCTTAGTCGTCATGTCCAACTCTTTGCAACCCCATGGACTTTTGCCCACCAGGCTCCTCTATCCATGGGGATTCTCCAGGCAAGAATACTGGAGTGGATTGCCATGCCCTCCTCCAGGGGATCTTCCCAATCCAGGGATCCAACCCAGGTCTCCTACAATGCAAGTGGATTCTTTACCATCTAAGCCACCAGGGAAGCCCAATACTAATGGGATAGAGTCAATTATCTGATAGAAGTGTCCTATGTCAGAAGACCTACCCACACACAACAAGAAATTTCATAACAGTCTTCTGAAGTATAGTGACCAATATCCAGACCTGAGAAAGGTAACTTTCCACAAGTCAGACTGGGTTTCAAATCTCCTAACACTTGTTGTTCAGTTGCTAAGTCGTGTCTGAGTCTGTGTGACCCTACAGACTGCAACATGCCTGGCTTCCCTGTCTTTCACTATCTCCTGGAGTTTTCTTGAACTCATCTCCTTTGGATCAGTGATGCCATCCAACCATCTCATCCTCGGTCACCCTCTTCTCCTGCTCTCAATCTTTCCCAGCATCAAGGTCTTTTCCAATGAGTCACCTCTTCACATCAGGTGGCCAGCATATTAGAGCTTCAGCTTCAGTATCAGTCCTTCCAATGAATATTCAGGGTTGATTTCTTTTAGGATTGACTAGTTTGATCTCCTTGCTGTCATTAGAGTCCTACATTATGCAGTGTCTAGGGATCTCAGCACATCAATCAGAAAGAGTATGCACAGAGGATTTACATAGAATTCCAATGTGAAGAAATGGACCAAAAGAAGGTCACCAAGAGTGACATAATTCCAGGCCACTTAGGAAACTGAGCATTTTCACTGACATTTTGAGATATGACTTTATATTTCTGAAAATGATTGAAGCATCAGATAGGAGTGAGGAAGACTTTGGCGGAGGAAACACTAGTGTTTCATTGGTTTCTCAGGCCACAGACCTATGGATCTGGAGACCATGGCTATATTTTAGGAGTTCAGAATGGTGAAGCTAAAGTTAACTGAGGACCAAATCTTAAAATTCTATTTTGTGCAACAGTTTCTAAGGGTAATATTGCGTATGTTTATGGCTACCTACCTGTCTAACCAAATACCAAACACTCTATACAACTTTCCATTTGGGAGAAGTCCTTAAACATACCTTGTATATTTACATCTTCATGATTTACATATAAAGAGATAATAATGTAAAACACGAACAAAGTAATGCCACCTGAGTAGACTAAAAATGTGGAGGAATATCAGAGGAAATAGAGGCCATTCAAACACACATACTCCTGCTCTCTGCTGGGAGAGATTCAGAGAGCACTTGTTAAGATATTAAAGATAACTTTTAATAGTGAGTTGTCAATGCAGATGTCAAATACAATAGGTGGCTCAGACTGTAAACAATCTGCCTGCAATACAGGAGACCTGTGTTTGATCCCTGGGTCAGGAAGATCCCCTGCAGACCAAGATGGCAACCCATTCCAATATTCTTGCCTGGAAAATCCCATGGACAGAGGAGCTTGCTGGGCTACAGTCCAATGGGTCGCAAAGAGTCAGACACGACTTAGCGACTAAACCACAGTTCCTTAAACTAATGAGACTTATTTTCTCATCCAGAAGAAGGTCCAGTGGTCGATGATTGCCATGTGGATGTCAAAGTTAAGAATCAGGATTTCTGCTGGTCCTAGCCCTTTCATGGTCGCAAGATGAATGCAGCATTGTAGGCATCATTTCCTCTCAAGACCTCATCAAAGTCAAGAATTGGGCATGTCTGTCACCTGTCTCGCCCTCAGCAGAGAGAACAATCTTTCTAAAGACTTCCTTCAGCAGAGGGAAGTCTTTTTACATCTCTGGCCAGAACTCAGTAACGTGTCACCCATGAATGAGCTGATGGCCCATCTTCTCAGAAATTCAATAATATTTACTAAATACATGAACAAAACTGGGGTATTGTTAGCAATGAAGGGAGGATGCCCTATGTACGAGCCGACAACAGTATTCACGCAATAGATTTAGGCGCTTCCCTTCCCATTTAGGCTTTGCATTTAATGTTGGTGCTCAGTGGTTCAACTTAGAACTTCTTGGTGAGAAACGTGTCTGATACAATGATTGGCCAGCATTAAAGACAATTTGGGGCCATGAACCCTGCTGAAATTCACACTTCACAAGCAACCATCTGCTTTACTTAGCCTGTCTACAAATAGGGACAAATCTGTCCTCCTTTAAATATTTTCTCAGACTTTGCTTCTTTAATCCACCTTTCCAAGACTTACTATCTCTCTGATAAACTCAGCCCTTATCTCTGTTTCCTTGGTTAGATTACGTTTTTCAGGGCTACGTTTGACCCCTTGGGCTTCCCTGGTGCCTTAGCAGTAAAGAATCTGACTGCACTGCAGGAGCCACAGGAGACTCAGGTTCGATCGCTGGGTTGGGAAGATCACCTGAAGAAGGGCATGGCAACCCACTCCAGTAGTCTTGCCTGGAAAATCCATGAACAGAGGAGCCTAACTGGCTACAGTCCATGGGGTCACAAACAGTTGGACACGACTGAAGTGACTTAGCATACACAGAAGTTTGACCACTTGCCATCACTCCTAGCAGGCAGAAACTTGTCTGTTCTGTCAGGGACTGTAGCCCTTTCTTAGGCTCTCTAAATAACTAATAAAAATGACTTAAGTCAACCTATTGTTCAGTAGATAATAAACTGATCTTTCTTCTGTACACAAATTACAGAAATCACTGCTCACCCATATTCAGGGATATGTTTCAGTTACCTAAAATGTTTGGGAAGATATTTTAATTTTTTTCATTATGTATATATATGGGGGAAGAAATATGTAAAGATAATTTTCTTCCCTCTCCTCTTCTCTCTTTCCCAAAGCCCAACAGATTAGAGACTGGTTTTTCTATTCCCAGTATTTTTTTAAAATGTGTCCTAACTTCAGCTTAATAATTTTGAACACAATATAAAGTATAAAAGGAACATTGCATCACATCCACCTTTCCCTATTTAATGCCTAAAAACAGAGTTGAATGCACCTCATTCTGCTGCTCATAAAACTCATAACAATGAAACGTGTTTTCACACCTCACTTTGAGAACCGTTTCTAAAGAGAGACCCACACTTAAGACTCACCAACTGCTGCCTCTCCTATTCAGCTGAGTCAAAGATGTGACTAATCACTTTAAGGTAGAAGTAGTTTGCATTCTGCCTATGAGGCTCACAGGCTTGCAGTCTACCTGCAGCTGTCTCTCTCTTTGGTTTTGTCTTTCATAAGTTGTACTCAGTGTTACCCAAGGGTCCAAGTGTGCTCAGAAGGGCATTCTGTATGGAAAGACAGTCAGTACTATGTAATACAGGATAACTTAAGTAGCACTGGAAATTACGTCCTGATCAAAGTCAGTAGCTCTGAAAGCCCCATTGCTACTTCCAGTTTGGGCTAGTTAATACAGGCAATCTACGCACTAGGTAGATTACTCATATTAATCTTCCTAAGATCCAATAGCATCATATATCTGCTCAGAAACACTTTCTGGATTCCCCCTTACTAAAACTTTCAAAATACATATTGAAACATGTATATTATCATATGTGAAATGATATCATATGTGAAATGCATCACCAGTCCAGGTCTGATGCATGAGACAGGGCACTCAGGACTGGTGCACTGGGATGACCCTGAAGGATGGGATGGGGAGGGAGGCCGGAGGGGAGTTCATGATGGGGGACACATGTACACCCATGGCTGATTCATATCAATGTGGAAAATACCACCACAATATTGTAAAGTAATTAACCTCCAATTAAAATTTTAAAAAAACTATATGATTTAGCCCAGTAAGTATCTTACTATTTTTTTTAATGGAACCAGGTATAAATAGATGGTTTAAATGAAGTAGTTAAACCAGTTACAAATATAAATGAAACTTAGTAGCTTTAAAATGACCAGCAGAAAATGTGAGTTTTCAACAAACTGATGTACCTTCAGGCTCTTATCAATACTTTTTGTTGTTTCTTAATATTTATCTTTTTTAATCAACTATCTTGAAATTATGCAATTTCAAGATTAATGTGCAGATACTTAAATTAGGAAGATTACCCTGTCTTTTCTTTGGAAAGTATTAGAAATACTGTCTTCCTCATATAAGGTTCAGGAATAATCTGAAAATTCGAAGAACCTTTTAAGGCCTTTCCAATTCCAGTAGCTTAAGCAATAGAAAAAAAATTGAATTGTGCAAATCCAATAGCTGTCATTGGCTGGCATCTCTATTTCTCCAATTTCCATGTGAATAAAGAAAGAACTCATGATACAAATAAAAATAGCTGATTTTGAAAATAGCATCATATAATAAGTTGGAAACATACCCCAATAATTTTGTTCAGACTTGCTTTACACTCCTGGATATTTTAATCTAAAACTCACATCATGTATTTCTTCTTCCTCTAAAATAACCTTGCTTCTTTATATATCAGAATTTCTTTCCCCCATTAGTAAAAATAAAATCATGTAGGTGCAATTTTGTTTTCTTTATACTTTAGGGACTAAATTTAACTAATTAACATTTTAATAACATTCCACCATTTGTTCCTGCAGAATTAGGGGACTTGCTCAAGACAGATTAAGATATACTTTGAACCATCTGGAATTCAAGCAGCTTTGATTTTAAATAAGTACTTGTTTTCCTATATGCCTGTGGACATTTGGGGGTGATTAACGTATAGACCATAAGGTAAACTATAGAAAGAATAGAAATGTGTTTATTTTTTATTGTACTTTTCACACTCAGAAGATTCTGATTGTTTCCCTAAATGGGGTTTAAATATTGGTGAGGATCCTGGCAGAACAAGGACTCAAGGTAATACTATGAAACCTCACTGTTTCCAAACGAGTTGAGAGAATGCAGTCTCTATAGAAAAGCTTTTGATTGCAAGATTGTCAAGAATAAATGTTTTTATTTCCTTTAAAAATGCATGTGTCAACCTACAAAGTTAAAGCACTGTTGCTGATAGAAATATTATTAAACTGAGTTTAATGAACAACTACAGACTAGTGCTGTGGACACAGAGAACCAGTCTGTGAGAGACAAACTTTCTGGGTAGGAAAATGAAAGGCAAAATTAGGGTGCGATCGGGACAGATATAGAAAGTTTTGCGTGTAATGTTGGGCTCGAGGACCTATATACAAATTGAATAAATGATCCAGATGGCTCCATCTGAAATAAGCCTGAAGTCAGTTTAGACCACCAAGATTAATTCCTTATCATGGGAGATAACACTGGGTTCCTTGGTAGTTGTGAGCATACGGTGAGAAAATAAATTGAGGAAAACAAAACAATATTAGATAGCTTTTAGAGACCTGACACTAGAGAAATTATGTAGCCTGCAATGGCCCAAGTTCTAGGACTCCCACACGGTGTTCAGTGCCATTGCTACAGCAACAGATCCTCTAAAATAGAATTCCCAAATCATGGAAGAGCCCAAAACTAACTCCTTAACTCCAGGTGGAGCTTTGTGAATGTACGTGTCCTCCAGCTCTGTTCATGATCCGTTTGACATAATTCTTCCGAAAGCCCACCTTTAGCATAAATCTCTGCAGAATTTGTTACACCTTTTTCTTTTTCCTATAGCCACCCAAATTTTCTTACCTTCCTTCTCCCATTTAATCTTCATTCCTCTTAATGTTTTGTTTTGTACTCTGTTTGTCAAGATACAAATGTCCTTATTGTCTGTATTTGTAAGGAATATGACTATTGATATTGCAGCCACTGCTCACTGTTTGGTATCAAATGCAATAGAGGGAGGGTGTGTGGAGAAACATTTCACCTCCCTGCCTTTCATCCTCAACATGTTTTCATAGATTCTGACACAAAAACTGGCTCCATTGACCTCTGACTAGGTAAATCAACTAGACATTCAATGGTAGATACAAGATTGTTTTTGGCTGGCTCTCCTAAGTTCTTTTAGAGATGCAGAAAAGCAAGATTTAGTTAACTTAGCAACTAACTTGAACAGAGATCTTCACTTTGGATCACATTTCACACAAGGTTCAAGACCTAACCTCACAAACTGTTTTACTAAAGAGTACATCGACTCTCCCTCTGTTACTGGCCTCTCAACCATGTCTAACCCCATTAAACTGTGGACCAAGCAAAGGTCTTTTCCCAGAGTTTTATTACCCTCCCTTTTATTATGGAAATATTCAGTCCACCAACTTAGGTCAGCTACTCAACTTAATTGCCTTCAATGTTAATGGTAAGCATCTGCTTCAATTTTGTTCGACAACATTTCAGGTCTTTCAAAATATTTTCTCTCATTTGATCAAGAGTCTGAAGTATGGCAGGGTAGATTTTATGACTTCTGAAAAAGTAGATTCAAGCACAAAGAAATAAACTGAATTTTCAAAATGATTCAACAAGTACAGCTGAGTCTAGTCTACATCCCGAGTCTCTGCTTCCTAATGTCATGGTGTGTGTGCTTAGTTGCTCAGTCATGTCCCACTCTTTGCCACCTCATGGCCAGTAGCCCACTAGACTCCTCTGTTCATGGGGATTCTCCAGGTGGGAATACTGGAGTGGGTTGCCATGCCCTCCTCCAGAGGATCTTCCCAATTCAGGGATCAAACCCAGATCTCCTGCATTGCAGGCAGATTCTTTATCATCTGAGCCATCAGAGAAGTCCCACTATATTGTACCTTTTCCCTATCACTATACTGTTATCTTAATCTATGTGGCATTTGTAGTCACTTTATTTTCTACACTAAATATCACAATATTTAACTAACCTCAGTTACTTAATAAGCATTTTTCTTTTCTTGAGGAAGCCAAACCAGGCCTTTCAAACTCATTTGCTGATGACTAGAAGAATTTTACTGTAGAGCAGGAAACAGAAAGAAACTTTTTCAGTAAGAATACAATTCTTTATTTCCATTTTGGAAGATTGAGTTCATTATAGATTCTATACACTTAAAACTTTTTAAGATTATAAATATCTTCACCTGGAGGGAAGGGAAGAAATGGGAGAGGGTGTGAAGTTCCCCAGTTTAAGCAAGGACTCAGAGAGTATCCAGTATGAGGAGAGAAGGACAAGGTTGGGAGGGATAGATCATTCATTGACTTTTGGACATGCCAATCACCCGAGCTCTGAAAATAAATACAAAACTAAGAATGCTCAGAAAGTAATCATATTCCTAGTGGAAGAGAGAGAGCAGACAGACATAACCCTCTAAAACAGAAAATATTGAATACCATGTGCTAACTCATGTAGGAGCCTAACTAAGAGGCAGTACACAGTCTTGTGAGATGGCATTTTCCAGCTGTAGGGCCTTGGCGCAAACGAAGAGTAAGCTGCAGGATAAGAGATGAGAAAGACTGGTGTCTCCTAAGTTGGCACATTCCAAAATATGCCCCAGAGACCAGAGTTGCAAGATATGCTACTTCCTAAAAAGTTTCTAGGTCAAATAATTGGTAAATATCAAGTGCTATAGCTCCTTCCTAAGGATTCAAAGGGGTTTCTTTAGTGGTTCAGATGGTAGAACTGCCTACAATATGGGAGACCCAGGTTCAGTCCCTGGGTTGGGAAGATTCCCCTGGAGAAGGAAATGGCAACTCACTCCAGTATTCTTGCCTGGAAAATCCTATGGACAGAGGAGCCTGGCATGCTGTAGTCCATGGGATAACATAGAGCTGGATATGACTGAGTGATTAACACTTTCAGTTTCAAAGATTCAAAATGCAAACCAATATAATAACTAAAGTCCTGCAGTAAAGGAAAAAAATAATCTCAAACATCTTTAACTATTTTTAATTATGAAATGTTTCAAATGCATATGATAATAAAGCAAACATCCATATACCCACTGCTCAGCTTAAATACAGATAAAGATTTTGTCTTATTGCTTAGCATTTGAAAAAAAAGTTCTAGATGCAACTGAATTCTCAAACCCTTCTCTCCCTCCCTCTTTAGAGGTAATGACTACAATGAAGTTGTTGTTGATCCCCTCCTTCATGTTTTAACTTTGGTTAAATCAGGATTTCCCAAACATGTTTACTCACAGAAACTTCTTATGTAACACCTATTAACAGGCTGTGGAAGTTCTGAAGTGAGTGTATAATTTTGGAACACTGATTTAAGATTCCCATATGTTTAAAAAAACAAGATGGTGAATATGCTTCAGGCTAAGAGAAATGGGTCAGGAAAGAAAGGAGTGAGTTTGGGGCCAGAATGAAAAACAATTTGGGGAGAAATAAAAACTGCAAAGGGAAGTCTCTAGAAACTAGACATGGTTTCTGTGAGCCAGCTATGAGATTGTCTTCCTTTCCCAGTAGATCTGCCTATGGTAGGTCCCCAAAAGGCTTCTCTGGGTCTAAATTAGATACTCCAGGGTTCACTCTGAGAAAAGAGAGAGGCAGCTTCTGTGAGAGAGGTAAACAGACTGCAGATTCACAGAGCTAGCAGCAATCCTGATGCAAGTTGAAGCTGCAGGTAAAATCTATGTGACTTGATCTGGTCTGTTACTTAGATAGGGTTCCTGTGAGAGACTTGGTTCTCTTATCGTCTTCCCCTAAAAGACCCCCAGAGCTCTATGCCTTCCCACACTGAGTTTCCCTTCCATCTTTCTTAGCCCCTAACAATTTTAATTGAAGTTATCAGTTTAAATTTTAGTCCATATCACCCACACAGCCGACATAGGGAAATAGACATTTCATGCATTCATCTGAACTGAACCTGTGTGCAATTTTTAAAACTCTATAGAAACTGAGTAAATATATTTCATCCCACTTAACTGATTATAAGGAATAATAATCAGCCTTGAGGATTTCCCTGGTGGCTCAATGGTAAAGAATCTTCAATGCAGAAGAGATAAAAATTCAGGAGACACAGGAAACGTGGGTTGAATCCCTAGGTCAGAAATATCCCCTGGAGGAGGAAATGCCAACTCCCTCCAGTATTCTTGCCCAGAAAATCCCATAGACAGAGGAACCTGGAAGGCTATGTCTGTGGGATTGCAAAGAGTTGGACATGACTGAGCATGCACACAATGGTTTTGAGCATACGAGGAACTCCTTGAATGTTATCATTTATTTAATTTGTGTCCCCTGTGAATGTGCAATGTGCTAGAAAGAGCTGCCATTTAGCAGTTCATGGGTCTGCAATCCAGCACTCACTAGCTAGTTCACTTTAGTAGAGGCACCCACCTTCTCTGAATAGCTATAACAGCATCTTCCCTGAGTTGTGAACAGGGTTAAATGAGCTAATGTATATGATACACTTATCTTAGCACTTAGCAAGTGGCAGACCCACAATACAAGAGCTATTTTTCTTTCTGTTATTATTATAAATAACTATAAACTCAAACCAAACAAAAAGACCTGTTCACTTAGGGAGCACAGGGATGAATGTTTTAAAGGGTGGGAGATGCTGTGGAAATCTGCCTGACATCTCTCCAAGCAGAAGAGACAGAGGAAAGTATACAATAGAAGAGAGGTTAGCTGGACAAATATTTGTGACCTAATGGGGTCAGGAAAGGTAAGGGTTGAATTGATATTTAATTAACATTTCTCCAGCCTGGGAAAGGGATATAAGCCTGTGGTTGATTCAACACATAACATCAAGGTGTTATTAGATACTACCAAGAGTCCTTTTGTCCAAAATCTCTCCCCTGTCTAGAAATTTGAGTGGAGAAGGAATACAAGGCATGAGGATGTTTCCTCCCAGTCTCCTGCCTCATCCCTCCATTAACCTGCAATCTATTAGGCAGAGTGTGCTGCTGCTTAACCCACTGACTTACAAGGAAAGCCCTGATCACTTTCCATATAGGTGAGGGAGGAGGCAAGAGGAAGGGGAGGAGGGGCTGACATAGTTGATGAAAGTAGACAACAGGCTGGTCCCGGTGTTCTGCCAGCTCAGGGCTCAAGCAGGACTCAGGGGTCTTGGCAGTCAGCAGTGACACTTACTATGCTTCCTCCACACGTGCCTTGCACTGCTCTGCATCTTTTGGGTGGTGCTGGTTCATGACTTCTCTCTGCTCTATTCTCATCTCTCTGTTCAAGCCCTTCCTACCCGACGTGGCATGGTTCAAATCTCCCCTCTTCTATGAACTCCTCACTGAGCCACTCCATGCATAATCTTCTGGAGATAACACTTACTGTAGAGACTGCAGCTGAGCACTTAATATCTCTTTTGCACTGGAATTTTATGATTAGGTTTACCTATGTCTCCTCCAGTAAGACTATAAGCTCCCGTAGGGCAGAAACCATGCCTTCTGCATTTCTTTAAGTTGCTAACACAGAGGAGACTACAGGAAAACTAATTAATAAATGCCTGTGAAGGAGAATGTTTTAAAATCTAAACTGAAAAAGAGTGCCTAGAAAACTCTCTAGGGATATAAAGAGCTTCAGAAAACTCCAAGTCCAAATACATTCACCCTTGCAGATACATTTAGAAAGGGCTTCCAGTGTCGACCCCAGAGAGCCTCGGAAAGGTATCTGTCATGTGAGCTTGAAATGCAGCATCGTCATTATTCAGATGGAAAATAGAATCACTTATGAGATCATGGCTCATTGTCAATTCTCTATATATTTGCATTTATTGTGACAGATGCTGTCGAATCTCATCCTAGCTCTATTATTCTACAGAAATAGATTGGCCTTCTTATACTATACAATAATAATTAGGATAATATCACCCATTTATTCTCTATGCCCCTTTCTGTCTAAAAAGCTCAGAGAAACCTTTGATGATCGCAAGTCTAAACTCTACTCCATCAATTGCAACTGGACCCTCACTCTCTCCAAAAATTTCATTTTTGACTGAAATATTTCATAAGCTATTCGCATCCCAAAGGGGATTTTTTTCAAAGTTTGAGATAATGGGTTTCAGCCATCTTGACTTAAAGCAGAATGAATAAATGCATTTTCTCTACAGAAAATTCATAATGCCCTAAGCTGTGTTTGTGCCTATGACATATTCTTAACCACCTACTGAATTGCTTTCTCTTCATTTTTGAGGTTAAATGGGAGGCCTGAAGCCTGTAGTAGAATTCTACCATATGTGCTGGTGGAAAATTTGAAAAAAAGAATAAAGAAATACAGTTCTAGACTTAGCAGGCAGCACAGCGAAGACAGTAAAATTTCTGAAAACAGGAGAAGCTTCTGCCATCTTTTTCAGGCTAGGTGTCCATTGGTTGCCTCTTGTCCATAGCCCCATACCTCATGGGATTATTTGTTCCATACTAAAAATATAAGTAACTACATGTTCTATCTTCCCACGAGTGTTTATATTTTAAGGAAGAAGGAAACACGATGATGTAATGTGTTTGGTGTCAATTACTCCTCAATTGTGTTCCATTCAGAGGCATTATGGGTGCCTCAACATCAATTAGTTGATTGAAAAGAGGAAGTAAGTCAGGACTGAATAGGATAGAGATTGAAGAAAATGATCTAATTACAGAGGAAGACACAGTAGAGGGGAACCCAGTGGTTAGCTTCTGGACATCAAATCAACCAACAGGACTCAACCCTGGGATCCAGGTCTTAAAAAGATAACATTGTAAAGAATGAGGAAATAGGGTTAGTAGTGGACGTTCTGGTCATATTATAGCATTTCATGGAAATTTTAGTTTGAGATTTTTTTCTGGATACTCCTCAAATAAAGCCAGATGGCTGGTTTTCCATTATGTCTACAGATAAAACCAATGTGCACCCAACATAGCACAATACAGCTCATTTTTCATATGCATATGACTCGATGGAACCTTACCCTGTGCTGCTCTGCATCGTATCTTTAACGGGAAAAGGACTGGAGACATGGAAGCTGTTTGTCTTTCCAGGAACCACTTCAGGAAACAATTAAGACTAGAAAAAGCCCAATTCTATCAGCACAATGCACCAACCAGAGCTGTTAATATATACTAAGAAGTTTGTACACAACTAGAAAGCAGATTGTTCTGGGAAGGAGAGCATTCTCCACAGTCACCTTTATCTCTTTCAGCTCAGATAAACAAAGGAAGTCCTCGGACCCAGAAAACCACTCTGGGATTTCAGGAGACCCCACTTCTCCCTGCCTTGACCAACTATGGGTGCTAAGTGAATCAGAATTCCTCTCATGCCACAGCCATTTCTGAATCTAGTTTGTGCATCTAGAATAGTGGATAATGAAATTATACTTTCAGGTTTTAATATATTGCATTTTTATTGCAAAAGAAGTTATAGAAGATTACTTATGCTGGAAACTGTGTCTGAGCTCTTCCGGGGAAGATGGAATTTGATACCACACCAATTCATTTATTTTCTTTTCAACCGGATTTTCAGAATAGCAATTTTTGTATTTATTTATAATGTTTATCATTGCCCTAATGCTAATTTAATCTCTTTGAAAAAAATCTTCAGACTGGTAATAAATGATACACTGTGAAATAGGGAATTGATAATACATACTGATTTCAAACTCTGACTGAAATTCCAGTTTAAATCTACACTTAGGAATTATTTATATTCTCTTATGTCATATCAATTTAAATAATATCCTACTCACTGGGGCATAAAGAATAATGTTAATATTAAAGTTTCTATTTAATATCTGTTAATTGCACATGAAGGGGTTATATCTACTGCATTTAGGGTATTTTTTTAATCTTACTGTATTAGAAAACACATGAAGTTAACTCTTCTGGAATTATTCCTGTTAAATATTGAGTAATATGAATATTTTCCCCGTGATACACCCTGAATCATGTGGCCTTAAATAAGCTTTCTCCCTGTTACAAAGGAAGAGGAAAGCAGGATGATTGGCCTAATATTGTAAATGAATAAAAGCAATTATGTTGTTGTTGCTTAGTTGCTAAACCCGTATGACTTTTTTGTGACTCCATGGATTGTAGCCCACCAGGCTTCTCGGTCCATGGGCTTTCCTAGGCAAAAATAGTGGAGTGAGTTGCCATTTCCTTTTCCAGGGAATCCTCCCAACCCAGGGATCAAGTCCACATCTTTTGTATTGCAGGCGGATTCTTTACCACTGGTCCACCAGGGAAGACTGTAAGATCCCAGTTTAAAACATCAGATCTGTATTTTCAAAGCTATTTTCTTAATGAACTATATCCACCACTGATGGGACTGTATACTTCATATAACCAAAATTCCATGAAAATTAAGCAATGTTGTTACTGCAAAGTTGGTTCATATCCTAAAGGAATGTGGCTTCCCTGGTGGCTCAGAGGGTAAAGCGTCTGCCTGCAGTATGGGAGACCTGGGTTTGATCCCTGGGTTGGGAAGATCCCCTGGAGAAGGCAATGGCAACCCACTCCAGTACTCTTGCCTGGAAAATCCCATGGATGGAGAAGCCTGGCAGGCTACAGTCCACGGGGTCACAAAGAGTCGGACACGACTGAGCGACTTCACTTTCTTTCTATCTAAAGGGATAGAAACTGTAGTCAATATCCTACTTCAAATTCTTGCTCCTTGTTTTTTTAATCATTAAACAACATTCATTAATTGCTTTCAAACTGGGGAATAGTGGTGAGGTGGAAGGAGGTATAGGCCCTAGATGAAGATATAACTACATTCAGTTAATAATTAATATCTTAAAAAATAATAATAACTAAATGTACTTATGAGCTGTGTGTTCCAGATTACATTGCTTAACTTTTCTGAGCCTTTATGGTTTCTTTGTCTGTAAAATGGAAATAATAGTCTTATCTTGGAGGGCTTTTTCTTGAGAATGTCAGTTAATAAATGCTGTTAAAGTCTCTAGTGCATATTACTATAAATAAATGTTTATATAATAGTGTTCATAGACAAATTTCATTCTTTTATGCCTGAGTGATATTCTATTGTATATACACACCATATCTTTATCCATTCACCTGCTGAGGTTGCCACCATGCCTTGGCCATTGCAAATAATGCTGCTATAAACATTGGAGTGCATATATACGTTTAAATTAGTGCTTTTGTTTTCTGCACAACATGGATGAACCTGAAAGGTATTATGCTTAGTGAAATGAGTCAGACAGAGAATAACATATACTGTATGTTTTCACTTGTCTGTGAAATCTAAAAACAAACAAGCATGATGAGACAGACACAGGAAAGAAGTAATGGTTACCAGAGGAGACAGGGATGGCAGGAGGAGCAAGAGAGGTGAAGGGGCTTAAGAAATACAAACTATTAGATATAAATAAGTTACAAAGAAGCAATGTACAGCATATGGAATATAGCCAACTTTTATGATAACTTTATATGGAGTATAATGTATAAAATATTAAAAACCATGTTATACCTGAAACTAATATAATACTGTAAGTCAAGTATATTTGAATTTAAAAAAATAGTGTTCATGGACCTCACCAGTCTCAAAGTAAAATAACTTAGATTCTACCAACTGTTTTTACCATCTACTTATGGAGAAGCTCCTGACCCCAACAGAGCCTTCTCCCCTGACATAGTTCCTCTGACCTTCCCACATATTCTAATCATTAAGCTTGAATAAATATTATGCTGTAATCAATTCTATGTCTGCAATCCCACTTCTGCTCCTGCCCCATCAACATCCCCACACATATGTGTTTTTCACAAAGCTAATCTTTCTATGCCTGGCTCCTTTTTAACTTCATTGGTAATGGGGATTTTTCTCCCTAGAGACTCCCAGATTTGAACAGAGATACTCAGACCTTTCTGAACCCCACTTGGATTCTACGTGGGAGATACTCCACAGGAGAGACTATGTTTTTTATTGCCCATCCAACAGCCAAGTTCCCCAAAACAGAGGCACTCACTCTTCAGTGGTGGGAATAAGTTATTAACACAATTAATAGAATATAATAGATGTAGAATTACGATATGCATGGCATAAACATGACATGAACAAAATTGAGGAGTGAGGGAGAGCCCATGTATTGAGACCATCAAGGAAGAAGTCCAAGGAAGGGATGGGCTTTGATCTGTATTTAAAATAGGAACAAAATATGGCCACAAATTGGGAAGCATAAAACCTGATGTCACTGGAGATTGGTGAAGAGTTTCTCTAGAGGAAAAGGCAATTATAAAGGGATATTGCAAAAGAGGGTAAGACAGAGGTAAAGAAGAAAATAACTGTGGTGGTGGTGGTAATTAATGGTGGTTATGCGAGCGATGTTGCTGCTGATGGTGCTCATTATTGCTCTCTTTTATTCTCATACCATCAGTAAAGCGTTAGTTTCCATCCCACCCAGAACAGTACACACTTTACTTTCTGTTCTCATTATTATTGATAGACCACATTTGTGGTATAGTCACGTAGAAGTAGCAAAATAAGAGTAGTTATAGATCACATAACAACATCATCCCACAGTGTAACACCACACCCTTAACCAGAAGAGCACAAAAATAGATTGACAAGGTATAGTTTGAGGTAAGACTGGAATGTCCCTTCATATTTGCTTTTAGTGTCATATTGATGAAAAATTTATAATATTTCACTGTTAGAAGATAAGTAAAGCTGATTTTTCATCACTTATGTATCTAATTTCATAGATTTGAATATGTTGTGTTCTATCACATTTGAGATAGTTATTGTGCCTTTACTTTCCAAATGCTTCCATTTTGTTACTGAGATATGGAAACAGTGGTGATTAGTAAGTACTTATGTAACATTGTGATCTCCTCCTTTCTTCTATGCTACAGTTGTCCAGAATTAGGAAATCTACCTCTCTCCAGGAAACCATTCTTAATTTCCTGGGGCTTTATACTTTTCATGAAAAGATAATCCAATGAGTCTCACACATCTGTTTGCTTTTTGAAAGAGGACCTAAGGGAAAGAAATTCCAAGAAACAGAGCTGCAATGATGGAATTATATGGCAGTAAAATAATCATTTAAATATCAGAAGGGAGATTGTTCTGGAAGGTACTAACATCACCACTGCATGGAAGTTAGAGGTAATGAATTCAGATCCAATACACATAAGAACTTTCTCATAATAAGATCTGTGGGGGGAAATGTAGAAAGAATTCCAGCACTGAGAGGAAGCTTCAAAATGATCATCTCGGGGGGCTCCACACAACTATGAATTTCTGAAAACTTTAGGCAACATGACTATAAGCCAAAGGGAAGATATTTTTGGCTGGTGAAGCCAGTGCAAATTTGTCAAATGATAGGAAATAGAAGGCTGCCTGCCATATAGCCACAAGAAGCTAGAATCAGTCTGGGGTCCCTAACACACAACATTAGCAACACGTGCTAGGCCATACTGTAAAACATCCATTACAGGCAGAAATTGTTCATATTGAGTAAGCTAATCTATGAGTCCAGAGAAACAAGTTGAATGAATGTTTCTGGTTTATAAGACTAAACACGAATTCTGCTCCAAAACATGGCTAATAAAACGAGGTTTAAGGACATGCATGTGGACACATCTATTGTTGATATTTTTTAAATACTTTAATGTGGATGGTCATAGTTGACTGATGAACAATAACTTCAACTTAATAAATGCTGATATTGACCAACCAAGAAATCAATAGCTGCTTAATAAATTAAAAGAAAATATAAATTTATCAGGCTTATTTCATCAGGTTACATATTACATTTAAATTACCTCCAGAGTATGATATTTGCCAAGAAAGCAGAGAACACTGAATGTTTAATTAGAAGTATATTATCAGTGTGGCCATTATTCAGAACCAATCTTCCATAAATAAATAAATAGGGAAGGAAAGAGGGAGAAGAAACAGATTTCCTTCTGAACTCATTGCGCACAAAACAATGATGCAGATAGAAAGGTGCCACATGGTTTGCTCTACAATTAAAAGTGTGGGTGAAATGTGTCTAAAATGCTGCTGGGAGAGGAAAACAAAAAATGGCTCTTATTAGCTACTAACCTATGAATGCGAATTGGCTTTATCAAAATAATAATCATCACTAGGAATGACATATTAGACTGGGAATTTGTAATGCAAACAAGGGAAAGTACAAGCTATAGAACGTGCACATTTAGCGTAGCTAAGAGGGCACATGTTGCCTGGGGCATCACAGGGCTGCAGAGAGGCACTCATTTCAATATTTTGACCTACACTTGATTTATCGATTGGAATCAATACAGTCTAGTACTCCTACATGGCTTGTTATCTTCTTTCCAAAATGTGATCGCTTCCTGGATTTGACAAATACCGCTATCATCTTTCCCCAGAACCTATAGCCCTCTGTCTCAGGCAGCCCTTCCTCAGGTTCTCTCCATTCTCCATTTCATCCCCTGCTATCTCTTAATTTGGTTTTCTCTCTCAGTCCCCACACTCCCATCATTTATCATTTGGATTTTTGCTTGCCTACTTAATTCCATACTGTCACCAGAATGATCGATTTAAAATACAAATCAAGGATCTTTATTTCCTTGAGCAGAACAAGGTAAGATTTGGCTGGAATAGTAATGGTAGAAGGATAAGGGTGGAGGTAGAAGGAATGAGAGAAGGAAGCTTCAGGTTTAGGCAGTATCAGACACAAAAAAAAATGGTCACTCAGTATTCTACTTTAGATGAGGCCCATCTTCTCACTGATCTACCAAGGAGACAGACACACAAAGAACAGTTTCACAATATGGGTAAGATCAGCCATTTTATGGTTGAGGAAGCCCCTGAGATCTCAGCATAGGTCTGTCTGGTGAAAGGTGGCTGAAGTGTGCCTCTCAGTCTTATAGCTCAAGGGGGAATCCTCCTGTGCACTTTCCCAACCCCAAAGCTAGGAGCAGCCAGGTTCAGGCACACTTGTAGGCACAGAGAACGACAAAATTGACAGTTTATAGGGCAGATCCTGACCTACATTATCTACTCAAGTCTTTCCTTGGAGAAGATGAAAGAGAAATGGAGTCTTGGTTTGCTTTCCCCTAGGGAAAAAAACTGTGTCCAAATATGAGAAGGGAAATATCAGGGGAGAAATAAAAAATTGGTCAAGCAAACTATCTATTAAGAAAATCTGATACCGTGCAAGCTTGAGTGCTTGTTAAGCTAGCAATGATAAGATGGTTAAGTAGAGTGTATGCAGAGGGTGTGGAATCAGAGATAGAATTACCCTGAGTCTCAACTTTTGCATAAGTCACCATCCTTGCCAACCAGGGCCACCACTTGTTGGGTGCTCACCCCAAACGAAGCCAAGGCCCTGCAGGAAGTCTTACTTCACCTACTTGTGTTAATGCACACAATCCTCACAAAGTGTCTGTATGGTACGTGCTCAGTCGGGTCCGACTCTGTAACCCCATGGACTGTAGACTGCCCGGCTACTCTGTCCATGGAATTCTTCAGACAAGAATACTGGAGCAAGTTGTCATTTCATACTGCAGGGGATATTCGCACCCCAGGGAGCTAACCCACATCTCCTGTATTGGCAGGTAGGTTCTTGACCACTATTGCCACCTGGGAAGCCCCGTCTGCGTGGTGGGCTCTACCTATTAATATTATAATTTCCTTTTTTTCATGTGAAGGGATTGAAGGTGAGAGAGACTAAATAACTAGCAGGGCTCATTGTAGACAGATATGGAGATTGAACAGGTTCTATATTTCAAGGAAGCATGGTATAGGCAAACAAGGAAAACCCTAGATACTGGAGAATGTGTCTGGGTTGATGATTGAGAATGTGATTCTGGAAGGGGTCTGTTAAGATCAATCAAGATAAAATGCATCAGAGATGGGGAATCAAAACAATAGGAGATTCACTATGTCCTGAGCCATCCACTTGCTAGGGGGAAACTTCCCGCAAGATGAGTAGGCTGCTTCTCCCCATGGTGGGTCAGGTTTAGGATCTCCCCCTGATATCCAGCATCACAGCCCACCATGCCCCACTCTGAAAGAGCCCTGACTTCTTGGCCCTACTCGGCTTGCCTGCCTCACTCACGGTCCACACACTAACAACGCATTTCCGCAGCTTCAAGTTTCACTAAAAGCACCCAGAAGCCTAAATACTCACATGTATCAAAATGGTGAAAGTTGTCTCCCTAGTCCCATTTGAATTTCCATTATCCAGCACAATGGATTGATTGAAATTTTCCTGCATAAGAACTTGAGAGGTGAGCACTTTGGGAACTTGCAGCAAACACCCCTGCCCCACAGAGTTGATCACTGTGCCTGTGATTCCCTTATGGAAATGCGTACTTTTAGCTTCAATGAAGTTTATTGTGTTCAGAGAGTACATTTCCCTTGGAAGAGCTGGAGTTTAGCTTGGTCACTCCTAGCTTGCTTAAAGTGAGGGATCTGAGAGCAAGTACTGAAAGGGGAGCAAGGAACCTGAGGGAAAAGAGACACTGGAGGGGAAACAACCCCAAGGACACAAAAGACGGACTAAGGACATTTTCATTCTACCTGCCCTTTTCAAGGGGAGAATCTTTAGCCTGATTTATGCATTCAGCACATGGACATCTAGGCCTCAGTCCTGTTTGCCTTGGTCAAATGATAACATTTCTGCTAGGCAAACCATGGAGTTTGTAAGGAGGAGGTTTAAATCAATAAAATCAATATCCATAACTAAAATTTAGTTTAGTCATATATTTTATGTCAAATGTATATGGAATAATCTATCTATTGCCACATGACCCCAGTGTCAACAGGGGTGGGCCATGTATGCATCCTCTTCCAACCCCAGGGAGGAGTTATGAAGTTTTTACTCGGTCATCACAGACCTGCTTGCCCATAGGGATCTGTGGATTTTATGTTGTTTTATTTTTTTCCAGGTTCAGACTCAGCTAAAGCTTGGAGGAATCTAAATAGACCATAAAACTTCCCTGTAAAGACGATTGCTCTTGGTGAAAGAGTGAATCCATTAGCCAGTTTGGATGAAGGGAAATCAGAGGAGATCATCACATTTGAATCCTTCCCAAAGCACAATTATTTTCAGACTCCAACTTCCACCTCTTGAGCCTTTTAACCTCCCCAGCTTCCCCAGGCCTCAGCTGCTGGGAGAAAATGATTTCTCAAAGCTCCTCAGGCTGAAATGTCAGGAAGCAGAGCAGAGCCCAGGGGGACACCCGCACCTGGAAGAGCATTGGTTCCAGATCTATGAGAGGTGGGTTCAGCCCTGGCTCCTCAGACCAGCTGTGGGACTGTGGATGTGGCACTCCACCTTCTCATCTGTCATGGCTCTTATTTCCAAGTGACAAAACTTCAACTCAAGCTTGTGTGTGTAGGAAAGGGACTATATCAGCTTGTGCGACTGGGAAATCCATGAGCTGGGGATCCAGTAGTTCAAATGACAATTATTTCACAAGTAGTGACAGAGGGCCTACTAAGGCTAAAGAGTTCTCCTAGATGTTGAAGATACAACAGTGAATAAAGCAGACAATTTCTAAATATGCAACATGGCAGATGGTGTTCTACAGCATAGGGTTGGGCAGGACAGGACTGGGTTTGTTTTTTTTTTTTCAGGTGGTCAGAGAAGGTGATGTTTGGGTAAAGGCCTGAGGGAAGCCAAGGCATGAAGGGTCTAAGGAGCTCCATCACTGCCTTCATTTCTGTCATCTTCTCCATCATGTCTCTTAGCTCTGTTTTCCTCTGATTATGTTCTCAATAGTTTCATTCCACATGGCAGCAAAGATGGTCATGGGAATTTCCAAGTTTATCTGGCCCTGTCTACTCATGTCTTAGAAAGAGAGACATCCACTCTTTCAAAGTATCTCTATTAGTCTCTGAGAAAGGATTTTGGTCATCTGAGCTATAAGGCCATTCTAGACACCTTGCCAGAGAAATGGGGTATTTTGATTGGTCAACCCGGATCACATGTCTAGAATTAGAACAGGAGAATTAGGGCTAGATCATTGACAGCCTCACCAGATGAAAAAATTAATAGGAATAGAGATATGCGAAAAGACATTAGCCATGGGAAAATAATGTGTCTCATTAAAACCACAGATCCCCAGTTTCCTTATCTGTTATATGAAATTAAGTTTGCCTAAGTGAAAGTCATTCAGTCATGTCTGACTCTTTGCAACCCCATGGACCATACAGTCCATGGAAATCTCCAGTCCAGAATACTGCATTGGGTAGTCTTTCCCTTCTCCAGGGGATCTTTCCAACCCAGGGATCAAACTCAGGTCTCCCACATTCCAGGTGGATTCTTTACTGTCTGAGCCACCAGGGAAGCCCAAGAACACTGAAGTGGGTAGTCTATGCCTTCTCCAATGGATCTTCCCGATCCAGGAATTGAACAAGGGTTTCCTGGGTTGCAGGTGGATTCTTTACCAACTGAGCTATCAGGAAAGTATACCTAAATGAAGAGTTTAAATACACACTAGAGAGAGTGTATATAAAGTGTCTTTATGCAGCAACTTTTTGCTAAGAATTCCATGGGCCTTGCCTTTGCTCTGTGTATTTCTTGCTGGGGGCAGGAAAGTCAGGGAGACAGAAACACAGGTTGCTTCTACTCTTCCCTGTTCTGCTGTCACCTGCCCATCTCTCAAGGTTCTTCTCTCCAAGACTGGCATGCATCCCCCATCTTCTTCTCAGCAGCCCACTTCCTTACTACCACTGCAATGCACACTCAGGTCCTTTCCTTATGAGGAATGTATTGTTAATAATTCAGAAGAATAGATATGGGGATAGCAAAACTACAAACTACTGAAAGCCATAAATGTTATACATTTTTAAATACTTAGATGTTTGGTCTCATGCCTGAAAGGTATGTATGATAAGAAATGAAAACGTGTTTATATCTCAAAAACCCATGATGTCTCTAAAAGGGGCTTCACTTAAACTCCGCTTCTTTCAGAGACTCCTTCTCTGCCTGAGGAACAGGCCCCAGTTTGACAGCAGTCCCTCTCCCAGCCAACAGACCTGGAGGTAAACGTAGCTCAGATGCCATATTCTTGTTGATATGGCAAAGGATGGTATGGCATCCTCAAAGTATTGATATTTGGAAGTCATTCTGAGAAAGGAAAGGAATGGTTGGATCAGGGGTTTTAGCCCACAAGGAAAGCAAACAGCAAGAAAAGCAAGAGAAGTTAAGAATGACAATTAGATTTAAATGATGAGGAATGGTGATAAAGTCACTGAAGGGAAGAAGAAGAGAAGAAGGTAGCTCAGGGAACCTTAAGATATTAACTGGTTCTTATGGATAAGCTTGTGGGACATCCAGGTGGAGTGGAGCGACAGCCATGAAAAGGACATATTCAGAGAGATGGGATTTTACAGAGAGATGACAAGAGGACAAAGGAGTACTATGGGAGCCAAGAAAGAAGGGTCCTCCTAGGAGAATGACTTGTCTGTAAATGTTCATAGGAAAAGGACATCATGTCATGTCATACAAAATCAGTATCAGTAACACTGTAATCATCATACCTGAACTCCCTTTTTCATGTATTCTTCCTCTCCTGTTTCTAAAGCCCAGTGTGCCAGAGTATTCTATACCTCCTCTCTCCCTTTCAAGCTTCTAGAGTGACTTCCTCTCCGAGAATACTCTGCATCTTGGTAAGCACTCCTAGATCCACACTGTACACTCCGGATGCCTTTATTTTTCCAATCTCCTATTGAACTCTGCCCTAAGCCCAAGCTTTCTGTCCTTGCTTTCCTATATATATATATATATATATATATATATATATATATATATTTTAATCAGAGAAAGGGGTATAGACTCAGACAGGAGGTCCATAGTGAGGAGACTCACTGAAACATCTTAAATCCAGTCATGTTGGCTGATAATTCCTTTGAATCCCCACAGAGTCATCCCTGATATAACTTGGTACAGGACTGAACAAAACTAGAGTGGACACTACAGCTACATCAGGGGCTGACTTGTGGAGGGAAAGCAGTGTGATTCACAGGGAGACATGGCCTGGGGACAAGCACAGAATTAATTCTGCTTTCCCCCTGCAAAATATCTCCCCTGGGTTTGAAACTGATGTTTATCAGAAAACGGTTATTCTTGCTATTTTATTATTGCCTCAGTTAGCATTTATATGGAACTTTGTATTTTCAAGGTGCTTTTCAATCCTTTATTGTTAGTGGGAGAGAGCAGGTTCTCAGGCATAGGTAGAACAAGGTAAGAGACTGGGTTTTTTTGAGGAAGAAAAACATTTCTGCAAATAGTCATTCTGCTCTCCAAGTCTGACTTCTCAAATGGTGGTTTGAAAGATATAGAAATTATTTGCACAGTAATTGTCCAATAAAAAGTCACTAAACCAACTGAAATGCCATGGGAGAAATTATAAATGCCATACTGCTGTGCCATTAAAAGGAGAGAAACTCATTCATGCACGTATGCATGCAGCTCATCATCATAATTTAACTGAGAAGGGAACACTTTTGCCCCAAACCTTGGCTAGATACTGTAAGAATTGCATAGAAATTCAATTCATGGCCTTCATCTTAAAGGATATAGAATGATTATTTAGAAGATAACAGTCACATGAAATAATTAGGATCATGAAGCAAATACTACTGATTAAAAAAATCTCCATTCACAGAAGAGAAATGTTTCCTTGGATTCCATCATTTCCGTGTAGCTTCTAGTCAGATCCCCATGACTTGCTCAGAATCCTCTATTTCAGCACCAGTTGACCCTCTTTTCTCTTGCCACTTCTTGCTCTTTCCAAAATTACTATCTTGTAAGTGGAAGGTTAGAGTGCTGGGGTATAATGTAATGGTTCAAAGATAAAACCAGGTAATTATGGGAGATAGGGGGATAAGAAAAGTGACAAAGATCACAATACTTTTCCTTTGGGTATAAGTCAGAGAATCGAGTCTAAGAGGAAATTATATTGAAAAGAATGGGAATTTGAAGCTATCTTTTTATCTTAGTACCAAATATACAATAAAGGAGAATATTAGTCAGAAAAATTTGTTCATATTTACAAAGTGATGCCTTCCAACAAAACTGGGAAGAATATAAGCAAACTTGCTCTCAAACTGAGCATTTATTTTTAATCTCTCATCACCTTAAAGCGTTACTTGCCTTGAGCTCTAATTTCTCAGCTTTAGCAACCTTGGCTTCCTTCTAAAACCTGGCATTGGTACACTGTGGGCAGTGAGAGTCAGGGTTACTGAATGCCTAAGCATTTGAGCCTTGAAGATCCTTATTAGTTACTAAGATCTCAAGAAAGTGCATTAACTTACAGAAACACTGATTTCTCGCTGTATTTTGTCTGTTGTGAAGTTGAAATGAGAAGATATATGAGCCCTTTGCATCTTCTCCAACACAGAGAAAGTAATCACTACATAGTATTCTTTTCATGGGCCACAGGATTTTCTATTCAAAATCCTTTCAAAGTTCCAGTCCAGTACCTTTCAAAAGGATAATGAAATCAATCTTAAAAAACAAATCTCTACTAATCAATTGATAACATTTACAACACTTTTAATTCATTTGGTATCATAACATTTAAAAAACTATAACATATACTCATTTAAACCTCAGATGAAGTTTAGGTTTAGTAGAGGAGGAAATAGTCATTTAACAAATTAAACGATTTGCCAAGTCATGCAGTTATCAAGAGGAGAGGCTGGGCCTTGAACTTAGGCCTTTGGACTCCAAATCTCATGTAATTTTTACTACTTTTTACTGTCTCTCTAGGTGTAGGGCACCTCACATGTGCTCATGACAAGATGGCGCTTGGCAGAAATCAAGAGGGCGGGACTGAGGCTATTTACAAAAAAATGCGATTGGCCATGGCTAACTTCCTCTTAGCAATGACGGGACGTGACCAGTATACATTGGTGCGCCACCACCTGGATACATAACCTTTACAGTAATTGGCCAAGCTCCTGGAAAGCCCCGTTTGAAATCCCCGCGCCCTTTGCCTTCCCGCGCTGTTTGCTTATATAAGCTTGCCCTCCAGCTCAATAAAACAGCACTGCTTTGACAGAACCCCTGCCACGTCTGAGTGTCTCTCTCCGGGCGAGGGAGGCTGTGGGGCGGGCGGTCCGCTCACCCCCTCCTCGGGGCTGATCTTCCAGAGGCTCCCATCCTTGGAAGATAACTTCAGAGGGTCCTTCTGTCGGAGACGGAGGGCTCGCCCGGCTTTCTGACTCCCGCCCTGGAGCGCTACAGGGCGGGTTAGAGAGTCAGAGAGAAAAGGAAAATAGAGAAGCCCCACATCTAGGTGCATAAATACAAACATTATTACAAACATATTCAGAATGGTGAACAAATTACACAACCAGAGCCCTCTCTACTCTCCTGGGAATATATATTCATCAAAAAAGGAACCTAGATTAAATATCTTCAAGGAACAGAATTCTGATGATAAGTGATTTTACCATCTTTGAAGACAAGTGGAAGGGATATTTTGGAAAAAATGAAAGTTGTAGATAGTTTCAGTTCAATATATAATATACATGGCTACAGATGGCCAGCCATTTCTTCCATGACAAGAGTGGAAACAGTTTTATCTATGAAGCACTGGTCTTTTCTATAAGTAGAGGAGAGAGAGAACAAATGAGTCAAATTGTCACAGGTACCTTGAACCTCTTTCGAGATTGGAAAGAGCAAAGAACTCAGCCAAAAGCTTTTCTAGCATTTCTGCATGAAATTTATCGTTTTACCCAGGAGTCCAATCAATAAACATGAGTAGAAGCCAGGAAATGAAGAATTTCTGTTTGCTGTAAATTTTTTGATTTGTTCTATTATCATAATTGATGACCTGGAATCAAGAACTTACTCAACCAGAATATCAAACATCTCATTCTCACATAGACAAATGTCTCTGGAAATCTATCAGGAAAGTGTTGTTGATTCACTTTGCTTTTGCCTTCCCTAGTGAATTTCTTCTTTTCCCATTTATCCGTCTGATTTAATTCTACTCCACAGAAACACGTCATTGGTGAGGGCAGAAGGAGAGTTCTGGAGGGACTTTTCACCATCTGCATGGTCAGAAAGGGCCATTTGATCATCAAGGCAAGATCACAGAGAGGGCTTTTTTGAAATTTTCTCCTGAACATACTTTACTCCCTCTAAACAGGTCCTGGTGTAGATTCCAAACTGTCAACAGATGCATGACCCGTAGTATGCAATACAACCCTGCTTGTTTCTCATTATTCTTGAGTGCCTCTTTCATATGACAATTCCTCATGCACACCAAGCTTTTGTCCATCTTATGCCTTTGCTCTTGGAGTGATCCCAGCCTAGGAACACCTAACTCTGTATTTCCCCATAGCTGCCTGCTTTTGACAGTCGGTTCTCAACTCAGATTTATCAACTTTTCAGAGTTTCCCTGACCTTTCCAGCTAAATTTCCTCCCCAGGTCCTTTCTGTCATATCACCATGTATTATTTTTATAGCACTTCTTACTCTAAGAAATCATCTCAATTACTTGCTTGCTACCTGTTTAGTATCTATTCCTCTGCCTTGAAAAGAAGTCCTACAAGGGAAGACATTATCTGATATATTTATGTCATATTCTCAACTCTTAGGCACATAGTAGATACCTAATTAGTGTTTGTGGAAGTAAAGAAGTGAGGGGAGCAGAATTATGGATTTTCCAGTGTATTTTATGCATAGTCTATTCTAGCATGAAATATATTTCAAGCCACTTAGTGATTAGGTATTGATGAGTTATTTCATAAATTAACTCCTTAAAAGAAGAGCCTATGTCTTCTATGTTTGTAATATCTCCCATGGCTGAGTGTAAACTGCCACTTGATAAATTCTTGGTGATTGATTAATAATTGGGAGTGAAAAAGTAGCAGCCATGTCATTCAAACCAAAATTACCAACATCGATCAGAAAACAAGAAGTAGATAAACATTTGGAGGCCATCAGTTGCTAAAAGAAGTATCTCAACTTTTCACTTTGCTTTTGGTTGCGCTTTGACTGAGAATCTAATAAGATGCACAAATGAAGCTGAAACCATAGATGCAAAAGACTTTGGAAAGAAAGTCTGGATGGAAAGCTGTGAATGGTAAGGAAAATAGAAAATTTGGAATTTCAGAGTAAACTATGCTCCTCAGTATGTGAAGTATGAAAGTCTCTCAGTCATGTCCTACTCTTTGCAACCCCATGGACTGTCCATGGAATTCTCCAGGCCACAATATTGGAGTAGATAGCCTTTCCCTTCTCCAGGGGATCTCCCCAACCCAGGGATCAAACTCAGGTCTCCCGCATTGCAGGCGGATTCTTTACCAGCTGAGCCACAAGGGAAGCCCAAGTATGGGAGACTGAAAAAATGGCAGACTTTGATAGAAATCAAGAAGTTAGGATAAACAGCCACTTTGGGAATAGGGAGAACATGACTTTAGATTCAGAAAAACTGAATCAAAAATAGTGGCAAAACATACAAGGGGAGAAGCCCAGCAGGGTAAGAAAAATGAAGCTGGAGCCTTATTAAGAAAGTAATTCTGTTTCAAGGTTATCTTTGATTCATTCTGTGAGAATGGTTAGAAGTTCCAGAAAACAGGGAGGAGAGCTGGGGACAACCCTTAGAGAACATGCTCACAAATAAAATTGAGAAGGAAGAAGAGAGGTCAGGAAAGGGAAGAAAAAAAAGAGAGGTAGGGTAGAGAACTTTGAAGTAAAATTTTATGGAAATCAAGAAAGGAGGCTATTTCATTTTGTCAAAACATGAACTTGATATGTAAATCTTATCTCTGCCAACAGAAAAAAAGAACCTAAAACTGAACACCTCTGTTTTATATGTATGGTGACGTGGGGTGGGGGAGGTGGGGGGGTTATACTGGTAAATAAGTTTTATTAATTTGTGTCCATAATTCACTTGCTTCAGTTATTTTGAATTTGTTTAGTACATAAACATGCTACAGTAATGAGACAGGAAAACACTTCCTGACCTAGCCCTCCCCACATCCCAGTGCCTTCACAGAGGTAACACTTTTGTGCATGCCACTCCATTCTCTCTGTGAATTTTTACCTTTATGAGTTAGAAATATATAGATATATTTAGTCGATTTATAATGATACCAAGTGGTATTACGTTATCAGTCTTAACTTGAAGTTTTCTTTTATTAACAAAATCAGATGTATCTTTAATAGTAGAAATTCATTTATGCTAATATATGGATCAATATTATTCATGTTTATTGCTGCATGGATGCGCAAATAATAGAAAATAATAGCTATTTATATCTTATTTAAGCAGAGACTTCTTTATGAACACTGACTCCTCTGTCTACGTGTTCCTCCTCTCCTGAGTTCATGTGTTTTTTCATGGTTTGGGTACCAATAGCTAAAGTTGTTTGATCAGAGGGGTCAGCCTCTGTCTCCCACTTGTCTTATTTTAACCACTCGGGCTCCTAATATAGGTTTGAGTACCAAATCAGTGAAATGATTGTCAGCTGAATTACAATCCCTGGAGTTGAATATTTCCTCTGGCCTTTTTTTTTCCCCTTTCACATACTACTGCAACAAAGTGGCTTGCTGCTACCACCATTGGGATTTGGTCCAGATACAGAGCTGGCACAGAGACAATAAGGATGCTGCTGATGCAGAAGCAAATCATCTCCTGGCCCCCTGAGAAGCAACTGGTAGCCTTGCCGTTCAGCCTCTAGGATGAAATAAACTGACAGAAAGAGAGTGAATATCCTGCCAAATGTCCCATTGAAAAGCAGGCTAGAGAACTCATGTCTTTCCTTAATCCCTAGACCTCAGTGTGTCTTCCTACCCACAAGCCCCAGACAATTCACACTGCCAACTTTTTACTGCACCACCACACTCAAATGCCTGCCCGCCACACTCAACAAATTTTATACTTTTCACTTGGTCCCACTCAATCCCATGTGGTGTTTTGAAAATATGTAAAGCTCCAATATTTTTCCTCTCCTCATAAATATGGCATTTTAAATGTTTCATACATATTCATGCTTTGCTCTTTCTTTTTTCTAAATGTGCACCTATAGCTTAAGTTTTATTCATACCCTTCACTGGTTCCCTGGTTTGAATTGAAAAATTGAAATGTAAAATATTAACCAAATAGTAAGGTGTCTAAAACTTTCTGTGCAGTGTGAGACCTGAAAAGATATAAAGGCAATCTTCCAGTGCTTTATTAGCATGATAGTAAAAGAACATATCCAGCTTAATTGAAAAAAAATAAAAAAGAGCATAGAAAGACCCAGCAATCTGTAAACAAAATATTTTTGAGGAGTTGTGGGAGATTGATTGGTGAGAGAAATCTGTAGTGACAGTGTTACTAATTTAGAATCACATTTTAAACATTCAATCTTAAGAATTCTCAGGTGGATTAAGACTTTGCCAAAGTTTCTAAAGAACTTGAAGATTCTTGTGAATTGGTTCCTCTCAGTCCAGCACACATGAACTCCATCCAAAAATCATACATTTTTCTTTCTTTTTCTCCCTCTCCTTTAAAAAAAGAAACTGAGCAGGAAATCTCACTTAAACAAGCTGTCTCACAACATTTCTGGCAAATCCTGATTCCAACTAAGTTGAAAATATCTCAAGAGCAGCCTGTCATATAGAATTTCAGTGCTTCTACTCCCGGGAAATGCAGAAATAGATAGATATGTGGGATTCAAATTCCCCAAAACACCTTCAGAAAAAGTATCTTAATATGAACTTCAGAA
Organism: Antilocapra americana; assembly: GCA_007570785.1. Lineage (NCBI taxonomy): Eukaryota > Metazoa > Chordata > Mammalia > Artiodactyla > Antilocapridae > Antilocapra > Antilocapra americana. Next base: position 17,348,765 of record ML662445.1, read on the forward strand.
TGACCTGATTTTATGTGAGAAGCATATGCTGCCTCTCATGCATCAGTGAGCTATTGCTGTGTAACAAATCACCCCATATCTCAGAGACTCAAAATGATAAGCATTTTTATTTTTCAGGAGTCTAGTTCAGTGGGCAATTCCATTCTTGGTTGGACTTAATCATAAGTCTTCAGTGAAGTATCACAAGATAAGCTAACTGCTGATCTTGGCTGGGTTATCTCACATGCCTGAATGCATGTGAGATAAAGGGTAGTTCAGGATGCCCTTGATAAGATAATTGGACTATCCTCACATGATCTTTCTTCTCCATCAGGCTATCTTAGGCTTATCTGTGTAGTGATGACATCATTCTGAGAGAGCATGTAAGTATGCAAGGCCTCTTAAGGTCTAATATCAGAAGTGGCACATCATCACTGCTATCTTATTTCTTTAGCCAAGGTCAATCACAAGTCCAGCCCAGATTAAGAGGGGATAGAGAAATAGTCTCCCAACACTTGTTGAAAAGTCATTTTGCGAAGGGTGTGTATAGAGAGAGTATTAAGTGGAATTGTTAATATATTCATCTACTACACCTCATTTTTAGAAAAATGCTTTTGGAAGAATCCCATAAAGATTTAGGCTTTTAAAGTGTACTCTCACTCTACGAGAAAATTACTAGAGCTAATCAGTGAATATAGCAAAGTTTCAGGATACAAAATCAATACACAGAAATCCCTGGCATTCCTATACACTAACAGTGAGAAATCAGAAAGAGAAATTAAGGAAACAATTCCATTCACCATTGAAACAAAAAGAATAAAATACTTAGGAGTATTTCTACCTAAAGAATCAAAAGACTTGTATATAGAAAACTATAAAACACTGATGAAAGAAATCAAGGAGGACACAAACAGATGGAGAAATGTGCCGTGTTCGTGGATTGGAAGAATCAACATAGTGAAAATGAGTATACTACCCAAAGCAATCTATAGATTCAATGCAATTCCTATCAAGCTACCAGAGGTCTTTTTCAAAGAATTAGAACAAATAATTTCTCAATTTGTATGGAAATACAAAAAACCTCGTATAGCCAAAGCAATCTTGAGAAAGAAGAATGGAACGGGCGGAATCAACCTCCCGGACTTTAGGCTATACTACAAATCCACAGTCATTAAGACAGTATGGTACTGGCACAAAGACAGAAACATAGATCAATGGAACAGAATAGAAAGCCCAGAGATAAATCCACGCATCTATGGACACCTTATCTTTGACAAAGGAGGCAAGAATATACAATGGAGAAAAGACAACCTCTTTAACAAGTGGTGCTGGGAAAACTGGACAGCCACTTGTAAAAGAATGAAACTAGAACACTTTCTAACACCATACACAAAAATAAACTCAAAATGGATCAAAGATCTAAGCATAAGACCAGAAACTATAAAACTCCTAGAGGATAACATAGGCAAAACACTCTCTGCTATAATCCAAAGCGGGATACTCCATGACCCACCTCCCAGAATATTGGAAATAAAAACACGAATAAACAACTCCTGCAGCTCCATTCTAGAAAAATAAACAACCCAATTAAAAAGTGGGCCAAAGAACTTAACAGACATTTCTCCAAAGAAGATATAAAAATGGCTAACAAACACATGAAAAGATGTTCAACATCACTCATTATCAGAGAAATGCAAATCAAAACTACAATGAGGTACCACTTTACACCAGTCAGAATGGCTGCCATCCAAAAGTCTACAAGCAATAAATGCTGGAGAGGATGTGGAGAAAAGGGAACCCTCTTACACTGTTGGTGGGAATGCAAACTAGTACAACCACTATGGAAAACAGTGTGGAGGTTCCTTAAAAAGCTGCAAATAGACCTGCCATATGATCCAGCAATCCCACTGCTGGGCATATACACCGAGGAAACCAGAATTGAAAGAGCCACATGTACCCCAATGTTCATCGCTGCATTGTTTACAATAGCCAGGACATGGAAGCAACCTAGATGCCCATCAACTGCCGAATGGATAAGAAAGCTGTGGTACATATACACAATGGAATATTACTCAGCATTAAAAAAAAAATTCATTTGAAGCAATTCTACTCAGATGGACGAAACTGGAGCCCATTATCCAGAGTGAAATAAGCCAGAAGCAAAAACAACAATATAGTATATTAACGCATATATATGGAATTTAGAAAGACGGTAACGAGAACCCAACATATGAGACAGCAAAAGGAACGCAGATGTATAGAATAGACTCGTGGACTTTGTGGATGAGGGTAAGGGTGGGATGATATGGGAGAAGGGCATTGAAGCATGTTAATTTTCATATGTCTAATCAATCGCCAGC